>JAVRXN010000010.1:89830014-90566264 GCA_033556935.1 Timema podura | reverse complement strand
TGAAAAAGATGGATAGACTTTTTGAAAATAGTAAACTCACCGAAGCACAAAAAATAGCATTTTTTAATTCAAAGTTAGTAGGTGAAGCTGGAGTGTGGATGAATAGTCACGAGGCTGACTATACATCCTATGAAGCAATAAAGATAAGCTTTCGTAAAAGATTTTGGTCCGGGTATAAGCAGGACAAGTTAGTAAATGATATTTTTACCATTGATCTCTATAGTATAACTGGATGGACATCTGTGGCTGAAATTTTCGAGCTGTCGTCTGCATACCATTGTGTATGAGAGAAAGAAACTTTCGGGTATCTCTTGCTTTCTTTTACCCATACAAGGCAATGTGTCATTTTGACATAGTTCATTAATCTGATTGAATATATGAGAAACGTCAATGTGTGAGTGGTTAAATTAAATAAATATGTTAGTTAAAGCTTTGAAGAGCATATCAAAAGTTCAAAACTAGTTAGTTTTTTTCTTTAAATAAGTTGATGTAGCCTAATATGTAAGATGATTTTTGAAGGAAGCTTACTTTTAAGGCTTTATCTCGTACCAGAATCCTACCCTATAGTTGTGTTTAGTTAGAATAAAAGACCTTACAGAAGGAAATTTCTACTTCTGTTCTAAATTGCCGTTCATCCTACCAAAATATTATATATATGATATTATTTTGGTACGAAATAAAGCCTTACAGATTGGGATTATTACTAAAATCAGGGTTTAGTAGATACTGTACTTCCTACAAGCCTATAACCTAAATTATCACTTGAACATAAGACTTCTACACAAAGTGTGTCATTCAAACAAATGTAATACAGTATTTAGCTAACTTGTTTTATTATAGTTATCGAAATTTCAACATATTATGGTTTCTGAAAGATATGAGCCAACTTAAAAAAACAGGTATTATTATAATAATACTTTCCACAAGCCTATAACCTAAGTGATAGTTTGAATGCATGGCAACTATTCAAATTTTGTCATTCAAACAAATGTAATCAAGTTTTAAGATACCTTGTTCATTATATTTATAGAACTTTCAATATAATATGGTTTCTGAAACCAATATACAAGCTAATAATCAACTTTAAATATAAGTGTAATCGTGCCAGACTGTAAACAACATTGATGATAAATACATAGAAATGGGAATATATAAGGTTTTATTCATATCTGTACAGTATTACATGTAAAACTGGATTGTATATCCTTCAATGTAAATGTTTCTTCAGGAAAATGTGGTATAATACTTCACTATTTTCAAACAATAACACTTTTATTCATCAGAGACATGTTTTCCCATAAGAACATTTAAAGAAACCGTTAAATCTGTCCCCCCCCTCCCCCTCTGTGTAGCAGACGATACACTTGAGCATCACGCTTTTGTCCTTGGAATGTGCATGTGTATGTCTATCCAATTATATTATAGAGATCAATGATTTTTACAGGCGGTATGATCCACATAGAGGGCCTATGTGTGAATATTAGAGAAATTATGATTGGGGAGGAGAGGGGAAAATTTTCAAAAACCAATAGAAACAATTACTAACAAAACAATTTATTTGATAAGCTGAGGTGCTTACTAGAGTGATTCTTTTAAATTAATTCAAGTTTAATTCAGTAAATTTAAACTATTTCTTTTGGTGTTCATTTCAACAATGTCTCCGCGTAAGCGAGCAAATATTGATGCAAAGACTGTATATATATAATTGATTTTACTTCTTATAGGTAGTAGTTAATTTGTGGCTTCATCAACATACAAAGTTCTCGCCTCACACGTGTCTAAAATTGTATTTTTTGGTAGTTTAGATCAGGGTTTCTCAAACTGCGAGGCGTGAGGGGATTTCAAATGAGGTGTGAACCAATTTTTCACTTCCTTCGACTTTCTAAATTATGATTGACTAAAAAATAATATTCTGTTTGGCTTATGAAGCAATAAAATTATTTAATATCTTACAAATCTTTACTATTCTTAATAAACTTCTACAAAGCTCTTATCAGAAAATAAAGATATAAATTAAATAATAAATGTCTCATTTTTGTATTTTAACGTAAAAAAAATATTTTATTCTAAGAAAGAGAGTCTTAACAATTACTTTTAATGTTCATGTAAGGCTCAAGAGCATAGAACTTGAGAAAACCTGGTTTAGATGATTTGCTAGAAATAAGATAATTTACCCAACTTAAATGTGAGCGAAGCCGTGGGCAAACTCGAGTAAGTTAATATGATTATAAAAAAAGAATGGTTGATTAATTCATTAGCAAAATTAATAAACAAATATACTAAGAAAGACTAATAAAATATACTTTGGCACTTAAAAAAATTCAAAATTCAAAATAAAACAAAATTATTAAAATGGTGTGACCACATGTATGTGCTAATTAATAGAAAACGGTACGTGTACAAAACTTTTTATTTCTGGTACAAAATGGTACAAAAACTAGTATAAAACTTTGGCAATGTAAAAAGTTCAACATATACAAAAGTGGTACTACAGGTTAATGGACGTGCTGCTATAACTTGGGAAGTAGTAAATTGAGAAAAGACTTACGTATTTTGAAACGGTAGTATATACTAGTTAACTAAACACTACACACCTCGCCATCTATTAGCATCACTACAAATCATAACGAATGTTTCCGGAGACAGCAAAACACATTTTAATAAATGGTCAAAAATTAACTTTACAAAAAGTCATTTGGCCTAAAGTCGTTTGGCCTAAAGGCGTTTGGCCTAAAAGGCATTTGGCCTAAAGGGTCATTTGGCCTAAAGGCATTTGGCCTAAAGGCATTTGGGCCTACATTTGGCCAAATTAGGCCTTTAGGCCAAATGACGGGTACCCGGCTAATGTAGTAATACCTCATACAAGCCTATAATCTAAAATATTATCGTTTGAAAGTTAGATTACTACACAAAGTTTGTCATTCTAACAAAAGTAACCAGGATTTTAGCGATCTTATTTCATTATAGCTATCGAACATTAAATATAATATGGTTTCTGAAAGCAATCTACAAGCTGAGAGCCAACTTTAACTATATTGTAATATATTTATTATTATTATTATTATTATTATTATTATATTATTATTATTAGCACCGCGTCTTACTACCCGTTCGGGTTATACGCACTTACGCTAATGTGCAATGGTAGGGTGATTGTGAGATGAAATGGAGGACCTACAGTTTAACGTGGAATCCGAACCACGGTAGAGGCCTGGCATTCCTCACATTCACAAGTTGTGATTAATACACGTCTTGTCAGAGGTGAAGGAAGGGTTTGGTAATCAGATAAATCTGTGCCGGGATATTGTAATATAGTAATACTTCCTACAAGCCCTATAACCTATATTATAGTTCGAATGTAAACTACTACTAAACGTTTGTTATTCAAAAACAATGTAATTATGTTTTAAGCTAATTCATTTTATTATTTTAACTGACATTAATTATAATATGGCTTATTAAAGCAATAGGCTATACAAGCTAAGAGCCAACTTTAAATATATTGTAATATAGTAATACTTCCTACAAGTTTATAACCTAAATGATAATTTGAATGTAAAACTACTACACGAAGTTTGTCATTCAAACAAAATTTAATGAAATTAAGTTTTAAGCTAGCTTTTTTGATTTTAGTTATTAAACTTATAATATTGTTTTTGAAACCAATATATAAGCCAGTGGTCACCAAATGGCGGACCGAGGTCCACGTCCAGGCGCAGATACAGTTTTAAGGACTTTGACGAGATAATGATAAACAGAAGAAATTATGCTCTTTCGTTGGTGGGCGGGTATTAGACATGGAATGCCAGCAATGATAAATAAGTAAAATAACTAAAAGGAAAGAAAAGCACGTTTTTAATTAGTATATTCCTATAGGGATTGAACTTGAGTTACTGTTAAAGTTTTGCCGGACTGCAGAAACATGTCAAGTTTTTAAAACGGACCCCCATCAAAAATAATTGGTGACCCCTGATATAAGCTAATAACCAATTTAAAATATATTGTAGTGTTGGCAGAATGTAAACAACATGGGCGATAGCTACATATTTTAGTATACTAAAAATGTTATTCTTATTTTTACGATATTACCTGTAAAACTGAATTGTATAGCCAAGTGGGGTATCACTATTTTCAAACAATAATACTTTTACTCACCAGAAACACGATTTTACACAAGAACATTGAAAAGAATCGTTAAATCAGTCCCCTCGCTAACAAGCAGACGACAAACTTTAGCATCACGATTTGGTCCTTGTCAAGGGATGTGCTTATGTCCATCAAGTATGGTATAGAGATCACTGGTTGAACCATTTCTGGCAAAGATTATAACAAGATGCAGTTTAGTAAGCTCTTGCGGAGAGTTCAGAAATGAAATTGAAAACAATGATGAATTTTTTGAGAAAAAAATCTTTCAGCAGAAAAATATATTTAAAATATTAAAAATATTTTATATGTTATTTAGTTCCTAAATTATGAATTATTAAGACTTTCATGGATATCATATACTATATCCATATGATATTTTAGTTCTGTTTTCAGAGGGGATTTCACTTATTTGATTACGTTTTGTGAATATTTATTGTGAAAATTTTAATGCACATTAAAAACATGTTTGAATGTATAATGTTCCTGTTATTATTACATTTATAAATTTTAATCCTGAATCGGCGCGAATGGTCACTAATGGCATTGAATAGTTGGTAGACGATTTTTCACGTATCTCTCTTCTCGTGGATTGTTGTTGCATTTGTCTTCTATAGTTTTCCTGGTAGTCTACATTTTTTAAAGATAAACAAAACATTCCTTTCAAATGAACATCATATATATATTCTTCAGACCTTACATAATATTATTTATTATGTTTGACCATCACTTTTTGATATTCATTTGTTTGGGTATGCTTAGGGAAATAGTATGTTACATTAAAAGGTATTCTCCAAGCAATGTACTAGAAACTTTCTACTACTACACTACTACTACTACTACTACTACTACTACTACTACTACTACTACTACTACTACTACTACTACTACTACTACTACACTACTACACAACAACAACTACTACTACTACTACACTACTACTACTACTACTACTACTACTACTACTACTATTTGATCTTATCCTCCTCATATCTTCGTAACAACTCTATGGGTATGGTTTATTACATTGTATACTTAAATAATTATTATTTTAAAATTAAAAATCTATTAAACTGATTCAGTTTATGCCGTTGGTAAGTAAATAAGGAGTAAAACAGCGTTTAGATGCGATTTTAGGTTCCAACATGGTCGTGTACATATCTACTATCCAGTTAGGGCTCATCAAACAGAACACTCAGCACGCCATTGTAGTCAGTAGGTCAAATGGATGTATTTGAACGTGGTAGTATCTATATGTTTTTTGTAGAGGCGAGCAAAAAAAAAAAAATCATATCGTCCATGAAATGGCAATATGTCGTATCCCACAAATTGAAAAAATTGAGATTTATTATTTTTAGACTTGTGGGTTACCCACAAGTCTAAAAATAATAAAATCTCAATTTTGCCAAATTTGTGGGTTACGACATATTGCCATTCATGACGATATACTGTACATTAACACAAGGCAGAATGCGCTCAGTTGTAAGGAAGTTGCAGCTTAGGCAGTGAGCACACGTCTCACGATCAGTCTTGTTGGAAATTACCATGAAGTAGCCTCTGTCTGTTTTTCAGTATTACCCATGCTTGGTAAAAATCGAGTTAGGAGTTCAGGGCGAATTAACACACATGTAGGAACTAAAGTGCATAAAACGCCAGGGGAAGGGCTCATGGGACTTTAAGATGGGACATAGGCTGGCTCAAAGTGTCTATAATTATTTTTTGTACCTACATCTTGTGAATACTTTTTTCCATAGGCCTACTCTATTTTTAAAATAAAAGTAAGATATTAGAACACATTGCCTTTTACCATCCTTTAAGAACTTGCTATCAATCATTCCCATAGAAAAGGGATAAGTATAGAAACGCCACTCTAATGTTGGCAAGTAGAACCACATCTCTAGCGCTGGCGGTGCTATTGCCGCGAACTAACAGATTCGAAGCGGGACATTACACTTGGAACACAACGCATTTGATATTGTGGAATGTTAATTAATTAATTCTTATGTCAAATTCATTCAAACGTAACTAAATCCATTATTTTATAAATAAACCACGTTATAAAATGTAAAATAGAGAAAATCTAGCTTAACTCCTTCTTTAAAATAAACGACAAATTACTAACAAAACAGTAATGGTGAATTTTATCTGTACTTCACACTTCCTTTTCTATGTACTTCACGTCCACGCATGCGCATTCCTCTGTGACGTTATTGAAAGCTGCTCCTCGTGATGGTGCCCCAAACTAGTTTACGGGATCAGTTAGTCCTATAAGAGTGCCTACCCCATGATCCATCCTTATCCTGAGGTTGGGGCAAATATTCCTAGTTCAAGCTCGGGCAGTGACACCACTTTTCTGCGGTTGTGTGTGAAACCCTCATTTTATCTTTAGTACCTATATATTTGCAAATTAAAGCGCTGCTAAGTCTGAAGTCGGCCTTAGTTATGTAGTATGGCTTGAGATACCCAAACAATAATTATTGTTCAATTACTATAATAGTTGTTATATATTTCTAGTTCCTACAGATTAAATAGAAATAAAGAGCTTTATATCAAAACTTTAAAGCATAAAGAGTCCAGGACATGATGGTTTAACACCAATTGTGAATAAACTGATGATTTCTACAAAGATTTTGACATCGTAGATCTTGAAATACTTAAAAAAAAAGTTTTATGAGAATAAGAGGATTGTCACTCAAGCTCTTAGCGAATTAGCTAACGAATATATATTATCTTGTAAAAATAAATTACTCCAAAAGTGACCTTGGACTTGTTAAGGCAGGAATTCCACAAGGAAGTGTCCTCGGCCCTATATTATTCCTTATCAAGATAAATGATATATACAAACCATCACTTAAAAGTACCCCCAATATGTATGCAGGGAATATTGTTATTATTATGAATCATGGGGGAACATAGCTCAAACCACAATCATAATGCAAGAAGACCTCTGCACACTCAGTGAATATCTAAGACTAAATAAATTAACAATGAATGCTGACAACTCAAACCATTACATTATGTTTACATTATTCTTACCTCTTTCCAAATTCACTATGAACATAAATAATAACATATTTTCTAATAAGCTAATTTCCCCCAAAATTGATGAACTATTTTCAAATCTTAATGCATTATGTTGGAAAATACACGCTGTACGATCTGAGAAACAATTATTCTTTTTTGTGTATTTTATTGTAGAAGTACCCTACATTATAATTTCTGGCATATTATCTATGCATTTATAAAAAAAACTATGAAAGCATAGCAGGTTCCATAGAATGCATAAATAAATATATAAAAATACGAATTATAAATACACAAATTGAAATGTTCCGTTAAAATACTAGAATACATTCTTAGAATATGATTTTTACTTCTTAAATATAGTATAAAATAAGAACTATATAAAAATTGTTTCATTTCCAATGATTTGACTAATTTTACCCCATGATGCACTCTATTAGCCATGTGTTGTACTAATGATAAATCAAAGTTTGTCGCTTCTTCATCGTCCTAACAGTATTGTGACAGATTTAGATAACTCCAAACCCCTGGAACTCTGGACTGTCAAAATGTCTCAGCTGTTGCATGTAAGGACGTTTGGATGTGAAGCTTATATACTGGTGCAAAACGCAAGAAAGAAGTTGGATAAGAAGTCCAAGGAGATGATACTTGTTAGATATCATGGGAACTATACTAACGACAGGCTGTACGATCCTGACACTAAGAAAATTAAAATATCAAGAAATGTTATCTTTAATGAAGAACTACAAGGCTTTAAAAAACCTGTCCACTACGTGCCAACGCAAATTGACTAAGATGAAGAAGCTGCAGCTTAGAGCCAAGAAAATAATGGGCCTACGAAGACATTCATGGAGACTGACCCACGTGAGCCGCAGGAAGATGGATCAGGAGGATGAATCACCTAAGAGTTCTACTCATAACCTCAAACCTCGTAGCGTCTTGAAGCCACTAGCAAGGTTAATCGAGAATCTTTTCTGCGTTGGGAAGGATACTTCTAGTACCTATTCTTAAGAGTTACTTGCCTGGACAAGCTCAAGTGGGAAACTGCTATGAAAGAGGTAGTTGACGCCTTAGGGAAGAATGACACATGTGCAATGGTACAAATACCTAAAGAGAAGAAGCCCATGGGCTCAAAATGGGTCTTTAAAATTAAAAGAAATTCTTCGGGTGAGATCACGAGATAAAAATCCTCTTTGTATGCAAAAGGGTACACCCAAAAGTGGGCGTAGACTACAAAGAAACGTTTTCTCCCACTACTCGTTATGATTCGATCAGAGTGCTCCTCTCTATTGCAGTTAGATTCGACTATGAACTAACTTAATTTGATGTCAAAACAGAATTCTTTGATAGAAATCTTGAAGAGGAGATATACATTAGTCCTCCAGAAGGAATACAGGCTGATTCAAATGTTGTATGTAAACTCAACAAGAATTTTTATGGTCTGAAGCAATCGTTGCGATTTTGGAACCAGAAGTTCAACCCATTCATAAAGACATTTGACTGCAGGCAATTTAATGGGGATAAGTGTATCTATAAATCCGATATTGAGATGAATCGTGTCTTTCTAATCCTTTTTGTCGATGATGGTCTTGTGATTGGGTCGAATAAAACATCATGAAATGTTATAATCAATTAGTTGCATAAGGGTTTTAAGATCACGACATTATCAGTAAAGTTCTTCGTATGGATGCAGATACGATACAACAGAGAAGATGGCACACTCTTCATCTGACAACCAACCTACATATATAAATTTGTTGAAAGATTCAATCTCCAGGTCACTAATCCTTGTTCCGAGATGTATATTCCAGTATTCGCCTACAAGATACAACAGAAGACGAATCAATGAAACATGTACCATACAGGGAAGCAGTTGGCGTATTCACAGTTATTTGCACGGTCACTCATACTGATATAGCTTTTGCAGTGGGGAAGGTCAGTAAGTATCGCAACAACTTTGACAGAAACCACTGAAACAGTGTCAAGAAAATTACTAAATATCTCAAAGCTACTGCGATCTATGGAGTCATGTATCGAAAGTCTGAAGACCCAATTACGTTTGTGGGATATTCAAACTCTGATTATGCCGGAGACCTCAATACAAGGCGATCGACAACAAACTATATTCAAGATCTCGGTTGGTTCTATTACTTGGAGCAGTACTAGGCAGCAGACAGTACCCCTCTCAACCACGGCATCTGAATACATGGTGGTCTCAGCAGCATCTAAAGAAGCTATGTGGTTTTGAACCATATTCATGGACATATTTTAAGAAGCCTCTACCCTAAAAGTGATCTTCATTGACTATCAAAGTGCCATTAATCTCGTGAGTAATCCGGAATAAACCAAGTGTACCAAGCATATAGACATCCGCTACCACTACATTCGGGAGCGATTCAAACATGGGGACGTAGTGCTGCGATACACCGCATCGAGTGATCAGCTTGCCGTTGCCGACCCCCTTACAAAGCCATTAACTACCCCGTGAAATTTTTCAACGATTATGTACAGAGTTGGTAACTGAGTTTTTTTAAGTGGTGAATTAATTTGGTTCCTTTGTGTGTTCAGTGTCTGTTGGCTCATATTTATTTTTCTTATTCCTTATGATACTACTATTACTTTGGAAATATTTTTGTGGGCACTCGTTAAGGAAGAGTGTAAGAATATAGTAATTCGCGCCTAAATACCTAGGCTGTACAGTGCTGCACTTTCTTGGTAATCTTGCTAACTTTTGTGTTTTGCCCGCCATCTTTTACATAACTTCTTCTTTTTGTGTCACTGTTACAAATTGATCAATATATACTTCAACGTTTCTTGCTATTATTTAGCCACAAACAATTCCGCTTAAATGCTCGGACAGATAGATGTAAAGTTGAATAAACAGCATTCGTCAAAGTTCTTGAGTCAGCTGTGCTGTGGGTGTCGTATAATGTGTTGAGTTATGAATCTGTTTAGGTTTGTGAGAGTGGAAGATTCAACTCCCGATAAGCGTTCCATCGATTTACTTTGGTTTTCATCATGGCCATTTTAGTTTTCAGTTGATAAGTCAGGCATCCATTTCAGTGCTAAACAAAAGGGGGAATTTCAGTTTTTATTTGAGTTTAATTAGGATAAGTATTAATAACTTATTTGTTTATAATATGGCTATACGCGCCATTGTCACGTCACATTCTACTTAGTTGAAAATAATATAAATTTATGGTGTATTACATCAGTTTGTCTTAAATGGTGGGGTGTTGAAGGAAGGGGAGATTTGTTTGTTCCCTTACTTACTTTTATCTTTAATTTGAACACCATTGGAGATTAAAAAAATCATAAAAAATATTCGAAATATGTATGACTGTAACTGACTATCAAGAAAAATGGTGAGGCTTCAAATCAATCAAGGTAGGGAGGAGGAGAGGGGCGTAAACTAGGTGGACATAAAAACGTATTTATATTTATTAAGTGAGATTTTGATATCACAAAATAAAAAAACATTGAGTTTATTTTTCAACTGTATCGGTAAAGGGGGGAGACGAAATTAGAGAAGAGTGGGCAGCAGCCAGTTTATCACTCGCCCCGGGTGACTGAAAACCTATCTATGACACTTTTATCCAATCTCAACAGATTACGGCTGGCTTTATGGTGTCAAAACATCAAGCTGTATAAAGTTTGGACAACTCATCTCTTTTCAACTAACGTCATATTTTTTGAGGTCCCCAGTCCTAAACAACATTTCTCTTTGCTTACTGTGAGAGCTAATATAAAACCACACAGGATGTTTGGACAACTTGTCTTCTGAAAAATTGATGTTGTGTTTGTTTTAAATTACTGCAAATGCAGTGCATGATCGCTCTAGTCCTACTAAACGGTATAGCGTAGGTGGTACTGGGCATTATTTTGACCCCAGACTACCACCAATATTTACCGCCCAAAATGGATTTGGCACTGCTACCTTGCATCACAATTTACCTCTCAAGGTAGACTGAGATTGTTATAAACGTATAGTATTATTTTAAAATCTACAATTATAGAATAACTTGAGACATTTATCCAAACAAATCCAACTTTTATGAGTCCACCTTTCTTGTAGCTCTGTGATTATTACGCTGTGTAGATAATGAGTACCTGTATGTAATGAATGCATGAGATACCACGTCCGCCACAGCAGTCACATGGAGACAGTAATCTGTCACGTTGAAATGCCCCAGTGAACCACTTTTATCACAACACAATAGTTAACATTCTTCTTAATAGGCTGCTCTAGCTTAGAAAGTCTCACACAATGACATTTTTTTAAACGTATTTAACGTACTATTTTTGAATTATCTGATTATATTATCAGAGGACTTAAAAACTAGCTTTATTCTAAGATAATCCTTATCGGTGGGAACGCGGTCTAAATATCAAGTTCATTTAGTCCGGTTTGCCGGTGATGGAATGGCCAGGGCTTCAATCACAGGCGTAGTGAAGTTTATCTACAAATGATTTTCCACTCTCCCTTCACGCAAATGCGAGTACATTTCTACCATATTAATCCCTTCTCAATTATTGCAATAGTTTTCTTTTGTGCATTGCATCTTAATACTCACCCGGGCTATCCACCTATTTACTAATAGAGTAGGGAAGAGGAAGGTATAGTTTATAGGTAATGGACCCGAATCTGCGTGGAGGTAAAGTGAGAAACCATTTAGGAAAAAAACACCCTCATTAAACTCACTCAGCCTCGACCACCCCGTCACCGGTAGTCCAGTCTATTCCGAAAGTGACGCCTTAGACCATGTGACCACCGATGCGGGTAATCAATGTAATTAAATGCAGATAGCCCAAACTTGTAGTAAAACGCAAACAAATAAATAAAAGGGACGGTGCACCACGCAGACTTTCTCTCGCTTTTATTTTAAAATATTTACTAAAAACTCGTAAGATTTTAGAAACGAAATAATAGCTCTATACATTGTTGTAGAAACACTACTAAAGATCATAAATGAAATAATATACACTGTTACTTACTCTATGGCATTAGGAACTAGGAACACTGTTACAGAAAAATTGAGAAAAGAGAGACCAAAGCGCTTAAGAATCAAATTCATTTTCAAAGACCTGGATTAAAAAGTATATATATATATATATATATATATATTTGGTTAGTTATAGCTCAGAAATAATGGTTTTATAAAAATAAATTTTGATTTTTTTAATCTTTATTATTACAATCTTACGATGAAAAATTATTTCATGTCTAAAATAGTTGCGAAGGAATTATGAAAAATGGAAAATTCCCCCTATGTAAAGTACCCTCAAAGTCATTTTCATGAAAAAATGAGAATTTCCATCTAGATTATAATGACAAACAGTGTCTAGATCTAAAATTCAATCCAAATCGCTATAGCGATTTTTGAGAAAATCTATTTTTTCTTTTTTTGTCCTTCAGTAAACTACCCTCAATTTTAGGGTTAGATATCTAATTCCCAAAACCCTCGGGAGGACCTTATGAACATCCCAGATACCAAGTTCTAGCTCAATCGGTAAAATAGTTTCGGCTCTAGCCCAAGGTACAGACAGACGGAATTGCGAAAACCACTGGTTTGGTTTCAGGGATCAAGAAAAGTCGACATTTATCAAAATCTCGAGCTAGATTATTATTAATTTTTTTTTTGCGATTATAACACTTTCTCTTCGAGGTGTCTAGGGAAAGTAACAACTAAAAAACAAAATTACCCAGTCCCCCGCCCATTAGTCCATCACTGTGACTTGAGAAATTCCAATTTCTCCGATGATATATATTTTAGACCGTGCTGGGAATCGAACTTAGGATCGTTTGCCAGTTGAAATAAAGTCACTTTTAAAATAATTTTATAAGCTGTTTTATTTTTGGCTGCCATACATAATCTTCCCCTTCTGTCATAATAATTGGGACTCTTGGGGTAAGTTTAATGTGTGTGGCTGTATTCCTTTTGCAAATCAAGTACTGTCTATTCTAGACCACGGCAAGGCCTGTCTACTCCAGACCAAGACAAGGTCTGGTTACTTTAAACTGTGCAAACTAGGCCTATATACTCTAGACATGGCAAGACCTGTCTACTTTAAACCGTGCAGACAAGGCCTATATACTCCAGACATGCCAAGACCTGTCTACTTTAAACTGTGCAAACAAGGCCTATATACTCCAGACATGCCAAGACCTGTCTACTTTAAACTGTGCAAACAAGGCCTATATACTCTAGACATGCCAAGACCTGTCTACTTTAAACTGTGCAAACAAGGCCTATATACTCCAGACATGCCAAGACCTGTCTACTTTAAACTGTGCAAACAAGGCCTATATACTCTAGACATGCCAAGACCTGTCTACTTTAAACTGTGCAAACAAGGCCTATATACTCCAGACATGCCAAGACCTGTCTACTTTAAACCGTGCAAATAAGGCCTATATACTCCAGACATGCCAAGACCTGTCTACTTTAAACTGTGCAAACAAGGCCTATACACTCCAGACATGCCAATACCTGTCTACTTTAAACTGTGCAAACAAGGCCTATATACTATAGACATGCCAAGACCTGTCTACTTTAAACTGTGCAAACAAGGCCTATATACTCAAGACATGGCAAGACCTGTCTACTTTAAACCGTGCATATAAGGCCTATATACTCCAGACATGCCAAGACCTGTCTACTTTAAACCGTGCAAACAAGGCCTATATACTCTAGACATGGTAAGACCTGTCTACTTTAAACTGTGCAAACAAGGCCTATATACTCTAGACATGCCAAGACCTGTCTACTTTAAACTGTGCAAACAAGGCCTATATACTCTAGACATGGCAAGACCTGTCTACTTTAAACTGTGCAAACAAGGCCTATATACTCCAGACATGCCAAGACCTGTCTACTTTAAACTGTGCAAACAAGGCCTATATACTCCAGACATGGCAAGACCTGTCTACTTTAAACCGTGCAAACAAGGCCTATATACTCTAGACATGGCAAGACCTGTCTACTTTAAACTGTGCAAACAAGGCCTATATACTATAGACATGGCAAGACCTGTCTACTTTAAACCGTGCAAACAAGGCCTATATACTCTAGACATGGCAAGGCCCGTTTACTCTGAACCACGATAAGGTCCTGATACACTGGACCACTTGTTTAACGACAGGGGCACAGTAGCCGGACCCCGATTTTATGTCCGTGAGGTTGAATTATTTCACTCATACCATCGGAAACATATCAACATTGAGATGTAGCTTTGTTTTTTATAGGGATACTAATTTTTCCTTGTTATGTGATGGTTGCTTATTTTAAATTCTACTTTTAAATCAAAGGATTTTCTTTTAGGTTTGAGAATTGTGTTGTTTTAAGAAAGTAATCTGTATCTGCCAGCATTTACGTAGGCTTCCCCCCTCCCCTCCAACTCTGGCGCTCTTGACCAATGAAACATGTGAGTCTTGGCAAACCAACATGCATCATGAGCAGTAATGTGTCTTAAAATAATCGAATAAGCTTGCCCTAATGTTTGATTACTCATCACATTTGTGGTTAAAACAATTTATACACCTATCATTCCAAAATGTATATAGCTTTGATGAAGCAAATTATGTTTAATGATAATTAAATTGGCACATGACTACCATAATATAACATATTTAGTTATACATAGTTTAATTTTAAATAGTCCGACACCTTGTCTCAGTCGGTATTATTTCTTCCTACTGAGCTAAGGGACCCAGGTTCGATTTCCAGTATGGCCAAAAAAGTATAATTGATAAAATGAATGTTTACAAAAATATACAGTGATGAATTAACCGACTGGAGCTGGTTGTTGTGTTTGTTCTATATTTATTTTAGTTTATAGATCATATGCTGATGTAATTAGTAGGTTCAGAAAGTGCACGTTAAATACTTCAAAGAAAAATAATAATAGTAATAATAATAATAATAATAATAATACAATTTTTGAAATAATAAGATACTAGTATTTTTCAAAAACAAAATAAATAAAAATTTACTGCCGAAAAAAATATATTTGTGGAGTAGAAAGGAATACTTGACTATATGTCAACAATACAATTATTTACAGTCAAAATAAAAGTTAATTCAACGTCAACGTCCTTTGTTCACGTTGTGGTTCTGAGAGCCAAAGCTCAGTAGAAACCAACACACTAGCTGTACATCTTCAATGAACTACTTGTTTCCCTTACGGTTGGAGTGTGTCTCAGTGTTTATGGTCGAGTACTTGTGGCCTGATTGTAACAGTAGCTTGTCCAAAAAGCAACTGGGACATGATTCCATACTCGCAGTTCACGGAGGATGTGAAGGAGGAAGACGCAGTTCTTCTTGAGAAACCGTCATGGACTGATCGCAGTCTAGATTTGGTTTGAGGTTATTTAAAATACGTATACTAATATAACTATATATAGCAGCCCATTTTTTCTGGAACTTCCTGTGGATATTGATTTTATTTGAATACAATCTTAACAAGGTACGTGATAAATTATTGTTTTAACTAAAAATGTTTTATTAGATTAAGTGGTCTCAAGAATTAAACTAAATCAGGGTTTTGGTTGGCACGCATACTCATGGCCATGCTAGTAAGAGCTTTAAATATGTAAAAATAATTTTAAAAAAGCAAACACAACATTGAACAACCACACCAGAGAAAAATGTTTTTTTAATCTCATACATCTATTATAAAAATATATATGTTGTTTCTAAAGATTATCTTTGTGGTTTTTTATTTGTTCTCTGGTCACCGCATCTCAATACTCATTCGAGTTGTACGCACATGAATTCATTATTAAACTAATATGTGAAGGATGAGGAAGGTTGAATTTAGAGAAAATCTACACTCATTTGCATGGAGGAGGAATGGGGAACCATTTAGGAAAAAAACACTCTCATTACACCTGACCGGAATTTGAACCCGTCCCCATGATCGGCAGTTCGGTTATTTATAAAATTGATGCTTTGTTCCATTAGACCACCGAAGTGGGTTTGTGTGTTGTTAGTTAGACGTTGTTTGAAATATTTTACTGGTTCTTTATATAATTTAAAGTTTAACAATCGTGTTTAGGGAAAGGTTGAAGTTAAATAATAATATTTTATTTACTTTTATCTTTTCAAACACAGGTCTACCACTAAGCTAGCCAGGTAAGTCATGTGCCAACTGTCAACGTTTGCTTATTATTTTAAAGCCGAGTCAATGATGGACGTGTTTGTTCATCAGCTACAGAAACACGGCTTTGTACAATTAGAGTTTATACAAATTAGTAGCATAAAGAACCGATTCCGAATCTTTGTGGATGATTTTCTGATGGTTTCAAACATTGGACGATCTCACACATCCATCAATGATACTATATTAACTTAATGATTGACCCAAGACACTGGATAACCCAGTATTAGAGCATTTGTATTTTAAGTCAAATATCAAGGGTTCGATCCTTTATTTACAGGTGTCAACTTTGAACACAAAATATTTGAATTATATTCGTGGATGAAACATAAATGATTTATCCACAGTTGTCTTAGCTGTAATACACTTCACTGAAACCAATTTAAAACACACCACCTATTATAATGGCAACACATAATTACAAGGCGGATGAACACGGAACTGATTTGAGTAACTCTTCAAATATCATTATGTTAGCGTGAACGGACTATATTTGGTCATTGGGAACAAATCTCACTCGGAAGGCTATCCTAATATCTTATAAATCCCGACTGAAAGAAGACTTCCCATTCCTTTTCTTGAGGCGACTGAATTGTATCTCCTCGGAAGAGACTCTCTTCCGATACTTTTGCCATAAACAGCCAAAATGAAAATCCTGAATTATATCTCTTTTAAAAAATCGGAATTATATCTCCGAAATCCTGATTTGTATCTCCTCGGAAGAGACTCTCTTCCGATACTTTAGCCACAAACAGCCAAAATGAAAATCCTGATTTATATCTCTTTTAAAAATTGGAATTATGTCTCCGAAATCCTGAATTGTATCTCCTCGGAAGAGACTCTCTTCCGATACTTTAGACAGAAACAGCTAAAATGAAAATCCTGAATTATATCTCTTTTAAAAATCGGAATTATATCTCCGAAATCCTGAATTGTACCTCCTCGGAAGAGACTCTCTTCCGATACTTTAGCCACAAACAGCCCAAAATGAAAATCCTGAATTGTATCTCTAAGTAGACGACTTTAAGTTTTAATTCTTATGCTCATAAAGAATAAGTAAAATGGAAACGTTTAAGATTGCTTTAGTTTGTCAGCTGCTAGATGGCATAACAAGCGACAAACTTAGATTTATATTTAGTACAGCTCATAAATAACAGAGGGCAGCATAAGGTAAAATCATTCAAATCATTGTAAATGAAAGAATTTATAGAGGATTTTTATTTTCGTTTAGGTTTGAAAAAAATTAAAATCACATTGTAATTTGTATTTAAGCATTTTAACAGAAAACACACGATTTGTGTTTTTATAATTATTAGGTTTGTATATTTATTTACGCATTCTATGGAACTTGTAATATTTACATCTTTTTTTAATAAATATATTAATGATATGCCAAAAGTAAATGTTCAGGGTACTTTTACAATAAAAGATTTAAAAAGAATAATTGATTTTTAGGTCGTACACTACGTATTTTTCAACCACTAGCACAAAAATTTTAAAAAAAGTTGATCCATTTGGGGGGAAATTAAGTCATTAGAAAACACATTATTTATTTTCATATTGAATTTGGGGAGAAGTAAAACTAATGTGATTTGATTTGTCAGCATTCATTGTAAATGTATATGTTAGTTTTAGATATTCACTGATTGTGTGTTTTCTTAAATTAGTGTGGTTTAATTAATTTGGAGCTATTTTTCCCCCATGCTTCACCTTAACTATAAGACATTGATGAGTATCATATATCTTTCAATTTCCTGGAGTCGCATTTTAAAATGTTTAGACACTTAATAGTTATTTGGATTTATTATTTTCACATGCCTGCCAAATTTCAGTTTTATACCACACTGGGATGTAGTTGTTTTTATTAGTTCTGTACATTTTGAGCCCCCCTCTCCCATATATATATATATCAATACTAAGTGAACATAATTTTTTTCAGTGATGAACTTTGTCATCGTTTACTAACCTATTTGGACAACACCAGTTTTAAACGATTTATAATTAGGTCAAACAATGTGTGATGGCTTTATTTTGACAAAAAAAGGCAAAATAAAATATATAAAAATACTGGTCCGGCTATTAACTTCATCGTCTCTTATCCGATTTTGACCGACCCCGTTTTAAACTTTTTTTAATTGTCAAGCAGTACATGAAAGTTTTATTTTGTCAATAAGAGTGAGTTGGAGAAAGAAGTTGGGACTACTAAATTTCCAAAACTATTATAAATAAAACTTACCTGTAAAAGACTGAAAATTTAACATTTTCCTGTAGAAAATTTAAATTTGACAGGAATAGAAGTACGATTTCATATAAAAAGATAAGTTTTAAAATTTAGAATTTTAAACGTTTGTTACAAACTGAAATTTTAAGGAAGGTAAAAGGACCACCCCAAATTACCATCAGATTCTGAACATTTTAAATATTAAATGTGATCCCAGCAAAGAGTGTATGTAAGGGCGGATTTAATTGGATCATGATCACACGTTAAATATTTCTTTTACTACTAATTTTGTTTTCTTTAGTACGTTATCGCACTGGTTTTGCTGGTATTTATACAGTACATAATATAATTATGTTAAATATTGGTTGACTCTTTTTATTGTAAAACTAACGGAGAGGAAATTTTGACAAATAACTCCAATTTTGCATGCTTTCTACTCTCTTTCTCTCGACACCTCGGAGACAGAATTATTGTGATCATAAAAAAATTGAACTTTAGATTTTAATAAATGTCAACGTTTCATGACCCTCTGAAACCAGAAAAGTGTTTTCCGCGATGCCTTTTGTGTCTGTGTGTCTGTGTGTGTGTGTGTGTGTGTGCATGCACGCGTGCGTGTGCGTCTCGGCCTAGAACCGAAACCATTTTACCTATCGGGCTAAACATTGGTATCTAAGATTTTCTTAGGGTTCCCCCAAGTAAATTTTGGAATTAGATATCGAGCCCTAAAATTAAGGATACCGTAGCTTACTGATGGAAAAAAAAGAAAAACTCAATTTTCTCAAAATTAGCTTTAATGATTTTGATTAAATTTGTTATCTAGGCACTGTTTAATATTACAAACAAAATTAAAACCCTCATTTCCCCGTGAAAATGACTTCAAAGATATTCTTACAGAAGCGTGACTTTCCAAATTTGATCATATCTTTGTAACTATTTGAAATACGAAATAAAAAAAAATTATTCGAAATATATTTTTATAGAGCCAATAGTTTCTGAGCTATAAGTCAAATATTTACTTTTTTTTGACATTTTTGTAATGGTTTTGCTCTTTGTAATTCTCCAAAATAAAGCGATCAAAACAGTTTACAGCTTTCTACAATTTTTTTTTTTTAGAATTTGCTACATTGCTGGCCTATTTGAATTCTTTCATTATATCTACAAGGACTACATTTTCTTAAAATTCACCTTACTTATTATTATTATTATTATTATTATATTTATTATTATTATTATTTATTATTATTATTATTATTATTATATTATTATTATTATTAGCACCGCGTCTTACTACCCGTTCGGGTTATACGCACTTACACTAATGTGCAATGGTAGGGTGATTGTGAGATGAAATGGAGGACCTACAGTTTAACGTGGAATCCGAACCACGGTGGAGGCCTGGCATTCCTCACATTCACCTTACTTAAGACCACTAAGATTTAATTATAGTAACAATGATGACTGATGAGTGATCCTTTAGTTGGCAATCATTATATCAACGAATAATTGATGCTCATAAAGCGCTAAAACAGCATGACAAAATGCCTACCAGACCAGTTGCCGAGGGGGGGGGGTATTATTTTTAAACTAGTGGTGTTCTACAGCTTACTGGTGATACCAGGTAAAATGGAATGTTGAAGGTCATGACGCTGTGCATGACAGGGGTGAAGAACGGTTTTGGAGTTGAAGAGTGGGGGAAACCAGGCTAATCCCCCTCTAATGTTACCATCCAGTTTGTTCTTTGTTAGGAAGGGGGGGGGGCGGGGGGAGGAAGGAGTTAACAGTGACTTAGATAAGCCTGGATGGCTTCACTGAATCGTTGTAGTATGATAATTTCTCTTTATTAAAATAAAAACTAATTGAAAGTATTTTATATCATATATTAAATGCGTCTTTTCAACTTATCTATTTACCAACTAATTATATCAGTACATGAATGACAAACTAGCTTACTTTATAACATTCACAACGAGACCCCCAGCAGACAAACCATCACTACGAGAGAAAAGTCGCAATTATATTAATGATAATTTTATTGAATGTGCAGGGAATCAAACCAAATATCTTTATTTCAGAATAAGACTCATAAGAAAATGATTATCAATGTATTTATAGGGTGTTAAGTTACTTTAGTACATATAATGTTTAGTGAAGACAAATAAATACGTAGATAACTAAAGTACATTTTACGTTTTTCAGTTACAGTGAGGTCGAAGTTCAAATCTCATTCAAATTAATTGGGAGGGGTTTTAATCCTACCTATCGATTAAATCGTTGTAAAGGCCTTGTTTTAAATTATTATCTAATAAAATGCATCAATAAAATATGTGTAATTTTGGGTTAGCTTTCCTCAGCTTTAGGAATTTATAGACCAGAAGTCTTCACGTTTTTTAAGGCACCCTCCTCTCTTTTTTTTGTAGAGCACGTGATTTTTACAACATTTTTGTATGGACTGTAAAATTTTAAAATTGTTAAATTAGCTATTTAGAGGTGGGTAATTGAGATTATTAAGAACTATTCGATAAAATAAAATACAGTAAACTCATGATTTTATAAAAGTGCGCTACATCAAATTTTTTTTAGTGTTTTGTTTTCTCGGGTAGTAAGTATGCGTTAAGTTTAAATCTTTGCTCCGACAAGTTACGGGATCTTTAAGAGTGTTGAAGAAGTTACAAAAATCAACTTTAAAAAATGTTACTAGTGATCAATTGTGATACGTGAATTGGGTATCTTTATTTCTATGATCTATTCTATATCAAGGGTTGGGAGCGTGTGGCTCCTTGCCAGAAAAATTGCGGCTCTCTTCATGAAATGTAGTTGCTTAGATATACAAATATTAGCTATTCAGTGTTCTTATATAGTTATGTTTTCCAACCTACCCTTCAAGGTGACATTTGTAACAATGACTAATTCATAGCTATTACTACTGTTACAGCTCTCTGCATAACATTATACTCAGATCCTTAAAATCATCCAAAATCCATATTCGAGATAATAAGTATTCATAAACTACATTAAATACATCAGTTCCAACTTTATATTTAGATTCCTAAAATAGACGATATTTAGCGGTATTTTGAATTTTATGGTTTTATTACATAGACATATTTAGCCAAATGTAGTAATTTCATGGAACATTAAAAACAACGCTGTGAAACATTATTGGAATATGCCTAAAACACAGAATTGACAAATATACAAATATAAATCAAGAAGCACTGGGTTTAGAACTAATTTCTGAAATATTACTTCTTAGACTCCGACATTATCAATGTTCAATTTTAAGATAAATATCATACACTTGTCACAACTCTGAGCAATGTTGGGATGTTCGTTTTGATTTACATAACTTTCTTGAACGTACGTGACTGAAAACGTTGGTCTAGCAATTATGATGTAACGAATTAGAAATATTAAAGAGGAATGCTGACCACTCATAACAATTTTGCTCTAGTTGGGGAGTAAAGGGGACAAATTGGGCTAAAAGTATATATTTTGTTGACATCAGGGCTGACACATTATCATCAATTTAGGAGGCAACTACGCTGCCTGATTCCGGACCATAGCAGAATAGATCTTAGGGTCAGTAGTAGCACTTGTGTTTAGAGGGCAAGCGTCGAGCCCAAGGTCTCGAGCTTGAGTTCTGTAGGGGGTCGCGAGCCGTGTCGGTCATTATATCAGTCTATGTTTTCACGAATAAGCCAGTTCTTCCACGTGCGCGATCGTACAATTTCTCATACTTCTTTTATATTTAATCTAACATCACATTTTTTAATATCTCTTAGTACTACTATTAAACCAAAATTCGTAACCCTACGTATTATTTCTAACCCGCACCTTGCTGGGACCTAGCCCGACTATCCCCTCCCGCAAGCTATCCTGACAGATACAGCTCATTGGAGAGGGGGTTAGTGACACACTGAAATTAATGAGCTTTCAAAAGTAATAGATACAAATATATAACAAAACCTAAATAATTAGAATTAGAATAATAGACATTATTTACCACAGTAGCAATGTTTGTCATTTCCACTTTCTCGCTACCTTAAAGGTAGAGAAAGCATTGTTATCATAAAAAAAAACTAACTTGAGATTTTGATGAATTTAGACGTTTCATAACCTCCCGAATCCTAAAAAGTTGTTTTTGGATTTCCGTCTGTCTGTCTGCCTGTCTGTGTCCGTATGCCTGTACCTACTCTCACGATTTTTCGTCAAAATGACTAAGGGTTCCAGCCTGATGCGTAAATTCACTTTTTTTTTATTATAGAACAGTAACTCTTCAAGATATGAAATTACTTATCATTGCAAATATGTAGGTCTATTTATAATAAATATACTTTATTTGAAACATTTTTATAAAACCAATCATTTTCAAGCTATACGCAAATAAATATATATTCTTTAACTTTTAGATCATTAATGCGACCGTAAAAAAAACCCTGAGATGTTGATGTATGTCGACGTGTAAGCCCCCCCCCCCCCCAACCAAAAAATATGTTGGTTTTTTTTAATTCCGCCTGTCTGGGTGTCTGTTTAACCAGGGCCGGCCTGAGGTAATGTTTGTACCCGGGTGGGATTGCTTTTTGGTACCTTTATATAGCGGAGGATAGTAGGATAATACGAAGATAACCCCCAAAACTAGCATCTCTAAAACTAACATAGCCTGGACATAATAGGAAAAACAAACCAGGCGAAGACCATTCCAAAGAGCTTCTAGGTTATTCCAAACTTCAAAAAAATTCTGTGTGAGCACCACTACAAATATATTCTAGAGAATATGATTTATAAAAAAAAATCTGGTGGACACTTCTTAAACTAGATTTAGAGACGTCCAATTTCCAAATAATTTTACAAAGGATCACTGCTCCAAATATCCTATAGAATTATACAGCTTTCAAAATATTTCGCAGGGAGCACAGTTCTAAATAGCTGTTAGACGAGTATGATCTCCAAAAATTCACTAAATGAGGATCACTTCAAATAGCTTCAAGGAGTATCCCATTTTCTAGCCTTAACTGGGGAGAGGAGGGTAGAAAGTCCAGAAAATACCCCAATTTAAATTTTCCCTACGCCTATACCAAATCTAACGTAACCTACGTGTGAGATGAAAATAATCTGAAGTGAATCTCCACAAATGGCTATCATACAGTACTACAAATGTTTCCCTACTAAAATGGCTAAGATTACAAAGAAAATTATTAGACCGTGTTTTGTAGACAATGTTTGCCTCTTTAATTTTGGTAAAGTGAACGGTTTAAGAAATAATTCTAAAATAACGTTTTAGGGTGCAAGTTTTTTAAGTTGGTGGATGTAAATTAACTTTTTCAAGAGTAATACTATATCTAATTTCAATGACCAAAAAAATCCCCATTATGTCAAATTCCATGTTATTATCAAACATTAAATGGGTGTTATGTTTAGCATCTCCACTACGTTACGTTAGGTTTGAAGTTGTGAGGTTTGGAGATTATTTTCATAACATTCAAAAGTTACGTTAGATTATGTTGGTGCTTTGTTTGGCGCCCCCCTCCTCCCCCCAAGCTGACGCCCAGGGCAACAGAAGCGAAAATGCTGTAACTTCGCAACTATTTGGGATACAAAATAACTTATCATTGCCAAATTGTAGTATTATTAAAAATAAAAACTATTATTTGAAATATATTTTTATAAAACCAGTAATTTCCGAGATATTGTCAAATATATTAATACAATTTTATGAGCTTTAGTTTTAAAAAGATACAACTTAAGTTTTAACGCAATAATTCTCTAATGCCATATAGTTAGTAAATATTATTAAGTCTCTCAAAAAGTTAATGTTCTTTTTTCCTTTCACCTCTTAAGGGAAAATTTTGTACACTAATGATCCATCACCACCACGTTTTATCATATATTATATATATAAATAATTCACCTCTTTTTTTTCTAAAAATTATTAAGGAAGTTAAAGAGCCCCCCATTACGAACATAAGCATTCAATTTACCACAAGTACGTATAACCCGAACGGGTAGTAAGACGTGGTGCTAATAATAATAATAACAATAAAAAAATATACCACAACAATGATCATAGTAACAAAGCTAACAATGGTGTCAGTTTCATCTTGTCTGAACCATCGATAGCAAGGTCAGGGCTCAAATCCCGACTGTATATACTAAGTGTGGCTATCTTAAATAATTGTATCTCACTCTCATTCTATGTAAATGCAATTATCCTCCATCGAAATATACTCTCCTTGTTTACAGGTAGTGTACTCACTTTCTTAAGGATGCAGATAGCTTGAACAATTTGCTAGATGTGGGACATAATTAGTAAACGGCTAGAACAAAATCGATCCACGTTAGATAAATTCACAAACTTTATACAGCCTATTCAGAATAAGACCTATACTATATATTTTTAATAAGTTAATATATTCATTAATGCATATTATATTTAAAAAATAGAAATGGTGTATTTTTAATACTTTACAATAAAAATATATAATTCAAAGGGATGTAACTAAACAGAATAAATTAGAACTAACTAAGCCTGTATTTTATATCTTGTAATTGCCAGCAGAGTTGTTGAATGGGTTTACTTACACTCCCAAATGTAACCCGGGAGATCGGGATCTACCTTGGTAGTGCAGAGAGTATAAATTATTTACAAACTTCACATCTTACAACCAACTCAAATTGGTCGCATAGTTACAGAGTGTATCTACAGGTCATTAGTCTACTTATAAAATTTCATAACTTTTACAGGATTTTCAAACCAGACTTTTTCTGCCACTATTTTTTTCTGCTCTTTCTTAGTAAATGATGATTTTAACGTTTATTACATTGATTACTACATTAATTATTATTATTATTATTATTAGCACCGCGTCTTACTACCCGTTCGGGTTATACGCACTTACGCTAATGTGTAATGGCAGGGTGATTGTGAGATGAAATGGAGGACCTACAGTTTAACGTGGAATCCGAACCACGGTGGAGGCCTGGCATTCCTCACATTCACAAGTTGTGATTAATACACATCTTGTCAGAGGTGAAGGAAGGGTTTGGCATTACTACATTAATTACCACTTTTAAAAACAAACGTTAAAATCTTTAAAAAGGTTTTTTAAATCAAGTATTTAAATTCCATGTTTTTTGCTCATTTTAATTAAATTCCCTGCTTTTCCTGAGATAAATTGTGTTATTTCTCTTTTATCTGCATGCTACCACTCGTTACATTAATGAAACAAGGATGTAAAAAGTATCATCTATAGAAATTGTATACAGAATTTGTTTGAATGGAGAGTGGGAAACAATTTTGGATAAGCCACCTATATACAGCCACTGGGGTTCAAACCTCATCCCATAATCATCGGAAAACATGATACTCGCACTTTTGGTCTTCTTGATCACCGATGTGAATGAGCTTGATCAATTTATGTTTAGCTCTCTCTAACCAAATAATTTTCTCTTTTCATTTCCCGAAATATTTACTCCCTGATATTAATATGTAAACTTATGCTTAGCGTATTAATGAGTAAAATATTTTATTTTAAAATGGTTTAAAAGCGTTTATTCAGTTAATTAATAAAAAACCAGATGTGACTATACCGTTGGAAGCGTAAACTATTTGCGCTGTGTATCTAGTCATTGAAATTTTACATTTCCTTCTAATTTCCCCGTTTGAAGCTCAAACATGTTTATTAATTTCTATATAATTTTTATCATATCACTAGGAGTTTTATTTAAATTTGGATGACTACAGCACTTCCAGCATAATGTTACCTTCAATTTGACATAAGAAATATTTTATTATCATTCATGGTAGTTTAAAAAAGAAGCATTGAAAGATTAACCTTTAGTTTAGTGGGCGTAATGCAGGTTGTATACTACCCAGTCTTTTGTAAAGCTTTTATAAAGCGAGGTAATGACTTGTAAAATCTGTTGACAGTGTGAGAATTAAATTAGGTATGGAAAAAAAACCTTCTTCGTAGAGGCAAAAATCAAATAAGGTTCTAAACTGATTCACTACTTTTTTGAAATACATTTAAAATCTTAATGATTAAAATTTTTTTATTACAAATGGATACATGAAAATGTAATTTTTAAATGTAATAATAATTATTAGATATTTTATTAAGTATTTTGGCGTTCACATTGTAATCTTTACAAGATCATCTATAGCAAATCATTATGCCAAATGCAAAATATCCGCTACTTAAAATTAATAGTTTTGAGATACTTACCGGTACTAATCTAATTCCTTTAATTAAAACATCATTTTGATCAAATTAAAAAGATAAAAAAACGTAATATATAAGTTTTAAATTCTTTCATTTACAATAATTTGATTGATTTTACCTTATGCTGCCCTCTGTTATTTATGAGCTGTACTAAATATAAATCTAAGTTTGTCGCTTGTTATGCCATCTAGCAGCTGACAAACTAAAGCAATCTTAAACGTTTCCATTTTACTTATTCTTTATGAGCATAAGAATTAAAACTTAAAGTCGTCTACTTAGAGATACAATTCAGGATTTTCATTTTGGGCTGTTTGTGTGTAAAGTGTTGGAAGAGAGTCTCTTCCGAGGAGGTACAATTCAGGATTTCGGAGATATAATTCCGATTTTTAAAAGAGATATAATTCAGGATTTTCATTTGAGCTGTTTCTGTCTAAAGTATCGGAAGAGAGTCTCTTCCGAGGAGGTACAATTCAGGATTTCGGAGATATAATTCCGATTTTTAAAAGAGATATAATTCAGGATTTTCATTTTAGCTGTTTGTGTCTAAAGTATCGGAAGAGAGTCTCTTCCGAGGAGGTACAATTCAGGATTTCGGAGATATAATTCCGATTTTTAAAAGAGATATAATTCAGGATTTTCATTTTGGCTGTTTATGGCAAAAGTATCGGAAGAGAGTCTCTTCCGAGGAGATACAAATCAGCTCCCCCCTTTTCTTGACAAATATCTGTTCATCTTCTTAATATTCGCCTTTATTATAGTTTTTCATATACCTGCTAGCCAAGGGCGTATAAAGGGGGGCACCCCCTCCCCCCAGAGGAATTAGCTTTCTACGCCTTTGTTGACACCACTAATTACTTTTATTTCTTGAGGGTATTTATAATAAAAGTATAGTGTTGAATATTTAAAATCTATTTGCACATAATTTTGGTTGATTATATACAAACATCTGATTACATTATAAAACTGATTTGGCATCAATTCGTTACATAACGTGGTTTAGTTAAATGTTCTTGGACATAAAATTAGTTTCATTACTTAACAATATGGTGTTGCTTCCATTGAAACATTGATTGCAAAGTGAATAACCAAGCTAAGTACATTACACAGATGGTACGTTTAGATGATAGTGGTTTGCCTGTTTTTATGAAAATATGTTATATTATGGTAGTCAAATTTTAAATATAAGGCAATATTGTAGGTAAAGGTTTTTTATCACGTCTTACTACCTGCTCAGGTTATGCACCTATGCACTAATTATGCTGATGGTTTAGGGATGAGGAAGGTTGAATTATGAGGAATTGTACCCGAATTTGTGTGGAGGGGGAATGGAAAACCATTTTAGAATAAAATACCTTCAGTACACATCCGACCGGAATTAGAACCCCGATCTTCCCGTTATCGGCAGTCTAGTTTATTGTGAGTGTGACAACCTAGGGCTTAGACTATGCAGCCACCGAAGCGGGTAGCTAAAAGTTTGATGAAGAAATTTATCACTTGATCATTAAAATCCCTTAATTTTATAGAGTTTGTCAATGTGAAAGACTTTATGAAATCCAATAGCTCAACAAAATCCGACGCTCGAATAAAAGTTGCTATTTCCTGTAGTTTTTAAATAAATATAAAACGAATATTGAATGAAAATGTTTTAAATAATAGGTTACTAAAGTCTATAATATTAAAATATGTTTAATATTGGGTCAAATATTTCAATACATGATATGATTTGATGTAATAGTATATTAGCGGCATACTTTAACCTTACTGTAAACTGTTGAATATTATACATTTACTTGAGATAAATAAATATTTCAAAATTTCAATGTACTATTTGTTTAAAAATTGACTTGCTAAAAAAAGCCCTAGAAATAACACATTATATGTCTAACTTGGATCACCAAGGAAAAATATCTACTTAAAATCCAAAGGGAAATTACATGGCAAATTTCAACTGTAGATTCTAACTTACAGAAATATCAGCCTTAAATCCAAAGTGAAGTATTAAACTTAGTTTGGTTGTTTCGTATTCACATTAGTAGGTAAACAAGTTTAAGCAAATGTAAACTACATAGGGAACTTTCTCCAAATTTATTTATTTTTATCCTATATTTAAATACTAATCGTGTATTTGGACATAAAAATGAACTCTTCCATTAAAAATCAACTGAAACTCCGGAGTGGTAAAGGAAATAATCGTATAAATATAATAGATTGTATATTTGTGTGTAAGAGCTTTGCAATATAAACTTAAGCAAACCTGACAGTGTACACCTCGGATGCAATTTTACTTTTTCTTGGCTCGCCGGAGAGAGAAGGTCTACGTTTCATGACCCCCCTGAAACAGTAAAAGTTGTTTTCGTTATGCCGTCTCTCGTACTAGAGCCAAAATCATTTTACCGATCGGGCTAAAACTTTGCATCTAGGCTTTTCATAAGTTTTATCCAAAGATTTTTTGGAATTAGATATCCAACCCTAAAACTATGGGTAAATTACTGAAGGGTTAAAGAGATAAAATTGATTTTCTCAAAATGCACTATAATGATTTTGATGAAATGTTGTATCTAGGTATGGTTTAACATTAAAAACAAAATCGCAACTCTCGTTTACCCATGAAAATGACCTTAAGGTTTGTTTTAGAGAAGCGGAAATGTCACATTTTTATCATATATCCGCAACTATTTGGTATACAAAATAACTTATTAGTTTAAATTTGCAATAACATTAAAAATAAAAATACATTTATGAGTAATATATTTTTATAAAACCAATAGTTTCTGAGCTATAAGAAAAAACATATTTTTACTTTCTCTTTAGGGTACCTTACAGGTAGATAAAGTATAATGATTGTCAAAAAAATTGAACTCGATATTTTGATGAATTTAGACGTTTCATGATCCCCCGAATCCGAAAAAGTGGTTTTTGAATTTCCGTCTCTCTGCCTATCCGTCTGTCTAGCTGTCTATCTGTACCTCCGACTAGAGCTTAAATTATTTTAACAATCGGGCTAAAACTTGGTATCTAGGGTTTTAATAGGGTTGTCCCGAAGAGTTTTTGGAATTGGATATCTAGCCCCATGATTAAGGGTAGTTTTCTTAAGACGAAAAGAGAGAAAAATAAATTTTATCAAAATTGGATACAACGATTTTGATTACATTTCATTTCCAAGCATTGATCAATATTACAAACAAAATGGCTACTCTCAATTGATTGTCAAAATGACTTTAAGGATTCCGGTCTGATGCGTAAATTCTAAGTTTTTATCGTATCTCCGCAACTCTTTGAGATATGAAATTACTTATCATTGCAAATACGAAGGTCTATTTATAATCAAAATCTTTTATTTGAAACATATTTCTATAAAACCAATAATTTTCAAGCTACTTTTGGAATACTTCAGGTAAAGTATTGCAACCGTAAAAAAATAAAAATCTAACCCGATATGTTAATGGTTGGTAGCATTTCATGACCCCCAAACCTCAAAAATTTTTTTTTTGCAATGCCGTCTGTCTGTGTGTCTGTTTGACTCTAAAATTAAGAGTAGTTTAACCAAGGTCGAAAATAGAAAAAAATAGATTTTCTCAAAATCGGCTCTGTCAATTTTGATTAAAATTCATATATAGGCGTTGATTAAGATTATAAATAAAATTGTTATTTTCATTTTTCCATGAAAATGAATTTAGGCTACTTTACAGAAGAGGAAATTTCCGTATCTCAGCTACTATTTGAAATAATCTTATCATCTTCTAAACTTATCATCGCAAAATTGTAGTACTATTAAAAATAAAAAAAAAAATTTGAAATATATCTTTATAGAACCAATAGTTTCTAAGATATTGGCAAATATATTAATACAATATTGGGATCTTTAGTAGTAAAGAGATACGACCTAAGTTTAAACGCAATAATTCTTTAATGCCATAGAGTAAGTAAATAAGTAAGTCTTTTGAGAAGTTGATGTTCTTTTTCCTTTAACTTCAGTAGTGTGTGGGGTGGTATGGGAACAGAATTGGGATTGGTTTAAAGCTCGTCACGTGACCACTATGATTGGCTGTTGGAACTGGGTCATGGCCTTCCCCCTCCCTGACACCTTTTCCCTCAATTTACCCTCTGGTTATTTCCATGACGACATGAGTTAATGACCTGTTGTCCTCCTTCAATGTCACAAAGGTTTATTTCCGGAGATTTTTTCCGTAGGTCTGGCAATGGGTTTTCCCTGATGACTCATACCTGGCGTCAGTTTGGCAACTCGACGTGTCGAGACAAGAATATATCGTGAACTTGAAACCATGAGATAGTACACGAGGTCATTGACCCTTACAACCCTTCTCCCTTTTTCCCCTTCTATGTGGCAATGGGTTATCCAGATTACTCATACTTGACGCCAGTTAAGTGGCTCGACAAGACAAGTAGGGACAGGAATAGATCGTGACCTTGAAACAGTGAGCTAGGACATGAGGTCATTGACCCTGGCAACTGTTTCCCCCTCTCCTCCTTCTAAGTGCCAATGGGTTTTCCGGATGACATCATCACTCTATCGCAACCCTGATGACTCATAACTGGCGCCAGTTTGGTGGTTTGACAAGATAAGTAGAAACAGGAATAGATCACGACCTTGAAGAATAACGCAATCCTCTCCTTCTATGTGGCAATAGGTTTCCCTGATGACTCATACCTTGTGCAAGCTTGGTGGCTCGACAAGACAAGTTGAGACAGGAATAGATCAGGACATTGAATGAGCTATCTAAAGTACATTCACCACCCGAGTTTACTTGGATGACAGATTAAAAACTCACTATAAATAATTCCTAATGTATCCCTACGCCAACAGCTGACACCTGTCACTTTGGATAACTGTAATGAAAACGTATGGTAATCTATGAATGTGATAGTTAACCACAGTAATTTAGGACAATATTATTTATATATTTATCTAATATCGGGCACAAAGCTTATTTATCGTTTTATTCCACTTTAAAAATTATTATTCACAGCACTTTCACAAAAGGTCTAACGAAAATAGCTTCAAAATGGCGACCAACGAATTTAAAACATGTAATTGATCATGACGCAAACAATCTCCTTACAATAGTGCATTCACGCAGTGAATAAAAAATATGTTACTAGCTCATGGTTTCAAGGTCACGATATATTCCTGTCTTGACACGTCGAGGTGCCAAACTGAAACCATGTACGAGTCATCAGGGAAAACCCATTGCCAGACCTACGGAAAAAACTCCAGAAATAAACCTTTGCGACATTGAAGGAGGACAACAGGTCGTTAACCCATGTCATAATGGAATTAACCAGAGGGGAAATTGATGGGAAAACGGTCAGGGGATGGGGAAAGCCATGACCCAATTCCAATAGCCAATCAGAGAGCAAGGGGTTGTCACGTGACGAACTCTAAACCAATCACAGCGCTGTTCCCATTAGGGATATTCAATTCATCGGCTTTGAATCGATTCTCTGGATTGATCTAGATAAAGAGGCATAGTATCGATTCAGGCAAAAAATCGCGTGCATTGAATCGATCTTTCAAAGAGCGATCTAACGATTCAAACAAATACAGTTTGCTCTATCTGGCTACACTAACCAAAAGTGGCGCACCTAGAAATTTAAACGAAGGGGGAGTGGGGGGCGTCAAAATGTATCGAGGGTGGGAGTGGTGTCAAAATTTATTGATCGGAGGGGTGAGGAGGCGTCAAAAATATATCGATGGGAGGGATGGGGGCATCAAAATGTATTGAGGGGGGTAGGCAGCAAAAATATATGACTTATTAAATGCCTCTGGAAGATAATTATATTATTTTTGTGGTAACCACAAAGGGAAGTGATTTAAATAATGTGTGTGGCCTTACACAAAATGTACACTTGGTTTCTTTTCTGTTTTCCAATTTGTAAATTTAGGGGCACTTGTGTGTAGTGGTAGGCTTACTATAATAATTTTTCTCATTGAGGAGCCCTTTAAATGTTTTACTCAAAGAGAAGAATCAGTGGTGGTGGAAAACCATATTTATGTAAGGGGAAGGAGGCAATTAGTAAAATTATGTATTTTTTAAAAATGTTTTTGCCCTCCAAATCAAAAGTGAGATTAGGGATCCGGGAGCTTCCAGAAGATTCTTAAGAAAATCAGGCTATATATTGGAGACAAACCAGAACCTTAATCACTAGACCACATAGAGGGACGCACTTATTTTCTTTCCTCAGTCACAGCGAATTAATCTTTCAGAAACTGTGAAATCAGTAAACCTTATTTGTTTGAATTAATTGATCGAGAACTAGTGATTGTATTAAAACTCCACATACTTGTTGGCATCCGACTTGAGGAAACCTTACAACTTTTTGTGGGAGTGTGTGTCTCAAAACTTGGGAATCACTAGCTTTGTGGAAGTGTAGATTGTAGGTGTAAGCATTCTATAACTAGTAAAACTCCATGAGGCAAATGAGGTTTTTACGAAATACTTTCAAATTATTGACTCTTTGGCCAACACGTCACTATAAATATATTGCAGAATAAAAACGTGATGTGATCATTTACAGAACCTAGACGTAAAAAGAGCAAATCAGTGGATTATTCTCTTCACTTTACTCACCAAAGACAAATAATAACTAATTAGGAGCCCAAGTTTACAAGACTTGGTTTCGAAATTTTCCTAGTACTAATAGTAAAAAAAAACATTTCCTAAAGCCAACAAAATTAAATTTCCCTGAATCAGTTCGAAGTTTTTATTTCTTTCGATATTTTTGAAATTGCTAGACAAAGAATTGATACGTGAATCAGATCGAGGCCTTTGAATCGATCCAAAAAATGGATTAATCGAGGGCAAATTATCGATTTTCGAAAAGCTCGATCCAAGATCGAACATCCCTAGTTCCACACGCCCCACACATTACTAACCTCTTGGGGGAAATGTTTGTACAGCAATGATCTATCTCCATTATTTTTTGAATCAATAGTCAATATTTACATATTTTATTGGTCAAAATTAATAAATGAGGAATTTAATGGCAATGCGATGACCTGAAGATGTGCAACCCCTAATAAACTGTCAAACATTTTAACCGGAATTCAAAATTTTAATACGAAGTGTTGAATCTTGTGGACCCAAGATCGATCTTTTTTATTGGTTCAAATATACAAATGAGGACTTTAATTCTTTAAAAATAAAATTATAAAATTTAAAGCCGGGAGTCAAAAAAGGTTTTACGTAAGTGTAGGGCAATTTTTTCTCGGGTTTTAGAGTGTATATTATTTCGTTTCACGTATATTACGAGTTTTGAGTAAATGTATTTATTTTTAAACAATGAAGTCCGTGCGGTGTTCCGTACCATTTATTTTTATGGATAGCTTTAAAATATGAATTTTTTTAGCTTAACTACCTGTTCAGGCTGTATGCATACGTATTAATTACGCTAAGGAGCTATTGATGAGTAAGGTTGAATTTAGAGGAAGTATACCCTCATTTACATGGAGAGAGAATGGAAACCCATTTAGGAAAACCAACCACAGTACACCCGACCAGGATTCTAGCCCTAATCTCGCTGTTATCGGCAGTCTAGTCTATTGTGAGGGTGACGCCTTAGACCATGCGGTAACCGATGCAGATACATATTAAATTGATTGTCATGCTCTTTGGTAGACAGAGATGTTCCTATTTTCTCAATGTTGCTGTAACAGTGTATATTATTTCATTTATGCTTCTTTTTTTGTGTGTGTGTGTTTCTGCAACAATGCATGTTATCTCGTTTCAAAAATCTTACGAATTTTTAGTTAGTGTTTATTTTAAGATATAAAAGAGAGAAAGTCTTTGCGGTGCACTGAACTATTTTCTTTTACTTTTACCAAACGCCTAGCACCTTAGATTATTTGACCACTTGACCACCGGTGTGGGTAGCTCCCAAACCAAGAAACCTAGAAAGATGAATCATGACATAGACTAAAGTGAATACATATATTTTTACAATAAGACATTAAAAATTAAGATCAATTTAAATTTGTTATTGTATTGCTTCAAAAATTATAGAACCTTCTTTAGTGGTCTAATAGTCTAAGGCGTCACTCTATTGTTAGACTGGCCTGCTGAAGACAAGGTGATCAGGGTTCAAATCCCGGGAAGGTCTTTGAGGGTGTTTTTTCCTAAATGTTTTTCCACTCTCCTTCCACGCAAACTCGTGTAGATTATCTCTAAAATGCTTCCTTCCTCATCCCTTCCCCATTAGAATATTGTAATATATGAGTATAACCTAAACCGATAGTAAGACGCGGTGATACAAAAAAAAGATAGATTAAGTTAGATAATATAATTATTTTTTAAATACTGAACTCTTTCCCAACAACTGATAAATAGTGATCTTTTAACTGCTGCGCTGCTTACCAGCCTTCATTCGCCCTTGGACACCATTTAATAGCCGTTTCACGCGGGCTTTTTCTCAAAGCAAGTAATTTTGTACGTCATAATAGATTGGTTTTAAGTTGGTCATTTCACACGGTGAACGTGCTTTTAAATTGATACCCATGCAGGGGAACTAGCATGTTTCGGGCTTGTTTTGAACGCGCTTCCTCGACGTTTACTCGGTGGTTGATGGTGGTGGTAACTCTACTTCAAAAGAAGATAGGGTGACTTTACACACGAGAGGTTATTTGCCGCGGGCAAAATTCACCTGCACAGGATAGGTGGTAAGTGACGGTTAGCAGAAGGTAATTTATTGTAACCTTTGGCTTAAAGTAGCTATACTCAATAGCATTGCTGAGGGAAGTGCAGGTCTTATGGAGAAAATCTTTATTATCTTTTTTTTCTCTCTCTCTGTTGACTGCTGACACATTTCCTTGATCTCAATTATGTCGGAAGGTGGGGACTGGGGCAAGAAGGAGCTACTGGCAAACTCGACAAAACGGCATTGCTAAACTTGTCTTATATTTTAGGGGAGATTGACCATACAAAAATAAGAGAATGAAAATGCTGTTTCCCAATAGTAACCATGCAGTTAATTCCCTTAGCGACGATATCCAGTGTAATGTCAACCTATTCGGAAACATCATTGATAATCTGGTATTACTAAGAAAATAATACTTATTTCCGAATATGTTGACATTAGTTACTTTAAGCCAATGTTTACAATAAAGAACAAAGAACCTTCTGCTATCTGTTAGACACCACCTTTTCTGTCGTAGATTTATTATACCTACCTACCTGCATACCCGCCCACCTGTCTGCCTACACACCTGCCAACCTACCCACCTACCCACCTATCTAACCGCACACATGCCTACCCACCTATCTAACTGCACAAATACCTACACACCTCACCTGCCAACCTACCCACCCACCTACCTACCTTCCTTCACACATTCCCACCTACCCGCACACCTACCAAACTAACCACCTACCTACCTTCACACATACCTAACTACCTGCATACTTGCCAACCTACCTACCTTCACACATGTCTACATACCTGCTTAACTGCCTATCTGTCTGCCTAACCACATACATACCTTCATACATAAAAATAATTTAGTGTTTGAGAGTGTCTACATATGAATATATTGTGGCATAGTTAAAAATGTTTTGTTCCATTTATTAATATTCATTTCATACCTTCACTTCTAGTTTTAAAATTAGTCGTAAAAAATAAAATTTGCAGCTAATGCTTTTTTATTCCAATTGGGTGATAATACAATAATATTATGCATACCATAATCTATAAAAATAAAATTAACCAATTGGAAAGTATTCTTTCTCGAGTGAGATTAATTTTCTAGACCCCACTAGTTGGAACAATCCTTTCAGTCTGGCGCAATCTACAGTCTAGAACAGGCATGTCCAACCTTTCCATGGCTGGGGACCGCAAAAGTTACTGGCGAATTGGCTGGGGACGACTGTACATTAAATGTGTAAGACCTATGCCCAAATAAATTAAGAACATAAACGGTTAGTTATTTATTCTTTAGAAAATACATGCTTATATACATACACTATACTTACGATTCTGGAAACTTCATGAAAATTAGCGAGCACTTATATCAGCTCCAAGATACAAAGTTGCTGTTTATTTCTGCAATTTGAAATGTTTCAATCTGAGCTGGCGGGTCACACAGAATGACTAGAGGATGGGCATGCCTGGTATAAGGTATCACTCGAATTTAGCTTTCACTTTTGTCTACAAAATCTAGGCCTAATTGTAAAATGTATGGTTTCATTTAAAAACTAGAAGAATAGCTTAGCAAATCTGGTCAAAATATCGCTAGTATTAGAAACATTAAAGTAGTTGACTATTTCAGGTGAAGAAGACGACAAACCATATTTCATCTTTCAAATGAAGCAGAGGTGCTACCTCCCCTTCTATATCTATCAATATCTATAGGGTGAGGAAGGCTAATATCAGGTAAAAGAATCACCTGATTGTACAAAATAAATTTTATTATTGAAATAACAACTTTACAATACTTGAGAAAACAAACATCGTGCGTGAAGCGCACCTCCATTAGTCATCAGACCATTAAGTACAAATACAACCAATCTCAAATTCTCCTAAGTATGATTATATAAACAACACTAAGCGTGTAGAACACAACATAATACGAGGTCTGGGATCTCTGATGCCAAACTTGTCTTATGGGCTTTAGCTCCTTGATACATTTACTTAGTATTTATAATAATGATTTTAATATAAGGCATAAGCCACAACTGCTTTATCTTACGTGACGTCACTCAGCAATGGAGTACAAAACAATAATTCCAAACGTTCATAAATAACTTGACGTCACGTATAAAACATCATTTCCCTAATGCAAGAGCGAGCTAAGTCTCGCTTTACTATCCTGTTTTAAACAATAAATTTGATTATAACATCTGCCATCGTAAAGTACAAAAGGAAGTTTACTTAGCGGGTCTTGAACCCGGGGCGCGCTGACACTCAGTGCGCTTTAAATAATAAGCAAGTATATACAATTATGACAAACAACAAGGTCTGGGTTTGAATCCCAGCTAACATGGATGACGAAGGGCGACATCTTTCTATATGCCGCGGGAAGCGCATGGCATAGCAATTCAAATAAATAATTAATTACAAAATTAAAGTCCAGACGGTAATTTAGAATACAGTTCCCCCCATGACGCCGAAACAGAATTTATAATTTTGAATATTAATAATCCCCGAGACCTAGTCGCCGTTCTCACCTCTTATCCATGAGATTGTAGTGTAGTAAGTGATTTTACTTTATTGGCGTAGCTGTATATATACAAATGAAAATTCTCAGAGGGGGGGGAAGGACCGAAGGAGAAGGAGGGTCGGAAAACAAAACAAACTAAGGAACTGGATGTTCGAGAACGTTGCCGAAGCGCCCAGGGCTATGCGTGGCCGGAAACGGAACTCTTCTTTCTGGCTGGCTGGACACGTGTTCGACTCTCGCAGTCTGTTGTCAGGGAACTCGTGGCTCAGTTGGACGGGCATTATTCTCGAGAGTGGAGGCCGGGTTTAGTGGTGTAGGTCGTGCGTAGGTCTTCCGAGAGCGGCCGCTTGGTTGGTGAGTGTTTGTCCCATTCGATATTATTTGGTATTATTGACATTACATGTAAGTCGTTACATCCTCCCCCCCCTGACGGGAGGTCAGAAGACGTCCTCAGCAGTGGGTGTAACGGCAGGGCGGTACCTTCCCTGTCGTCAGTAGCTGGTATGTAGGGGACGGTTCTCCCGGACCCCAGCAAGTGGCCCATGGAAAGCTGCCCTCATATTCAGGTAGCAGGTCTTCTTGGCAGTCGCGTTCTGATATCCCCCAGAACTCCAACACCTTACGCACAGCACCGACACTCCAACTCTCTCCAACATCAAAACCCTATGACGTTGAGGCCCGATCCACGTTATTGTTGGTCCAGCCAGCATCCATCTTCAGTAGCCGGACTACTCCAACATCCGTAACTCGAACCAGAAGGAGAGGGGTAGGGGAAGGGCAGAACCTCTCTGAGAACAAAATAAATCCACAATTACAGCAACAACACAAGTCCAACGTTCACAAGGTGCTGACACGGCCGCTGCTAAGTGCAGTCCATCGTGGCCAGTCTGTTTAGAGCACATTCACACGAGATCATGTCTCCCAACGGAAAATTTGAGAGTGTTCTCTGAGGAGATGTACTGCATACAGTTCTCTCTTCTTTGAGTAGGCGTGCACACGCGCAATAGTTTGCTTATTATAAGTCTCCATCATCGCACATTCAGACACAAGTCATCGATAATCAAAGTTCTAATACATTTAAGAAATCTGGGTAGGCCTACTCTTCTATCAATTAAATTAATATTTACTATAATAAAGATGCACAATAAATCCCAAAAATAATTTACACTATATACACACTTGACCCTTAACAGGTATCATTACGCGCCCCTCTTATAGGGCGCGGACTTACTACACCACCACCTCAAGGTGGCTAACGTGGGCACGACGGGTTACTGAGGGGTCAGCAACATCCATAAGACGCACAGAGACGGGCGTTAAGAACTTGTCGATGCGCCATGGCCCGCTCCACTTGTACAGCAGCTTAGCCGTCGTTATGTCCACCGCCGAGCTCAGGGGGAAGGACTTACAAACTACTTTACCTTCAAAAGCACTAAGAAGCTGGTTACTAACAAAGGAGTGGCTGGCTCCAGTATCAAATAACCCTAAGCATCCCAAAGGACCAATAGAAACAGTAATCATGGGATTAAGAACCCGTGGTTTAAAACTTCCAGACGCGGCCGCCCCACGGTCGCGGGCGCGCCTCAATAGTTTACCTGCCTGCACTCCCTCTGAACATGTCCCAGCCTATTACAGCGAAAACATCTAATACTAGACGTGCCACGAGGTGCGCGACCCCCACGGCTAGCACCCACAGGGTTACTATCCCTAACGTAGTTAGAACGGCTATCGAGGGGAGGAGCGCCGATAGGCGGCGCAGAAATAATTGCTCCGGGACTCGAACCCGTTCGCGCGCGGCTGACAGCCACGGGCGCTTGCGCGATAAGGTATTCGTCTTCAGAGAGAAGAGTTTCCTCTACGTGCGAAGCCAGGGCATAGAGATCAAGTATAGTTGAAGGCTTACTCGAGAAAACAAAATGGCGCCTGGTAAGGGGAGACACGTTTTCCAAAATAATGTTTACCAGTTCGGGCTCCTTAAGGTCGGTATTAAGCACGCGGGCCGCCTCCGTGATAGAAAGGACAAAGTTCCTAAATGACTCGTGTGGGGCCTGGAACCTGTGCACAACCTCTCTACATAACTTATGCCTAACTCTACTAGGCAAAAGCGTATTTAAAATCTGATCAGTCACTGCCTTAACAGATAAATCCGCCTGTATGCCCCTGGAAAACAACTCGGTCAAGAACCCTGACGTCTTGGATAAACACAAAGTCAGAAACTCGGGCTCGCTAACGAGCTCGAGGCGGGAGGCCCGGTTAATTTCTACTAAAAAGTTAAATAATTCCGTGTAGTTCTGGCCACTGCACACCGGAACCCGGCCTAATATCTCCAATATGACTTTACTTTGACTCTTAGAATATCCCCCTGGCGCATGGGGAACGGGAGAACGGGAGGGCATCGTGGGTTGTTCACCACTCACATCCGTGTCCATACCTAAATCTGCCTGAGACGCCCCGACATCACTCACAAGTTCACATAAAAGAGACCTCAACTCACCCACCGTTGCGTTGGGTGGAACAGGGGTGGACCAAACCTGGAGCTCGGCGAGGAGTTGTTCGCGGCTAAGTCGGTACACATCGGATCTCGTCATCCTGGACGACGCCTTGTCTGGTTTCAGTGGAGGAGCCATGGCCAATGACAGTATGAAACAAGATAACGACAGGAATTAGTACAGTGTATAAAACATAGAATATAACCTTCCGAAAATTATATATATATATTTTGTTTTCTCAACATCTCTCCAGGCGTGTACCAAGGACCTAAGACCATAAAAAAGGGCAAAACCACGCTCTGCTACCATTTGCTACCTCCCCTTCTATATCTATCAATATCTATAGGGTGAGGAAGGCTAATATCAGGTAAAAGAATCACCTGATTGTACAAAATAAATTTTATTATTGAAATAACAACTTTACAATACTTGAGAAAACAAACATCGTGCGTGAAGCGCACCTCCATTAGTCATCAGACCATTAAGTACAAATACAACCAATCTCAAATTCTCCTAAGTATGATTATATAAACAACACTAAGCGTGTAGAACACAACATAATACGAGGTCTGGGATCTCTGATGCCAAACTTGTCTTATGGGCTTTAGCTCCTTGATACATTTACTTAGTATTTATAATAATGATTTTAATATAAGGCATAAGCCACAACTGCTTTATCTTACGTGACGTCACTCAGCAATGGAGTACAAAACAATAATTCCAAACGTTCATAAATAACTTGACGTCACGTATAAACATCATTTCCCTAATGCAAGAGCGAGCTAAGTCTCGCTTTACTATCCTGTTTTAAACAATAAATTTGATTATAACATCTGCCATCGTAAAGTACAAAAGGAAGTTTACTTAGCGGGTCTTGAACCCGGGGCGCGCTGACACTCAGTGCGCTTTAAATAATAAGCAAGTATATACAATTATGACAAACAACAAGGTCTGGGTTTGAATCCCAGCTAACATGGATGACGAAGGGCGACATCTTTCTATATGCCGCGGGAAGCGCATGGCATAGCAATTCAAATAAATAATTAATTACAAAATTAAAGTCCAGACGGTAATTTAGAATACAGTTCCCCCCATGACGCCGAAACAGAATTTATAATTTTGAATATTAATAATCCCCGAGACCTAGTCGCCGTTCTCACCTCTTATCCATGAGATTGTAGTGTAGTAAGTGATTTTACTTTATTGGCGTAGCTGTATATATACAAATGAAAATTCTCAGAGGGGGGGAAGGACCGAAGGAGAAGGAGGGTCGGAAAACAAAACAAACTAAGGAACTGGATGTTCGAGAACGTTGCCGAAGCGCCCAGGGCTATGCGTGGCCGGAAACGGAACTCTTCTTTCTGGCTGGCTGGACACGTGTTCGACTCTCGCAGTCTGTTGTCAGGGAACTCGTGGCTCAGTTGGACGGGCATTATTCTCGAGAGTGGAGGCCGGGTTTAGTGGTGTAGGTCGTGCGTAGGTCTTCCGAGAGCGGCCGCTTGGTTGGTGAGTGTTTGTCCCATTCGATATTATTTGGTATTATTGACATTACATGTAAGTCGTTACAGAGGGATCCCCACTTTTTCCGGGACCAAACCACCTGTAGTAGGCACAGGTTAGAGTATGTATGGTTGAAAGCAAAAGAATCTTCCATTTATAGTTTAATAATCAAAGTCTCTTGCTATTTTAACATTACAAATGTTATTATTCAAAACATATCTAATGTTTTTAAACTAAACTGATCAAATATTTGAATGTCAACATTTATTTATAAAGTGGAAAATAATTCAGCTCATGGCTGTACAAATGTAGGCCTACTGATAAACTATTTTATTTTTCCAATAATTTGCTATCATTATTATCATTTTACCTTCTTTTTTAGAGCAAGTATTATAATAATAATAATATTTAGCACCGCGTCTTACTTACTATCAGTTCGGGTTATACGCTTAAGTACTAGTTACTCTAATGGATTAGGGATTAGGAGGGTTGAATTTAGAGGAAGTGAACCCACATCTGCGTGGAGGGAGAGTGGAAAACCCATTAGGAAAAGCCGCCCCCAGTTCACCCGACCGAGATTCGAACCTCGATCTCCCCGTCCTCGGCGGTCGAGCTCAACACGACTAGCGCGTTAGTCAACTACGCCACCAAGGCGTATTATAGAGGTGACTTTTTTGAACTTGATATTATGATGTATTTTGAAATTTTACGTGCCCTAGAACTAAAAGAGGCGTTTTTTTTACTCTTGTACCTAAGGCTACAGCGAATTGGTTTAATGGACCTCATTCAAACTTGATATTTACTTCAAGGTGAATTTATGATTATAATTTTAACTATATATTTAATTGAATGTTTTAAAGGCCTTTTAAAATTAAATATTTGAAAACCTAAACATTTTAATAATAATAATAATAATAATAATAATAATAATAATAATAATTTAATTTTCAATTTAAATTAATATTTAGTTAGGATTTGAAAGAAAAATTACATTATTGATTTCATATTACACTACTGAGGTGCCTAAATGTACAGTACATTCTACAAAAAGATGCTTTGTTCTCAAGTTTGGTTTTAGCACTGCGTATTACTACCCATTCGGGCTATACGCTTACGTACTACTGGTTAGGGATGAGGAAGCTTGAATTTAAAGAAAGTGTATCCGCATTTGTGTGGAGGGAGAAGGGCAAACCATTTTGGGGAAAACCACCCTCAGTACACCCGACTGGGATCGAACTCTGATCTCCCCGTCCTCAGCAGTCTAGTCTATTGCGAGAGTAACACCTTAGACCATGCCAGCACCGAAGCGGGACCCCAGTTTTTTATGTGTTTGTTCCATGTTATGATTTCATAAATAGTTAGTACTGTGTTGTCATCTGTGTATAGTTAGATGTGTCCTTGCTTTACTTATCTTGTGATTGTATTGACGTAAATTAAATATAGAATAGGTCCTAGTATTGAGCCTTGTGGTACTCTCATATTTGTCACTTTGGTTTCACTTTTTTGTGTGCTAATTTGTAAATATAAAAGTCTGTTTGTGAGATAGTCTCTAAACCATCTTAAGTATGGTCCACCAATTCCAATCACTTTTAATGAGCCCAGTAATACATCAGTGTTAAGTGTATCATCACGCTTTTATAAAGTCATTAAATAGGGCCAAACATGCTTATTGCTGTTTAGGGCTTTGTTAATTTTATTAGAAAAAATGTTCTAGGAGATTTTTAGCGCTTTTATGTTTTTGAAATTCATATAATCTTTTGTTTATTATATTAATTTATTTAAATAATCTGCCACTTCGTTAGTCATGTATCTTTCTAATATATTTTCAAAAGTTGGTGGTATCGCTATTGGTCTGTAATTACCGTAATCTAAATGACTCCTACCATTGTAAATGGGCCTAATAAGAGATCATTTCATTTGGTTGGGAAATGTTCCTGTTTTTATTGAGGTCTACTATTGTCTGTATTAAACTTGGTTCTATCTTTAGTATTTACACCATCGCAATTTGTTTGGTGTCAGTGAGGAGATAATTTTATTAGTTTCTGTACAGGTAGTTTCAGGTATAAATAATGAGGTGTCGGCTATTGTGTCTTCTATGAGTGTAAGTAGTTTTATGAAACAGTTATATAATTTTATATATATATAATGCAATATGTCTACTTTTCTGAATGCCAAAAAAATATGAAAAATTGTTAGGCCGTTTTTAAGTGTTTTTTTTTATTTGAGCGTGAGTTCTTCATTTTTAATTTTGATTTGGTTTATTTATAACTTTGATTAATTCTCTCTACGTGATTTTTATGTTACCTTTTAAGTCAATAATTATTTTCTTGTGGTGTTCAATATTTTTTTTTTTTTATAGATATTTTAACCTTTTTCCTATCCTATTTATATTCCTGCTTATAATTTGTATTAGTTGGATTTGACTTCCATTGACGAGAGAGTTTATCTCTGATTTTAATTTTTTCTAAAAAGTAGGTACTAAACCAAACAGTTTTGGTTGTATTCCGTTTTGAGGTTGGCCATTTTGTTACATTGTACACTTCTTTAAAAGTTAAGATTATAATACTAGTCTCAACTAAAGATTAAATAAAGTTATTTTATTTTATTTCTATAAATATTGCAATAACTTTAATAAATTGGATTATAATTCTTTGACACAAATTAGTTTGTATAATTGTTATAATACTCATTTAGTAAAGTATGGATAGTTCCATTACAAATATTAGATTTTTATACAACTAGTTTTTTTTACTAGGTTGAATGAATCAAAGTTAAATTTCACAAAAAAGCTTTTAGTGAAACCAGTTTTTTTTTAATTTATTCTTCTGAATCCCTATAAATCCATCGTTGATATTTAATACTTAATAACTCTGTGTTTAGATAAAAAGCAGCAACAAAAATTGTAATTCAACTCATGTAATTTACTCTGGGTACATAAAGTTCGTTTGCATCCAATACTCTCATTTTATTATTGGTTAAACATATTCCCGACTTTGGATGATGACGTTGATTATGCCTCCTTGAATATTACAAGAGCAACATTTTTAGCCTGGTAAAACCTCTGAGATTCAATAGACATACTTTTGAATATTTAAGAGGTCTCCATTTGAAGCAAAATTTAAAACACATTAATAGACTCGAATATATTATAAGTGTATTGATAAGTTGTATTTTATTTATGAATAATTTTTTTATTTGTATCCATTATTATCAGGTTTGGCATATATATGGCGACATCACAAGAAGAATACAACAAACATGCTGGGAAACGCAAATACTACACAGTGAGGTGCTTCATTGTGATTTCAATGGTGGCAATAGCAGTAATATTGGTAAAGTTGTCCGTCAAATTATTGTTTATGCCAATACAAGCACGGAATTACTTATTTTATACATCTGAATTTTAATTGTAAGTTCATATTGATCTTTTGTTTCACCTTAATCATTCTAAATCTATGTTTGCGAATTATTATTTAAATTTTGTTTAGTTCAGGATGAATCCCATTAAGAATGTAGGTCTAAATAAGAAACATAAGCTTATAATTTTTAGAATCTAAATTAGTCATACTCTAAATTTTTCAATAGCTTGAAAACATTCATTTTAAAGTTTATACAAGTATGCTTGTATTTAAGTGCACACTTTAATGTATTATGGATGTACAGTACAACTAATTATTAATTATTATTGTGAGGGATTAATTTCTTCTGAAAGGAAATTAAGTAATATATGTAACATATGATATATATATAATATCGACTTTTTCATATATATAATCATTTTAATTTTATGTTGTTACCATTATTAATGAACCATTTATAACATAACTTTTCCATTGATGGCATGTGCGAAAAAAGATTTTCGGACACTTTAAAAAAATAAAACTTAATCAGGTAGTTATGACAATAAACTAGATTAAATTTGCCACCTTCTTTCTACTTTACTCCTGAAGTTAATCCATGTTCATGCACTGTCAGCTATGTTTATCTTTACAAGGGCTTACAGATTGGGCTCAATAACTTTGTTCATTTTACATATAAATAATAATAATATAAAGTTCATGGGTTCAAGCTCAAAACCAACCGAGGTCGACAGATTTTTCTTGAGCGATAAAAATCCGTAGCACAACTACCTTCAGAGGGAAGTAAAGCCGTCGGTCCAATATCGATAGTGTGTTATGTAAAAGAACCCTGGAAGGTATGTGAAAATACCCGGTAAAATTGGTAGGCCCTTTCGTTCTCGCTCATAGAAAATCTCGCGTGCAGAAAGTGCACGTTAAATACCTCAAATAAATGAATATAATTTATATATATACATAAAATCTAACTCAGTAAAATAAATTAAAAATATTGTTTAACCTAGTAGACCCATATGCGAGAACAGGGACGTAACTAGACAGTAATGGACCCCTGGCAAAACTTTCATAATGGGACCCTCCAAGAAAAAAAAAAAAAAAAAAGCCCCTGCCCCAAAGTCCTGTATCCAATTGTAGTTTACAATAAATTACATTGGCATTTATTATTGGAACTCCTTTTATAAATTACGTAATACAGGTCTACATTTGTCAAATACAATAATTGCTACTAAAAGGTGTAAACTAACTATATAATATAAAAAAACTTGATATGAAATTAATAAGACTATATTAATATATATTATAAACAGAATTATAATCAATATTACACTTGCAGAGGCTAAACAAACATTGACATTTAAAACTCCTTTCTTTTTGTTTTGATCTCTGTGAAACTGTCTATAATTTTATTCGAGTTTTTTTTTTTTTTATTATTTGCTTGCATCTTGTTAAATTTTGATTTTACAGAAAAATATGTACAAAGCTTTTATAAAGAGCATGAAATTATGTACAAAAAAGTGACTATTGAGTAATTTCTGATTGAATAAAAAATCTTTTCGAAACAAAAATGTGCTTACAGACAAAACTTTAGTCTCTTACCAAATTAATTTTGTTTGGGTGGGTCTGCGTGGTGGCCCTCTATTTTTGGCCACGGGCCTTTGGAATTTTGCCATCTACGCCACTCCATACTTACGCCAATGTGAGAGAAGAGTAGCAAAACAATTAAATTTAACTCAGAAATGTAGGAATTTAATTTTGTTTTAAAAGATATTGCTAAAACCAAAAGTAGCACATGAAACAAGGGCTATAGCTAGAGGAATTGGCACCCAGGGCAAACAGTAAAGTTGGCGCTCCTCCTCCCCTCAGTCCCTACGGAGCAGGGGATGGTGTCGGATTTTACAATACACCTGTTGCAAATATAATACAATACCTGTATAGTAAAAATATTGCTAATACCAGTAAACCCTTGCGAAACTTTCGTACATTCGACCTTCTTCTCCACCCCCCAAAAAATAAATAATGATTTAGTCTTTTGTTGTGCGAAGTGTATACACAAAATAGTAAAGAAAATTTATTTTCGGTAATTGATACAAAAATAGTGTTAGATTTTTCTTTTAGCTTAAATTTGAAACAAACAATGTGTTTTAACGTGAACCGAGTATGCTATGTCAGAAGTTGGTAAAAAATCCTTTCCACTGATATCTTATTCATTGCTGTAGGCTTCGTATTAGTTGAGCAAAAGGGATGTTGACAACAGAAATAATATACAGGATTATTGTTACTTACAATTATTGCCCCGTATATAATTTTCTATTTGTATTAAATAGAAACAAAACTTTTTTTTGTATAAAATATTATCAATAATTAATTTTAAAACAAATTATATAGGTAATCCCATACAATAGCTTGTAATGTTTATATGAGCTTCAAACGGGTTGTAGAAGAAAAAAAATGTAAATAGTTTTAATGAAGACTACAATTTGTTTAGAATTAATTTGCTAAATCAATTGAGGGGGCTTAGTTGTATCCACTCTGAATGGTCTCCATTCAGACTTTTCTCAAAGAACCAACACAAATGAAAATTCTGATTTGTATCCACCATAATTATCTGCACTATATCCACTAAATTCTGAATTGTATCCACTCTGAATGTTCTCCATTCAGACAGTTTTCAAATAAATTACTTTGATAAAAATCCTGAATGGTATCCATTTGCATTATATCCACTAAATCCTGAATTATATCCACTTCGAATGGTCTCTATTCAGACATTTCTCAATAAAACAGGTTTAATAAAAATCCTGAACTGTTTTCACTAGAATTATCTGCATTATATTCACTAAATCCTGATTTGTATCCATTCTGAATGGTCTCCATTCAGAAAGTTTTCAAATAAACAACTTGAATAAAAATCCTGAATTATATCCACAAATGGTTGACAATAAGTCTAACAATAAGTTTGAAGCCCTTTGATGGAATGTGATGCTATATTTTTCCATAATCTACCGTAATAAACTCAATTATTTCGTTTCACAAATCTTACGATCTTTAAGTAAATTTCTCCATTTTTAGATAAAGGAATCACACTTTAAATTACATTACATTTTTATTAAAGCTCTTTAATTGAGAAATGTCTGAATGGAGACCATTCATATTGGGTACAATTCAGGATTTTGTGGGTATAATATAAGTGGACACAAATCAGGATTTTTATTAAAGCAATTTATTTGAAAACTGTCTTAATGGAGACCATTCAGCGTGGATGTAATCAAGCTCCCCCCTCCCTCAATTATTTATGAACAAATGAAAACTATATAAAAGTAACATTTAAAAAAAAGCTTAACAGAATGATTTTGTACTTACAAATTAACCTTTTTAGCTTTAACAGCAGCAAAAGCATTAATTAATGATCTTATCATAATTAATATTTTAATCACTATATTTTTCTATTTACATAATTGCCAGGTGCGTTAACCTCTCTTGACCCATTGATGACCTTAAGTTATTTAATTATTTTCAGCTAATTAAAACTCGTTCACAAGAAGCATTAGTAATTGGCAATTTTAGGAATAATCTGAAAGCAATTAGTATGTTTGTATAAGATGTGGCTTTTGAAAAATTATGACTTAAAAAATAATAAAGAAGGTCACCGCATCCGTTGCCTACACCTGCCGTGCCTCCTAAATATTTCATAAATCATACTCATAGTAGAACGTACTGTCACCCGAGCCAAATCAATCCGAATATTTGGTGTTCGGATGATTGGAGTTCTTCTTTAATTGATGTTTCATATGGTCACCATTTTATCCTTAACGTATAGTTAAGTTTAGACTTAATACATTTTTAATTATGTTTTTAAAATAATTTCACATTTTTACGTTTATAAAAAAAATCTACGTCTCAATGGCACCTCCCTCCATCTCGGTGCCCAGGGTGATCGCCCCTGCTACTGCTCTGCATGAAACGAAGACAATCAAAAATGATACAATTTGTTCAGTACTAGCCTGTTATAGGTCTCGACTGTTGGCTTGCACTTTAATTAAAGAAAATGAAAAAACTACTACCAAGAAACTGAGCGTACTTTAGTGTGGCACATTGAATAATTTTTTAATTTACTCTTTTGTATATTAGTTAAATACCACATGAAATAACATAATATATTTTTGGAACTGCCATTAAAGAGACCAACGTTAGTCTTAGTATCCCATCAGTGGCCAAGATTTGATTATTCAAGTATAGTTGTCCCATTGTTGAGTGATATATAGCAATTATAGACGTATCTTATTCACGTGTTAGATGTCAATTCACTAATTAAATAGAAAATTAATTTGAAAATATTTTTAAGAATATTATTAGTGAATAGTTTTAAAGAATTAGCAAATACTAAATGAAAATTATTAACCAGTTCATTGATATTTATTGGGAAACAAATGCAATATTTACTTATATAATAAAATCTGTGCTACTGTTTGTCTATTTTATAAGTGTACTTATTATATTAAAGCATAAAATAAATGCATTCTTATTTCGGTTGTCTAGGTATCCTTGATGGTCTACGATATGGCGATCCAGTATAACGCTTCACCACCCAAAGAAAGAGAGGTTTTAAAACATCTTGTTATGTTGCGAACAACTACTACAACAACAGAAATTTCCAAATTTACGTCAACATCCGAATATTCTTCTTTATTTCCAACTACTGAAGCATCAGTTTTAAATAATAGAACGATTTTTAGTGACCAGACAAAGTTAAGGACCTACTTAGGTACAAATAACATTTCTTTGATTGAGTTTAACAATTCAATTCAATCCGAAAATTCCTTTATAGAAGTTGAGCACTCTGTAATAGCTTTACCAAGATATTTGAATAGAAAGACATTTCATGCACCAGATGGAACCCATGAACCAAGTTTTACCAGTACTCAAAGATCATTACCATTAAAAAATGCCCTAGGTATTTTAAACCAAGGAGAACAAAGTTTACAATTGAGTAAAATTAAACACAATATTTATGACTGGGGGGAAAGAAAAGCTTCAAAAACCCATTTAAATGCACCTACTTATGAACCATACGCTTTTGAAAAACCAGGATCATTACACAAAAATAATAGGAACCAAAGTTTGGGATACACGCATCGTAAAACAGTTGAATCCAAAAATAACATTACCACTCATTGGCCAACAAGTAATATGCCTTTGAATGATGATCAAGAAAGTCGTATTTTGAATAATATTCATCATCAACAACCAAGACCATTTCGTACCGGAAACAATTCGACTAAAAGACCAATACATTTTTATAAACACAGCCGAAAAATTATAGCACCATATTTTGGTTTCGAACCGTATACTAAAATATATCCTCAGCTACCGATCAACAGTTATCGAGCTTCAAATGACGTTAAAAATATACAAGATATAATAAAATATATGACAGAAAGTGGTTTAAATAGAGACATTCCAAAATTTGGCCATCAACAAGTTTTAGATTTTGAAGGTCCTCAAGATAGGAAGAGAGGTATTAAATTTTCTGGTCTTTATAAATCTCCAGAGCCATACCTTGAGGAGGTTGTTTATAGTAACGGTTACGATTCTATAGCAGACCTTATGGTTTCCAATAAGGCCAATAATATGGCGTTACCTTCTTTATTAAATGGGCATGCTTATATAGCAGATCCCTTTCATGCTTATAAACCAACAGATCCATCAGAAGTTAATCTCTTAGCAAATAATAATTTTAGATTTTCTCCGACAGAGGAAATTTCTCATCCAAATAATCAACCAAACAGGTGGCCTACTTCAGGAAAAATAAATTCAAATGGAATGTATTTTCCCCATCCCCCTATTAACTTTGGTAAACAAACAAAAAATCCATCCTCACAAAATGTTAATCAGCAAATAGCAATTCCTTCATTTCCAGGATTGTATACTACGGCCATATATCGACCATTCGGAAAAGACCCAACAACTTCAGTTGATTCTCCTCCTATTGAAAATCATAATTTAAAGAAAAAAACTAGACCCTTTAGTGTGATGTTAGACATATATCCTATGACAGAAAACGTCATATTACACGATACAAAAAGTGAAATAAATATTCATCCCTTCAGACCACTTATTAGAAACAGTGCAGGATTTAGGTTATCTAAACCCTTGAAACAAAAACACAACCATTTCTTATCAGGATATGTTGATCAAACACAAGACCAATTAGAAGATGAAAATAAACATGAAATGATTGTTCATTTGAATTTATATCCAAAGAAGAGACATCCTCTTCAGGCTAGTAGCAGGTAACTTATGCTTAAATTTGCTACTTTATTAATAGAATATACATTTCTATGGGAGATACTGGTAGCAAGATTTTTTTTTAATTTCTGGCACAACACATATATTTCATTATATGAAAAACAACACAATTTTATTATGAATTTAAACATTATTTCACTTTAATATTTAAAATAAAATGATTATTATATATTTAAACTTTGGAATATACTGTGATGCATATATTTTCAGGAATGATAATTTACAAAGCTTTTATGTGGATGTCAACAGCGCATCCTTCGAAGATTATGGAGAATTAATTAATCTCGGCACGGGAAAGGGTGAGTTTTTAGATCTTATATTTTATAAATAAAGTGATCTGAGAATGATTATCATTAGGGCCCGGATGTTGATGACGTAAAAAAGTAACATATGCACTTTAAAATGCTAAAAAATTACTTATTAAATGACCTAAGACTTAAGAAAATGCATCATACAATGAACAAAATTATCTTATAATGAATGTTTTAAAAAAATTCTTCAAAAAATAGGCACACATGAGTTATTTTAATTCACCTTAGTCTGAGTTGCACTGGACTACAAATATCATTCTCAGGTTGTCAAAACTTCGATCTACGGTTATCTGCCAGCAAGTTTTATACCTCGAAAAGCTGTGTTCTACATCAACTAATGTGATCAGAGCGTACTTGAAGTGGGGAAGATTGTTGGCTGTTAAATCCTTTTCAATCTCATCCATGGAATATTTTATTACCACAGAGTATATCTGAGATTTGACACAAAGTTTTATACCCGGTGTTCTTGTCCAGCAATTTTTTTCAGTTTACATGCAATGGCTGTAGCAATTTTTCCACGAGCGTTTTTAACACCAGTCTCCACCTGTTTGACTATTGAAATGGAATCTACCATTGTCTCACCCATTTTTTCCAGTGATGTGATAGCTGTCAACAATAATGCAAAGTTCGATTTATTAAATGCCAAACTGCCCTCAATGTTTGCTCAGACAATAATTCTTGAGCAATTTGTATTGAAGCAGCTTCTTCACAGTCAAAACTCTGTACTATTTGTTTCACTACCTGGAAATGTTCACAATAATATAAGAATGCATTTAACCATGTGCCCCAGGTGTGATGATAGTTTGTGGGGGTAACGCGATGTCCGGTGCTTCTCCTTTGAAATTTGCAGCTCGTGAGGGTGCTTTTAAGAAAACCTTTTTAATGTTTGCCACAAGCCTGTTTATGTTGGGATAATTTGCTCGCACTTCTTCACAAACTCTATGTAGACCATGTGCTAGGCACGTGACATTTACCATTTTAGAGTAAAGTGCCTTCAATGAATCAGCTGCTCGTACCATATAAGGTGCTGCATCACTTAGAAATAAAAGCACATTGTCATGTTTTATGCCCTCAGGCCACATAAGAAACATAGCACTGTCAAACATTTTTAATATTATCGAGTAATTGGCCTTTTCTAATACTTCGGTGGTTAGTAAAAATATTTAACCTGGTCCATCTGATTCTAATGTTGAAATCACAACATTGGCTACATAGTGCTCCACATTATCAGTGGTCTCATCAATAGAAACTCATAGCTTCTTTCCGCGAGTACCACATCTTATTTTATTTAAAATTTCTTTTTAGCACTGTGGTCAATAATTCTTATGTAAAGTTTACTCGTCTGGTATTTCTTGGTTTGTGTATTTTTTTCCCAAAAATGCACGTAATTTAGGATTAGAGAGTTTATATAGTGTATTGTTTGCTGACACTAACACGTCACACAATTCTTTACTAAACTGTGAGGACTTGGTGGATGTTGAAGCAACTGAAGGTAACAAGCGTTGAACTGCTGCTTTCTTTGATGCACGCTCCAGAGCACGCACATGCTTCTCACGACCAAATGCTGTGTCACAGTAAACCGTCATTCTGCCGATACTTTGGTTTCGCACAACTTACAATATAGTATGCTTCCATCAGTAGAAAACACACTATCACCAAACCGGCTACTATTTGTCTTAAATGAACTGACACACTAGGTTTCATTTTAGGCATTTTCAAAGTGGTGCTGAAACGCCACAATGTACTGCACGCCACAGAACAACTACACCAACTGCATGCTATGAACTGTTCATAGAAAAATCACGCCTTTCCCTTCCCCTTCCACCCTAACAGCTATATGCGCCTGAGAAGTACTTGTGATTGAAGGTAACATTCCAGACATTCCATTCCGCAAGTAGTTTGCTTCCAGCAAAAGCGAGTGTAGGCCTGTCTTTGTATAGCCAATTAACCTTCAGCCAGTTATTAGAAAAATAATATGATGTTGAAATGTTTTATTTCAGTATTTTGAAATAAGTGTTTTTTATAAACTACTACTTAAGGCTTGGAGACATAATTTCATAAAATAATATAGCAATACGACAAAATGACCTAATATGACAAAATCCTTCAAAAAATGACCGAATAATTTTCAAAAATCAAAGAAAATGCCCTTAAAATTAAAAAAAAAGCAGAAAATGCAAAAAAATGCAAAATAAAAAGTATATATTTGTAAACGGGATGTCTTGAACAGAGTTGATATATATTGGAGCATTGCACAGACCGCTCAGTAAAAAGATGACATGACATCAACATCCTAGCACTAATTATCATTTTTCATATTGGACTAGGGTTGCCAAATATATTCTTATATATATGATAACATTATTTTATAAAGGTCATCAGGTACATTCGGACTTCTAAATAAAAGTTCTAAAATATAGCATATATTTTATTTTTACTCAACAAATCTTAACATATTACTTACTACTCGCTTTTCCGACCTAAGCTACTGGTTTGGTATGTTTAAGTTTCTTAAAATGGTCAACAATGGCCTGGAATTGTAAAAAGTTACTACTATATTTTAAAATATTAGTGAAATTTCTCAAATAAAGAAAAAATATTTCATATTAGCAAAAAAGCTCATTTAAAGCTAGGGATTATTTTTCCTGTTAAAGACGATTATTTAAGTTTCCTAGTCATTAAATATTTGAAAATACAAACTTATCTCCTAAACAAACGTTCGTACATAAAGACATACATAAGACTTACATGTTGTTTCTTTCGTTAAAAAAAAAAAATCCACACCAATATCTGTTTCCTTTATGCTAAAGTATATTTGACTAACCGAACTGGTAGTAAAACATAGTGCTCTTTTATATATATATATATATATATATATATATATATATATATATATATATATATATATATATATATATATATATATATATATATATTATATATATATATATATATATATATATATATATATATATATATATATATATATATATATATATATATATATATATATATATATATATATATATGTGTGTGTGATCACATATTTTTGGAAAACATTTAAAAGTTCATTCCATAAAACAAACGTTGGAATACGCCAACATATTAAAGCCAAAATGCAAGCAAAGCATTTAAATTATTTAGATATGTATTATACTATTCTTAATTAAAAATGAATCCTGTTCTTCCCCTTCTAACATCAGGAATATCGATATCATTGAAGTTTTTAGGGGATCTGTTTTCATTTCTGGCGTCTTAAGTCTCTTCGAACACTGTATAAACCTCTTTAGGACTTCGACAATATATTTTATTGACCCCTCAGACGTTTTCTTGGATCGTTCTTTCATCATTTTTAGGGCGGATGGTTATGATTCGCTTGGTTTTGAAATATTTATCGACAAAATATACTGTATTATTTGTTTTGCCCTTTCAAAGTACGTGAATTATATTATTATTATTGATTCTTACTGTTTTAAAACGATTTAATAATGATGAAAAAGTATCTTAAACTCACGTTATAATATTAATATTTTCAGAAATGGCTTTACAACACATTAAATCTAGGCCCGTGTGGGAATTCCGATTTGAAAGTTGGAAAATATCAATTTCTCGCGGGAACGTAAATATTTAAAAATCATTTTCCACTTTAGGCTTATATTTATTTTTCAGATTTATACTTTTAGTCTAAACTTAACTTTACCATTCATTCCCGTTAAAAAATAATAATTTGATGATAACGTTAGAAGCTTAGGGAAATTTGATCCGAACTAGGGTCGGAATAAAAGACAAAAACTCTGATTAGGTTGCAATTTAGTGGTCTGAACAATAAGTTTAAATTCTGTTATCTTGTAGGATTTTTAACTTAAAAAATATACACAATATTTGTATATTAATTTATTTTTAAATTGTAAGTTTACCAAATAAATATAAATAATATACTTTCTAGCAAGTGCTGGGTAAAGTTTTGATGTACAGGTAAAATAAAAAAACCTAAGTCTAGTGTAACTATTATACTCGTGTATCTTTAATCAAGCATTTTTGGTTTAAATATAAATTAATTCTAAATATAGATTTTAAGATTGAATAGAAACGTTCTTAAATATAAAATTCACGGTATGAATTTTAATATCTACTTACACAATAAAACATCAAGATATTCAAGTTAATCTGAATCAATAAAAGTGAGCCCATTGATTTCTATAATATAACTAGATGGACATCTGTGACCGAAATGGTCGAGCTGTTGTCCACATACCATTGTGTAGGAGAGAAGGAAATTTTCGGGTATCTCTTTCTCTCCTACACTCATACAAGGCAATATGGCATTTTGACATCGTTCATTAATTTGATTGAATATACTAGATATCATTAATGTGTGATTAGTTACATGAAATAAATGTGTTAGTAAAAGCTTTGAAGAGCATAACAAAGTTTGAAATTGGTGATACCAATATATTATAGTATTCTTGTTCAAAATAAAGCCATACAGATTGGAATTTTTATTAAAATCAGGTTTTAGTTGATACCGTACTTCCTACAAGCCTATAACCTAAATTATCGTTTGAACGTATGACTTCTACACAAAGTACGTCTTTCAAACAAATGTAATAAAGTTTTTAGCTAACTTGTTTCATTATAGTTATCAAACTTTCAACATAATATGGTCTATGAAAGCAAGATATAAGATTAAAGCCAACTTTAAAAAATGTAATTTAATAATAATTTCTAAAAGCCTATAACCTAAGTGATAGTTTGAACGTATAGCAACTACACAAATTTGTCATTCAAATAAATGTAATCAAGTTTTACGATATCTCATTCATTATATTTATCTAACTTTCAATACAATTAGGTTTCTGAAACCAATATACATGCTAATAGCCAACTTTAAATATAAATGTATTCTTGGAAGACTGTAAACAACATGGACGATAACTATATATTTAAATATATTAAAGATTTTATTCGTATTTATACAGTATTACCTGTAAAACTGAATAGTATATTCTTTAATGTAAATGATTCTTCAGGCAAGTGTGATATAATACTTCACTATTTTCAAATAATAACACACGTTTATTCATCAGAGACATGTTTTCGCATAAGAATATTGAAATAAACCGTTAAAGCTTTCCCCCCACAATGTAACAGACGATAAACTTGAGCGTCACGCTTTGTTCTTTGGCAATGTGTATGTTTTTGTACATCCAGTATAATATATAGATCACTGAGTGAGCCACAGTCTTGTCCAGAAGAATACCAAAAATATTTCCCAACTGAGCCGGTGTGTTTAGTTACCTCTTACGTTGTAGTTACGAGGCCTCTCACAAAAAGCGCTGTTGGATTTCAAAAGTTCTTGTTTACCCCATTGATCTCTATAATATAACTGGATGGACATACACATTCACATTCCAAGGACAAAGGCGTGACCATTGATCTCTATACTATAACTGGATGGACATCTGTGGCTGAAATTTTCGAGCTGTCGTCTGCATACCATTGGGTAAGAGAGAAAGAAACTTTCGGTATCTCTTTCTCTCTTTCACCCATACAAGGCAATGTGGCATTTTGACATCGTTCATTAATTTGATTGATTATATGAGATACATCAATGTGAGAGTGGTTAAATTAAATAAATATGTTAGTTAAAGCTTTGAAGAGCATATAAAAGTTCAAAACAGGTTAGTTTTTTTCTTTAAATAAGTTGATGTAGCCTAATATGTACGATGATTTTTGAAGGAAGCTTACTTTTAAGGCTTTATCTCGTACCAGAATCCTACCCTATATTTATGTCTAGTTAGGATAAAAGACCTTCCAGAAGGAAATTTCTACTTCTGTTTTAAATTGCCGTTCATCCTACCAAAATATTATATATATGATAGTATTCTGATACGAAATAAAGCCTTACAGATTGGAATTATTACTAAAATCCGGGTTTATAAGATACTGTACTTCCTACAAACCAATAACCTAAATTATCATTTGAACGTAAGACTTCTACACAAAGTGTGTCATTCAAACAAATGTAATACAGTTTTTAGCTAACTTGTTTCATTATAGTTATCGAAATGTCAACATAATATGGTTTTTGAAAGATATGAGCCAACTTAAAAAAAAAGCTATTATTACAATAATACTTTCCACAAGCCTATAACCTAAGTGATAGTTTGAATGCATGGAAACTATTCAAAGTTTGTCATTCAAACAAATGTAATCAATTTTTAAGATACCTTGTTCATTATATTTATCGAACTTTCAATAAAATATGGTTTCTGAAACCAATATACACGCTAATAACCAACTTTAAATATAAGTGTTGTCGTGGGAGACTGTAAACAACATTGATGATAACTACATAAATATTGAAATATCTAAGGTTTTATTCGTATTTGTACAGTATTACCTGTACAACTGGATTGTATATCCTTTAATGTAAATGTTTCTTCAGGAAAGTATGGTATAATACTTCACTATTTTCAAACAATAACACTTTTATTCATCAGAGACATGTTTTCGCATAAGAACATTTAAAGAAACCGTTAAATCTTTCCCCCCCTCAGTGTAGCAGACGATACACTTGAGCGTCACGCTTTTGTCCTTGGAATGTGCATGTGTATGTCCATCCAGTTATACTATAGAGATCAATGGGCGTGACGCTCAAGTGTATCGTCTGCTACACTGAGGGGGAGAGGGGGGACAGATTTAACGGTTTCTTTCAATGTTCTTATGCGAAAACATGTCTCTGATGAATAAAAGTGTTATTGTTTGAAAATAATGAAGTATTATACCACACTTTACTGAAGAAACATTTACATTAAAGGATATACAATCCAGTTTTACAGGTAATACTGTACAAATACGAATAAAATATTTAATATATTTAAATATGTAGTTATCATCTATGTTGTTTTACAGTCTGCCAAGACTACACTTATATTTAAAGTTGGTTATTAGCTTGTATATTGGATTCTGAAACCATATTATATTGAAAGTCCGATAAATATAATGAATATGCTATCTTAAAACTTGATTACATTTGTTTGAATGACACACTTTGTGTAGAAGTCTTGCGTTCAAATGATCATTTAGGTTATTGGCTTGTAGGAAGTACAGTATTTACTAAACCCTGATTTTAGTAATAATCCCAATCTGTAAGGCCTTATTTCGTACCAGAATACTATCATATATATAATATTTTGGTAGGATAAACGGCAATTTAGAACGGAAGTAGAAATTTCCTTCTGGAAGGTCTTTTATACTAACTAAATACTACTATAGGGTAGGATTCTAGTACGAGATAAAGCCTTACAAGCGAGCTTCCTTCAAAAATCATCTTATATATTAAGCTACATCAACTTATTTAAAGAAAAAATGAACCAGTTTTGAACTTTTATATGCTCTTCAAAGCTTTAACTAATATATTTATTTAATTTAACCATTCACACATTGATGTATCTCATATACTCAATCAAATTAATGAACGATGTAAAATTGCCACATTGCCTTTTATGTGTGTAAGAGAGAAAGAGATACCCGAAAGTTTCCTTCTCTCTTACACAATGGTATGCAGACGACAGCTCGAAAATTTCAGCCAGAGATGTCCATCCAGTTATATTATAGAGATCAATGGTTTACCCAAATATTAATCTAAGATACAAAATCAAATGCATGCTATGCCAAATAATAACATTAATGTAATAGGTGTGTCTTGATGCAACATAAGTGTAGTGAAGGTCTATTTCGAGCATGATTTGATATTTAAAACCCACTTTTATCATTATTTTTAGCCAAACATATGTCTTCCTTCCCTAGATCTATTCAGGGATACATTGTATTGCCCTCAAGTAACGTGGTGTGATTGTTATTTTATGGCGCTCATTTGTGCTGACTAGGTAAGGTAGTTCTAAAATAAAAGCGGCTGAAATTTAGGGTACCCGTATAATTAAAGGAAGATAAGATTGATTCTACTTTAGTATATTGATAATATTGTTAATGAACATTAAATACCAACACCCCATTGATTGACATTCCTTAAATGTAACTATTTAATTTTAATTTTTCCCGAAAATTCCCAGGAAATAATTTTTCCCACCTGAGTTTTGAAAACATCTGATTTCCCAAATTTGTTCCCGAAGTTCGAGACCCCGAACTGGCCTAGTTTAAAGCTCTTATTGTTAATTCCATTTAAAGTAGAAGATAGATACGTGACACTTGGCAATTTGAAAACTACAACACTACCGGTGGGATGACTCACTTTAAGAAATATATTATACTTAATAAAATTTAAAGTGTCTGTTGGTGCTAGTTATCGATGTAAAATACGTTAAAATAAACTATCATAAGGTCTGGCCGAGCTTATCGCTCTCTCTGACACAATATTACAAAGGTCTCGAGCTTCTGTATGATGGGTAGGATGAGGAGGTCTGGCCAGTAATCACGATGTATAAAGATCCCACTCTGATAAACCAAAATGTAAGTGGGGCGAGCTTATTATACATTATCATTCCATTCTGACACTAAGAGGTAAAGTCGGGCCAACATTATCGTACTATCTGACAAAAATATGTAAAGGTTATGGGCTCACTATTACACTTCCACATTTAAATATTCGTGACTGCTGGCTATCATTTGTAGGTGAGGGTCTAAGCGAGAGACTCAGGAAAACACAATCAATCACATACACTACTGTTGGTGTTTTCCCAAAGCAATCTGCTCTCATACATTGACATCGAACTCTTGACACGTTCTGTCCTGTCGTTCACCCATCCCCGGTCAACAAATCGCTTGAGATCTCTAACTTACCTTGGCAGCATTGGGATTACAACTCTCTAGCAACTGTCTACCCAATGTCTAAATAATGTCTTAATCATGGTTGCACTCGTAGCGCGTGAGGCACGCCGTCGCTAAACGGACTCATCTTAATACACACTTGACAATTGTCTAAAACCAACTGCACGAACCAACTTTTCGGAACCAACTGATTACGCCAACTGTCTGGAACTAAATGCCCAGAGCTTTGCTCTAGGATACACACTAGCTAGAATCTGCCAACTAGGAGATTCCAATGACGGCATTAAGCACCAATCAACGGGCCTAGATACACATCACCCAAAACCACGTGATGCTTGAGCATCATTTCTCACAGATTCAATGCTCTCCCAATGGAGTCAGCAGTTATAGGCCTGCGTGCGGATGCACAGGAAACACCTCACATTTCAGACGATTGACCCTACAATTATTATCTTACCGGCGATAGTTGAACTTACAATAGATTTCAAACATGTTGAGAAAAAATCATTAAGTTGAGAGCATCACACTATTGGCATGTCTCGTAAAGTGTTTAGAAGTAATAAATATTCGCTTATGATGCAAAAGGACCGCTGAGCCATTAGCATTGTACGAATTACTAAAGTGATTATAGCTAATTTTCGTTAGGAGTAACTTCTGAAAAAAAGGGTTTACCGCCTCTGAAGACTGACATAGGGTGTATCTTGACAGAACCAGGTCTCCTTGACAGGGCACACCACCCCTTGAGCTCTATTAGCCCTTTCTATCATATATTTAACATTACTATTAATTCCATAATCATATCTGTCAAGGAGTAGATCGCACTTGAACTTCGTCGTCCAGCCCGAAGACGTTTTGCTAGAAGACATGTTAATGTACGTGGACTGAATTTACTGCTCCAGGCTGATCTGGTTGAGATGATACCATACTCTAGATCGAAAAAGGAAACAAGTACCTTCTTACTGTCATCGATATATATTATAAGCATGCCTGGGCTTTACCTGTAAAGGCTAAGAAAGGAAAGAACGTTACCGAAGCGATGGTGAAAATCCTTTGTCAGGTGACGGCAAATTGTTTCCCGCCTGTTCGACATCCGCAGACGAGTAATAAAACATAGTTTTGTTGATATGATTGATTCATTACTTGATTAATATAATCGGACCGTACACTCAACAATTTATATGAGACCTAAAGACATAAGATATGATAGCTTTCTCCATACTTTTTTTTTTACATTCCAAAATGGTTAATCCTGCACCAACTAAGTTTAAAATTGATATAGTCTGCCTCCGCAAGTATAAGTAGGTTTTTGCAAGGGGTTATTCCCGTAACCATAATTTTGACAATGGGGCCTAAAAATGCTTAGGTTACGTAAATAATGAAACATTACCTAGCCAAAGAATTCAGGCAAAAATTTGGCACCCACCTTCCAAATTATTAATCTAATATACTGGCCTTGTCCATGGTTTAATTGTACAATAATGGTCTGTTAGCTAGTATAGCATTTACAGTTCCAATTTCCTAGTAAAAGGTACCGTCTTTTTAAAGTCATCAAGAGCATCTTCAATATTTGCTTTAATAGCCAAGTCCTGCACAATAAATAGGACCATCAGAGAATTAAGTCTTTATTGCTTCACTGTTGAATGCATATTTGATTTTGCAATGATCATTTTTGAGAAACTCTTCTCACACGAGCAGCTCAAAGATGGGATAACTGAAAACTTCTGGAGGAGACGAGCACAATTTTAACAAGTTTTCCCTCTGTATAACTCTGACAGCCACTTCAGCCAGTCATGCACATTGGTAGGTGGGAAGCTTTGCGCAATCTTAGTTCTCAGCAACCTTACTTCAGCTTCCAAATCCAAAATATTTAAATTGAAGTTTTAACTTAAGAGCTGGATGTCATCTGCTGTGCATCATTCAAGTTTGAGTTCCATGGTTTTCCCTACACTGCTGATTACCTATTTTGTTTCCAGTGAAAACATCAAACTCAAGCTTTGTAAGAGATTCTAAAATAATGGTAGTAGGTGAAGAACTTGGTTTCGTCTTTATTTGTATAGACAGTCAAAAGTGTCAGGATTTTCACCCAAAAATACAGAGACTTATCTTTTTCTTGTTTTTGATAACGAAATGCAGTTTTTCTTGCAGAAGCCTTCATCCTTAGCGTACATTATCTCGAAGATTTCAACTGAAGTTCCAGAATGACCAGTTTGCAGCATGCTCTTATGCTGAAAACTGGTCAATGGAATTTTTCATAATACTTAAGGTTGTCGGGACGAATCCTAGAAGGTTCATTAAGGCCTGTCCATAGGGGGCTGATCTTTTCCAGATACACACTATATCGGTCTTCAACGTGGTGGCCCTTTTATGCCCTTTTATGCCATAAGTGAGTACTAGCAGTAACGAACTCTAGTTGTAATCCCTCTAGCAATTTGTAAAACTGTTAAGGGTTTGGAGGCTCCTTTTGCACCAGAAGTGAATATTTACTACTACTGTTTGTGCTGTTATGAGATACAAGATTTATACAAGACAGACTATCTCTCGATCTTTATCTCGCTTTCCACAAAAGAAAGAAAACTATTTAAGTATTTTCGTAACCAATTATTAAAATTAAAGTTTTCATCATTGTTAATTTATTAGTAGTACTGTGAATTACAATTTCCAAGAAAACACATTTTATTTTATACTTAATTGTAGAAGAAACTGTAAAGTTGTATGTCTACAGTGCATTTTTATCATCAACTATCAAATTTACTTGTCTTATTTTTCAATTATTAATCACTATATATATTCAACATTTCTAGTACAATATATGAAGAGTGTTGAATTAAATTTATTTCATTTTTATGTTAGGAAACTGGAGAGTATAATATTAAATCATTTATAAACATTTTGGAGAAGCCAAGCTCTACATATATTCAGTGGCGCAGGAACGTTTTTATTTGGGGGGGGGGGGTAAAAATAATAATGTGCTTTTATAGGGGATTACATTTTTGAGATTAAAAAAAGACCAGGGAAATGTAATACAGCTGTCCCTCGCACTACGCGAGTGATTGGTTCTGATAAATAATCGCGTAATACGAAAACGCATAAAGGGAATTGATTTCAACATGGGTGAGATATGGATTACTCCAAAGGCAAAAATAAAAAATAAAGACCTCAAACTTGTAAATGAATGCAATTTTTATTAATTTATCTAACTAGTACAATACTATAGGTAGCATACACCTTTTGTCAATCTTCAATCCCCTGAAATTGGTAAACAAATGCAATTTTTAATAAATTTATCTAATTAATAAATGCTACAGGTACACTTACTGTTAATCTTCATTCGCATGATAAATTAACTGGAGGTGACCTGGTGGTCTAGGGGTAAGGTGTCAGACTTCTGTGCTGAGGGTCCGGGGTTCAATCCTCGGTCCCGGCACAGATTTATCTGATTGCCAAACCCTTCCTTCACCTCTGACAAGATGTGTATTAATCACAACTTGTGAATGTGAGGAATGCCAGGCCTCTACCGTGGTTCGGATTCCACGTTAAACTGTAGGTCCTCCATTTCATCTCACAATCACCCTACCATTGCACATTAGCGTAAGTGCGTATAACCCGAACGGGTAGTAAGACGCGGTGCTAATAATAATAATAATAATAATAATAATAATAATTAACTGGATCTGGGAAATCTGGATTATCACTCTCTTGCTCTCTTGACGGCCCTTGGACTGTAGGCTCTTGCTCTCTGGAAGGCCCTGGGACAGAAGGCTCCTGCTTTCTCGAAGGCTCTGAAACAGTTAGCTCTTGCTCTCTTAACGGTCCTTGGATGGTAGGCTCTTGGTCTATTGAAGGCCCTGGGAAGGTAAGCTCTTGCTCTCTTGAAGGCTTGGGATGGTAGGCTCTTGCTCTCTTGAAGGCCCAGCTGGGATGGTAAACTCCTGATCTATTGAAGACTCTTGCCTGACAGCCCTTTCTGTCGTGAATGCCCTGGGTCGTTAGACTGAAGATTTTCAACATTTTGATGAAATGGTCAAGACTCATCTGACAGGCAGCATTCTTCCTCTCTCTATAGAGTGCTTTGTAGCAAGCCAAATAACTCAATCTCTCTGGCAACTTTGGCGCTCCTACACATGTTAGGGTCATTCTCTTCAATAATTCTAATTGCACTGTCAATGTGATTAAAAAATTCATCAATTTGTTTTGTTGAAGTTGTTTGATAAGCTCAACAACATAAGACTCTTCCTCTTCATCCTTTATTCCGCTCTTCATTTATAGAAGATCTTCACTGGCGAGTTCTATTGAGGGGGATTGGAGCAATTCACCCACATTTGCCTGGTCTACGTCCTCAAATCCAACATCTTGCTATGTCAACAATGTCATGTCTTGAATTGGAAAGCTCGTGTTCAGGATCAAAATCATTAGAATCAGAAACTTCAGGCCAAATATTTTTCCAAACTACCTTCATACAGGACTGTTTAACTTCTGCCCATGCATATCCAATGTTGTCATTACCACCCCCCTTAACCCCAAACTGTACAGTAAAGATCATTGTCCTCACTGGATTGAGCATGCACAAGATCACTCCATCACCGCACAGGATGACTGCTAACCATGCTGACCATGCATTATTTTTATTATTTCTTAACCGCGTTATGGTGAAAACGCGTAAAGTGATATCGCGTATAACGAGGGATAGTACCTGTATTATCGGTTCCATTGAGCATTTTCTCATTTATTTTAGTCATGCCAAACATTATAATGAATACACACAAAACCAATTAAGAATAAAGAAACACTGAAAATTAAAATAGGTTTCCATTTACTTTTGCCCTATATTCGCTACTAGCTATAAAACCAATAATTAATTTTGAAATTTTCAAGTTTGTTGAGCCTCTCAGGGTATGCATTCAGCAGATAAAGGTGATTTACTCTAAGTTGCCTTATCGTGGAGCGAAAATAGTTTTTTTTCCGTACAAGCATTTAAAAACTTCTTTCTGCAGTAGCTGATGTAGCTGCTGGTATCACTATCAGAGTTTTCAAACCGTGTGTGCTCCAAGCACATTTAATTTTTATTATGTTACCTTAGTGTGAACTTTGTATTTTGATTCAACAAGACATTTACATTATCTAAAAGTTTTATTATATTATTTGGGGGGGGGGGGGTAAAAATTATAATTTTACCCCTCTCAATTTTTAGGGGGGGTAAAATTTACCCCCGTACCCCCCAGTTCCTGCGCCACTGCATATATTACTTATCTGATAAATATAATCAACTTCGATGCTATATTGTTTATTAATAATTGGTTTTCCTCGTTACCATGGTGTAGTCGTAAAACTGCAAAATAGAATTCAGTACAATGCCTTCGCTCAAACAGAAGCTCATCTATCTATTGGCCTAAGGGTCCCCAGGTTCAATTTTGGACATGTTCTAAAAAGTATCATTAGTGAATTTGAAGCTTTCTCTTTTACAATGAAGAATTTATGATTAGGTGCCTGGATGTTTGGTTTGATCTAGAATTAAATTGGTTTGTAAGTCATGTGCCGACATGATCAGTTAGTTTATCAACTGTAATTTTAAAAACATGTATAGTTTATCTTAAAGATTGTTTGTTCTAATCTCATAGGGGTAATGTTTTTCTATTATATCAAAAGCTACTAAGAAGACTAGTTTTTCTCTCATAAAACACCTTCCGGAATTTTAACCATCTTCTATAAATTGATTTTCGACACTCCTCCTACTAAACTTACCCTCTTACCCCCCTCTATATGTGCCATTATGATATGTAATCATTGTTAAATATATGTTTTAATATTTCTGATTTCAGTTGATGGAGACAATGAAAAATCTAGTGAATATTCGAGCCTTGAGAACAAAACTATAGATGAATCAAAATCAACCAATATAGTCCAACCATGGAAAATGCGGAAGCCCTTTAATGAGGATATAAATATAGAACCTCGCGAAGTATCTTTAAAGCCTGTTTTAGATCATCAAACTTCAAGCATTAATTCTCGCAGTAAGGGGTTGCTTGATTATTCCATGAATGTTGACCAAACATATTTTAATTCAAAGCAACCAATTCCTAATGATATTATAATGAGTGACTCTTCGGAACATTTTCCTGAAACTGGAAACACATCGAGTGATTCCCTTGAAAAGAACACTAAAGACAACTTTTCAATGCTGGAGTTATTAAATCAGTTTAAAACCAACAATATATTTAATCGAAGTTCATATGAAAACTTAAGTTTAGGAAGAAACCTTGATAATTTATCTAATGGGGGTTATTCCCCTTATTTATCTTCTTTTAATACCGGTACTATTGATATGACGAAATCAATTATGCACCAGTATCCTCTAAATAATACGTCTGAAATTAATAATATTTATCAAAATGTTATTGGTGAGAAGAACACAATAATGGATGGAAAATTGGTGTCACTTAACTTAACTCTAGACTTTTCAAACTCAACTATGTCTGGAAATTGATATACGTGGGAACCATACGGATATTTTAGCAAGTAGTTTTGATAGTTCATTAACAACTAATTATGTTTATCATATTAATTGGCAAATTTGATATTTATTTATTAACAAATAATCACAACAATATTAAAACATGCAAATGATGATTTATATGTGGCTCCTTCAATAACAACAAATTATTCATTTTCAAAAATGTTAAAACTTATAAATATACCTTTTGTTTTTTAAATTCCCCAGAACAAAGTAACTGTCATACCTGTGATAATTTATGACTTTGTTAAATATGTTTTAAATGAATAGACTGTTTAATGTATATTAAAATTAAATAAATGTATAGTACAGAGGGTTTTTTTTTAGCCTTCAAGTTTACCTGACTACATTGTAAACAACAGCCACAATCTGCAGAGAACCTGTCAACTCTTCACTAAATATCCCCAGAGGAAATCAGCAATTTTATATATAATACCACATTTCAGCTTCTTTTTTGGGCTATTTATACAATAATGCCAATTTTTTATTTTGTGTGCTCGAAGACATTTTGCCATATCTACAACAGTATTAATCGAAACAAAGTCTCGTTCATAGCCTAGATAGTTGACGAGATGATCGAGAGACGTTAGTCAATTATACTATGTGAAAGACTTGTTCAAAAACCTTTGGGTCTACATTGGTTTTTGAAATGGCGCTTGAGATAATGGGGTGCACATTTACTATAAACGCCTCTATTCCATATAGAAAAAAATACAATTTTAAAAATGAAATTTTTTGACATTAATTAACATACATACTCAGTAGTAAGTTTTGTATGTGAAGTGTAGTAATGTCATGCAACCCCTTTCTAGTTGTCAAATGTTGGAAGATACTTTTAATAAATAAAATATTATGAATATAACTAATTCCAAAATAAATTATATACTAATATTTTCTCAGGTTCACTAGCTAGGTTACAGTTACTTTTCCTCTTTGAATATGACTTAATACAAATCACTATTATTGTCTTATGTAAGAAATAACAGTATTTTTAATAGTTATGTGAAGATGATATTATGCAGTGTTTAAAAAAGCCAGTGAAAAGACATTATATTTTTAAAATGTAAACAAATAGGCTAAAGAAAACAATAACATTTACTGTAATAATTGTCTTTAGAAATAGCAAGAATATTTTCGAAGTTCAAACTATAAAACATTAAAAAAAACTTTAATTAAATGGTATATTTTTAAATAACAAAAAACCTGATTAAATCATATAAAAGTACTTAAAACATACCAAGTAAAATTAACATATACACTTATACATTTTAATCCACCTTCAAATTTAGTTTTCACAAAAATCTGAAACCAAGCTGATAGTTGGGCGAAATAAACAATTGAGTAAATGACAGAAAATTCTCTATAGTATCCCATAACATGGCATGAAGTCAATTATATTACTTTAGGTCAAAGGGCGATTTTGACCAAATACTAAAACACGTTGTCATATTTTGAAATAACATTTATTTAACAAAGTACTGTAAATTTCTATGTTCGATTGTTTTAAGTTCGTTTTGGTTAAAAACAAGTTTGTCAGCTATATATTATCAACTTTTGGAGAACTAAGATTAAATATCGTGGTAAGTTTGTCAGATATATATCTACCTTTGGAGAATTAAGATTAAAAATGGTGGCTTTGCAAAGCTTTGGTTAACATTGGTAAGGTTATTTCACTTATGTATCGATTTGGTTTATGATAGATGTTATAAAAGTGAATAATATGCTACATTTTACTAAGTCTAGTCAAAGTACTTTCAAATTGATCTTATATTAAAATTTAATCTTGTTTCAGTATATATTTTTAAATAATTGTAATATTGATTTTTTCCACAATTTCTAACATTAAAGTAAACAAGTCAACTGAAGAATGTAATTAGGTAATTCCAAACTTTAAAAGTTTGTTATCGGTTACTGATTGGATACTATGCGTTTTTGACAGAAATAATACTTTAAAAGCACATAATTAAAGCTAAATAGGTTCTGCTTATGAAAAACAAACTTTGAGAAAATGACATGCCGTCAAGATAGAAACAAACAAAATGGTGATGTGCGACCAGTGGCCAGGGGCGTTGCATGAAATATATTTGGAGAAGGGGGAGGGGGATGAACCAGGGTTTTTCCCAACGCTAAGCATTCCTCTAAATTATAAAACTTCCCAAGTAGCAAAGGAGAGTACAAGAAGGGCGTTGAGAACGGGGGGGGGGGGGGGGGGGGGGGGGGGGGGGGGGGGGGCGGGGAGGGGGGCAGGAGAAGTCTCCCAGAATTTTTTTAAATTTGGGGTGATAATCAAGCCTTAAACCGAGCTTTTAGGCAAATGTATTTTTAAATTATTTATTTATTTGTTCATACTGGATTTTTAAAGCTACAAGGCTTTTTCAGTGCATAAGAAAATAACTTGAATATTATTTATTTCAGTTTTCCTGCATCTGAGCTAAATATCCAATTGAGCTTAAATATATTTATTTAGATTTGCAGATATTGTTCAAATCGTGTATTATAGATTAAGCAGTTTAACTGACTTTATTACAGCGGTTTACAACATTTTTGTAGTTTATGACCACAACATTTCTCTCTGCGGCCATCGCGACCCTTTGATAACTTAAAAGCGTTCAAATCCTAGTTTTTAAGTTTTTTCACTGTTTATTACTACCAGCCCGGACTATCTACAGTTAACAACACCAGTGGGATAAGTAAAATTTAGAGGAAATGTACCCTTATTTGCTTGGAGGGATATTAGGATAAACTACCCCTGGCCAGAATTAAAATCCTTACTTAACCTTCACCAACAATCCAAACCAAATGAACGTGACATTAAACCCACATTTCCACTAATGCTTGTTTTAATTACAATAAGTCCTGCTATAACGTTGCCTATTAGAACGTTGTTTGGTTACAACGTTGTTAATAATCTGTGACCCTTTTTTTTACATAACGTCCGCTATTGGGTACAACGTTGTTTTTCAGCTGAATACGCGCCAAGTTTCAACCGCCTAGTTCCCGTTTGTGTGGGCCTAATAGGCCTATGAGTCATGCAGGTCACGTCAGAAATTTCTCCCCCCCCCCCCCCCTTCCAAACAACAACCCACCCGTTAATAATAATAATAGTAATATAAATAGGTATTTTTACGCGGAAAAATATATTTTGTTTGCTTACAGTATTTTAAATTTGGAATATTTTACTTGAAAATTGAGACTTTTTGCACATGACTTAGAGACTTTCAGCATTACTGAGTTGGCAACACTTAATATGGTGCACGCTAAGCAGTTTTGTTCAAGCATACGATCTTGTGTTTAGCTTTGTTTGTAGTTTTTATATTCTAAATTCGCGTGGGTATTTTGTTTATCTTACTTTTCTTTTGCGTTTTTTATATTTAATACATTTTAAGTTCGCGTGTGAATTGTGTTTACCATACTTTGATTTTATATCTAATATATATTTTTAGTTCTCGCACAACTTTTGTTTATTTGTTTTGCTTTTTATTTTAGTTAGGGGTGGTTGTTATCTGTTTGCAATGGCGGCTAAACGTCCATGTAATTTATCTGACACTTTAATTGCAAAGAAAAACAGGCGATCAATTAGTCTGGCTGTTAAAATGGACGTAATACAGCGACTCGAATCCGGTCAGCGCGGTGTAGACATTGCTGCAGCTTTGGGCCTACCTGCAACTACTATTCGCACTATAGGGAAAAATGCCATAAAAATTAAGTGCAGTGTGGAAAATTTTCAGGGCTCAGTGTGACAAAGGTTAGGCGTACAAGAAACGAGCGCATTGAAAGGATGGAAAAAATGCTTTCGTTGTGAATTGAATCTCAAAACCAACGTAATGCCCCAGTTACTTTAGCCATTGTTCAGAGTAAAGCTAAATCTTTATATCATGACGTGTTAAAGCCTAAGGATGGCGAAGGCTCTAAAGAAGAACCTTTCAGTGCCAGCCGAGGGTGGTTCGATGGTTTTAAGCACCGGTACAATTTTCATAATATTAAAGTGACTGGTGAAGCTGCAAGTTATGACAACATTTTGGCGGAAGCCTTTGTTGTCGAACTTCAAAATATCATTGAAGACGGTAGATACTCACCAAATCAAGTTTTTAATGTTGATGAGACCGGACTGTTTTGGAAACGTATGCCTGCTAGAACTTACATTTCACTGGAAGAAAAGACAGCACCTGGTTTTAAAGCTGCGAAAGATCGTGTCACACTGTTGCTAGGTGGGAATGCACTGGTGACTACAAGATGAAGCCACTTCTGATTGCCAGATCAGAGAATCCACGGGATTTGAAAGGAAAGACTAAGGAGCACCTTCCCGTTATTTACAAAGCCAATAAAAAGGCGTGGATAACTGGTGCCATGTTCTGTGAGTGGTTGAAAGTCTACGCAATACCCGCGTGGAAGAGGTACTGTACGAAGGAGAATTTAGATTTCAGAATTCTCCTCCTCATAGATAATTCACCCTCACATCCTCATGACATTCCTGATTTGGACGAGAATGTGAAGATTGTTTTCCTCCCTCCCAATACGACGGCTCTAATCCAACCAATGGACCAAGGTGTGATTGCCACTTTCAAGTGGCGTACGTTTGAGCAACTTGTCGCAGCTACAGATGGTGAAGACAAGACTAGCATCAAGGAGTACTGGCAGAGCTACAATCTCTTTAACGCCATCAACAACATATCCATGGCTTGGCAAGAGGTTTACCATACATGCCTCAACGCGGTGTGGCGAAATTTATGGCCTGAATGCGTCACAGATTTTAAAGGATTTGAAGAGATTGTGCCAATTGCAAACACAAACCTCCTCAACTCTGCTCGTGAAGCAGGCTTCCAGAATCTGGAAATGGAGGACATAGAAGAGGTGGTGGACGCCGAGATTGAGGAACTCAGTAACGAGGAACTACAAGAGCTGGCCCAAAATCCAAGCCCTGAATCTGACAGTGAAGAGGACAAGCCTTCACATACATTTACTACGAAGAGCATGGCTACTGCATTTCACCGCATTCAAGAAGGACTTCAGATGTTGGCCGATGAAGACCCTGATGTAGAACGCAGCGCGAGAGTGCACAGGACTGTCATGGAGGGCCTTACATGTTACCAGGAAATTTATAAAGAAAAGAAACGTGCAGCTAAGCAACCAACTATCCACGCATTCTTTCAACCAATGGCTGCCATGGTGACCCATGAGGGGGAGAAGATTATGAGTGATGAACCAGTCCCATCCACATCCCGAAATTAAATGTATTCCTGTCCTGAGTTGTTTTCACGATATGATACTACATGTATTTGTAAGTATTTTGGGGGGCCTTGGAACATAACTCCTACACTTAACATTGATTTTTATGGGAAAACATAACTTTTATAAAGTTGTTTTCTATAAAGTTGCGTTTATCAGGAACATAACACAACGTTATAGGAGGATTTACTGTACTATAAATTGCTTATAATAATAATTATTATATGGGACTAATATGTAGTAAAAGAGAATCAACAAGCCCGGGGTTGGGGGATGATTATATATTATGTTAGCAGCATTACAAGGCTGCCACAGTAAACCAAGTCAGCAAGAAACTATCAGATTGGAATATCCAAAAGGAACCCAAGCAGTAATTAGGTCGTTTTTAGCACTTTAACACTTTATATTTCTATTAGAATTAAGCATCTTCCTGTAATCATAAAATCCTTGATAAAGTAAATATAAAGCTAAAACCTCTATATTGTGACCCAACTCAAAACACGCTGCGACCCCCATGTTTGAAACCGCTGCTATATTATTACACACTTGGAGGCAATATTTAAATAGTTAGCTCCCCAAGAGATGTAGAACTCACTCGTCACTTTATAAAAAGATTAGTAATTTAGCCATGTTTCTTTAAAAACATTTTCAACTGTAAAATAAAGCAATAAAAAATGGAATTTATCAATATTTCTATAGTATTTTGATACCTTTATACCAATTTCCTGCTTCATAGTCCCATGGAAGTTGCTCTAAAATGTTAATACTGGTACGTCAATAAACTATTAAAAAATATTGTAATTTAGCGCGTGAGGGTGAAGGGGCTTCCCCTGACCTTTTATTAAATAACTTAAGGCGAATTCGAAATCAGCACGATAAACAACATGGTTATACGAAATTTCATGCAAATCAAACACTAAATAACGAATTTAAAAATGTATCCAAAATTTGAAAATGTTAAAGGGTAAAAAAACTTAATCTTCTGTTTAATGTAGTCTACTAAATCAAATGAAAAATTATAAGTGTTGTAACAATGTAACACAGCCCTATTACTCCTCTTCCTTCATTGTTGCTTTGAGCCTATTTAAATTGCTTTCATGAGAGCCTATTTAAATAAACAATGAAATAAAATACATCAGTTCAATTCAAACTAGTATGGATCCTTGCTAGAAAAATTAGTGTGTATTTCAGAAGTCAAACACTAACACTAACCTCAATATCCTCATTTCATTTGTCAGAACTTTCGATAAGAAAACAATAAAATGTCGCGTAACATTCACTTCATTTATGCCTTCAAAATTTAATAAAGCCCTAAATAAGGCATTGACTGTACAACATATGATAATTTGAATCATAAAACTGTGACAATCTATCAGCCATGAAAGTCACAACCAAAAACACTAAACCATAAATAAAACATTGGCTGACAATGTTGCCACTTCAAGCTTTGCTGGCTGAGTGAAATTTTGCTACTGGGCAGCTCATGTTCCCTTATGATTCGTTTCCATACCGCATTCAGCATACACTCACTGGCCATTGTGTCTGCCTACTGACAACGGCGATACTAGACTACTTGATTAACTAAGCTTTCTACAATTTACTACAGAAGGAATCTCCTATCAATGTTTGATGATTTTTGAAGTTGGGATTTTTTGTAGAGTGGGGATCAACAGTTAGGAAATTTTAGATTTGTCCGTACAAGTCTGTGGCTAAGGAATTTCATAATAGAAAGTAATGGGGTACAGAATAAGCCTAGAATTTCCCAGCTCCAGATCTCAAATGTCACAAAATTCACAACTTTCAATCTTTTAACCAACATTTGGGGGGGGGGTGACACCCCCCCCCCCCCGTTGCAACGTCCCTGTAAGTGGCATAGCAAGAGTTTGTGCCACCCGGGGCGGTCCCTGAGTTTGCTGCCCCTCTCAATACACAACATACTTCGACAAAAGTCAAAACAACGCGTAGGGGGAAAAAATAAGACACCATATTTATTTCTGAAGTGAATAATTTAATTACAACATTCTACAATGTTATTTTTCTTGCTTTTCTGTTAGAAAAATTGTCTATAATATTAGTAGTCTATTTCATCTGTTAGTTGCTGTTCTATAGAAAGTATGGCAAGATTTTTTAATGGTATGGTACTCATTGTGTATCTTAAGTAATTCTTGATCAATTTTAATCCATAAAAACTCCATTCACAGGCAGCAACACCAACAGAAATTATTAAGAATGTTCGTAGGAGTAGTACAATATTTGGAACTGAGTTCACAAGACTGTATTTTAATAAACTGCCAAAGTTCAAGGGGATCTTCCTTCCACTTCTCTGTTTCGTCTTGTGTAACAGCAACAACAATAAAACTCTGAAGTCCTTATAAATGTCATCGTACACCAAGTCATTATTTAGTTGATACACGTATTTGTCATTCATAAGATTCGACGGAGGATAAAGGCATATTTCTCAGCAAGAAGATGAAGCTGTTGAAATCTGAGAGTAGTTTATTAGATCACTGTGTACAACGAAGAAAATATTTCTCTTCTCAACTCAGCTTAGTATGACATTTCAGCATCTTGTGATTCTTTAACAGCCAGCAGTTTCACTCCATAGAGTTTCTACTACGTGCTTGACACTTTTACCAGTGAATGGAGTCAGAATATCCCAGTGATGGTTCAAGGAAGAAAAACATGAACAAACTCTCCGCAGTTCCAAAAATAGGTAACAGAATTCGCAGCAACAGAAGCTGTATGAATACCCTCCAGATTCAGCGTGTGATTTTTACTTATGACTAGTTATGCTTTTATATTAATTTCCTTGATACGTCTCTGAACACCAGTGTGTTGAACAACCATCAAAGCAGCATTATCACAAGCTTGTCCTCTACAATTTTGAATACCAATTCCTTCGTTTTCTAATTTTTGCAAAATCATAGTTGAAATATTCTTGGCGGTTTTACCTTTTGTTTCAATGAAATCAACAAATGATTCTATTACCTTCATTTTATTTCCATCGATCATAACATAGCGCAAAACTTGGCTCGTTTGATCCTTATGAGAAATATCAGGAGTGCTGTCAAATATCATAGAAAAGTACTTGGATTATTTTACTTACTCGATAACCTAGCTTCTTTCTTTTTCTCCCAAAATTTCTATAAACTTGTTCTGAATATTAGGTGACGCATACAATTTAGCAAAATTTTTCCTCAGCTTTATTCTTAGAACATGTTCAAGTAACATTGGATCGTATTTCACCAACAAATTAACTAATTCTAAAAAAAAATACTATATTTCCCGTTGATTCAGATTCAGAATTAGTCTCATAATAAATTCCTCCCTAACTTTCGAGCTATTGGCAATTTTTTTTTAATTGAGGTCTCGGAAAACGGGAGTTTATTATTATGCTTTTTGATGAAAATATGTAAAATCTTTAAAATATGAATATTGAACAATATGTTCATTTCATTTATGCCTCTTGGTGGAATGTGATGCTCTTTTTTCCATCATGTCTCTGCAAAAATGTATATTATTTGGTTTCACAAATCTTACGAGTTTTAAGTAAATGTTTCCATTTGCAGACAAAGGAGAGAGATAGTCTGTGTGGTGCACCATACCATTTATTTATTGATGTAGGCCTAATTATTAGCCTTAATAATATGGACACAAGTTATTATTATGCAACTTATAAACTTGTTTGTAGTTTCTTCTTTATTAAAACATTATTTCTCCCTTAGTGGATACCAAAACTGATATCATAGAAGAATCATTTAATGAAAACATTTATCTACAGTTAACTTCGGCCAAATAGTCCATTTCAACTGCTAATTAAAAATAATATATCTAAATATTAAAAGCATAAAGCACAAATATGAAGATTTATTATGTTTTCTCTCTTCTCTTAAACTAAATATTGATTTAATAATATCAACACGAGTGTGGAATTTCTAACAAAACCACAAACTCCCCCACCTAACACATTGTTATGTTAATTATAATAAACACTTGTTCAAAACAGCTTTTAAATAAAATTTAGTTCGTAGTAAATTACCCTCAAATAATTTTATTGTTTGTAATAAATGTATTCAATTAACTACTCTTAAATAAAAAATACATTATTTAATTTATTATAACTAATCTCGTTTATACGATTTTAAAATAATATTCAGCCATTAGTAAATTACCAACAAAATTAATTACCATTCATCTATAGCTAGGATTCAAGTTTTTTCAATAAACTACCCTTTATTATGATAAACACATGTTCCGGCATAACTCTATCTAAATGTCATCCAAAAAAGTGGCTGCTTAGACACCTTCAAATTATCTAAAGTTTTAATTCTCATATACCTATTATAAATTAAAAAACTTAGACAACTCTGCCATGGTTTATTGTAATTTTGAAATAAATTAAATTAATACACTTTGATTTAACAACAAATAAATAATGAGTGTGCCTATTATAAAAGTAATTTACTCACCCAGATCCGTCAGCGAAGCGTAATCACTCATCCTGGGTTGCTTGTTTAACACTCGAAGACAAGTTATACAAAGAAAGGATTTCAAAACAGGTGCTGATATTTATAGCTGTTACCAGCTAGGGTTGCGACACAGCGATGACGTAATCAGGAAAACCCATTGCCACATAGAAGGAGGAGAGAGTTGCCAGGGTCAATGACCTCATGTACTATCTCACGATTTCAAGGTCATGATCTATTCCTGTCTCTACTTGTCTTGTCAAGCAACCAAACTGCCGCCAGGTATGAGTCATCAGGGTTGTGACAGTTCGATGACATTATCGACAAAACCCATTGCCACATAAAAGAGGGAAGGGGAGGGTTGCCAGGGTTAATGACCTCATCTACTAGCTCACGGCTTCAAGGTCACGATATATTCCTGTCTCGACGTGTCTTGTCAAGCCGCCAAACTGGCGCCAGGTATCAGTCATCGGGAAAACCCATTACCACATAGAAGGGGAGTGTTGCGATATCACACACATAATGATGAGTCACACAGATCGAGGCGACTTGTCTTGTCGAGCCGCCAAACTGGCGTCAGGTATGAGTCATCGGCAAAACCCATTGCCACATAGAAGGGCAAAGGGTGGAGGCTTGCCAGGGTTAATGACCTCATGTACTAACTCACGGTTTCAGGGTCACGATCTATTCCTGTCTCAATACGTCGAGCCGACAAACTGACACCAGGTATGAATCATCATAGAAAAACTCAATGCCACATAGAAGACCAACGCAAAAAAACTTCAGAAATAAACTTTTGCGACTTTGAAGGAGGACCACAGGTCGTTAACCCCATGATGTCATGGGAATAACCAGAGGAGAAATGGAGGGGAAAGGGGGTCAAACTTGGAGGGGGTGGAGGGGAAAATCACAGCGCTGTACGATGAGTGATTTGACTCGTCAGAGGAAATGGGATTCCCAAACGCCACCCTATCTACTCATGAACTCGACACATTTTAGCAGCGCGTCTTACTACCCGTTCGGTTTATACGCTTAAGTACTAATTACGCTAATAGATTAGGAATTGGAAGGTTTGAATTTAGAAGAAGTGAACCCGCATTTGAGTGGATGGAGAGTGGAAAACTACCTCCAGTTCACCCAACCGACATTCGAACCTCGATCCCCGCGTTCTCGACCGTCTAGCTCAACACGAATCGAGCGCGTTAGCCAACTACGACACCGAAGCGGTATAACTTGACAATTAGCTGGTGTAGCCACAGGGGGTTGATCTCAGGGATCTCCGTCTACCGTGCAGCTACCCCCCTGGTGGGACCTGTGACATAGTGCCAACCGACGCACTGAGGAAACAAAGTCCGTTCACCGTAGGAATGGTTTTCTGAAAGGCCTTTTTCCCTACCAGAAAGCTATTATATAGTAGGATATTGGTAGGAAAAAAGACCTTTCAGAGAGTAATTCCTACCGTGAATGGAGTATACCAGCATTAGCGTGGAGGGAGAAAGGTAGAATGGCGGCTTTGGGTAGATTTTCAATAAAATTAGGTTATTAATTTATAACTAATATAATATCATTGTTGTAACAAACGTACGTTATATTATCGTAGTTGAGTATGAAACAAACGCGTTAGACCATTCAGCAAACGGTGTGTCTGTATGTTAATTAACAAACTTTATCTAGTAAACAAAAAAACTATTTGTTTCTAAACGTATTATTAATTTGGTTTGCAATACTCTTAATTAGTTCATCAAGCACCAGGGTCATTAAAAGCTTTATATTACATTAGTTTACGGTAGTTTAAAATAGCTGTATCCGCATTAGAATTAATTAGATTTTAGTTTTAGATTTTTTAAAGCAGTTTTTTTGTGTTTTTTTGTGTAAAAGGCTGTGTTGTACTGTTTTACAGAGGCTATGTAAATATATTTCACAATTAAATTTTACTGTACATTTTGATTTTACATATTCCAGATATGCATTCCAACCCTATCCTTTTTGATTCTTTTTTTCAAACTGTTGCCTATTTGTTTCTTTTCTTCAAACTATTGCCTCGTTTGATACTTTTCTTCAAACTGTTGCCTAGTAAGTAAACATACTAGAAAACAAATTAAAATATTAATCAAACGTTTTATATCAAAATAATATGTATAAATAAAACAAATAATACAACCCTCTACATCTAAAAAAAGTGGAAATTTTTTAACAATAAAGTAACATGCTAACCTGAGGGTTATATGTAGGGTTAAGGTAAAGGAGGAACAATTTTATAAGCACGGGGGGGGGAGATCAATCCAAGCTTTACAATCGAGTTTCCATGCCAATTAGGTGAACTTATTAATAACTAAATTATATCACATCTAATCAAGGATGTGGAAAGTTAATTTGTCTAGGGGTTAAGGAGTCCGCTAGAAAATTTTACTATATCTTTAGCCAATAAATATTTTTATAAGAAGATATATAAATATCCCCCTGACCCACCCACTATTTCTACGTCCTTGCTTATAGCTGCACAAAACCCGCTTCAGTAGCCGCATGGTCTAAGACACTAAGGTGCTACTCTCGCAGTAGATTAGACTGCCAATGACGGGGAGATCGAGGTTCAAATCTCAGTCGGATGTACTGAGGATGGTTTTTCCAAAATGGTTTTCCACTCTCCCTCCACGCAAGGGTGGGTACAACACCTCTAAATATAACCTTCATAATCCTTAAATTCATTAGCGTGATTAGTAGACTTACATAAGCGTATAATCAGAACGGGTAGTAAGGCGCAGCGATAAAAAAACTACACCAAGTCATTATTTTAAATACTTTAGCGGAAAGAGGCAATGTAATCCAATTATAGTAAGAACACAGTAATAATAATAATAATAATAATAATAATAATAATAATAATAATAATATTTAACACCGCGTCTTACTACCCGTTCGGGTTATACGCTTAAGTACTAATTACGCTAATGGATTAGGAATTGGGAGGGTTGAAATTAGAGGAAGTGAACCCGCATTTGCGTGGAGGGAGAGTGGAAAACCATTTAGGAAAAACCACTCCCAGTTCACCCGACCGAGATTCGAACCTCGATCTCCCCGTCTTCGGCGGTCGAGCTCAAAACGACTAGCGCGTCAGCCAACTACGCCACCGAGGCGGGTAAGAACACAGTAGAAAGGGAGTTTTTGACAGTTACATACGTTATTAAAACTACTTCCATCTATTCATATACTAAGTCATGTGATATGAATCTGTCACTTGGATAGTAGTATCAATACAACTAAAATAATAAAATCTTATGTTTACCATAGCAAAACAATTGTTTTGTAACCATTCTTTCGACTGTCTTTACTACTATACACTGTGAAAAAAAATCATCAATGAAAGTAAGTAGTACACATATATATAAAACATAATTCAAATTGATTCTAGATTAATATAGGGGTTAAAGATTTACCCCAACATGCTAGTTCAGTCGGTAGCGTGTCTGTCTACTGAACTGAGCCCCGGTTCGATTCTTGACATGGTTGAAAAATGGATCATTGGTGAAATGTGGGGTTACACTTTCACAGTTGAATTAATGGTAGGGGGCCGGCTGTTGTGTCTGTACTAGATATAAGCTAGTGTTTAAGTCTAGTGTTGATATAATCAGTCGGTTCAGAAAGTGCATGTTAAATACCTCAAATAAATGAAAACAGAAAATTAAGCTTTTACCTGGGGTTTTACCTCTCTCAGCAGGGGGAACTGAATTGTATCCCTTCGGAAAGGTATCCTTTCCGACAGTTTTGTAATAAACTGCTTTTGTGAAAAACTGGAATTGTATTCACCTGAATTATACCCACAAAAACTGGAATTGTATCCCCTCGGAAAGGTATCCATTCCGACAGTTTTGTAATAAACAACTTTTGTGAAAAACCTGAATTGTATCCACTGGAATTATATCCACATATCCAGCTTCAAAAGTCTACATATAAATATCACGCCATAAGTATATTTCCAATAGTGTGGGAAAGACAGTAATTTTATGGTGGTTGTAATAATTGTTGTGAACATCGCCTGCGAAATCTTACCTGGTATTTGGAACCAATTAAATAACTTGCATACCTCTTAAAATGTTTATAGGAAAACATGAAAAAGTTGTCTTGTAATAAACTTTTTTATTTTGATTTTAAATGAGTCTACCTATATTATGTTTTTGATATTAAAATAATAGTTCAAGTTTATTTGCGAAACATATTAATTTATGTATGGTGGTGTTTTTAAGTTGCAGAGTGTTTGTCTTAACTGGCACCATACCCGGTCTTGAAGAACGTGTCACACTTAGACAGTTGTGACGTTGAACACTGAAGAGTTATGTCAGCTCTTATCATTCACATCAAAATTAATAATATACTTCTTCGTTCGTATAGTTCAATAGACTGGGTTGTGCTGCAATTGCCGAGGCAATATTAAATTTTCAAAGTTTATTTTATGCGCAGCCACAATAAATACACTATTATACCATTTATTTACTTCCGAATGAAGAAATCTGTTACCCCCACTAGAGGGTCGATCGGTCTAAGGACTATTACACTCGTTATACTGTCACCGTTAGTAATCAGGTTGGGGCTCGAATCTTTAACGAATCACCTAGTATAAATTCAACACTACCACAGTTAGTAGTGTGTGTGGCAACCAGGCTAAGTGTCCTGAGTTCCATTCCCGATATGGTCAGAGATATATTATTGATAAAATGTCGGATGGGAATTGAATGTTGTTCTAAATCTTGCGCTGATAAGAGTATGACTAAAAAATGAACTATATAGGAAAAAAGATTTTGTATTAAAATAACACGTTAAACATACCAATCAATATTGTGTATTATATCTGAAGATAAAGAAAAGGAGCAACTAAAAGAAGAACAGGGCCCAACTACTTTTACTTGAGTAGTTCTGGAAGAATCGAGTTCAACCGATTACGATACACAAAAGGTGTAGTCGACTACTGTTACTCGATTCTTCCCATCACTAGAACTCACTGAGCATAGGAAGTGAGATAAGCAGTGCTGCCAATTCACATTAATAAAATTCTTGCCAGAATTCATCAAAATGTCTCATTTCTCACTAGAATTGAATAAATTAAAGCTAGATTTTCAATATTCATTTTTTAACATAGTGGTTAAAGTCTGGTGGCAAATAAAATAAAAGATTTGTTTCTTTAAAATTATAGAAGTCGATACATGCTCTAAAATATATTGACCTGAAAAAAATCTTACAAGTTAAATAAGGTTACAAATTAATGTTCTAGTATGCACTGCAATCTTTAAAGGGAATGAATACTTCATGTTTAAGAAAATACTTCTGCAGCACAGAAATAATCTAAAACGCTATACTTTTTAATATTCTATGTAATCTTGGCAGCTTTATAGGAGTCTACGAATTTCAAATAATTACTTAAACTTATTTAAATAATTTGATTGAATTAACATACTGATTTGGCTGCACTCTAGTCTACAAGTAGTAAGTGAAGAAGATTCCATTCTGATGCCCTCTACCAGAAGTGTGACAAAGCTTTTGCGTTAAACGTTCCTTCTGTTAAACCTCAAGTCAGCCATTTGTGGATACAATTCCAATTTTCACAAAAGGAGTTTATTACAAAACTGTCGGAATGGATACCTTTCCGAGGGGATACAATTCCAGTTTTTGTGGGTATAATTCAGGTTGATACAATTCAGGATTTTTACAAAAGCTGTTTATTACAAAACTGTCGGAATGGATACCTTTCCGAGGGGATACAATTCCAGTTTTTGTGGATATAATTCCAGTGGATACAATTCAGGTTTTTCACAAAAGTTGTTTATTACAAAACTGTCGGAATGGATACCTTTCCGAGGGGATACAATTCCAGTTTTTGTGGATATAATTCCAGTGGATACAATTCAGGTTTTTCACAAAGTTGTTTATTACAAAACTGTCGGAATGGTACCTTCCGAGGGGATACAATTCCAGTTTTTCACAAAAGTTGTTTATTACAAAACTGTCGGAAAGGATACCTTTCCGAGGGGATACAATTCAGTCCCCTCTCTCAGCTGTCTCCCAACTTCCAAATAGCTTCCTGTTTATATGCCCATAGTCAGGTCTGACCGTGACAGTCTGGATCCATGGAATTATATTATAGACGGAGGGAGAATAGAGGATTTCAACTCCCATTGCTAATCTTTACCTTTTTATAATTCGATCTATTCACTAAACTTACCCTTAGCCAAAAGTATGTTTGAGTATAAAAAATCACCTATATAAATTATAATAATGTTAAAATTAGTCGTTTTAAAGAGTTTTTAGTGTAATGTTGAGTTATTTTTAATATGTTACCGATCTGTAATAATGGTGTTATTGGAAAAAATCAGTGACCTGCTTCGGTGGCCGCATGGTCTAAGGTGTCACTCCCACAATAGACTAGACTGCTAATGACAGATCAGATATCAGGGTTCGATACCGGTGGGAAGTACTGAGAGGAATTTTCTCTAAATGGCTCTCCAATCTCCATCCACACAAATGTGGGTACACTTCCTCTAAATTTGACATTCCTCACCTCTAGCTCATTGGCGTAATTAGTATAATATATGCGTTCTAACCTGATCTGGTAGTAAGACGCGGTACTAAAAATAATATAGTGAAGTTTTGTGTTTCATAGTGACAAAAGATGTCAAGTAAAAAGGTTGTCATTTTAAACAGAATCCGAATAATTGTAGTTGTGGTGAAATAGAAAAAAAATCACAATACCATAGATAAAATCACGTTAAATAATTATTAAAGATGGCTAATTTATTCCGAAAATGTGCAAATCTTATGTACAGTACTTAAAAATAAATGAGCGAATCCAACTGGATCTTAGAAGCACTGTATTTATATTTTCAAGCATTTACTTCATTATATTGAAATCTTGTCTTAGCTAAAATTTCACTATTACATTAAAAAGTTAAATTTAAGCTTACCACCATTGGTAGTAGTTATTTAAATGTATTGCAAACCACGTTATCAAAATAGTGAGTTTATTTTAAAGCATATTTTTAATTTAACTCAAAATCCTAATTGAAGAGTATATAAACTTTTAATTTCAATAAACAAAAGTCAATAACTAATTAAATGAAAGAAAGTACAGTTATAGCTCAACAGAATGAAAAAAATACTCTACTAGCACAAGAATATATAGAAATCCGCTTCGGTGGCCGCATGGTCTAGGCCGATAGTATCGCAGTAGACGTTACTGCCGATGAAGAGGATATTGAGGTTCGAATCTCTGTCGGGTGTACTGAGGGTGGTTTTTTCCAAAATGGTTTTCCACTTTCTTAACACAAATTCGGGTACACTTCCTCTAAATAAAATCTTACTAATCCCTGAAACCATTAATAGCGTATAACCCAAACGGGTAGTAGGACGTGATGCTAAAAAAAAGTTAAAAATATATATATAATGGCGTATAGATTGAAAATTATTGATTTTATAAAAATATGTTTCGAATAAAATATTTGTATTATAAATATATATACATATTTGTAATGCTAAGTAATTTCATATCTCAAATATTTTCGGAGCTATTATAAAAAATGTTAATTTACGCATCAGAACGGAGCCCTTAAAGCCATTTTACCGAAATATTGAGAGTAGCCATTTTGTTCAAAATATTTATTAATGTTCATAAATGAAATTTAATCAAAATTGTTAAAGCCGATTTTGAGAAAATCGACTTTTTCTCTTTTTTCCCTTCAGTAAACTACCCTTAATTTTAGGGGTAGATATCCAATTCCAAAAACCCCTCGGGGCAACCCTATGAAAACCCTAGATATCAAGTTTTAGCTCAATCGGTAAAATAGTTTAGGCTCTAGTTGGAGGTACAGACAGACAGACAGACAGACAGACAGACGGAAATTCAAAAACCACTTTTTCGGTTTCAGGGAGTCATGAAACGTCAAAATTCATCAAAATCTCGAGTTCGATTTTTTTGACGATCACCATATTTCTCTACCTGTAAGATAGAGAGAACGTAAAAAGCTAGAAGAAATAACATGGATATTGAAAGAATCAAGCATATGCTGCTCGTGGAGTTCATAAACAGGGGCGTCTTTAGGGGTGTGCAAACGGGATGGCTGAACAGGGCCCCTCAATTTGGGGGACTTGTTTAGGTGACAGAGGGAAAAGAATGAGTTGGGGTGGGAAATTATTGCTTGCGCGCTCTTATAGTCAGATTCCTGTATAGGTGATCTAGCAAATATTGTATGAGTGTAAAAACTAATAAAAATGTAACAATGTGGTTTGTTTTACGAGTGAAGCGAGTTCTCCTTTTTAACTCCACCGATTTGCATTTGTCTGTTTGTTGTGGATATGCCGCACAGTAACTTTTGAAGGCATTAACTGATTTAATTAAAATTTGACACAGTTGTTCTTTGCACCTTTATACAGATCAAGTTCGTTGAGTAAGAAAATCGAATTAATTTTTAGGGAAAAATCAACCCTTATACGTATAAAAACACGGCTTCTAACATTAATTATTACATGCATTTACCTTTTAGGACATTTACTGATAACTTAAACGGTTGAAAACGGGTAAATTGGTGCTAACTACTGCAATAACATTAAACAAAAATTAATTTTATTATTATTATTTTATTTTTTGGGTGAGGAGGGGGTAGGGGAGTTGAGGCAGATAACTGGGGGCCCTACCAAATAAGTTGTCCCAGTGCCTCACGTCTGTTAAGGGCGTCCCTGGCTACGGAGCTATACAATATATTAACCAAATGAGTTAAAACACCAAAATAACAGTATCACATCACTGTGTTTATTTAAAAAGTGTAGATACATTTAAACTTTATTTTAAAGGTGGTGAGAGCCATTTCAGAAAGTATAAATTATTAAATTATTGGAAACAATGTTTTCTTTCTTTCACTGTTTTGATCATGATCCACTAGAAAGCGACACCGTCGTATTCTGGAATTCTCGCGCATGCGCACAATTAAAATACCATGGCGGTATTTCGTTTCACGAGCTGGGAGAGACTCTGGAGACAGTCTTTCTTTACTCTTTAGTGCTTGAGCGTTTCGTTCCAAGTTGTTCCTGTGCTCTGTGTTTACGTGTGAAGGATTCGTGATCATCTTTAAACTGTTTTAATTTTCCACAGTCATCTTGACCGTATATTATATTTGTTTCATCTATATAAAGAAAAATATCTTAAGGGAAATTTTCAAGGTAAATCCATGTGTACTTTATCTATAGTTAGTTATTAAAATCAACTGTAATAATAATAATTTTATAATAATAATAATAATAATAAACTATTCTTACTGTAGAAAGTTTCATTTTAAAAATTAATTGTTACAATAATTCAAATAAGAGTGGTTTGAGATTTTTTTCGTGAAATATTTTATCCTAGTTTAAAATCCACTCTACATGAGACTATGACGTTATGTCTGTTGCACGGGAGAAATCTCTATATTTAGTGGTAATTTCCGTCTGGAAGCTCACTTAATTTAAATCTAAAATGTACTTTTTTTAAATAATACTAATTTATTCAAGAAGTTTGAGATCATGAATATGGCAAATTCAAACCCGAAGCTCATTAGTTAGAGAGTTTCAAACGAATTTCGAATTATTTTTTGTTATAAAACCCTCAATTAACACATTGTTTTCTAAAATAAACATTGTTTGGTACCTCGATACACATCTTCATTGTTATATAAATAGCTTTAATGTATTCAATGAAGTTTATTTAGGTTTTACAAATGAATCATTACAATTTCAACATTATAGGTTTAGTGTTTTATGTAGCAACGAAAACATAAACGAATGTTCTCACTAATACTTATTTTAGAACAAAGGTTTGTCTATCCACAGGGTCACAATATAAAAAAATGTTAAAAATCTTATAAGACCATCTTGAGTACCATTAAGAAGAAAACGCACATGTAGTATAACTTTTTCAACAGGTATTGTATTGGTTACTTTGGTTGAACGTGTAAATTTGAACTATTCCAAGATATGCTAATATAACTTGGTATGCTGAAATAGTTATATGTGTGACTATTGTAGATAACTAAAACATCCGTTTTATAATACTCTATTGCATCTTGAGATTTTCTCTTCTCATCCTGTGTTTTATTCCGGGCTGGATTTTATTTGTGATTGGACCTACACTGATAAGTACGGTATGGTTAGCATTGGATCATTGCAATTAATGCCTTTACTGTTGGGGACTATATCTAAAAGGGGAAAAACATCGTTTTCACTTGTCCACTTTAATTAAGCATTATTGAGCGAAGTAGTACTTAGATGGGTGACTTATTAAGAATTTCATTACTCATTGTTCCTTGGCTCTAAATTAAATAAATTCCAAAGTTGCGGTAATCTCATTTTTTTACCATCAATAGGTTAAATGACATTTTAAAACTAAATAATCCTAAGGCATATTAATTTGTATGAGCTTAAATAAAAGCTTAGAACATAATTTTGAGTAAAATAATTATCTGAACATAATCAAAATACGTATTGTTTGAAAATATTTAAAATCTATTTGGAGCATAATACTAGTAGGCTACGCAGTTGCATAAATAAGGCAACATCAAACTATTTTCAGAAACTAAAGTTAACAAAATTTATGGGCCTATAAAAATGGAATTGATAAAATAATGTAAGTAACATTATTAACGCAAATAGAGCTCAGTAAATGTATTTTACTTTCCTGAATTTTCCGATTAAATTGATACAACACAAAGTTTTCATGTTAGAATAAAAGCATTTGATTATTCTTATCTTCTGCTGCTGAATATAAAAGAACTTAGTTTTTACAAATCAATTTTATAATAAAATCAAGGGAACTAACCTATTTATTAAACGGTACTTATTTTCTGTCACTTCTGAAGACACTCCTCGAGAATTAACGAAGGTAGGCCTATACTACAAATTTAGGGGACCTTGGTTTGATAAAATATGATATTTATTGTGGCTGGTAAATTAGTTTTTTTTAGTATTGAGCCTGTGTTTGCTGTCATTAGTTTAAGATCAGTGTTAGCATAAAACTTCATGTTTATAAAGTGAACGCCAAACCTCGTAATAAAATATTAAAATCCGCCATTACTCACAAGACTTCCAAAATCTTAGAAAGAGGACCAGACTCTATTTTTTTGTTTCTTAGAATGTCAAGTAAGAGGTGGACATGATGCGTCTCAGCTTTGTTAGATAAGTAAAAAAGAAACCAAAACAACGATTTTGGTAATAATTTAAAGCTTAGTTTTAATTAATGTAGTCGATGTCAGTATAGTTAAGGAATGAGAAGGTAAGCTTGGTCTGCCTCGTCTGGTTTGACTGGGCAATATGACGTCCAATAGGTTCAAGTAGAAACTAAAAAAAAACATTCGAAAGCACTAGATATCTTGCTTCGTCGTAATGCTTTCATTTGAAATGATATGCTTTTAAATTGGTTATTATTAACACGCGCATGGTTTGTTTTCTTATCGGATCCACACACATGTAAATAGGCCTACTTGAAATTAATGAGTGGAACCAATGGCTTGTATAGGCACCGTGCAAAGTATAGACGATATATAAATTCGACACAAGCGCGCAAGACGGCCACATTTTTAAGCTCTTGCAGGATAAATTCGGGGGGGCATCGTGTTTACCGCGATAAAATACTCGAAAATTCTAAAACATAGCTCGCCGTTTCTCGTTAACTGCTTGGACAATCATATTAGTTTTTTTTTTTTCAGAATTCGTTATAAAAACCTTAAAAGACACGAGGATATTATTAAAATTCCCATACTCCACGAAAATCACGTGAAACTTAAAAAATTAGCTACTGGTAGTTTATTTTTCAAACATCATTAAGTTGAACAGAAAATGTCACTAGTTCTCATCTAATTATCTTATTTGAACAATATTTGTACTTAAGAATAAGTACTAGTTATTTAATACTTAAACAGTCTAACATAGGAGATCAGGATAGGAAATCTTAAGAATGGATCAACATTCGTCTCGAGATAGGATAGGAAATCCCATGGTCTAAAAACCAAGCCGAGTATAACCGGTTGGGATCGAACCCTAACCTCACGAGTCTTGAGGAGGAGGGTAGCCGCTCCCACACCTCAACCGCTTGTGGCAATGCTATTCTGAAATTGCCTCCTCTCTTTCTCCCCTGCAGCCAATCCCTCTTATTGCAGAAAAGGGATTCTGCCCCCCTCACCATGTCTTACTGCTCATTTGGCCAACTAGCTGGTCGAAATACGTTATACGTTACGTAGGTTACATGATGAGGGTGAATTTTAAATTCACCATCTTTGCTCTGGAAAGAGAGTTAAAAAAATCCCATCGTGGAACGCCATCTTGACTATATTTGGTTGACTTGAGTCCAGACTTACCAAGTCAAGAGTCACGCGTACTAACCGCTAGCCTAACTATGCCGGTAGTTTTACTGAATAACAACTCCCTAGTCCGTAGTGAAAGTTAACTTGATCCAATTCCTACGCTCTGGCAAGTGAGACTTCAGCCATTCATTATTTCCTCAAATGACCTAAACATTTGCTCCAAGCTGGAAAAATGTTAAGACCTTTAAGTATCAGTACGCCTTATAATTTTGTTATTATCTCTTTGTGTATCCCTCTTATAATATTGGAACTAATTAACATATGCTTTTGGTGTATCCCAAAATAGTCCCGTGGAAATTCTGCCCCAGATTGAATCTCGGGAAACGATCCTTGAATATTTGTCATGAGCATACTGGAATTTCTTTTAAAAAGCTTTTCCTTAAATGCTAATATGCTCATGATTGATAGTCAAGAATTGTCGAGGTAACTATGTGGGGCAAATTAAATTAAGTATCTACTGGAACAATATTTTATTTATTTCGGCCAAAAATACAAATAAAATATTTTTGTCAAAAATATCTTTATTTTTATATAATATCAAAAAAATACTGACCTAATTTTCATCCCCTTTCATTCCATGTTATTTTACTCTAGCAAGGGTTTTTAATTTTTAGATATATTTGAGTGAATCAGACAATGGTAATGAACAACTTTTATTAAAAACCCATTGTTTAGGTTTCTATTCGGCCATTGGGAAGGCGTGAGAACATACAATTTAGCAAACTTGATAATTTAGAAAATGATTTTACAACTCAACTACTTCAACACCTGAACTGACATCGTAGAGTTGGTTCGCTCACCAACTAAAACATTTTATGGAACATAGTATAATATGATGATCATAACTTAATTCAAATACTTTTAGCTGTGAAACAGGTGAGGATTTTACGTATCTAGACGTTAAATATAGTGAGTGTATTCATTAAGGATTAGAAAGATACATTCTAATTTTTCTCTTGCTCATCCTCTTCCTCCCCCTCCACTGAGTATAGGCTTACATATTTTTCATTTCCTTCATGAACATTACAGGGATGTCAATCTATATGGATCTTCCATAGTTTTTACAGATTAAAGATTTGACTGACTTAAGTTTGCCTTGCTTGTTTCCTTTAGGGTGTAGCTTATGAAATAAAACCATAGACTAATCAATCAAAGTAAGACTACTACTTTTCACATCTCTTAACCAGCGAGATATGAAAAGCTCTTAGCGCAAGTGCAATGGAATATGCCATCACACTGGTTCTTTCGATCACAAGGAGCGATTTGTTAGAGCGTGAAAGTGTAATTTACAAACTTTGGCGTAGATCACAATATTACCAGTTCAATGGCTGACAATGGTAGCCATTTATGTCAGCCTATGTTAACCGATTCAAAAATTAATAAAAAAATCGTTATAGTTATTTACATAAAAAAAACTACAGTGTTCATTTGAATGGTAAACTCTACAAGATTTGATATAGTGGATAAATTAATATAATCACACCCGCCTCGATAGTGTAGTTAGCTAACGCGCTAGTTTCTTGTTGAGCTATAGTGCCGAGGACGGGGGATCGAGGTCTGAATCTCACTCGGGTGAACTGGGAGTTTTTTTCCTAAAAGGATTTCCACTCTCCCTCCACGAAAATGTGGGCTCGCTTCCTCTATATTCAACCTTCCCAGCTCTTAGCCTATTAGAGTAATTAGTACTAAAGCGTATAGCCCGAATGGGTAGTAAGACGCGGTGCTAAGTATTATTATTAATAGAATCACCTACCGGTATTTCCATTACTGTTGAAAACGACACTAAACTTTATCCTGTTATAGTTTCATACTTTGACAAAAACAAAAGTGAAATTATCAACCTACTTTATCTCTTTCACAGTCATATTATAGTAATTACAGGACTGTGCATTCTCAATATATTGGTAAATCAAGTGAATTTAAATCTAATTCCTCGTATTAATTGTGTTTCTTTTGGTTGTGATAGCCCTAATACCATTGTAGATAACGTTTAAGGTGCAGCAAATCATTTAAAATATGTCGAACCTTTAGTTAGTATTCAAGAGTGATCTTAAAATCTTCTTCCTGGGGCTGTAGAGAAAACTACAAGGCAGTTGAGAGAGAATTCAACCTTTATATTTATTTTTCAACTAGCTTTATTTAAAAAGGGCTTAATGTCTTATAGTTCAAGTTGTATTGATTATTGACGAGCTTTATCATAGGTTGGCATATCTATGCTTGTTAACATTTAGGGGTAACACCACTGTTTCTCTGGAATTTTGTGTCATAAATTGACTGTAGCGCCCCTTCGAATCTGGTGACTCGAGCAGTTTGCTCCACGTGGCTGCGGCTTTTATGTTCAATTTACGTTGCGTTAAGTGCAGGGGACTCATAGTAATCGGTTGACGTAACTATCGTTGAGCACATAGGTATCATGATTATATCTTTCGATGAAGAGGCTCGAGTATTACATCAGAGGGAAACCTCGAAACAACATTATGTTACCGCTAATAAAAGACTGGAATGATTACTAAAATGTAATTTCATTTCTATATCCTAAGCAGCAACAGTAAAAAGGTATTTTATAGTAGTAGCCCATTTCTTTAAAAACTGTATAATATTTGTTAAAGTTTTTTTTATCTAAAATATAATTTTTTGTTTTGTTAATTCAAACAAATCATCCAATACCTGGCTTAACTTGAACATTTTTTTTTCAAGGTGCTAAAAAGACGAATTTTTGTTTTATTTCTAACATTAAGGGCCAGTTTCATAGCAGACTTAGTGAGCCTAAAGTGCGAGTCGATACTAAATACACCACGACACCTACCTAGACCAAGATGGAATGGGCCAGTTTCGCATATGAAACTGGCCCATTCCATTAAATTTCAGGTAGGTGACGTCTTGTATTTAGTATAGCGCCGCACTTGAGGCGTACTAAATCTGACTATGAAACTGGCCCTAAATTTTTACAGTCACGCAACAAGGCCGAGTGGTCAAACCTATACACAAATGATGAGTCCATATATGTTCAGTTTGGGATTGAGACAAGTTCCCATTTTCAACTTCCAAAATCACCTAACCTGGGGATTATATTTCTGTTTAGCAATTCACATTTAGTCCTTTGTTATAATAACATTGTAGCATTTGCATTCTAAGCAAGAACTCCAGCCGCTCACTCTTGTTGCCTATTTCTGCCCCCTTGAATATTATTTTGGACATCCTATTGCGCTGTTGCTCGCTAGGATGGTTCAACATAATGTTCACAGATTCACATGCAAGCATAGCCGATGCTATTCCAAAGTAGCCCATGGTATATCTTTTTCCATAAATTTTACGTTTAGTTGTTTTAACCATGACCTTATATCAAAACGTGTCTCTCAACAGTTAGGCGAAGCATTGTGAAACTGTACCTCTTCATGTTTTTGACCATCGAATCCATGGATTGCCTTTGTACAGGGTATTTCAGATGCATACTAAATATATAGTTATTAGGGTGAAATTAAGCAATAAAAAAAAAAATGCAACACAAATACATAAAATTGTTGGTGCAAATTCGAACAATTAAGGTGGGGGGATGTAGTGAACAGGATAAAAGGCCAGTGTTTTTTCAATTTTTATATCAAAGATTTTTTTGTCCATGTAATAAATCAAATATTGCTCTAGTACAAATATAGAGTTTAACTTTCTTCAGCTGGTGATATCAACAGATGTTGAATATCTATCATGAGTGTAGCGGTTTTAGATTATAAACTTTTAAATGAAGATAAAAAGTTGTCATTAAATTCCAGGACACCCTCGACAGATATTCAAGAACTGTTGATATCAGCATGTGAAAGCAAATTAAACTTTATGTTTCTACTACACGCTTCAGTGGCCGGATGGTTTAAACCATCACTCTCACAGTAGACTAGACTTCCAATGATAGAGAGATCCCGACTAGAATCTCAGTCGGGTGTACTAATAGTGTTTTTTCAGATGGTTTTCCACTCTCCCTTCACGCAAATGTGGGTACACTTCATATAAATATAATCTTACTCATCCCTAAAACCACTAGTATAATTAATACAAAGGCCTAAGCGTATAATCCAAGCGGGTAGTAAGACGCTATGCTAAAAAATGTTTCTACTAAAGAAATCTTTTATTTATTTTGGCCAAAAAAAGTTTTGCTATAAAAATTGCATAAACACTGACTTTTTTCCACGTTCCCTACATCACCACCTTAAGAAGAAAACCCTCCATTTCCCAATAATATTCATGTATGCTTACTAGCCATAGCATGCAAAGAGCCTCTTCAGCCTACCTGCAATTTCTCCCCGTTCTTTAGCCCCAACTATTACAAATGAATCCTGAATTTGTTTACTGACATAATAATAATAGCTATATGTGTACGTAAACATTTTATATGTGCATGCCATTGTTCGTGCGTCATTTCTAAAGTCGTGAGACCACACAAAACCAGTTCAGTAAAGAGTTCAGGAAATCAGTGGTCGACGTTAGCATAACACCGCCTACCAGATATGATTAGATGAATATTAGCCTACAGGAAGATTAATAGTGGTTGAGTGGTAGTGGATGTCATGGAAACATGAAATAATGGTCACTGGTGGGTTAGATCGCGATTTAATAACTTGGAAGTGTCAGATGAACGTTACATATGCACGCAAAGGATAGCAGCGGCACACCCAGAAATTTACTTTTGGTGAGCCATAAATTCAAGGCTGTAGCCAGAATAAAATTTTGTTGGAAAGGGAGTTTTATGAATCATAGCCCCTAACAATTGGAGTCCAAGAAAAGGTCTGGTTATTAAATGCCTCTAGGAGCTATTTGCAGCTATTTTTTTATGGTAGATTAGATAATGTAATGTCTGTAAATTACTTCCTTCTTTTAGTTTTTACTAGGTAGATTTAAAACCAAAATTACTCAAATGTTTTAAATCTATACACTATTCTTTGTTACATAAATAAAGGCCGAAGAAAATTCATAGTATGTTTAGTAAATAAGTTTTATTTTCATCTCTGAAATTATTTTTATATGTATATTTCTCGTCATAAATGAGATAATTACAGTTTTAAAATGTATGTAGCGATTACTAAATTTGACATGAATGAATATTTTTTTAATTGGTTATTTTATTAGTAGGCCTATATATTAATTATCATTGTTTGATACTTACTCACTCACTCTATGGCACTTGGAACTCGAAATTTCATTGCCGAACCTACAAAAATATGCCACCCACCCCTATCTTGAGCTAGTTCTAAACAATCTACCTGATTACACCCTATCTCTGTCTTGATAGTTATCTAATCACTTACACCCTATCTCTGTCTTGAGATAGTTTTATCCATCACATACACCTATCTCTCTATCTTGACTAGTTTACATCCACATTACACCTACTCTCTCTTGAGATAGTTTTCCATCCACCATTACACCCTCTATCTTGACAGTCTACCAATCCACATTACCCTCTTCCTATCTTGAGCTAGTTTTTTCCAATCCACATTACACCCTATCTCTTTCAGGTCCATTCTAATGTGATCCATCTGCGTCTAGGTCTTCCCAATGGCCTCTTCCCTTTGGGTAGCCTGTCAATACTCTGAACACGGTTCTAGATTCTTCCATTCACGTTGAATGTCCTTACCGTTATATGCGATATTTGATTATCCAAACAATGTTCCGTGATTAATACATAGTATGTAACTCATTATTATATAACCTCCTTCACTCCCCAGTATCTTCATCTCTTTTGGAGCAAATATCTTCCTTTATATGCACCTTGTTTTCGAAAGCCTATTTATATTATTGTTTGATATACATTTTAATTTATCATTGGCTCTATGCCGTGGTCAAGCAACAATCATGGACTAAAACGTCAGAATGCTAGCTACTAGCTATAGATATTTCCTTGTACCTTTAATTTGTTATTTTTTACGCAGTGAATAAGGTAATATTAATTACAATATGTTTAGCTTTGTATAAAATATTGAAGCAGTTAATTTTTATTTTCAATTGGGAATTTTAGGGGCACTTGTAATTTGGTACAGAAATAGTATTGCATGCTGGGCTACATGGTTCGTAGCCCAGTTTGTGGAAAGATTAGCCGGTACTAATGTACCCCTTGCCCAGGGAACACCCGAAATATTAATCATACATCTTCTTCATGGAGGCTCTTTCCATGTTCCGATGAGATTAAATGAGGGTGATAGTGAGTATGAGGGTGTAGGACAAGTAGAAACTTCTCAAACCTAACTTAAGCCTAATTAACCAAACCCTGGTGACCATGAGGCTACCTTCCGGGAAAAATACCCAAGGTACCAGCCGGGAATCTAACCCGGTACTCCTAGATTCATAGCCAGGTGCACTGACTACTGCACCACGGGGCCGGTTTTTAATGTTGTAGACATTTTAAATTTGCTTTACATCCATCCCTGTTTCCAGCATATGACGTGGGTCACTTTCAAGCCATATATTTTCCACTACTGGCTTGCTAGGCCTGTCTTGGATTCATATGCCTTATAATATAACTTAAGACTATGGCGGGCACAACATCTAGTCCCCAGCCGTTTATTTATCACTATGAAAGGGTAAACCCACATTTAATCAATAATACATTTTCGGCCATGCCAGGAATCGAACCCGGCTCCCTTTACTCAGTAGACAGACATGCTATCAACTGAGCTAAGTTTTTGGATTAGCCCTTTTGAATAAAACATCTTAAGTACATTGCGAGTCTGATATTTTAGACGTCATGGCCATCGGTTCTGGACAGAAAAACATTTCAACGCTTTTTAATTTCTTATTACGCACATATGATTGAAGATACACATCGAAAGTCTTCCCACAAGATAATATTTTTGTCTTTTGACAATACAAAAATTAATTTATTTTAGTAAAATTCAAAATAAACACATAGGCTATCGGAGTTGCCATCCAATAATTGAAGACAAGCCATGCCAATGGCTTGAATGGTTTTTTAAATAGTTAATGATAATTAAATTAAACCCCACAAAAATATTGAAATAATAGTTTATTTATAAAAACAAAGATAGTTTTTTTTAAGTCTAAGCTAAGCATTACATCATTTATTTGAATTAAAATAACTGATCTTCCATCAATAATCGTGAAACTATACACAATTTTCAACAGCAAATATCTTCAAAGGGTGAGTCGAATCAAATTTAATTTCTTTCCTACGACCATCTTGGTAGCGTGTCCATGATTTAGATGAGTTAGTGAGTGACACAGTAAGTAGGTCGATCAGTAAACTAGTACTAGGAGAGGGAGTAGTAAGCCACTTGGTCATTCCCAGTCAGTCATTCAATTATCCATTCGGTCAGTCCTTGTTTGTCAGTCAGTGAGCCAGTTAGTGAACCAATAGGTCTTTTGATGAGCTGGTCAGTCATTGATTCATTCGGTCAGTCCTTGTATTTCAGTCACTGAGCCAGACAGTCATCAAAACAATCAGTCAGTGAACCAACTAAGCCACTCAGTGATCTAGTTGAGAGAGTTAACCAATCACTTTCATTCTAAGAGTTACTTCCAAAACTCTCCATCTTAGTTTGATACTTATTTACTAGTAGAAGTATTTTTAAAGGTTTCACTGAAATTATTCAATCAACTCGTTAAAAAAGTTCTCATTCATAGTTTTTTATTATGTAAAGACGGTTTATTTTAAAATGATTTTAAACAATGCAATACAAGTTTCCAAAGTAGTGCTTTCGTAACGAAGTGTTATGAAACACTTTAAAAAGTAATTGAATTGTTTATTTGGTTTGGATGCACTATAAAATCATATTTACCTCTTTAACTAATAATATCAAAACTTCAGAAAGAAACAAGCTGAGTGAAGCACAAGTTGTCAGGTACATTAACTATGTGGCCACTCTGTAAAATCGAACAATGGGAGAATTTGTTCACATCAGCATGAATTAGAATGACGACATATTCAGTCGACTAGAAGGAAACTGTAGCTCTTGGTGAAGTCAACAAATTTGATGGATCTTAAAATTCGATGAGTGTGAAATGAAAGCCACAGTTAAAAAACCAAAACATAAACTATGAATTTATTTACGCTTTTGTTCCCAACGATATATTTAAAGCCCGTACTAGTGGGCATGCAGGCAAAGGTGTTAGTCTCGTCTTGTCTATTTTACCAATGACAGGGAAGACTGGGTTTGAATCCTGGCCGGTTGTACCGTGATGATTTTACCTAAATGGTTTATCCCTCTCCCATCACAAAGATGTAAGTACATTTCCTCTAACTTCTCCCTTCTTCAATCCCTTGCCTATTAATGTAAATATGTGTATATAATGTAGCTCGGTCAGGAAGTATAACGCAAGCAGGTGGGGCTTGGGTGGGGTGACAATTTTTTTAAATAAAAAGGACAGTAATTTTTTTAGCATCGTGTCTTACTACCTGTTCAGGTTTATACGCCTATGTACTAATTACACTAATGGGTTAGGGTTAGAAAGGCTTAATTTAGCGGAAATGCACCCACATTTGCGTGGAGGTTGGAAAACCATTTAGAAAACCACCCTCAGTGCACCCAACAAGGATCAAATCCGGATCTCCCCATCTTTGGCAGTCTAGTCCAACATGAATTAACGCGATAGACCACGCGGCCACTGAAGCGGGTGAGTACAGTAAAATGAATCAAATATGACAAGTAGGCATATATGTTTCAGGGTATCTATCGACCGGAAGAACCTGTAAAACGAGGAATTGTCGGGGAAAAGTCTTGGAAAAGTCAGGTAATTTTATCAAATTTATGGAATGCTAAATTATTCACTAAAAAATTACCACTTTCGTTTACAATGGCCAAAATAACATTTCTTCCATTTAATACACACCGCGAATCTCTTTAACAACATTGTCCCTGTTGAGCTTACTAATCTCACTTCTCAAAGTCAACATGTGATTTTCATGTCGTCTTTCCTTTTCCTAGCACGAGTCTTTAGCCAAAAATGAGTCAATTTGATTACGCTATAGGAAGAATAAATTTAAATGATGTGTCTCACAACAATTTTAAACTGAACTAGTCAAGGCGATCTTTTAATGGCCCCATATAATCTCACAGAAATCTAACTTAGATCGCACCACCCAATAACCCATCGCTTAGGGTCGATATCCTTGAACCCTTCATAGAGTTGTACAGTTTCAGTTTGAAAATAATATTGCATTAAGTTGTGATCTTATTAAAATAGTGTTTGTAATAACCTAATATTTTTATGTATTGTGGCTAGAAGAGTTGGAAATTGGCTATGGAAAACCTGGAAAAGTGATAAAATTTTAAAATATAATTTGGCTGGACACCCTTTGTTACAAAACAAAGAATAAATAAAGTAGATAAAGGAAAAATAGTATAGGGATCGATAAACAAATAGTTAAACACACAGATGGTTACTCAAATTTTAATCTCATTGCTAATTCTAGGTAACAGTGAATTACATAAAGTCAAATAATACCTAAAATAACTTATTTTTTTACTTTTACTATTGATTATAAATAAACTAGCGATGTTGGTTGCTAATCACTTCACACTAATACTTTACTACAATAGCTTTAATAATATGCAGCATTAAAATTAAAAAAAACCTCTAGAAACAAATAATAATAGCTAACATCAAGAAACAGATTTAAGAGATGTGGCCTATGTAACAAAAAAGTAAAACGTAGGTATATACTGATTTTGAATATCAATACTATAACATTTTTCATTGTATGGTACATCTCATATGAATAACTAGCTATACTAAATTTCAGCCTCATACATTAATTACTTTACCTTAACAATGGTACGGGAAAAGCATAAAATAGAAAGTTTGACCCCTTATAACTCGTAAACTCTAATGATTTGAAATTATTGAATCATTTTATAGCTTATAATTATACACCTGTTAAAATTGTGCAATAAACATTTTATTGTTAAATGACCTTAAGAACTCCTTACAAAGATCATGGGAGTTTATATACATCACATAATAAATAGTAACTTAAATTGTTATTGCACGTGTACATAACATTTGGCAAATAGAACTTGTAAATAAAACTTGAAAATAAAATAAAACTCAAGGCTGATGATTCTTGCGTCAGCGCTGTTCAATTCAAAATAATTTCTCTGACCTAAAAATCATTACTTTTGGAAGTTCTGTACATGGATAAAAACCAGTACCTGTGAGTGTACTACCGCCTAGAGGACATTACCTCGATAAACAGTACTGTCCTGCAAAAAACAGTACGTATGGTCAAGCAAGTTAGACATGAGTGTTAAGGAGGGCAGCTTACGAGTTTAAAATATTAACTATTAAGGGAGATTCTGGTTCGTGTCACATAGGCAACATGAGTTAAGGTCAGTGTATTTGCAGTTTTTGGATCAAAATTAAACAAATAATTTTCAAGTAGAAACATAGAGTTTAATTTCCTTCACATGGTGATATCAACATTTGTTGAATATCTGTCATGAGTGTCCTGGAATTTAATAAGTTTTTATCTTCATTTAAAAAGTTTGTCATCTAATGACACCATGTTCATTAGAGACATTCAACAACTGTTGATAACAACATGTGAATAAAATTAAACTTTACGTCTGTATTGAAGCAATATTTTGTTTATCATGGCAAAAAAGTAAATAAAATGTTTTGCTATAAAACCTACAAAAACACTGTCTTTAACACGCGTTCCCTACACTCCATTGTTTAGTTCTCTCATCTAGGTGCACTGGATTTGGTTTACCAAATTGAAAATATCAATATTTTCTGGTCAAAATATTGATACTGTACTTTTTTTTTTTTACATTCACCCTCTACATCCTCTTTTCTTTAAATTTGGGTTAGCTGTGGATTCCTGAACGGGCAGTAAGACGTGTTGAAGATAATAAAGAAGTACAAATGTTGTTTTAAAATGTAGGCCTTTCAGTAACAATATATTTTATGATAAAGAGGGTCGACACATAAACGTCATTATCGTCATAAACTCGAAATACAATAGGGCTATTGAGGGGAATCCCAGTCCTCACTGGTGTGCATTGGAAGGATAACATTTAGATAGCGTCAAAAATACATCCGCTATGTCCGGCGCACATTACGATTTACGCTTAAACTCCTTTGGTTAGTAAATGTTTAGGCCTTATAACCTTAAAACTATCTACAAATAACTCGAAGGTTATACTAGAGACGGTGACCTGGTGGTCTAGGGTAAGGTGTCAGACTTCTGTGCTGAGGGTCCGGGGTTCAATCCTCGGTCCCGGCACAGATTTATCTGATTGCCAAACCCTTCCTTCACCTCTGACAAGATGTGTATTAATCACAACTTGTGAATGTGAGGAATGCCAGGCCTCTACCGTGGTTCGGATTCCACGTTAAACTGTAGGTCCTCCATTTCATCTCACAATCACCCTACCATTGCACATTAGCGTAAGTGCGTATAACCCGAACGGGTAGTAAGACGCGGTGCTAATAATAATAATATACTAGAGACCAGACTTGGGGCCGTTCGTTACCTGTAGGCCTTTAGCAAGCAAGCTATAACTATTTCTTTAAAAAAAAAAGATTTAGTGCTAAAAATACCAGAATTAAAAAAAATAGGTTTAGGGAAGAATATACTATTTATATGAAACACACCTATTGACATTTATTAGCAGTTTTAAGAGTCTTAATTAATGCATTTACACCTGACATTAAAGAAATGATTATATATATATATATAATATTGCATTAATCTCACTAAGCTCTGATTGATTGGAGAATCCCTTGTTTTTATTTATTGTCTTTCCTTTATATGGTGTAAATGTAATATCGTTTTTAATAAATGGCATCTACCTAAAAATTGTATTTTAACTTGGTGGCCCATTCTTATATTTAAATTCTCAATGCGGTTATTTAGCCCTAAAAATTCGCCCAGGTCTGCTCTAGCCAGAATAACATAAATACTTCTCTAACTAGTTATCTCATTATGAAATCACGGTTTGTCACACTTACCTTTGGACAGAAATAATTATATTGATATCTCTTGCAACTTTTCTAATTTTCTTCGGTTTATTTGTATAAAAGGTCATCAGATCTAAAAGTTATTATTATTATTATTATTATTATTATTATTATTATTATTATTATTATTATTATTATTATTATTAGCACCGCGTCTTACTACCCGTTCAGGTTATACGCACTTACGCTAATGTGTAATGGTAGGGTGATTGTGAGATGAAATGGAGGACCTACAGTTTAACGTGGGATCCGAACCACGGTGGAGGCCTGGCATTCCTCACATTCACAAGTTTTGATTAATACACGTCTTAGTTGACCTGGTGGTCTAGGGGTAAGGTGTCGGACTCCTGTGCTAAGGGTCCGGGGTTCAATCCTCGGTCCCGGCACAGATTTATCTGATTGCTAAACCCTTCCTTCACCTCTAACAAGACGTGTATTAATCACAACTTGTGAATGTGTGGAATGTCAGGCCTCCTCCGTGGTTCGGATCCCACTTTAAACTGTAGGTCCTCCATTTCATCTCACAATCACCCTTACATTACACATTAGCGTAAGTGCATACAACCCGAATGGGTAGTAAGACGCGGTGCTAATAAAAAATACACGTCGTGTCAGAGGTGAAGGAAGGGTTTGGCAATCAGATAAATCTGTGCCAGGACTGAGAATTGAATCCCGGAGCCCCAGTACAGAAGTCTGACGCCTTACACCTAGACCACCAGGTCACCCGTCTATAAGTTTAAGATCAATGGAAGGAATATTTAATTGACGCCGCCAAAGTGTTGTCTTTCTAATATATAATATTATTAAGTTCTTTACTGATACAGATCTCAAAGAAAAACAAAAGAAATAAAATCTTCACTAAGTGTTAGGTTAAACAGTCATATTTTAATAAGCTTACTACATATAGCCTATTCGATCTAAAAGTAATTTTATTTAATCAAATCTTGAATTTACTTTCCAAACACAGAGAAAAACACGTTACCTAATAATGCAATTGTTCAATAATCAACTATGCATAACCAATTTGTTTGAATGAAACGGCTGGTAAGTATGCAAAGGAAAGCCACCTAGAATGCAAGGTTGATTAACAAAGCCTATTTCTAACACTGTGACTTAGCTTCTTATTACATGTTTTCCATCTTTTCAGATTAAAAGAGGTTTTACTATCAAATTAAACAGGTTATTGTGTATGGATTGAGTGTTTTTTTACGAGTGACATTAATAAATCGCATTAGATGCACCATAGCTTTTTTTTATATAGTTTCCATCACCTGATGATAGCCATGCATCTAACTTAGATTCGTTAAACTTAAAATCTTGTATGTAATAGGATTGAACCAAGGCTGTAGGGTATAACTGTGTTCTAGTTTAAGACTAAACGGCTATTTGTAAATATCCAGCACTAATTATCTCAGTATTTTAAATGATGGCATTTACATATAGAATTAACAATAAAACCATAATTTTTAATTTTGAGATGGTCAAAGGATTAATATAGATTATTGTTAAACCTAAATGGTCTATAATATATATTAGAAACATTTTCCATAATTGGTTCTTTGATCGTTGATATAAAGTTCTTGGGCCAACAGTCAAAGTACACCAAAATATTCTTGGAAGAATCCTCTTTAATTTTTTTAGTTTCTTGTTTTATATAGGCTATATTGTTTTTTTAATTGGTAGAAGTTAATGGTCATTTTAATGCTAAAAAAATGCAGTTCATTACTTTTGAAAAATATAATTTTGTGATAATATTTAGGTATAATTTATCTTGAAATAATTTTGAAATTAAATGCAAGCTATCCTACATGTAAGGTAGCAAACTTACCTTGAATATTTCAACTAAAGTATATTTTAAAAATAGGGTCATAGTGTAGTCCATCAAGGTAAGACTGCTACCATTCACGGTTAACTATGTGTACTTGGGGAAACTTAATAGTGTGCACACATGTAGTTTTTTTAACTTCTACATATATTTCTAGACTCTCACCTAAGATTTCAAGATCACTACCACGGGTAACTCTAAAACCAAGAAAATTAGCAAGCTTAAACTTGGAATAGGCCTGGGTACTCCAAGAATCCTAAGGGTGTGCTCTCTTCTGGCTTATTTTATTTTATTATTATATAGTCAAATCTGGACTTGTTGTAGTGAACATCCATATATAATGAACCTGATTAATTTGTCCCGATCCAAAAAGATTTTAATATGTGTTAAAAATGCCGATATAATGAACCTTCAACTTAGGTTTAGTGAACCTAAAAATTGAAACTTACAAGAATAAATGTCATTTTAACATTATAATCCTTTGAAAATAAAACTTTTTTAGTCGTTTGAACTTACGACTTGGAGAAATCGGTTCTCTACGAGAGTTTTTATTTTGGCAGTACATAGAGCAGCTGAACAGATGTAATGGAAAAGTGATAAAAGGCTGAGTGCAGACAGTTACTAAACCCCACCCTCCTGGCTTAAGTTAAATATCGTGTTCGCAACAAGGAAAGACAGTCTTCTTCAATATATGCTATACCTTTTGCCGACAAGGTATGGAGGTGTGTGCCCATAGCCACTCTACAGAACTGCTTCCGGCACGCTGGCGTTTGAGGTAGATGATAAAGTGTCACTCAAGGAACTACTACAGTTCGTCTTGTCAACTTCTTTGAAATTAATTACTTTATCAATACAGAGTATGAAGTTATAACGAATTAAATCTCACCTGATGAAGATACCGCTGAGGCTATGAAAGGTGATTGATTATAGCAACGAAATAAAAGAGGGTGGTGAATATGACTTAGACGAGAATGAAAGTATTCCGACAGTAAAGGATGTTGGAGGGCTTCAGGACTTTTCTAAGTTTTATTTAATGTATGTACAGTGTGAAATCGAGTGTGTAAAAAGTATACACTCTAGAGAAGGAAAAAGAGAAAAATATTCACTAAAACAGAATACAGCAAGCAACATCATGTAGCCGAATATTTAAATGTTTATTGATATATTTCTATGAAATTGAGTGTCTTTATCTTTTGTTTGGTTTTTTCTCCCCAAAGTTCAAGAGGATACCAATTTCGGTTTTATTAAACATCGGCATGAACCAAATATATGTGTCCGTAGGGTTTATTATAAGCAGAGTTGACTGAATATTGAGATTGTGACGCCTTAAACCCTGAGACCACCGGTTTTGGTAGCTTCAAAACCAAGAAACATAAAAACCAAAATTTTACATCCATAGTTTGCTTGATGCACTAGACATTTTGACTACCCATTTGGGTAGATATAAATTCAAGAAACTTAGGAAGTGGAAAATTACCTTCAGCCTACATTCTTAGTGTTCCCTTGGTTTTTGCTTATAACATATTATTAGCCTAAAATCTTAAACCACGTGATTGCTGGAAGCTGATGTGGTTGGATGTCATTCAAATCTTAATCTTGATATAATTATTTAGGAAAACTAGCGGATGTGCATCTCAGGCGTTTATTTTTAATTGTATATATGTATTGTGAGTTTTACGCCTTGGGGTTCGACCAGACTGACAAGCTTGCGAGCGAGCGCGTAAGCGACTGGGCGGCCACACTGGCGAGCGAGCGCGTGATTAGCTGATACCTCTCGTTATTTGTTGACGAGGAGGCTCCGAATCTTGGATGAGTGAACTGAGGGTAGTTTTATCAAGTGATTTATTGTTTTGGTCTTCTCCTCCTCTCTCCACGCTAATGATGAAATTTATTTGTAAAGGCCTACTTTGATAATATTGAAGTATTTTAACATATCAGTTATATATAAATATATATATATAATTATATATATATATATAAATATATACATATAGGTATGGTTTATGATATTAACAATTAAATTAGGCCGTTAATAGCAAGTGTGCTAATAATAAGAATTGAATAGTCAAACGGTGACCAGGTGGTCTAGGGGTAAGGTGTCTGACTTCTGTGCTGAGGGTCCGGGGTTCAATCCTCGGTCCCAGCACAGATTTATCTGATTGCCAAACCCTTCCTTCACCTCTGACAAGACGTGTATTAATCACAACTTGTGAACGTGAGGAATGCCAGGCCTCCACCGTGGTTCGGATCTCACGTTAAACTGTAGGTCCTCCATTTCATCTCACAATCACCCTACCATTGCACATTAGCGTAAGTGCGTATAACCCGAACGGGTAGTAAGACGCGGTGCTAATAATAATAATACTAATAATAATAGTCAAGGTATTATTTATGCTTTTAGTGAGGATTACTCAATCTAGCTATAATATTATGAAAATTGAAAAATTACACCTTGACACGGGAATCAAACCCGGGACCTTCGGCTGCAATAAGCCAACTACCGAGTCGAAGATGGCCGCGTTATCTGATAGATAGCTCGTGATATTACTATAATCACATACTTATAGCCGTAGATATCCGCACTCCATCATAGGCTCTGCCTTAAAATATGAGTGAAGAATGACCCTGGGCATGGGAAGAATCCTGGATAGCTCAGTGGTTAGAGCATTGGCGTACTAAGCCAAAGATACCGGGTTCGATTCCCGTGTCCAGGTGTCATTTTTCAATTTCCAGAAAGTGTGCTAAACCTATCGATAGTAATAAAAATGTCAAATGAGAAGTTTTCCTAGCACTCGATGAACCAACATATAATAATATTGCCTAGCGCCTGTAAACTATACAGTACCAGGTCGAGCGCGCACGCTTGAAAAATAGAACCAGTTCTATCTTTTAAGCGTGCGCGCTCAGTCGCTCCAGTCTGGCCACCTCTCATTACAACCAATGTGTTCTATTTTATATTTTAGTCGCTCGCGCGCTCGCTCGCTCGCTCAGTCTGGCCGCCCCCATACACTGTGTGAGTGACCCAAAGACCTAGAAAACTGAGGGTGCGCAAGTTGGAACTTTTTCACCTCTTTCTACATTACAAGTCTGACTACCTTAAGCACATGGTCACCGGCTTTTGATCTTTAAAAGGTATCCAATATGGTTCACTATAATTATTATGCTGTTGGATATATTAGCGATTCATTTTCTATTGAAATTCTTCTCCAAGGAGAAATTCAAACTAAAATAAATAAAATTCGTTACTAACAAACAAGTATGGCCACCTTGAGGCATTTCAAACACTAACAGTATATAAAAGTATTTTCTGCCGGTTGTGTATACTGATGTTTAATTGGGTAGAACCTCTCCTTGCATTCTCATTGGCTGATACATTTCAAGTCCAAGGGATGTCTATGCTCGAACCCTTGCATAATGAGTAAAAGTTAAATCAAATTTATGAGTTGTTCACTATTGACTACTCGCCATGTGTCATATAGAACATCATATTGAAAATAATGTTTCAACTTCTTGTGCACTATGTGCTATGCACTATTTGCTATTAGATATGCGCTACGCCTGAATAAAAACTAAAATAATATCACACGCAAACCTCAAGTTTATGATGTAGTTTCAGCCAAAGTTTCATATGTTGAGTACAAATGTTAACCATTCGTAATTGAAATAGATAAATTATCATTTATGATTCGTTACAATGCAGAGATTTTGAAAAAAGTAAAGGGTCCTTAAAAAAAGATGGAATGCAGTCAACTGAAGCTGTACATAAGAAAGGCATGTCCAAGATGGCAATTGATTTATCTTTGTCGAATGTGACTGGACTGCCACTCAATCTAGTAATAGATACAAAGCATATCGATATATTTGTATTATTAAATCTCTCGTTTAAAGTCAAAGTAAGATGGGTTGAATTAATAAAAAAAAATTGCTCGCAACTCTAATTTTAAACATACTTTACATTAGTAATGTACTAAGATCATACTTTCTTTACCCTTTTGGAAGACTATACGCTGAAATGGAATGAACTCTGGTAGATATACTAAAGTATGCAAAATTGGAACTAACTGAAATAATTTTTAAGGCTTTGCTAAGGTAACTTTTTAAATTTGAAGCGAGGTCTTAGAGAAGCTTGAAACATGCGAAGAAAAGACAAAATAAGGTTTTGTTGTTGTCACGTAGTACTACTTTTAATTTTTAAGTTATCCATTAAGTACATCTAGACTGGTGCTTAAGAAGATATTTGCTCCAAAAAGGGATGAGGCTACTGGGTAGTGGAGGAGGTTGTATAATGATAAACACAGCCCGTACTCATCATAAGACATTGTTAGGATTATAAAATCTCGTAGATTACAGTGGGTAGGACCTGCAACGCAATGGGATATTCTAGAACCATGTTCAAGGTATTGACTGGCAAACCCAATGGGAAGAGACCGTTGGGAATACCTAGCCGTAGATGGGAGGATAACATTATAATGGACCTGAAAGAGTTAGGGTGTAATGAGGTGGACTGGATAGAACTAGTTAAAGATTGTGATAGGGTATAATGAGGTGAACTGGATAGAACTAGCTCAAGATAGGGATAGGGTGTAATGACGTGGACTGTATATAGCTAGCTCAAGATAGGGATAGGGTGTAATGAGGTGGACTGGGTAGAACTAACTCAAGATAGTGATAGGGTATAATGAGGTGAACTGGATAGAACTAACTCAAGATAGGGATAGGGTGTAATGAGGTGAACTGGATAGAACTAGCTCAAGATAGGGATAGGGTGTAATGACGTGGACTGTATATAGCTAGCTCAAGATAGGGATAGGGTGTAATGAGGTGGACTGGGTAAAACTAGTTCAAGATTGTGATAGGGTATAATGAGGTGAACTGGATAGAACTAACTCAAGATAGGGATAGGGTGTAATGAGGTGAACTGGATAGAACTAACTCAAGATAGGGATAGGGTGTAATGAGGTGAACTGGATAGAACTAACTCAAGATAGGGATAGGGTGTAATGAGGTGAACTGGATAGAACTAACTCAAGATAGGGATAGGGTGTAATGAGGTGAACTGGATAGAACTAACTCAATATAGGAATAGGGTGTAATGAGGTGAAATGGATAGAACTAACTCAAGATAGGGATAGGGTGTAATGAGGTGAACTGGATAGAACTAACTCAAGATAGGGATAGGGTGTAATGAGGTGAACTGGATAGAACTAACTCAAGATAGGGATAGGGTGTAATGAGGTGAACTGGATAGAACTAACTCAAGATAGGAATAGTGTGTAATGAGGTGAACTGGATAGAACTAACTCAAGATAGAGATAGGGTGTAATGAGGTGAACTGAATAGTACTTGCCCAAGATATGTATGGTGGCGTACTTTTTACTTTCTCTCTATCTTACAGGTAGAGAAAGCATGGTGATCGTCAAAAAATTCGAACTCGAGATTTTGATGAATCTTGACGTTTCATGACTCTCTGAATCCGAAAAAGTGGTTTTTGAATTTCCGTCTGTCTGTCTGTCTGTCTGTCTGTACCTCCAACTAGAGCCTAAACTATTTTACCGATTGAGCTGAAACTTGATATCTAGGGTTTTCATAGGGTTGCCCCGAGGCGTTTTTGGAATTGGATATCAACCCCTAAAATTAAGGGTAGTTTACTGAAGGGAAAAAAGAGAAAAAGTCGATTTTCTCAAAATCGGCTCTAACGATTTTGATTAAATTTTATTTATGAACATTAATAAATATTCCAAACAAAATGGCTACTCTCAATATTTCGGCAAAATGCCTTAAGGGCTCCGGTCTGATGCGTAAATTAACATTTTTTATAATAGCTCCGAAACTATTTGAGATATGAAATTACTTAGTATTACAAATATGTATATATACTTATAATACAAATATTTTATTCGAAACATATTTTTATAAAATCAATAATTTTCAATCTATACGCAATTATATATATATTTTTAACTTTTTGGACATTAAAGCTTAAGTATTGCGACCGTAAAAAAAACTAACCTGAAATGTTGATGGATGTAGACGTCTCATGACCCCACGAACCCTAAAAAATAGTCTTTGCAATGCCATCTGTCTGTGTGTATATTAAAACTTAAAATTAAGGGTAGTTTACTGAAGGGCAAAAAGAGAAAAAGTCGATTTTCTCAAAATCGGCTCAAACGATTTTGATTAAATTGCATTTATAAACATTAACAAATATTCCAAACAAAATGGCTACCCTCAATATTTCGGCAAAATGGCTTTAAGGGCTCCGGTTTGATTTGTAAATTAACATTTTTTATAATAGCTCCGAAACTATTTGAGATATGAAATTACTTAGCATTACAAATATGTGTATATATTTATATTACAAATATTTGATCCGAAACATATTTTTATAAAATCAATAACTTTCAATCTATACGCAATTATATGAATTTTTTTAACTTTTTGGACATTAAAGTTTAAGTATTGAGACCGTAAAAAAAACTAACCTGAAATGTTGATGGATGTCGACGTCTCATGACCCCCCGAACCCTAAAAAATAGTCTTTGCAATGCCGTCTGTCTGTGTGTCTATAAAAACTTAAAATTAAGGATAGTTTACTGAAGGGCGAAAAGAGAAAAAATTGGTTTTCTCAAAATCTGCTCAAACGATTTTGATTAAAATTCGTATCTAGGCGTTGATTAAGATTATAAATAAACTGGCTATTTTCATTTTCCTATGAAAATGATTTTTAGGGTACTTTACAGAAGCGTTAATTTCCGTATCTCCACAACTATTTGAGAAACTAAACAAATTATCATTGCAAAATTGTAGGACTATTGGAAATAAAAAACTTTTATTTGACAAATATTTTTATAAAAGCAACAGTTTCTGAGATATTTGCAAATATATTTAATACAATTTTGTGAGCTTTAGTTGTAAATATATACTACTTAAGTCTTAACGCAATAATACTCCAATGCCATAGAGTAATTAAATATAAGTAAGTATCTAAAAAAAGTATGTTATTTTTCCTTAAACCTCTTAGGAGAAATGTTTGCACAGCAATGATCTATCTCCATTTTAGACTCAATAGTCAATATTTTAATTTTTTATTGGTCAAAATGTATAAATGAATAATTAAATATCAATGCGATGAATTGAAGATGTGCAACACCGTATAAAATGTTAAAATTTTAACCAGAAATCGAAATTTTAATACGAAGTGTTGACCCTTGTGGAAGACATTAAACTATTTGAAATGCTTTTAGGTGGACAAAGATGCGCCTCTTTTCTCATTGATTCTATATCATTGTATATTATTTTATATGTGTTCTTATGTGGAGTGGTGATGATACAATGTACATTATTCCGTTCAGAAATCTTATGAGTTTATAGAAAGAGAGGGAAAGTCTGTGCGGTGCGCCGTACCATTTATTTAAGTGCTGCAATAAATTTTGAGTGTATAATGTCAAAGAGTATGTACAACTAGATATTATATAGACAAAGCACACTATATTCTTTTATGATGACATATCTGAATTTATTTATATTTTGTATCAAAAATGCACATGTAAACTCATCGTAAATAATTTCAACGTGATAGAGTATGAAGGACTAAATATTGGACGCGTGTTTTGTAAATTTAATGCAAGTAAGGAACATTACCAGAGCATCTAAAAAGCGTTTTATATTACATTTCCTTTGCTTCACACCAATGACCATCAGTTCATAGTGTTACAACATGGATGGTATTTTTATATTGAATAAAATTATGTTGGTGATACTTAGTATAATGCGTATAACCCGAACGGGTAGTAAAACGCGGTGCTAATAATAATAATAATAATAATAATAATAATAATAATAATAATAATAATAATAGTATAATGCAATATTATGATAATTTTTATTTTACTTACTTACTTTAGCTATACTTAAAATAAGTTATCATTTAAGCCCTAGTCGATGTTAAAATACTGTTTATTAACTGTTATAAAAATGATTAGATGCTGAAATAAGTCATATTTAGTGATATGTTTCAAATCTGTTCATAATATATAGGTTTTTTTCTTCTTACATCAAAATCTCTCAAAGATGCGAGGGTTATTGTCGGTTTCAAAGTGAAGGATATTTTACATTCGACTTAAATATTTCGAAGCTTCGCGCACTCCAAACACTTTTTATATTAGCACCGCGTCTTACTACCAGTTCGGTTTATAGGCTTAAGCCTATCTACTAGTCACGCTAATGTTTTTAGGGCTGAGGAAGATTATATTTATAGGAAGTGTACCCATATTTGCGTGGAGGGAGAGTGAAAAACTATTTTTTTTAAATCACCCTCCTCAATCTCCCCGTCATTGGCAGTCTAGTCTAATGCGAGAGTAGCACCTTAGACCATGCAACCACCGAAGCGGGTCCGCTAATAATTTCATTGATGCAAATTTATAAGACACACACACACACATAAGTGCGGATATTACCATGACAATTATATCTTTAAATAGTCAAAATAAGCACTTTTTAAACTAACCAGGATAGCTTTCAAAAATGCCATACATAAGTTGCTACACTTCTCTAACTATACGGCTTAAATAATTTTTTCATGATCTTGTGCACACGAAGACATTCACGCATGTGTGTCACACACACACATTTTAGCAAAAATACTGTAATATAAATATTTTTACTGGTATGTGTCCCGTTATGGTTGACGTATAGTTAAATCGCATACACATTTATAACAATTGTATGCTTTTCTTATGGTTTGAACTCTCCAAATCTTACTCTTGCTTATCTAATGACACACAATAGGGATGGTCCATTTGGGTTTTTATATCAACACTTTTTTTGGGTCAAAATAAATCAAATATTGCTTCACTACAAACAGTTTAAATTATATCACATTTCTTGAATCAAGGGTGTCTTGGAATTTAATGACAACTTTTTCTCTTCATCTGAAAAGTTTCTCATCTAATGTCACTATGCTCTTGACAGATATTCAACAACTGTTGAGAGCGCCATGTGAAGAAAATTAAATTATGTTTCTAATGAAGCAATATTTTATTTATTTGTGCCAAAAAAAGTTTTGATATAAAAACTGCAAAAACAGTGGCCTTTTCTCAAGTTCACTACATCCCCACCTTAAGGGTAGCCTCTTAAACTAACTCTTAATCCCTTAAAAATCAATCAGCTTCAGCGACTCATGAAAACGGATACTTTGACCCCACCGGAACTCGAACCACAAGCTCCAAGAAGTGGTTGGGCAACTCTGTATGGAACAAACCGCCCACTGCGCGCTTCGAGTCTTAAATCGACCCGTCCAGCAAATGTTGCGTGTGCAGGTAGAGCCGGAGATGTCTATAGTGTTAGCCGACTTGAACGATCTTCTGGGAACGAAGACTGTGAAAGCAATGCCGTATATAGATGTGTTTGTATGTCCTGTAAGGTCATCTGTCTAAAACACTAGAGCCCCCATTAATGGACGGCGGCTATGTATGTCGGCTTCCTTTCTAACTCTGAATCGAATACGTATTTGTACTAAACCACCTGTTATGATATGATGAAGCCTTCACATTTATTTTGTTTGTTTAATTCTAACTAAGAACAATACAACCCAACCATATTTAAATCACATGTTTTTAATCCTTGGAGTGTACGACCTACATAGAGTACCAGTCGAGTTCTCTTTGAGCAGGTTTTGGTGTGGGGAAGTCGTCCCTGGAAGAAGTTGCTTCTAGTTCCTCGACCTTGAAGTTCCTTTCAGATACCACTGAGATCCACCCAGCCAACATAAGTTCTGGTATATCTATCTACTGCACACTGACCGTCGTGCAACAAAACCTATCCACGTCGTGTTTGTTTTCATCACTGGATGTGTGGGGCCAGATGGGAAAGTTCGGTGATACTTATTATTTTGGAGTTTCAAAGTTGTTACAGATGCATTTTTGAGAACATCTCATTATTTATTTAGATCAATGGGCGCTGCCCGATTGTGTGTCTATAGCAGGGGTTGGCAAAAGGTTGATCTCACAGCAATTTTCAGTCGATCGCATAAAAAAATAATATCATCACGAAAAGGCAAGCTTACCTTACATTATTCCATTACGGTACAGCATATTGTAAGGTAAGGTAAGGTAAGGTAAGACTGACCTTTCAGGGTAAACAGAGTCTGCATTTATTATTTGATGTATTTATATATTTTTTACTTAGCACTGCGTCTTACTATCCGTCGGGTTGTACGCTAAGTATTATACATAACGGGCTAGAACTGGGAAGGTTGAATTTAAAGGAAGTGAACCTCATTTGCTTGGAAAGAAAGTGGAAAGCCCTTTAGGAAAAACTACCCCCAGTTCACCCACCGAGATTCGAACCTAGATCTGCCCATCTCAGCAGTCTAGCTCACACGAATCTATCGCATCAGCTAACTACGCACCGATGTGGGTAATATATATATATATAATACATAGAGGCAGGGAACAAGTATTGGGGGAATATTGAATTCAAGGAATTAATACAAAATGTGTAGAAAAAATAAATATCTAAAAGTAGAGTAGAGAAACGAAGGGTGATCACGGAAACCTTTCCCCTGGTCTATTGGGAATGGACTGACGGTAATTTAAGGGGCTAGTGCGCTTGAAAATTAGTTTCGCAGTATATTTATATCTCAAATAATCCATAGGAAAAAAACAACTCCATGATGTGGGAGACCGTAAGCGAGTTACACCGACCGAGTGGCCACCGCCATTAGCGATAATAGTGCCAACATTTGCGGATAGAGGCTGTCATTTTGTCACTCCAACGAGCTATTAATCTCGGGTTTCTAAACCAGAGCTGCTACTTCTTTATTCAAGCAGCTCCGCATTTGTCGTCACGAGGCTGAGTTTGATTCCGTTAAAGATAAATTTTGGAAACACCGGGAATCTATAGGGAAAATACATTAAAATCTAAATTATATTTGATTCAATGTTTCTATTTATTTTTATCAACCCAAACCAGTGGGCATTTAGACTACATATCAAGCTCACTTAGTTTGGTTTGTCGATCATGGGAGGTTGGGGTTAGAATCCCAGCTGTGTGTACTAAGGGTGTTTTTACCTAAATTATTTCACGTCCTCCCTTCACGTAAATGCGTGAAAATTTCGGATGAATTCTACCTTCCCCATTCCTGCCTCATTAGTGTAATTAAATCCCCCTAGCCTGCATGGATGGTAAGACTAGGAGACAAATTCTAGCATAACGTTTAACACTGACGAATAAAAGTGTATATATGTATACTGTAGATTCAGTTAGGGCCCAAAGCTTTAAACCTCCTTGGTGTTTGAGGGTTTTTAAAGATCTTCTGAATGCTTTAATATAATAGTTTTCTTATAGTTTTAATCTGGTTTAACTACTACCACAAAGGGAGGGTGGGTGGTGGTAAGTTATTCGAGAATAGCTTGTATATTTGTGCTGATTATCATTGGGAATTAAACTTTAGAACTCATTAATTTTCATTATTTGTAAATAGTGTCAGTTTTGCTCAAATCATCTGTCTAAAAACCGAATAAATAATTTTAATTTGTCTCGAACATTTAGTAAGGTACGGTGAAAAAACCCACAAAAATATCTCTGCAAGCAGCCGCCGGCTGGAGCTGCAACCTTTCACTCTTCAAGGTCACCGCGCCAGGGCAGCGTGAACCGTGAATAGACGTTTTCCATGGTTGATTGAAAAAACTCTGAATAGCAATGACTTACCTCAGAACTATAGAAAATGTGCAAATCTTAAAAAAAAAAAAAAAAAAAAAAAAATCACGCTCCTATCGATTGCTTACCAAGACGTTGTGCTAGGGTTGTTCAATCTTGGATCGATTTATACGTAAATAGATTCTTTACCCTAAATTAAAGGATTTTTTTTAGATCGAGCTATAGGTTTCGATCTTATCCACGAATTGATTCTTTCTCTGTCGATTTATAAAAGATATATTTGAAAACTCGAAAATAAACAAAACACAAGTACATTCATATTTGATTGGAGGTAGGATTTATTTTTAAATTATTAAGAACATTTTGAAACTAAAGTTTACAATTCTGGGCCACAAATTAGTATATAATTCATTGTATGGTATATAATTTGTATCATAATAAACCCGTAATTACTGTTATCAGGTTAGAGGGTGCTATGATGTTTGGCCAACACCTTACTGGACTATTAACTAATATTACAATTGGTTAAATACATTAAATTAAATATAACAGTATCCTATCAAGGAGTTTCTCACTTTGTATTGGCCATTAGATGTACCAAAGCTGGTTTTATAAAGTGATAACAGTTTTGTTTTTTTCATTTAATTGCGGTATTTAACGTGCACATTCAGAGCTGTCTGATTAAAAACTAACTTATTTATAGAACAAACACAACATACAGCCATTAATTCATCACGTTAAAAAAGAAACCCACGTTTCATAAATGATAAATTTATGAAACCCACGTTTCATAAATGATAAATTTATCGGCCATTCCGGGAATTGAACCCGAAACCCTTAGCGCAGTAGACAGAAATGGTGTGAGCTAAGGTGTTGGACCAACAGTAATTAATTATAGTTTTACTTTACATTATCTATACTATATTAATAATAGTTTCCCAATTGACTATCACCAGTTGATTATATTATACAGATATTTAATGGAATCAATCTTAGGTGGGTTTTTTTCGAATAATATAGACCTATGCCTATTCAAATTTTAAATATGATTAAAGCAACCTCTATTTTCACGAATCATTGAATATATCTTTCCAAGAGTGATTCAATGCATTCGATATTTTGCGTGAATCGATACAAGACCTCTCGATCTAGACCAGGTGTGAGGTGTGTACAACTTGTAATGTGAGACGCAGTGGCGCAGGAACGGGGGGTTATGGGGGTAAATTTTACCCCCGATAATAATTGAGAGGGGTAAAAAGTAGCGTTTTCACCGTAACGCGATTTAGAAATAGTAAAAATAATGCGTTGTCGGCTGTAATTTCGCAGTCACCCTGTGCGGTGATGACGTGAGCTTGTGCGCGCATATTCCAGTGAGGACAAAGATCTTTACTGTACAGTTTGGTGTTAGGGGTGGTGGTATTGACAACATTAGAGATGCGTGGGCAGAAGTTAAACAGTCCTGTATGAAGGGAGTTTGGAAAAATATTTGGCCTTAAGTTTCTGACTCTCATGATTTTGATCCTGAACACGAGCTTTCCAATTCAAGACATGACATCGTTGACATAGCAAGAGGTTGGATTTGAAGACGTAGATCAGGCAAATGTGGATGAATTGCTCAAATCCCACTCAATATAATTCACCAATGAAGTCTTCTAGAAAAGGAGAATGGCATAAAGGATGAAGAGGAAGAGCACTATGTTGTTGAGCTTATCAAAAAACTTTAACAAAACAAATTGATGAATTTTGTTAGCACATTGACAGTGCAATTAGAATCGTTGAAGAGAATGATCCTAAGATGGATAGAAGCAAGGCCGTAGCCAGCCAATGATTTCAGGGGGGGTTTGGTGGGCACATCCCCCATATTTATGGCGACATACCCCCTAACTGCCGGAGGCTAGGACAAATTCAAAATATTAAACAGTTCTAGAAGTTCTCTGAAGTGTTTTTATGACAACCCAACCCCCTAATTTGTACTTCTACCTTAATTTTGATATTGTTTGAACCATAAATAGAGTCATATATTTTTTGTTCATAACATTTCGGGGGGTTTGAACCCCCAAAACCCCCCCTTGACTACGGCCTTGGATAGAAGTGCCAAAGTTACCAAGGAGATGAGTTATTTAGCTTGCTACAAAGCACTCTTTAGAGAAAGGATGAATGCTGCTCATCAGCTGAGTCTTGACCATTTCATCAAAAAAAGTTAAAATCCTCAGTCTAATGACCCAGGGCACTTCACGACAGCAAGAGCTGTCAAGAAAGACTTCAATAAAGCAGGAGTTTACCGTCCAAGGGTCTTCAAAAGAGCAAAAGCCTACCATCCAAGGGCCGTCAAGAGAGCAAGAGCCTACCGTCCAAGGGCCGCCAAGAGAGCAAGAGCTTAGCGTTCCAGGACCATCAAGAGAGCAAGAGCCTACAATCCAAGGGCCGTCAAGAGCCTACCATCCAAGGGCCGTCAAGAGAGCAATAGTGTAGCGTTCCAGGGCCCTCAAGAGAGCAAGAGCCTACCAGAGCCTACCATCCCAGCCTGGGACTTCCAGAGAGCAAGAGCTTACAGTCCCAGGGCCTTCAAGAGAGCAAGAGCCTACCGTCAAGAACAAGATAGTTATAATCGAATTTTGCCAAATCCAGTTAATTTAACATGCTATTGAAGATGAACAGTAAGTGTACCTGTAGCATTGTATGAATTAGATGAATTAATTAAAAATTGTGTTTGTTTACAAATTTCAGTAAATTGAAGATTAAACAATAGGTGTAGGCTACCTGTAGCATTGTACAAGTTAGATAAATTAATGAAAATAGGTTTTTATTTACTTTTTTTCTTTGGATTAATCTCTATCTCACCCATGTTAAAGTCAATTCACTTGCCTTTTTGTGTTACGCGATTATTTATCAGAACCAATCACTCGTGTAGTGCAAGGGACAGCTGTATTACATTTCCCTGGTATTTTTTAGATCTCAAAAATGTTATTCCCTATAAAAGCACATGATTATTTTTACCCCCCTAAATAAAAACGTTCCTGCGCCACTGGTGAGACGGGCTTAACTACACCAAGTAAAACAGCATTTTCCTATTCATTGTCAGATTACATTAATATTGAATCCATATTAATGCCATCTGACAACGAAATTAATATTATTGATGATGATTAAAATAATAATTAATATTTTAAAATTATATTATAATTTCAATCAGAATCATATAGAAAAGTATACATTTATTATGTTTAATTGACATAAAATTACATTTAAAATACTTTAGTTAAAATTATATAATTTCCTTATCATCTCACAAACTTAATGAGAGGTATTATACATATTTTCAGCAAACAAGCTTGTTGTATTCCGGGGTCGTATTTGGAGTAGGCCTAAACGTTTTCAAAATGTCTTCCAAATGGTCATAAGTTAGACAAGAACGTTGTTTGTTTATCTTCATATTTGTTACAATTTTTTTTATCAGGTATGAACGTTTAAATTCAATTGAAACCTCAAGTTTTATCCAAGCAATAATAACAAATATTACCCGCTTTGGTGGTCTAAGCTGCTAATGATGGGGAGGTAAAGGTTCAAATCTCGGTCGGGTGGACTGAGAAGAGTGTTTCCAAAATGGTTTTCCACTTTTCCACCACGCAAATCCGGGTACACTTCTTCTAAATATAACCTTTCTCGTCCCTAAAACCATTAGCGTAGCTAGTATTCCTAAATAAGCGTAAAACCTGAACAGGTAGTAAGATTCATGGCTAAAAATAATAAAAAAATTAAAAATATTATTTATCAGAGTTGTCGTAGGCCACACAGTGAGTCCGGGTGGGCCACATGTGGCTCGTGGACTGTAAGTTGGGCAGGCCTAAGCTAACTCGATCCAGGGAATCGATATAAGGCCTATTAATCGATCATCCCTACGTTTGGCTAGCATAAGACTAGATTGCCAGTGCAAGGACGGGTCGAGGTTTGAATATTAGCCGGTGACCTGGCGGTCCAGGGGTAAGGTGTCAGACTTCTGCGTTGGGGGACCCGGGTTCAATCCTCGATCCCGGCACAGATTTATCTGATTGCCAAACCCTTCCTTCACCTCTGACAAGACGTGTATTAATCACAACTTGTGAATGTGTGAAATACCAGGCCTCCACCGTGGTTCGGATCCCACGTTAAACTGTAGGTCCTCCATTTCATCTCACAATCACCCTACCATTACATATTAGCGTAAGTGCGTATAACCCGAACGGGTAGTAAGACACGGTGATGATGATGATAATAATAATAATAGAATATTGGCCGCTATCACTGGAGGTGATTTTCCCCTACAAATGTTGTTTATCACTGGTTTTCCTACATCATCTTTACGATTATCCCTTAGATTAAGACACTAAACCAACCATGTGTTTTATTTTCTGTAGATTGAAAAATAATACCTGGACACGGAAATCGAACCTGGGACCTTTGGTTAAGTAGTTGTATCAAATGAAAATCAAAATAATGGATTTCGACTACTAGATGTAGATAATCATACAGTAATACCCTCAAATTATATCCGAATAGTAGTCACAATATCAAGCTCACTTAGTTTGGTTTGTCGTTGATGGGAGGTTGGGGTTAGAATCCCAGCTGTGTATACTGTATCACGGCAGCAGATGTTTTACACTCCTGATATTTACCATCTCTAGGTAATAAAGTTGATGGAACACAAGGTTGATTAAATCAAACAAGAACTATAATTAATCGAACAGGATTATTCTTTGGACAGTGTTCAGAAATCTGTGATACAAATCATAGATTTATACCAATTACGGTTGAAAGCGTTCCTTAGCACTAAGCTATCCAGAGATCGTCCCATGCCCAAGGTCATCCTTCACTCATATTTTAAGGCAGAGTCTGTGATGGATGTGAGGAGATCGTTAGCTACATATGCGTGATCAATTAAGATCACGAGCTATCAGATAAAGCAGCCACCTTCGACTCGGGAGGGCTTTATAATGGCAATTGTTCAATTTACAACTGCACGAATGCGCTTATGATGATGGAGGCACGTCTATAACAAACTCTGCCTTAAAATATGAGTGAAGAGTACCCTGAGCATGGTTATGCTCCTGGTTAGCTCACTAGTAAGCAAATTGGCGTATTAAACCAAAGGCCTCTGGTTCAATTGAAACTATATCTATGATCAACAACTATAATATTTTGGCTAATCCATCATATTTTGTTATGTTTTGTTTTTATGTACCACGCCTTCGGGCTATCCGCATCTTTAGGAAATGTACCCACCTTTGCGTGGAGGTAAAGGAGGAAGATATTTATTTTAAAAAACTTAGTAGCCCGACCAGTATTTAATCCTCGATCTCTCCATCACTGGCACTTCAGCCTAGTGCGAGAGGGACGTGTTAGACCGTACGTCTAATATGTAAATTATAATTTAGCCTATTAAAAATTGGGTACATTTTAGTTCAGTCTCTAAAGGCCTTTACTACAATTACGGATTTTTCCAGAGGCATCTACTTGAAATACTCCCCTTTCCTCTTTATTACCTACATGAGATAATTAAAGTCACTGATAGTCAGTACACTGATACCAAAACTGGCCAAAAAATAAATGTTTTTGCATATTTTAAAAAGTTATTTTTAAATAAAATGTTGTAATATTATTTTTAACAAAATAAAATCCAACAAATAAAGTTAGGACTACTGAAAGGGTGATCATTTTTATAAATACATATTTTATATTGAAAATGTACTTTAATTAATTGAATTCACTTCTGTGGGGCTATTCTATTCATTTAAATACAACAAACTTCATTTTAGTCGTACGGTATGTGATCTAATTTAAGTACTATGAGCTCCCCACTGATATTTTTAGGATCGTAACCACATTCGAATTGTATTATTTTTCACAACCATTAGACTTAAAAAAATAAATATTATTAACGACTATTATAATATTTAAAATAATAACCATACTACTAATTGTAATTTGAATTAATTATTTAATATAATTTAGTTAGATATTTCGATTGGAAGTCAAATATATTAAGTATACTAAATAAGTTTATTTTATTATCTACCTCATCAGTAAATATAAATAAATAATCAAACTGCACTCACAAAATGTCAATATCAAGCGACAGCTTCAAACCCAAAATGATGATTTGAAGAAAGTTAAAAAAAATAGTGTCGAATTAAACAAGTGAGAGGAAAAGTAGATGCAATACTTATATGAATCCCATGAAATCCTTTTACTGTATATAAAAAAAAGTTGATCCTTAAATTGAATTTGCAAAAGTGAATGGTGGTTTAAAGTATTCATAAGCTTGTAAAATTGGGAAGTAAATTCCTAAAATGACTGTGAAAAATAATCCTTGAAGTTTTTCTGTAAAATTATAAGCAAATGCACCGGCATTTTCTTAAGTTAAGAGAATTAAAACCCCATGGTGGGTAAACACATCCTGGCGATGAATATCCGGTTCAAAAAACCAATCTTTCCATTTTAAAAGCAGGGATGCCAACTACTTGACTTACCTTGCCAAAATAGTCGATTTTAATTTACCGCATTCATACGCTGGAGATGTAAACCCTCAGTGACAAATTCAGGGTAGAAAGTGGAAGGGTGATGGAGGAGGTAGGGGAGGGGGTAGAATATTCCAAATAGTTTTAATAAAAACTTAAAACACATGAAGTATAACAATGATTTAGATGATAGAGCATTGAAGATGTTTCGGATGAATGGGCTGAATTTTAAGACCAGACTTACGACTTGGTATTACAATAAGTTTACTTTTATACTCATTAAAAGTACCTCTAAAATTCCCATCTGGATTAAAGTATTGAGATAATAGTTTCGGTGTATTATACAACCCTTCCCTTCCCACCCAAAGAGATTTTCTGGATGAGCCACTGTGAACCCTAATGTAGGGTATCATTTACGGTTAGGATGAAAAACTGATAACTGTGAAATAGAAGCATTTTTTTAACTTGGTGGTAAATCAACGATCTGGGTTCTGAGAATTGTGTCTGTCCTAATGTAATAAACAGATGTTGGTAATATCTTGTATATATATTAAATACTTAGTATTTGTTACGTAGACCAAGGCTTCAGTTTCTTCTGGTCTGACTGGTGACAGAGAGGTAGAGATTCGAATCCCAACCCGGTGTACTTTAGTGTTTTTTCCTAAATAGTTATCTACTCTTATTTCACGCAAATTAGGAATCATTTCCTTTAAATTATACCTTTTCCCTTCTATTTACGAATATATTCTTATACCTCCGACGGGTAGTAGGACGTAGAACACAAAAGAAATAGAGCTATGGATATAATTAAAATTCAAGATCAACCGCATTTTAAAACATAAAGCTATAGCTCGACTTTATTACAAATAACACCCACCTCGGTGGAGTAGTTAGCTAACGCGCTAGTTTCGTGTTACTCTAGACTGCTAAGGAGGGGAGATCGAGGTTCGAATCACGGCGGATGAACTGGGGGGTGTACCTAAATGGTTTTCACTCTCCCTTTACGCAAATGCGGGTTCACTTCCAATAAATTCAACCTTACCAATTCTTAACCCATTAGTGTAATTAGTACTTAAAGTGTATAACCCAAATGGGTAGTAAGACGCGGTGCTTAATTAATTATTTTCACGAATAACGATCTAGAAGGCTTTTTTCATACCAGCATCCTACTATATAGTAGGGTTTTGCTAGTAAAAAAGACCTTTCAGAAATAAATTCTTAAGAAAATCGGGCTTTTGGACTCTTTCACTCAAAATATGTTTAAAATCTCTCAAGTACGGGTGACCTAAGTGAATACATTTGATAGTAAATTAGCGCTGCAACAGCGCTCAAGTCATTGGAGAGGTGTGTACCTGTCAGCCTGGCTTGGAAACCCTCACACGCACGAGCTTTGCGAACTCTTCCGGTCATTGACTCGTGGGGCTGTTGACTGCCGACGTTGACTAGCATGTCGCAATTAGTCATATTCATACTCGTGGGTGTAGAGTGGTGGGGGGCACAGACAGGAGAGAGATTCATCTTCTCTAGCACCGTGAAGGCATCACACCACCTTGTACACGGTACAATAATGTTTCAAAGGAATCTCATCCTAGGGCGAAACAAAATATACTTTCTATTAAATAACCAGAAAACACTCAGGTCCCGTGAATATAATTGGGGAATATCCAAATGCTTGACTAAAACAGTTGAGATACCAATAAATGCGGTCATTATCGAAATTTACAATAACCGTATTGATGAAAATACTAATGGGATTTCTCTTTAGATTTATGATCCACACCTGTACTCACACGCACCTTAGAACGAACTTAACCTATAGCATAGCAGAGCTATATGCTACACACCCAACCGTAGGGCCATATGAATATGGGTACAAAACAATACTCAGGTACCACACTAGTTTATACAGATTAACCTGGAATCAAACCAGAGTCTTAGAGCCCTTTAGGTGATCTCTAATCATTGTTTAGGGAGGAGACATGTTGCTGAGGAACGCTTGATGGTTGGAATAGCTGCACCTGGAATTAAACTACGCTCTTCTAGGACTATAATCGATCTCTGACCATTATTACGAAGAAAGAGAAAAATTTATGGGTTGGCATAATGGTTAGAATATTTGCATAATCTCTTACAAGTACTCATCAACTATCGGACGTGAACTGCATTGCGTTCTACCGAGACTAACTAGTATGCTAAGAATCTATTTTAAGTATTAAATGTCTTAACAGTCGTTTGGGCTATTCGCAGCTTCATATTTTCCCGTATTTAGCTACATTAATGGGTTAGAGAGGAATACGACAAAGTACTAATGCTTGCATAAAAGGAGAGTAAGACACGATTCAAGAGAAACCTTCCTCAGTACACCCTGCTAGGATTTGAACCCAGACCTCTCCAGCAGCGTAAAAATAGACCACACGAGCTTGAATTCTTAATCCTCGTGCCCATCGTTGTGGGCAGCTCACTAATTGAAGACACTGGAAGAGGAAGGAGAAGTATAAGAAAATGAACAATAATTTGCATAAAAAGAGGCTTGGAAAGGCCAAATTGAGATAAACACTGTGGAAGCCTGCCTCACCGCACCCGGCTGGATTTTGAACCAAATCTCAACATCTCAAGTCCAGCTCGGTTAATACGTTGGATCAATGGTTCTCAAACTTCTTTTGTTCGCGGCACACTATTATTTGTTGTGTATCCTTGCGGCACACTGAACGTACAAGTTGGCAATACTACTGGAGATTCACGCATGCGCAGATGGACTTCTCTCACTTGAACAGTACATTTGTGTGTGTGTCCTCTATCTGACCACGAATTGAACTTTGTGTAAGAAACGATATTATTCTCATAAATTAGTAAATTCTTTGAATGTAAACCATTAAATTCTCTGGAAAATAAATGTATTAACGCTTTTGAAGATTTTCTTTTATTTCTTTTAAGAAATTAAAAAATGAAACCACTTTGAATGGTTTTTTTATCAACAATAACATAGCGTCCAGAATTTTTCTGCACACCTAGTGAATTTCGTGGCATACCGGTGTGCCATGGCACACACTTTGAGAACCACTGTATTAGATGCTAATACCCCTTACATTGGTGCACCCTTAAAACTAAACTAATAGTACGTTTTGGTCACAGCGTTCTGAATATTAGCTACAAAAATTAACTAATCTAAATACAATGAAAGAGGAGAGTAAACATTAAATAAATGCTCCAGGATTAAAATAATTATATAAAGAGAGGAGCATTAACCACGTTATGGAAAAAGCTTTTCCGGTTCACCATCTTGGTTCACCAATTGGGAATGAAACCCTGGTCTCCCTAGTTGGGTAACCATTGCGGGGCTGGCTTACGAAGGTTGGACAATGACTTTTATGGTTGAGAATATGTTTCTGTGTTTGTGTGTCATGATTGTAGCACTGGTCTTTTTTTAAGTCACACGCTCATTTAAGAGTGGTGGCTATAAACGACTTGTCTTCAGATGGCCAAGATGGTCGAGGCGCTGCGCCTCAGGCACTCACCAACTGCTTCACACGAACATTCCGGTTGGGCAGAACATGTACTATTCAAGGGAAGCAAATTAAGCGGAAGATAAGTCAGTCTGAGTTCACCATTAAGTGGGTGCATTTTAAGTACGTTGCCTACCTGTGACGTCACGGCTGGTCTAGATAGGATTTCCTATGTTAGTGAATTTTTCATTTTATTCATCGAGTTTTAGAAATATAAATAGTTTCAAAAGTAGTCCTACAGTGTCACAAAATTATTATTTTTATCTTAAAGTATTTTTTTTGTAAACATATATTTTATAAATCATCTACAACTTAGGGTATTTGGCTTGGTCACGAAAATGACATGTATAAGTCATCCTGCCAGGATGTAGATTAAAAAAGTCCGTGGTAGCAAATGCCTATCTAGAATAGGAAACAAGAAAAGGGTAATTTTAAAAAGCAAGTCAATATTTTCAAGGCGAAAATAGTATAGTGACTGTGTAAACTCGTCAAAGGAAGGGGGGAAGTATTATCATCAAATAAACAACGGGCCTCGCAGGGTGAACCACTAATTTTTTTTACCTTTATTTCTATTTCGTACATTGGTGTGATGGTGCTTAGACAGCTTAGGTGAGTCAAGTTAAATTGCAACCTGATTCGTAAAATAGATTTGAAATCACCAAGTAGGCAACGTTGTTAAGAAGCTTCGGCCATCCTAGCATGGAACAAGAATGGGAAAATACATTTTGGAACATTCTCCAGTGCAGGCGATTCAGGTCGAATCTTGGCCCTCCTAGCCAAGATTTTGGCACAATATTTAACAGGCCAAGCCTGCCGTTAATAAAGATATAAACCATCACTTTTAAAATAGTGTATTACAATACGGTTTAATATTTGTTTGGAAAGTATATATTTTTGGTTGACCAATATGTGCTGCAACTAGTTTAATACCCGCATCAGTGATCGCATGATCTAACGCCGCGTCACTCTAGTAAAGTGGTTCTCAAAGGTGTACATGGAGCCCCAGTCTGCTGCGAAATTCACTAGGTGTAACACCAAATTTTGGACATTATAAATTTTTAATTTGATAATTTATACCTAAAAGTAGTTTCATTCAATATTTGTTTTTAAAAAGTAATAATAGAAACATGTCCGAAATCTTTAATATATTTAGTTTCCAGAAAATGTAATGGCTTACAATCAAAGAATTGAGCAATTAATGAGAATATTGTCGTTTCTCACACAAAGTTCATTTCGTGGTCAAATATAGGACACACACACACACACACACACACACACACACACAAATTTCCTGTTCAACTGAGAGAAGTCCCTCTGCGCCTGCGCAAGCCCAAGTCTCCCGTAGTGCCGACAACTTCCACGTTCATTGTGCCGCAAGGACTCATAACAAATAATAGTGTGTTGTGAACAAAAAAAGTTTGATAACCACTGCTCTAGTGATGGACTGGATTGCCGGTGATGTAGAGATCGGGGTTTGTACCCCAGTTGTGTGTAATGAGGATGGTTTTCCCTAAATAGGAAACTCCAAACAGACTCATGTATATTTCTTCTAAAATTCTACCTTTCACATTCTCCATTAGCGTAGCTGTTAATATATGCATATAGCAACCCGAACGAGTACTGAAATGCGGTAAAGAAAAAAACCCCACTCATATCGCCTTTGTTTAGGACTTTAATTGCACCTTTTCTACTTTTCGACCATTTAAATAAAATTTTAAGCTCGAATAATTCTTATTCCTCCTACTTTCCTCTCTCCCCAATTCTCCCCTGCATTAAAAAAAATTACATCCAAAACATTTTAAAATATGAAATCAACTACAAGATTTTTAGAACCAAGAGACATAAAAGTCTCAAAATCTTGTCTCGAACACTGAGCATGACTCAAGGAGGGTGGAGGAGAGAAAAAAATTATCAAATTCTTCTCTTGAACATCGAAAATGTCTCAAGAGAGAGACATACACAGACGTCTCAAAATCTTGTCTCAAATACTGAGCATGACTCAAAATATTATCTCGAGCACTGAACACGACTCTAAAGAGAGACACAAACGTCTCAAAAATATTTTTGGATTATTTAGCACCGCGTCTTACTACCCGTTCGGGTTATACGCTGAAGTACTAATTACGCTAATGGATTAGAAATAGGGAAGGTTGAATTTAGAGGAAGTTAAACCGCATTTGCGTGGAGGGAGAATGGAAAACCATTTAGGAAAAACCACCCCAGCTCACCCGACTGAGATTAGAACCTCGATCTCTCCGTACTCATCAGGCTAGCTCAACACGAAACCAGCGTGTTATCTAACTACGCCACCAAGGCGGGTTTCACTCAAATACTGAGCATGACTCAAAATATTGTCTCGAACGCTGAGCATGACTTAAAAGAGACACACACAAACATCTCAAAATATGTTCTCAAACACTGATCATGACTCAAGAGAGACACACTCAACCGTCTCAAAATCTTGTCTCGAATATTAAGCATAACTTGAGAGAGACATACACACAAACGCCTGAAAATATTATCTCATACATTGAGCATTGGGAGGGAGAGAAAGAGAGAGAGGGAGAGAGAGAGACAAAAATCTCCAATCCTTGTCTCAAACATGGATCTTAAGATTGGGTGCTAGTGAGCGTGAGTTTAGGGCAGTATTTTCGAAGTTTTTATAGCATAAACATTTATTTGGCCAAAATAAATCAAATATTTATTCTATAGAAACATAGAGTTTAGTTTTGCGCACATGCTAATCTCAACAGTTCTTTAATATCTGTCAAGGTTGTCCTGGAATTTAGTGACAACTTTTTCTCTGTATTTAAAAAGTTTGTCACCAAATGCCGCTATGCTCATGAGAGATATTCAAGAACTCTTGATATTAGCATGTGCAGAAAGCTAAACTCTATGTTTCTATAGAAGAAATATTTGATCTATTTTTGCTAAAAAATGTTTATGCTATAAAAACTGCAAAATTAATGCACTAAACTGGCGCTCACTAGCACCCCACCTTAAAGAGGGAGACACAAACGACATTGTGTTGCACAAATAAACATGAATTGTCATCACTGGTCCATGAAAGAGATCCATCAAGTTTTCTTTAGAATTTTGCGTATTCAATCATAGTAAACGCATTCACTGTAGGAATTACTCTCCGAAAGGTCTTTTTTTCTACCAATACCCTACTATATAATAGAGTTCGGTAGGGAAAAGGACTTTCAGAAAACAATTCCTACGGTGAACAGATTTTATGTTTGGTGATGGTATCATGGACATTTGCTGTGTATCTACACACTTCAGTTGTAAAGTGCCAGTTAATATTTACATAACTGTGGCATTCTGTCTTATTGTTCACCTAACTCTTGATGTGAGCAAGTGTGCGACCACAACTTAACTGGCCCGATTAGAATTCCACTGTAACAAGTAGGCAAATAGATTAATAAATAAATTTGGTAGAAGGATTTTGTTTTTATAACAGAGAAAAGGGACGAATAAATAATTGATGGCTGGCCTCTTGGTCTAGTGGTTTGCATTCCTGGCTAATCATATAGAGGTGTAGGGTTCAATTCCCGGTAGTACCTTAGGTAATTTTTCCCGATGGGGTATTGTTCCTATGGTTGCCATGGTATGATTATTTAGTCTCAAGTTAGTTTTAAGACTTCTACTGGCACCACATAATCATCATCATTATCATCACATTGGGGTGACGTAACCACACCTACATGGTGTCCCAACCACAGAAGATGGTCACATATTCGCCATACTCAGTAGAAGACCAGGAAATGTTTAGCCGACAAACCCTAGAGGCATACACAAACAAAATAAAATAGATACGTTTGTTATCCCCTTTGATGGGGTTTGGGGGTTGGTTATTTAAAAATATGGCTCGATCTAAAATGGAGGTACAAGGTATCATTATTTTCCTATAGAATATGAAAAAACCTTTAATCAATCCTAAAAAAATTCATACAACTAAAATTAGTTAATTTATTACGTTTCACGTGAAAAGTTGCAGTTTTTTTAACACCACGACTGTTCAGATTATACGCATAGGCCTATGTACTACTTGCGCTTATGAGTTAAGGATGAGGAAGGTTGAATTTAGAGGAAGCGTGGGGGGGATAGTGTAAAACCATTTTAGGAAAAAACGCCCATCAGTACACCTGACCAGGATTCTAGCCCCAATATCCCTGTCATTGGCAGACTAGTCTAACATGAGAGTGACGCCTTATACCATGCGGCCACCGAAGTTGGTAGATAGTTTAGTTAAACATATTGTTTGGGTTCTGGCGGTTCCGGCGCCTCTGGTGATGGCGAGACTTATTACCAAACACCTTTTTTTTCTCTCCATTCAAAGAACCAAGCTGTGCAATCAACCGTGTAACCAAAACACCCAAGGTCTTTCCAGACGATGTTTAACGCATCTTTTTTTTATGAGCTGAGAACCAAATCGGTGGCCACGCGGACTAAATATAAAACTCGTCAGTCTGGTTTGCCAATGATGGGAAAGTTAGGATTTGAGTCCCAGCCAGGTTTGTAAGTGTTTTTTCCTGCATGATTTTAACACTCTCTTTCAGCGTAAATATTGGTTCATACCTCAGGTAACCATATTTATTAGTTGCGGAGTCAGGACATTTTTGGAACATTTGGGGGGTTGTGTTGGATTCTTGGTAGGGGGCCATACCAAGAGTCTGGGTGGTGTTGTATGGACGTATTGTCTATGGAATACCCCCAAGAACGGGTGGTGGGAGAGGGGGTCGGAAATATTTTAAAACGTAAGCTTTGACAACGCCATTTCCAGTCCATCATGGACACCAGGAATTAAGATATAAAATAAAAAACGTATAAATTATACAAGATATAGAAACTAACCAATTAACAAGAATTAATGAAAGGTACAACTTTACCTCAGGATCCCAATTACATTTTTTGAAAAAGTGCTACTTTTTAAATTTGTTTGTTTACATAAAGAAATGAGCAGGCCACTAAAGAACGTTCACGAGGCTGGCCGAATAGCTCCGAAGCAGTGAGGAAGTTGATAGGGGTCGTCCATAAACCACGTAACGCTCTGAAGGGGGAGGGAGGGGTGAGCTCTAATGTCAAGATGGTGTTACATGGGGGGAGGGTGGGATACATCAAAGTGTTACGTAACACAGATCTTTAACTCAAATTCTAATGTTGAAAAACAATATTATTGTTCATGTTTTCACCTTTGATACTCATAGATAACTTCCGAATATCTGTGGCATTGCAAATACGAGTTTAGCACTTACTTTTTGTTTATCAATATTTCGAATGCGCATTGTCTGCCCAAGACTATGAACGCCAAGCACAGTCGAAAACACATATTTTCATGCGGATGACAGTGACATGTTTATACTCACGGCACTTGTTTAGATTTGTCCGAACTACTGACCCCCTCACGTTGGATAGCAGCTGTCAGTCGAAGCGGCCTTAATTTATAAGTATAGTTGAGTTTGAGTATAATTTAAATACCAACTGCACATTCTGTTAGATAGGCCGTGAATAATCACTTGTGTTTGTACAGAAAAAAATAATAGTTTCTTCAAAAAGAGGAGACTTGTTCATTGCTTGCATATAAACAGCGATATCCAGAAAAAATAGCGGAAGAGTCTCAAAAAGATGTAGTGACATGGAAAGAAGCAAAAGTACAGAATTTATCTCAAGGCAAGTTTGAGGAGTCCATCAATAGTGTTAGTTCTTCATACCAGCAGCATGTTATGAAAAGTAAAGCTTCAAATATCACTAATTATTCACAAAAGGTAGGTGTATTTAACAAAGGCCTATACCTTTTCCCTTCTGATAAATATAACGTGTATGTTTATAAATGTAACTATTATACACACGTTATGGTGGCTGCATTGTCTAGATAGTCATTTTCTCAGTAGACTAGACGGTTGATGTTTGATGTTGGGGAGATGGGGTTCGAATACCAGTCAGGTCTACTGAGGGTTGCTTTTCCAACATGGTTTCCCACTGACCCTCTATGCAAATGATGGTAAATTTTCTTCTTTTTAGTATACATTTTGTAGGGTGGTATAGTCAAATTGTATTTATTCTAATTATTTTTATTATATTTATCTAATGGAGTAGAAATGAGGAAGATAGAATTCTAGAGGTAATCTACCCTCATTAACGTGGAGAGATATTATAAAACCATTTAGGAAAAGCCACTCTGAGTATACCCGACAGGTATTCGAACCCCAATCTCTGCTTCATTGGCCATCTAATCATTTTCAAGAGTGAAGCCAGGATCCAGGATTGATGTTGAAACGAAACACGAGTCTAGGTATTGATAAGTTAATTAAAGTAAAGTTGTAGATTAATCCAATAATAATTTAGAAAAGTTGTATACTTAGAATTCTTTAAACAGCTCTTTATATGATGATAATATGACTATCATAAAAAGTGCACAATATTAAGAAAGATGTCTTCCCCCAGCGTCAAGCATCTGATGTGAACACTTCAACATCATCATCTAGCGAGGGCTATATAGAAAAGGGCCATCCTTAGTCAGTCACACAGTAGTGCCGTTTGGCTCTTACTCAGATCACAAACCTGACATCCATAACATAAATACAGCAGAGGTTTTTCCTCATATGAGGAATTTGAATTCAACGTCTTTATGTCTGTACTTGTCTGTATTATCTTTTTGTATGTGTAGCTACCCATAAATAATAATACTCTCTGAAATCATTTATGTTCAAGATTTAAAATAGATTTTAACAAGTATTAATTCTGAATCCCTCCTTTAGTATAACAAGTCTTCCCTATGAAATAATGACATTCATTCTTGGTGAGAAAAGTTACGTAACACGGGTGGGGGGGGGGGGGCTAGGCTAAATGTCTAGATGGTGTTACATGGGGGTAGGGGGGCTAAAAAGGTAGGAAAAAAGCGTTACGTGGTTTATGGACGACCCCTAAGTGCAGGGAGCAAAGAGACCGAGAGGCGAGGGAGGGCGTGTCAACGTTTTTAATTGCCTAGCTAGCGTGGACGGCCTACACACACAAAGAATATTCTTCCAACAAAATTTTGTAAAGAAATTTGAAACTATTTCCAAATGACATTATACGTTCATTTTAATTAATTCATGGCTTTAGAAAAATGTAATTTATTTCCCTCCAAATTGTCCCAGTGGGACACGCTCGCCCAAAGCGGGACGTCTGGTCACCTTTAACATACCGTCTAAATTTTAATTTTTTCATCTTTACCCTATTTTTATTTTAGCACCGCGTCTTACTACCTATTCAGGTTATACGCATATCTACTAATTACACTAATGAGTAATAGATGAGGAAGGTTGAATTTAAAGGAAGTGTACCTACATTTACCTGGAGGGAGAGTAGAAAAACAGTTTGGGAAACCAACATCAGTACACCCGACTGGAACTCGAATCCCGATCTCTCTGTCATCGGCAGGCAAGTCTAACACGAGAGTGATGCCTTCGACCATGCGGCGACCAAATCAAGACCCTATAATTGTAATTACGTGAAGATGGGTTGACCTCGGTGGTCTTGGGGTAAAGTGCTCGCCTCGAGACCCTATGTTCATGGGTTCAAACCCATCCGGGGTCGCCAGATGTTTCTTAAGCGATATAAATTTGTAGCACAACTTCCTTTGTATGGGAAGTAAATCCTTTGGCCCCATGTCAGTTGTGGCATGTAACAGAACCCTGAAAGCTATGTATAAGTATATTTACCAGCAAAATTCGCAAACTCTTTCACGCTACCTCATAGAAATTCTCATATGCTGACATGATCAGACGGTTCAGAAAGTGCACGTTAAATACCTCAAATAAATAAATAAGCAGGTGGTCCACACGGGTAGTAAGATCAAAAATTAATATTAGTTGAGAAAATAATTAATTAACAAATACATATTTTCGTATATTGAGTTGTACACTACACTCTGGGTGACACAAATACTGTACTGTCTTCAAGTCCACTTTAGTAGATTTGTATGCGCACCGCGTCTTTGCGTCCGTTCTAGTTTACACACATTTACACTAATTAAGTAGGAATGATGATGTTGGAATTTAAAGGACATGTACTCAAATTTGTGTGAAGGGAGAGGGGAAAAACCATTTATGATAAAACACTCTCAGAACACCCGACCGGTATTTGAATTCTGATCTCTCCTTCACCGTCAGTCCAGTCCATTGCGAAAGAATGCCTTAGTCCATGTGCTCACCGAAGTGGGTTTCTCTTTAATAAAATTTATTGAAAACCTTTTATTTTTAGCTTGTTGAAAATATTTGATAACTTTAATCATGCAGGCCGGTGATTTAAGTACGTATTTAACAAACACGATAAGAGTGTTGAGTATAAAATGTTATCAGGAGGTCCTTTGCATTAGTAACTCAAACTGGTTGAGTGTCTAAAAAAATAGCTAATAAAATGAAACAGGATCATGAAATAATTTACCTTGAATAGTTGAATTATGAAACTTAATGTTAAGTTTCTTAAGTTTTTTTTAATGCACTACCGATTAAATTAAATAGGCTCTCAGAGAAGATTCTCAATCGGTTAATCATCTACATTGTGATTGTTTCGCGTTCCGTTTTCTATGTGCGTGATTTTGCTAACTATAAATAACGCCATGAGAAAACATGAATTATTTAAAAACATTGCTGTGGACCAGTTTTCCGTAAAATTCTTGTTACATCTTAATTAAAACGGAGAATAATAAAAATTATAAGTTAACATTTCTTCTAATGATGGGCAGAAAGGAATACATGTATTTTCTACTTCAACTGGCACAAAAGGGCTCCCATAGTGCTGCTATAATCTCACTGCATTAAAGTTTGGTGGGAAGGCAACTTGCTCCATACGCGTGTGGCTGGCTATTCATGTGTCATTATTGCACCCGGGCACCGTTTCTGTGGGAACACACTATGCAACCAAGGCTGCATAACTCATACGTTATATCTAATAGCGAATAGTGCATAGCCCATAGCTCTCAAAAAATTTAAACCTATTACTTTTAATGATAGCGTTCGCAAGTGAAACAGTGGATCATGAACAATTAATATCATAATTTTTTTAGCATTGCGTCTTAACTATCCGTTTGGGTTATACACTTCCATACTAATTAAGCTAGCGGTTTTAGGGATTAGGAAGGTTATATTGAGAGGAAATGTAACCGAATTTCAGTGGAGGTAGAGTGGAAAAGAATTTTGGAAAACCACCCTCAGTTCACCCGACCGAGATTCAGACCTTGATCTCCCCGTCTTCGGCAGTCAGGTCTACTGCGAGAGTAGTGCCTTAGACCATGCGGCCACCGAATCGGGTCAAACACTCTATTTGCGTCATACCTTAATTAATAAGTTTCATTGTGAACACTTGTTTTTTTTATTATTACTGTAATTGGGTGACCTGGCGGTCTAGGGTAAGGTGTCAGACTTCTGTGCTGGAGTCCGGGGTTCAATCCTCGGTCTCAGCACAGATTTATCTGATTGCCAAACCTTCCTTCACCTCTGACAAGACGTGAATTAATCACAACTTGTGAATGTGAGGAATGCCAGGCCTCCACCGTGGTTCGGATCCCACGTTAAACTGTAGGTCCTCCGTTTCATCTCACAATCACCCTACACATTAGCGTGAGTATAATCTGAACGGGTAGTAAGACGCGGTGCTAATGATAATAATATTATTTCACCTCGGTGGTCTTGGGGTAAAGTGCTCGCCTCAGGATACGATAATCGTGGGTTCAAACTCAACTAGTCGTCGGATTTTTCTTGAGCTATAAAAATCCGTAGCACAACTTCCTTCGGAGGGGAAGAAAATCCGTCAGTCCCATGTCGATTGTGTCATGTAAAAAACCCCTGGAAAGTAAGTACGGGAAAGTATCTTTCCCGGCAAAATTGGCAGGCCTTTCGCTATCGCACACAGTAATTCACATGCGCAGAAAGTGCACGTTAAATCCGTTAAATCGTTAATAAATAAATGTTATATACCTATACTAAGTTGGATGGAGAACCTGTACCATATTTCCCATCGCGAATATCGCTATGCGCGTGACAGAGAAACACGGAAAATAAATGTAACCTTGTAGTATGTTGATATCTTTCCCCTTCATTATAACGTGAAATATATTTTGAAATAACAGACCACTTCTTAAATAACGTGAAATTTATGGGCGCCGTTAAGGCTTCTCATTACTCTGGCAGTTAGCCTAATTAAGGATACTCATTTTTATAAATACATTAAGATAAACGTAAAAATAAATTAAATAGTATGCGTAAGCTTATATTATTTATGTTTTGGATTCGTGTTACTTAAAAAATGTGTTTGAATTAAATCTTGGCTTACACTCTTAAACTACAAAAAACAAAATCACTTTTAATTTTGGTCTTATCTGTTGCAACACTTTTGGCACATTACGTATAAATATTAATTTCCAATTTTTTCTAATTCTATCGAGTTACCAAAACTGCTTAAAAATATTAAATGGAATCAAATCAAATCAAATCGTATACTATACAAAACAAAATCTTATGTACAGCTTCGGTGATCGCGTACTATAAGGTGTCACTCTCTAAATAGACTGGAGATCATGGTTCGAAGTCTGGTCAAATGTATTGAGGATTTTTTTTTTTACAAAATAGCTTCCCACGCTTTTTTTAAGTCAATTCCATTTACTCTAAATTTTGTCTTCCTCATCCTATTGCCATCAGTATAAATATGCGGAAAGCCCAAATGGGTAGTAAGACACAGTGTAGGAAAAAAGTGACATATATTTTAAATGGTCTCTTAACAGTTAAGGTCATTTGAAAATAAACATTTCATTGCACAATATTCGAAAATGTGTATTATAAGCTATAAATAGTGATTTAATGATTTCAAATCATTTCAGTTCACGATTTATAAGGGATCAAACTTGCTATTTTATGCTTTTTGCATACCATTGTTAGGGTAACCTAATTAATGTAGGGGGCTGAAATTTAGTATAACTATACATTCATAAGGGGTGTACACAATACAATATTTAATATAATATTATTATTAATATACATATTTCATTATTAATATACATATTTCATTTTTAATATTATATTATTATTAATTTTATAAATATTTCATTGTGTACACATTATATGAATGTCTAGTTATCATAAATTTCACCTCAATACATTAATTACCTTACATTTACACTGGTACACAAAGTGCATACTATTATAAATATTATAAATATTTAATTAGCTACACCTCATATGAATGTATGGTTGTACTAAATTTCAGCCCAGACATTAATTATTTTACCTTAACAATGGTACGCAAAATGAATATAAAATAGTTAGGTTTGACCCCTTTTAAACTATGAACTGCAACGATTTAAAATCATTGAATCAATATTTATAGCTTTTAATTATACACTATACTTGTTAAAATTGTGCAATACATTTTTTATTACCTTAAAGGGCGCGTAAATTGAAAAATAAATTTGAATATTTATATATAATGTATATATAATACACATATATTATATACATATATATAATATATACATTATACATATAATGTATATTTATAGCACTATATTTGTGGAACTAAATATTATTTAAAATTGATACTTATTTTAGATAAATATAATATACGGAACATCCCGAGATTATTATTTTTATTTTGCACACAATTTTTGGGTTAGAGTGTTAGATGTTCAATAAAATGAACAATCTCATAACAGGGGTGTAAAAAATGGAAAATAGGAGATTTGATCTGAATCCGACCAAACTAGAAAAAAAAATTGTGTTACCATATGGCATCATTAATATATTATATCGGAACTGATGATCCCGCAGTTTGAGGGACCAAGCTCCTATTAGACTATTTCAAGCAGTTTTACATATTCTTATGTTGTTATTGTGATCGCCTTAAAAGTGAGAATGGTACTATCTTCTCTTCGTAAACTATAGGACGTTCATTACTGGCTATCAGCGCATGTAATGGTTGTGAAACATTCTCCATATCGTGACATCGAAGTAAAGATATCGAGAAGCCATTACCAGAACTTCAACACGTCTTACTCATTTAGAGATGAAGGTCTTGTTGTAAATCCACAACAACTATGTGGGTAATAGGATAGATTACCCTCTACAGGGACTAGATAACCTTAAAACGTACATGATAGGTGAATTAGCTTTACTTTCTTCCTCTCTGAAGAAACATCACACGACGAAACTAACATGACTGATATCGTTAAACACTATAGCACGTGTCTTCAACCTTTTTATTTCCAAGGGCCAAAAGTTTCTGTCTCTTGTTGGCTCGCAATACTGTACTGGCATTATTCGGCCTGAATATATATTAAAATAATCGTATTAGCTCATTCTTATACACTTATGCTTACACTCATAATTAGCCCTGTCTCCAACAGGTGAAATTTTGGATCTATCATGACGTATGACTGTTCTCTTGTATTTTTTTCCTTTTTTTAAAAAAATTTTCATAGCAGAAGATAATGCGATTTGTCTTGTATACTTGAGTTGACATTTACATCTTCAATGTACATTTGTATTAAAAAAAACGTAATACTTTTCTTCGCGTAAAAAGCAAATATCGTTTCCAAAATAACGTTAAATAATTATTTATTTTATTGGTTGATTATATAATATATGGTAATTTTTTCTCTTCAAATAATTTTATATTGTTCATGAGTCAGCGGGCCACGGGTTGAAGACCCCTGCTATAGAGCCACTGGCATACAATCTACCAGAGGTAAAAGTGGATGCCTGTTTTTCATTTCATTACGTGTTGAAAACGTGCTGTTGCATGAATATCGTTGATGACATTTTATTTTCTTCATTCATAATATGGCCATGAAATAAACTTAGCGATGAGGAGGATTCATTCTTGCATGTATTGACGTTCCAAGAAAGAAAGAACAACGACTTAGATACACCGAGACGATGTCTACAATTTTACCATCAACCCAAGTATGATAATCACAGCTCACATGTTAGAGAATTATTAAGATATTATGATGCCTTAATACCCATAGTCTAGAAGGCCAAATATGTGTAAATAATTATTATCTGACATTTACTAAATTAGGTTAAACACATAGTATTACATAAGGATATCATTAATATGTAATATTTTAGTTCCTGCGGCCATAATAAAGAGAAAAGTGTCCACAATTTTCAATTCAAATGTTTGATGCTAATATTATGATAGCACAAATCATCAAGCTACGTGTATAAAAATGGTCAAAATCGTAAAAGATTATGTCATGCTATTAATAGCATTTTTAAATTTGAGCTCAATTTTTCAAATCTGAATCTAAAAGGGTAAGCCAAAATTTCGAAACGAATTAATTTTCAACCGATTTGCACCAAGCTCGTATATGTGTACATATACACGCACACACGTACACACACGTGCGCGCGCACACACACACACACACACACCTTCAATACACTAATTACAATATATAGTATACAGATATAAAAAAACAGGTTTAAACTTGATGTGTAAATAGTACTCCATCAGGGAATAGTTAATGAATGATGATCTGGTTTATTTGTGTTCTTTATAATGTATCATAAAACTTAAACCTTCAAGTATCACCCGCCATCAGTCTAGTAGTCGCAAAAAAGTTTATGGTTTGACAATACAGTTGGATTTTCTAGTTCTGATAAGTGATAATAATTCAAATACAGTCTCACTCATAAAAATGGCCATTGGATTCTTTAAAAAACACTGTATTGTAGGTAATTTATTTATGAGTGCATATTTCAGTCACTGATATATCATTGTTGGTGCTGCTTAAGGTGGGTATATAGGGAACGCGAGATGTTTTTGCAGTTTTTATAGCAACACTTTTTTTGGACAAAATAAATATTTCTCCAAGAGCCACATAAGAGTGTAATTTTCTTCACATGTTGATATCAACACTTGTTGAATTTGTTGAATATTCCGTCATGAGCATAGAGGCATTAGATGACAAACTTTTTAAAAGAAGAAAAAAAGTTGTCTTTAAATTCTAGGATCCCTTTAACAAATATTCAACAACTGTTGAGGTCACTATATGAAGAAAATTTTAAACTTTGTGTTTGTACTGTAGCAATATTTAATTTATTTAGACCAAAAAATTGTTTTGCTATATAAAATCTAAAAAAAAAAAACACTAGCCTATTCTAGTGTCCCCTAGATTATTACCTTAACATTCCCAAGTTAAAACCACACAGAATACAATTTTATGCACAGATCGGTGTGATTTTGAACTGAGTAATTGCTTATCGGACAGAATGCTTGGATGTCTAGAGCTTACTTACATTTTATTTTTTTATTTTATTTAACGTATTAACGTGCACTTTCTGAACGACTGATTATATCAGCACACGACTTAAACTAACTTATATCTATAACAGACACAACACCCAGCCCCCAGCCGTTAATTTATCACTGTGAAATGGAAAACCGACATTTCACCAATAATAAAAAGAATTAGGCATATATGGAAAGTGAACCCGGGATCCTTAGCTTTCCAAGCCGATGCACTGTTGACTGATCTAAGGTGTAGAGCTAGACCATTCTCAATACACATAAGTGTCCTTCTCTTAAGACAACAATTTTACATACTTACATCTTTCTTGTTTCTTATAATAATAGTGAGAGGTAATTATTAATGTTAGTGTGGGGATGTAGGAAACGTGAGAAATGCTCAGTGTTTTTGCAGTTTTTATAGCAAAACCCTTTTTGGCCACAATAAATAAAATATTGCCTCCGTACAAACATAGAGTTTAATTTTCTTCACATAGTGAGCCCAACAGTTTTTGAATATCTATTAGGGGTGTCCTGGAAATTAATGACAACATTTTATTTTCATTTAAAAATTGTGTCATTTAATGCCGCCATGCTCATGACAGATATTCAACATATGTTGATATCAACATGTGAAGAAAATTAGACTATGTTCTTACTGGAGCAATATTTTATTTATTTTGGCCAAAATAATGTTTTGCTATAAATACTGCAAAACAATGGCCTTTTCTTGCGTTCCCTACATCCACACCTTAAGGGTGTTTAAGCTAGCTTTTAATTATTTTTAACATTTTACCTCTTTGTTGGAAAGTAGTTTACAACCTCTTGATCGGCAAACCTTTGTTTTAAAATAAAACATGTTTGGGGACATTCTTTACTATTTTAAACTCAACAAACTTCAATAAATAGGTTAAATCTTTTCTTATAGAATTGAAAATACTAAGAAATGCCTTCAGCTAATTTTATAACAATAGCTTGTTTGCCACATGAAGCTACGATTGGCCAACAAACTGTTAGTGAAAAATATAGGGTTTGAATAATAAACTGATCCAGGCCACAGGCTGGAAACAGTAATGGATGTAAAAAAAAGGCTTGTATGCCCGTACACATTCTTATATTATATTACATAAAATATAAACCAATATAATAATTTGATAACTTAATAATATCTAGAAAAATAATTTTTGTTTTACATCGGATTAGATTCTCCCCAAAATAAACTTTGGATTAATTAAACCTACAGTAGCTCCACGACTTATTTGGTGCTGACTGACAGCTCAAAGCTGACTTCTGACACTCAATATTTAGGTAAATACCTAAATTTTGACTGTCAGAAGTTACAGCTGCTAAACACATGTTTTTGAAGATCACATGGTTCAGCGTAGGGATACATAATTTGCTATGGTAACTTTTCAAAGCCGTCAGCTTTCAGCTGTGAACTGTCAGTCAGCACCAAAGAAGTCATGGAGCTACTGTAGGTTATTTTTTCATAAGGTCTTGATTAAATGATTATATTTAATAAATTAAACCACAAAGCCCATTTATCATCGACATATTAAATTAAATGTATATTTTAGTTTCACCTTCTGTTGGCAATGATTAAGATGTTGTACCTGCCTTTGGATGAGTAAATGTAGTAAAAATCCCTTTGTTGTCACTAGGTTCCTACGAGTTACGTAATTTATTATAAAACGATTTTCTTTTCTTTGTTGAAATGGGTACTGACGTCACCCTTTAAGTAAATATATTTGCTGTTTTTAGAAAGGTGCGCTGCTTGGCCCGACTTGTGTTCAAGGTGTTCAGATTCGTTGTCTATTGACGCATCAAAGTCTCTAAGCCAACTCGTGCCGACAAGTAAGCTTTCCGTGGAACTTTGCCGCAAGCTAATATCTATTTTTGACACATATTTGAACATAACAAAGGCTTTCTTCAGACATTTAAAACAGTACACATTAGCTGGTTTTGACCGCACGAATGTTGTACGCTTAGTAGAGTGACCCCCTTTGTTTTAGGCACCGCGCTTTACTAATCGTCTTGGCTGAACGTATTTATTTCCACTGATGAGGTAGGGATGAGGAAGGAAGAATTTATATACAATGTAAGTACGTATATTTGCGATTGGAAAACCATTGAGAATAAATCACCCTCGGTACAGCCGAGTGAGATTCGAACTTTGACCTAGATGACATCAATACAGACTAGACGAGTCTGACATTTATTCCTCGTGCCCACCGATGTGGATGAGTGACTCCTGAGGACAGGTTTAGATTCATAATAAAATTCCTAATTTTATCTCATAGCCAATGTACATTTACTTATTTAAATGTTATCCATTAAACCTTATCACCTTAGATTGGATAGTTTAAATTTATGAAACGAATGTTCAAATAAAATAACAATTTATTTATAAATATGATTTGATGTAAATTTTGTTTTAACAAGTCTAAGTACCCGTTTGGGTTATACTCCAGGGCGTGAGCCCACAAGTGATCTATACGATCCGAGTGGCCACCACCGTTAGCGATGATAGTGCCAACATCAGCAGATAGAGGATGTCATGTGGTCAGAATAACGAATCCTCCAGCCCTTAATCTCAGTTTTCTAAACCAGAGCTGCTACTTTTTTTTATCCAAGTAGCACCTAATTTGTCCTCACGAGACTGAGCTTGACCCCATTCCAGATCCATTTTATTTAGCACCGCGTCTTACTACCCGTTCGGGTTATACGCTTAAGTACTAATTACTCTAATGGATTAGGAATTGGGAGGGTTGAATTTAGAGGAAGTGAACCCGCATTTGCGTGGAGGGAGAGTGGAAAACCATTTAGGAAAAACCACCCCAGTTCACCCGACCGAGATTCGAACCTCGATCTCCCCGTCCTCGGCGGTCGAGCTCAACACGACTGGCGCGTTAGCCAACTACGCCACCGAGGCGGGTTCCAGATCCATTACTACACAGAGAAATTCTGGAAGCGCCGAGGATCTAACCCGGGACCTCTGGACCTATAGCCAGGAACTCTGACCACGAGACCACAGAGGCAATCTATTTAGGTTATACGCATTCATTAATAACACTAATGGAATAGCTATGAGTAAGGTAGAGTTTGAGAGGAAATATACCCACATTTGCGTGGATGGAGGGTTGGAAACCATTTAGGAAAAAACACCCTAAATAGGGGAGATCAATGAGTGTTGAAACGCTTTCTACTTTTTTCTATGTTGTAATAAGTTTGTTTGATTATATGGTTTTATTTAGCTAGGGCAAAATATTTCAAATCAAAAACTGCATATGAAGCAAGTTGCCCCTAGGGGTCCTTTTGCAACACCAGTAAGGGAAAGTTGCAACAATTAGTGTTTTAAATCATCAAATTCATTAAATTCACAAGATATACGATAGATATATGCCAAAATTAATTTTAGTTTCTGTTCTTGTGAAGCTATTTTTTTATTATTCCAATGCGGGTTGTTCTGGGGTGTCTGGGAATAGAACAATTTAAAATTTGTAAGCTGTTTTTTAATTGCAACACATATTGATGCAATTTTTAGCTGGTGGTAACGTAAGGCACAGGAAGAGAGTTGATTTTAAGAAAATAGTTCCTAAACTATATGTTGATATTAAAACATAGAGCCTACACTATTTATTGATATGAAAGCATAATATGTTATATAGCTTTGATAAAAAAAATATCATATTGCGGGTCACTTCGTGAAGATACTCTTATTTTGGTGATAGTTTGCTTTAAGATAAATTATTTACATGCATTTCTGCAACTACACATGATAATTAATGTAGTGAAGGAAATAATGTAAAATATAGGTATTTACACCCATGATTGTGTGGTTGTATTGCAGACTTCTTTCCATCCAGCACTGGATCCCCTTCTAACCTTAAAGTGTCTCACAATACAGATTCATTATAAACAACAGCGTTAAGAGTCAACGATTGACTGTGATCACTCATCCACAAAATTCGTTATTTGAGTTGTCACCGATAAAAAAAAAAGCGTGTTTGTTTTTGAGCTATATTGGGCGATGCGTGGCAGCAGCAGTTCTCACTTACGTCTGCAGTGTGGCCAACACCAGTCGATTTAACGACGTTGCCTGCTTAGGGAATTCTAATTGGAAGCGGGTTGTATCTTGACTTATGTATGAAATAGAAAGAGAGGGAAGAAAATGAGCAGTTCACCCTGCCTGCGAAGTCTCTTTTTATCTGCTTATAACAGTTTCCCTCTACCGCTGACGAGTGTAAATACTCACTCTTCTGTTTGCACTAGGACAGCATTGACTTGCATTTCAAAATTACCTTTTTCATGTTTCCTGATATAAATATACTGATTATACTTCTACGAATTTTTTAATGGAGATTTTTTGGAGATTCCTACGGGCTATTTTTATGATTAGAGCAAATAGCTTAATTGTTAGACAGTTTAAAAAATTACGTTTACAAAAAATAACTACTGCAAGATCAAAAGAATAATTTTGTGACAGTGTAAAACTATTTGTATATGTATTTAAGATTTGGTTTGCTTCATTGATCTCTAAAACTTGCCGGATAGTACGCAAATAGTACATTAACATGTGAAATCCTATTTCGATTCGCCGCAAAGTCATAGGTAGACGTGTTGGTTTTTAAGTTCAAACAAGCTTGATTCCGCTTATAACTCAAAACAGTTTTCTGTATGCCTTGGTGACGAGAGTTAAATAAGAGCTTTTGTTGATTACTCTTGCCATGTCACGGTCCATCACGAAAATCTCATTCTCCTCCTCCCAGCCACCTCCACACAGTCTCACGTCATTTCTTTACGGGCCATAAATAACATATTTTTTGGTCGATGAGCACTTTCCTATTTATGTGAGTGTAAACGTTTTTTTGGCGCTGATGACCGATAGCCTGTGCAGTTCAAGTTCTGCATTGGGATTTGGTTAGGATAATACACTTTTATAGATTGCATTAGTGATAACTAGGACCTGGATATTTATGTACTAAGAAAACGTGCAGCATGCACCTAAATAGGACCTATAAAGTTGAAACAGTCTCTAAAAATATAATAATTACTTTTTCAAGTGTTCTTAAGCTGCTTGAAAATATTGGCTGATTAGTTTAGATATAATATAATTTGTTTGAAAGAATATTCATTATAAAAATGCTTTTAATTTTAGCATTGAAAAACATCTACTAATTAGTCATATAATTATTTTGTAAAATACAAAATGCTATTTTTTGCTTGTAATTATTAAATTCTTCAAAGTACACACTAAATTATATGCCCTTAATATGGTTTAAATATGCCGTAAATCTGTACACGTACTAAATATGCAATTATATTAAAATTAGAAAACAAAGAAAAAAGTCCAAACACTTATCTCAGTCGGTAGCGTGTTTGTCTGCTGAGCTAAGAGTCCCGGATTCGATTTCTGGCATGGCCGAAAAATTTATCATCGGTGAAATGTGGATTTCCCCCTTTTACAGTGAAGAATTAACGGTCGGGAGCTGGATGTTGTTTCGGTACTAGATTTATATTAGTTTATAAGTCGTGTGCTGATATAATCAATTGGTTCAAAAAGTGAACATTAAATACCTCAAATAAATTAAAATGAAGGCGGCCAACACACATTATAGATTTAATTTTTTTTTTTAATGATTTCAACTAGTGTTATATATTATTCTCTTAAAATGGAGTAAGATTGCAATTAAAATGTTTAGCTATAGTATAAGATTGGTTTAAAATAAAATGGGTCTAAAGTTAATTTTGTTGTTGGCTATCTACACTCTTGGAGGTTGTCGAAAGGTGCGGACTGGAATGGGTCAAGTGAATGCAGTGGTAGAACAGGTTCTCTGTCTACAGGATGGTGTTTCTTTGTTCGTACTGTACCTTCTCGGTCAAAACGACTTCCCTTATAGAGGAGAGACCATGAACACCTTAGCCATTATCGGCTACGCGGAGAACTACAACCTCATCAGACGTGTGAAAACTTTATCCTTCATCCCCGCCGCCATGGCGTATGATTGCTTTCACTGGATTCTTTTAACTGTGCTTTATCAAAAAACTACTTACACACTAACTGAACACTAGAATAAACACCACACCCAATCTCGGCGTGACTTTAAGGCACTAGAATAGTCGAACAGAACTTATTAAACACCAGAAACCAAGTGGGTTTATAACGTTCCTTGTTGGAACTGTCCAATAGTAGGAGAAAAAACAGGGGAGGAAAAAAATACAAATGCCAATACAACTTGTGTTGTGACCCCACCTATTAAATAACATAATTTGATTCACAAAGTCCTTTCTACACTCCTACACCTACTACCTTTCGTTTCCTGGGCCTTAATATCTTAATGTGATAAGCTAAAATATGTAAATTCTTGGACATTTCAGAGTGGAAAATGTCAACCTAAAAAAAATTACATGTCCATGACCCGCCTTGGTGGCGTAGTTATCTAAGGTACTAGTTTCATGTTGACCTAAACTGTTGAGGACGGGGAGATCAAGGTTTGAATCTCGGTTGGGTGAACTAGGGATGGTTTTTCTAAATGGTTTTCCACTCTTCCTCCAAGCAAATGCGGGCTCAGTTCCTCTAAGTTAAACCTCCCCAATTCCTAACCCATTAACGTAATTAGTACTTAAGCGTATAATCCGAACGTGTAGTAAGACGCAGTGATAAGTATTACTATCAACACACATCAAATGCTTTTGAATGAGGGATAATATAAATTTATTTTTAAAAATACACACTTGTGAGCATGCGGATAAAGGAATTATTAGTTTATTAAGTTTGATGTGCCAATAATGGGGAAATATGGGGACGAATTCCAACTGGGTGTACTAAGGCAGCTTTTCTTAAATTGTTTCCCATCCTCCCTTTACGTATATATCGGTACACTTCTTATACCTTCCTCATACCTAGCCCCTTAGTGTATTATAAACAAATAGCCAGGAATGGGTGATAAAATGCATTGCACAAAAAACTTAGGCTAAATATTTTATATTTATTTAAAGGATATACAACTACACAATTACATATTTTCGAAAATGCCGAGAATCAAACCCGGAACCCCTAGATGAATAGGTATACATGACAACTACTAATCTATTTTTTCTAGCAATACATGTACTCGTACAGTATTAATTTATACATTTAAAAATTAGTTTCAATGAAATAACACATAAGTTTGGCGTTTTGGTTGCTAGACAATTTGATGATTCACTATCAAATGATTTCGAAATGTAGTGACTATATCCCACCTAACTCCCCCGTTGGGATAATTGAATATTTCATCAAACCACTTTCAAGAGTCATTGAAAAAAAATACTCATTATCATGTCACGTCATTGGAAAGCACAAACTCGACCATGCTGTCCTGAATATGCTCTTTGATGGCTCAGTTTTCATAATATATTTATACCAGTAAACCCTTGCGAAACTTTCGCACATTCAACTTCCCCCCCCCTCACCACACACACACACACCAAAATTGATTTAGTTTTTTGTTGGGTTGTTGAAATTAATTACTCAGCGAAGTGTATACATAAAATAGCAAAGAAAGTTTATTTTTGGTAATTGATACAAAAATATTGTTAGATTTTTTTTTAACTTAAATTTTAAACAAACAATGTGTTTTAACGTAAGCTGAATATGTTATGTCAGAAGTGGGTAGAAAATCCTATCCACTGATACCTTATTCATCGCTGTAGGCTTTGTATTAGTTGATAAAAAGGGATGTTGACAAAAGAAATAATATATAAGATTTATAACATGTTTTAAATAGTCTTTGATATTAAAAGAGTGTGAATGGTTTGGACCTGTTGTACAATCTATCCCTGAACAAAATGTATAGTTCATACATCTTTGAACGTACTGTACAGTAAATTAGTCCGAACACCATAATAAATATTAAATTATGCTGACACTATAAGATAATCCTGACGATTTGGCTAAGGATAGCAGAACGATAATTATTAAACTTAGCCCCTATTTACATAATTGTTATGGTTTGAATACTACTTTCTTGTAGAAACTATTGTAACTAAAATGGATCAATCTTCTGAAATCGTTTGAAAGCGCATTCAATGCTTATATTTATATTTATTTGATAAGTTCTATTGTATCGTGAAAAAACTCTTTATCATCAAATATTTCTTGCTCAACATAACAATTTCAATTGCTATCGAATGACGTGACAGGGGCATAACACAAGCGCTTTACGTGTTCACTCATCCATAGTTTCAGTTACAGCTGTCAGTGTATATTAATTTGTTCACTTCTTTCTCACGTAATATGTCTGACAATCAACAAGTCAATCTTCACACAACTTCTATTAGATGCAACATGACAAAATAGGATTGACTTCCGCATAAATTGGACCTATTTTTTAGTCGGGATCTTAAGAAATAATGGAGATGAGGGAAGAACAAGGTGATTTTTAGTTAACCAGTTACTATTTACTTTGTAACCCCCAATAAAGTATTTTTCTCAGTGTTTATTTTAAGACTATAAAAGGGTTAACTTTTTTCCCCATGGAGACCCTCATAAGCTGGCAGGTCATCGTCAAGGAACTCTTTACGGCCAGGACAAATTAACTATTAAATAATGTTCTTTATATTGCAACTTTGTTAAATCTGCAGTGAATGCACACCTGCCTTAGACCTTGATGGCCACGAACACGGGTGTTTTAATTAACAGGAAGGTTAGGGTGCTCTGTGAGAAGTTTTCCGCATTTATTTTCCCTTCCACGCAAATGCGGGTGTATTTCAACTATTCGGTCACTAACCTTTACCCTTAACTAAGTTGTTAGTAACCCTTTTGCTAATAATGTATATGAAAGTATGAAAAGAGATTGAATCATCTTTACTTATACATGTTTTCTTTGGAGTATATACAACAGATCCGCCAGGTGCACAGACCGGGCCCGGTACCAGGGGTAAGGCGTGGGCCCTCCTCTCTTTATACTATTCAATTTCATTGGTGGAGGAACCTTATGTATAGGGGGCAGTTAGCAAAAATAAAAATCATATTTTGGGAGGTTATGACCCCCAAGACAAAGGGGGCCTGGTTACCTTCCAACGTAGAATAACTAGAAAAAATTTAGAGTGGCCATCTTCTGGAATTTTTTAAAATTATACTCTTCTATAAGCTATTTGGAGTGGTCCTCCCCAATAAATTATTTGAAATTGTGATGCCCCTAGAAGCTATTTAAAATGGTTCTTGCGCAGTTTTAAAAAAAACTGCTTTAGAGGGTATTTGGAGTGGTTCTCTTTCAGAAATTTGTTTTGAGATTTGGATGTTCTTATAAGCTACTGAGAATATCCTCCTTCGACAAATCTTTGGGAATTGTTTATCTTTACGAGCAATTTTGAATGGTATTCTCTTGGAAAATGTTTGAAAACTAGATTCTTCTAGAAGCTATTTGTAGTAGTGGTCCTCCATATTATTTCAAATTAGAATATATATTATGCCTATTATAGATGCTATTTGAATTGGTCTTCTTCCAGAAAATTTTTAAAACTGAGAAACTCTAGAATCTATTTGACTGGACAAATCTTGAAGAATTAAATCTCTTTTGAAGCTATTTATGATGATCCTCTTCCAAAAAATTTTTGAAAATTGGATACCTCTAGAAGTTATTTGTAGTTTAATTTAGGGTCATCTTTCAGATTTATATTCAAGAATATCAGAGGGGAGGGAAATAAATCTAGAGGGTGTGGCTAGTTTATTCTAGGCAAGATATGAGTTTATTCCAGTCATTACTCTCATGGGTCGGGGGGAGGGGGGTGAAAATTATTTCTAAGAGGAAATGCCCTCCCTCCCTTGTGCCTCTTTCACTGCTCAACTTAGGTTTGTACATTTTTATAAACCTTGTTTTCACTTTTACAAAAGAAAAGAAATGTACGAAAATTATTGCGTACATAAATGAAAACTGAAATGTTACGCATATGATGAAATACTTGAATTAAAATAGAATTTATTTACTGACCGACTCTATTTGTATGCCAAATTTAATTTCAGTACAAAACTTGAAAGGTTGAAACGTGAAACTTCCAAACGTTTCGAAACGAAGGACAAGACTGGACCGAACCAAGGATATAATTGTGACAAAATATGTCATGAAGTTCCTCCGTGGGGAACACCAGCGGTAGGGTTGGGCAAGCATTATTCCTTAGAATGGATAGGCAATGTTCTTGTATTTTCTTTGATCTTTTATATTTTTTAAACATTTATGTGTCTGGATCTCGGGCCCGAGCCCCTGTAAGTTCCGGGCCAGAGATAAACTCATCTCATTCACATTTATTTGAATAAACTGTAATCTTAGTGTTTTATTTGGAGTAGATAATCTCGTCTTGTACACATATATTTGAATAAATGGCAATCTTAATGTTTTATTTGGAGTAGATAAACTCAAGTCTCGTTCACATATTATATTTGAATAAACTAAATCTCAGCTGATAAAAAGGGGTAGATAAACTTAGTACCACAATCATATTGTCATATTAATTCTATAGGCAAAAATTGGAATGAAATGGCTATGACAAAATCAAAAATTAATATGTGGTGGTTTTTCAATTTAACCTTTTATTCCCTCAGCAAGTCTTATTTTTCTATTATTTTTTCCGTTAGGTTAGTTTAAGTTAGGTAAGATAGTGTGAACTTAGTTTATCTCCTCTCTTTCTCCCCTCCCCCTTTCACGTTGCTTAGCTAGAACCCGATATACCACTTTGAGAAAGGTCAACAAGCCATTGCTGACTCAGTTTAGCTACGCTCGTTTCCTTCCCCCTCAGTCTTTTATCCTCCACGGAATACCAATGAAAATACATTCCTTCCTTACTACTGTACTTTATAACTTTGGTTGAGCAAGGTGTTTGTTGGTCAGATATATACCGAGTGGGCGAGGAGTGGGCGAGGATATTTTACAATCCTCAGTTCAAGGCGGGCCCTCCACCTGGCACCACTCCAATGCCACCACTGTTGGTGTTTTGGTGTGTTTTTTTTAGCACCACGCCTCACTACCCGTTTGGGTTTAACATCTATGTACCAATTACTCTAATGTGTTAGGTATGAAGAAGTTTGAATTTAGAGGAATTGTACCCACATTTTCGTGGAGAGAGAGGAAGAGTGAGTGGAAAACCATTTAGGAAAAACCACTCCAGTACACCTGACCATAATTTGAACTTCCTCATACCTAACACATTAGATTAATTATAATTAGTTATTAATTAAATATAATAGAAGTGGGAATATATAGAACAGAGAAAAAAGGGGAGAAAATTTAAGAAAAATTTCAGAAGGAAGGTAAGACATTTTTAACTCAAAGTTTCACTAACATAAAAGTGGGAACTGTAAAAAAGAAAACGAAAAGCTGGTGAGAATAATTCATAGGAAGCAGAATTGCTCCAAGCTTGTTAGACTGCTCTCACCTAGTACCAAAAGAGGAATGAATTTCAAGAAAATAAGACAATCCTCAAAATTTCACAACCCCTTTGTTAGCTTTATTATTCAATTAAAAAACATTTGGTTATTTGTCTTTTATAATCTTGTAAAATAAAAATGTGTACTTTATTGTTGGTAGGCCATATAAAAATTCTAATGTATCTTTCTATTTGGATTAATTTCAGTAAATCTGTTAAAGATTTAAGCTCCACTCTCATATTAACCTGCCTTTGTAGTAGGACTAGAGCTTGTCCATGGCTTCACTCGCATTTGAGTCGGGTAAATTAACTTTTTTTTTTCCATCGAATTATCTCACCTACCAGACACGCATGAAGAGTGAGTAAATGTTTTATACGTCAACGATGCCACACATTAACGACCACATGTAGTCAGGAACCAAAATAAATTGTTTACATTTTTGCAGTCTTTGAACCCTAAAATGAATAATTTAAAATTTCTATCTAAGAAACAAAAATAAAGTAAATTGAAAGAATCACTCTATAGTGAGCGCCCTATCACACCAAATAAAATTATGATTTCGGCTTGGGACCGAACATTGAACAAGAATATTATCCGAAGCGCTAGCGCATTCAACACTACAAACAACTTAAGGGTGTTCCAGTGGATGAAAAAATGAACTTACTAAAAATTCAATTCCAAGTGATCAATTATGATAGAGTGGGGTGAACTAACCTCCCCTCCAACCCGTCCAAGACCGAATGTCCCCGGTGGGCGGTGAAAGGTAATATTGTTGCCAATAATGATGGGGACAATCGAGTAATTCTAAGAATCGAGTAATTACTCGATTCTCTTTAAAAAGACTCGAGTAATTGAGTAAAATTACTCGAGTAATTTTTAGCAAATCATCTACTCGAATTGTCTCGTGGCAATAGGTTGGACAACATTACTCGGGAGTCGGGATAATAATAATAATAATAATATTTAGCACCGCGTTTTACTACCCGTTCGGGTTATACGCTTAAGTACTAATTACTCTAATGGATTAGGAATTGGGAGGGTTGAATTTAGAGGAAGTGAACCCGCATTTGCGTGGAGGGAGAGTGGAAAACCATTTAGGAAAAACCACACCCAGTTCACCCGACCGAGATTCGAACCTCGATCTCCCCATCCTCGGCGGTCTGGCTCAACACGACTGGCGCGTTAGCCAACTACGCCACCGAGGCGGGTGGGAGTCGGGAGTCTTGCAATTGAATTCGATACTAATAACAAGTCCATAATCTCTTCCTGTAGTAGGCAGTCGACACTGACCTCCACCCCGTTATTTTCATGTTTCACTTTACATCCACAGTTAATATGAAAGTATGCGTTTTAAGAAATGTCTCACAAATAAAAATTGTTTTGTACTCTTTTTAATAAAATAAATTTTTCTTTATACGTTCATGTTAAAGAAATTGATAATAATAATTGTACCTTTTTAAAAGTGAAAACAATTTTTATTGGTTTTGTTTTGTATCTTACTCTAATTAGTTTCAATTTATAAATAATCATATTTTAATAAGGAGAAATTAAAATAATTAAGAAAAACAATATCTAGTTTCGTCAATGCGATTGTGAAAATAAGACTGCCAAGGTGCCGAGTAAAAAGAATCGAGTAACTTTCATCGAGTACTTTTGAAAAGAATCGGATATGTGATACGCTTAGTTAGCATGTTTTTCGAATGTGTACCTTACATCTGCGAGTAATTTGTATTGAGAATGCATGTGCAACCATAAACCATAAAGGGTCATTTTTGCGTGGCAGCGGAAACTGTTGATGAAAAATGAGCTCTAAGGGAATATAGCTTTTAAATGGAAATAGCATGGTAAACAGTCTAGCCAATAAGTTCGATTCTTACTTATCTGGTAAAGAAAGAGAGAACAAAAGAATAACACGGTCCGAGTAAAGTTACTCGAGTGATCCCGGAAGAATCGAGTACTCCCGATTACACAACACAATCGAGTTACTCGATTATTTTTACTCGATTAAGCCCATCACTAGTTGCCAATAGGAGTTAGTCTTCTTTAGAAGAAGGGTGTATTTGTTCCGCCTTTAGATGTTTATCACGTACTAAGAAATGTGTACTTAGGTTCTTGTTCCTGACTAATCTGCAATAAGTGACAGTTGAGACAGCTAGCATACAGCCTTCTCTCTTTAGGTGTAGTTTCTCCCTATATTGCTACCCTCCAGCTTTTTCTCCGCAAGGAAAGGGGGAGGAGGGAGTTAGCTCAGGTATCCAGTGACACAGTGACTAAGATAAGCTTGGCTGGGTTAAATTAATCGTTGTAGTTCGGGAATTTACTCTTTACGAAAATAGAAAATAATTGAAGAAATTTTATATTATTTCTTACATACTCTTTTTCAACTTATTATAACGTGCACTTTATTAACCGACTAATTATATCAGCACATGAATTACAAACTAAATTTCTCCATAACAGTCACAACAAGACCCCTATATGTCAAATCGTCACTGCGAGAAAAAAATCCCAATTTTATCAAACGTGCAGGAAATCAAACCAAATACTCTTGGTTCAGAATAATACCAAATAAGACAATTATTATCAAATTATTTAAAGGAAGTTATCAACTTTAGTACACATAATGTATTATTTAATGAAGACATAGAAAACTAAAATGCATATTACTGTTTTCATTAACCGTGACGTCGAAGTTCAAATCCCATTCGAATTAATTGGTAAAGGTTTTGGTGATCGTCAAAAAAATCGAACTCGAGATTTTGATGAATCTTGACGTTTCATGACTCCCTGAATCCGAAAAAGTGGTTTTTGAATTTCCGTCTGTCTGTCTGTCTGTACCTCCAACTAGAGCCTAAACTATTTTACCGATTGAGCTAAAACTTGATATCTAGGGTTTTCATAGGGTTGCCCCGAGGGGTTTTTGGAATTGGATATCTACCCCTAAAATTAAGGGTAGTTTACTGAAGGGCAAAAAGAGAAAAAGTCGATTTTCTCAAAATCGGCTCTAACGATTTTGATTAAATTTCATTTATAAACATTAATAAATATTCCAAACAAAATGGCTACTCTTTACATTTCGGCAAAATGGCTTTAAGTGCTCCGGTCTGATGCGTTAATTAACATTTTTTATAATAGCTCCGAAACTATTTGAGATATGAAATTACTTAGCATTACAAACATGTATATTTATATATTTATAATACAAATATTTTATTCGAAACATATTTTTATAAAATCAGTAATTTTCAATTTATACGCAATTATATATGTTTTTTAACTTTTTGGACATAAAAGTTTAAGTATTGCGACCGTAAAAAAAAACTTACCTGAAATGTTGATGGATGTCGACGTCTCATGACCCCCCGAACCCCAAAAAATAGTATTTGCAATGCCGTCTGTCTGTGTGTCTATTAAAACTTAAAATTAAGGGTAGTTTACTGAAGGGCAAAAAGAGAAAAAGTCGATTTTCTCAAAATCGGCTATAACGATTTTGATTAAATTTCATTTATAAACATTAATAAATATTCCAAACAAAATGGCTACTCTCAATATTTTGGCAAAATGGCTTTAAGGGCTCCGGTCTGATGCGTAAATTAACATTTTTTATAATAGCTCCGAAACTGTTTGAGATATATGAAATTACTTAGCATTACAAATATGTATATATATTTATAATACAAATATTTTATCCGAAACATATTTTTATAAAATCAATAACTTTCAATCTATACGCCATTATATGAATATTTTTTTAACTTTTTGGACATTAATGTTTAAGTATTGCAACCGTAAAAAAAACTAACCTGAAATGTTGATGGATGTCGACGTCTCATGACCCCCCGAACCCTAAAAAATAGGCTTTGCAATGCCGTCTGTCAGTGTGTCTATTAAAACTTAAGATTAAGAATAGTTTTATAAAGGGCGAAAAGAGAAAAAATAGGTTTTCTCAAAAGCTGCTCAAATGATTTTGATTAAAATTCGTATCTAGGCGTTGATTAATATTATAAATAAACTGGCTATTTTCATTTTCCTATGAAAATGATTTTTAGGGTACTTTACAGAAGCGTTAATTTCCGTATCTCCACAACTATTTGAGAAACTAAACAACTTATTATTGCAAAATTGTAGGACTATTAGAAATAAAAAACTTTTATTTGACATATATTTTTATAAAAGCAACAGTTTCTGAGATATTTGCAAATATATTAATACAATTTTGTGAGCTTTAGTTGTAAACATATACTACTTAAGTCTTAACACAATAATTCTCCAATGCCATAGAGTAATTAAATATAAGTAAGTATCTAAAAAAAAGTATGTTATTTTTCCTTAAATCTCTTAGGATAAATGTTTGCACAGCAATGATCTACCTCCATTTTAGACTCAATAGTCAATATTTACATTTTTTATTGGTCAAAATGTATAAATGAATAATTAAATATCAATGCGATGACTTGAAGATGTGCAACACCTTATAAAATGTTAAAATTTTAACCAGAAATCGAAATTTTAATACGAAGTGTTGACCCTTGTGTACCCAATATTAATCTTTTTTATTTCATTATTTTGTAACCCCCTTTTCCCCAAATCTCCCTTCGTAAGGGATAGTAAGACAAAGGAGAGAGAAAGTCTGTGTGGCGCACCATACCATTTATTTTTAAAGCACGTGCTTTTAAAACATTTTTGTATGGATTGCAAAATTTTAAAATGTTTAAATTGGCTATTTAGGGGTGGGTAATTGAAGTTATAAAGAACTAGTTGATAAAATAAAATAGAGTAACCTCGTGATTTTATAAAAATGTGAGAACACATAAAAACAATATTTAGTGTTCTTTTGTTTTCTCTCGTTTTAAATACTCGGTAAGTTTAAATCTTTGTTCTTACAAGTTACGGGATCTTTGAGAGTGTCGAAGAGGTTAAAAAATCGACTTTTTAAAATTAATTACAAGTGATCAATTATGCTAGAAAATAATTGAACCAATTCACATACAAGGATTGCCGAATAAACACACAAACTTCGCCGCCACCGCCCATTGCTTGTCGCTTCTAACGATAACCCAGTTTAACAAGATTACACAGCTCTTCTGTGCACGCAGTGGCTCATCTGTATAATCATTATTTGTTTACATCTAAATGGAAACTCTGGTTCGTTTATGAGTGTTTGTATGCAAATAAAGTGTTTTCTTTGGTTAAAAATAATAACTTAATTCCTACCTAAGTGGTATGACATAACAAATAGATAGAAAGCTGGAGGAGGGGTAGTTTTAAGTTGTAATCGTGGTTTGAAGGGGTAGAATAAATGTTTTGCTTAAAATTAAGCACCGAAAAATCAAAATATACAGAAAGTTGATAGCCTTTGAAGAATAAAAGTTTTGATAGAAACTTTATTGAAGTCTCATTCTATAGAATTTTGACCAATAAGAATTTTGAATACATTTTAGTGCAATAATTGCAGCCAGCTATACAACGATCCAATAGTTAGTTTTAAAATATTATTCAATTTTGATTTTGCTCAGATTAATAACTAAAAATTTTGTTTTAATGTGGATTCATATTAAATTTCTATCTGCTTTGGTGGCCGCATTGTCTAAGGCGTCACTCTCGTGTTAGACTAGGCTGTCGAAGACAGGGAGATCGGGGTTTGAATCCCAGTTGGGTCTACAGAGGGTGGTTTTCCCAAAAATGGGTTTCCACTCTCCCTCCACGAAAATGTGGGTGTACTTTCTATAAATTCAAGCTTCCTCATCCCTAAATCATTGGTGTAATTAGTACATAGGCGTATAACCCGAACGGAAGTGGTGCTAAAAAATATATAAAAAAATTGTCTGGGGTCTGGCTGTTATATAGGCCTAAGCATAGTAATAGTACTTAAAAAATTCGTATTCATAAGTTAAAAAACCCATCAAAAACTTAAATCTGTAATATTTTGAAGCGTATAGTTAATAAAATATAATTAACAGTTTTAGTCAAGAAATTTGAAACTAAATATTCAAACCTTTAGTTCTCTCGGTTGTTCTATGTGGCTGTGAAACATGGTCTCTTCACTTCATGGCGAGAAGAAATTTAGTTTTTTTTAAAAATTAAGTGCTTAGGAAGATATTTTGTTCAAAAAGGAATAAATATACGTAATAATGAGTAATATACTATATACTCACTACAATACATTTTATGATAGTCAAATATCTCAGATTACGGTGCACAGGAAATGCAGCGCTAATGAAAGAGACTAGAACCATTTTTAGATTATTTGCTGGCAAATCCATTGGGAAGAGACCATTGGGAAGACATAGACACAGATGGGAGGATAACATTAGAATAGACCTGAAATATATATAGTGTAATGAGGCGGACTGGATAGAGCTAGCTCAATATAGGGATAGGGTGTAATGAGGTGGACTGGATAGAACTAGCTAAAGATAGGGATAGGGTGTAGTAAGGTGGACTGATTAGAACTAGCTCAAGATAGGGATAGGGTGTAATGAGTTGGACTGGATAGAGCTAGCTCGAAATGGGGTTAGGGTGTAATGAGGTAGACTGGATAGAACTAGCTTAAGATAAGGATAGGGTGTAGTAAGGTGGACTGGATAGAACTAGCTCAAGATAGGGATAGGGTGTAATGAGTTGGACTGGATAGAGCTAGCTCGAAATGGGGTTAGAGTGTACTGGATATAACTAATTCAAGACAGAGATAGGGTGTAATTAGTTGGACTCAATATCAAGAATTCAAGATGGGAATAGGGTGTAATAAGGAAGACTAGAGAGAATTAGCTAAAGCTGGGGATAGGATGTAATTAGGTGGACTGGATAGAACTAGCTCAAGATGGGGCTAGGTGACATACTTTTATGAATGCGTTAGTCAACTTTCATGTTATTAATTCCACAGAGTAAGTAGGACATATATAAATAATTGTAATCACTAGTAGCCTATGCTCATTAAATAAAATACATAATTAGAAAATCAGCTTTTTTTTCAAAAAGTTTATCTTAAATGTTTCACAACCTATTCTCTGCATGGCGCCTTTGTGTGTACATAATAAGGCGATAGTGAATGTTTGTGGTCCTTGCGCAGGCTGATATACATAATCCCACTTGATAAATTTTACTTTAATGTGTCTATATAGATAGTATTAATAAAAAGTTATGTTATGATCAGAGGTCGTAAGCGTTAAAATAATTTCTTCTGTGACAGTATCAAAGGTAGAGTAAATGAATTTATTCACCTGTAGACAATGAAAACGCGTGGGAATTGCTTGGAAAGAGATATATACAACATCGAGTTCAGCCCATTATTTGCAAGTGATTCCACCTCCACAAGAGTCAATTTATTGAAGGACCTTTACAATGCAAACACTTAAACTAATGATGCCAAGTGTTACCAGTTCTTAAGTTAACTTTAACATTAACCATTCTCTATTTGAATTTAAGCATAGCTTTACATTTGTTTTCTTAGTAAAAATATATAAATAAAATCCTTTAACTTCTCTTTCCACAGTTTTATGTCCTGACAAATAAAAATAATTATATGCTGGTTCATGAGATGAATGCTTGTCTTCAAATTCAAGAACGCTTTAAAAGAACCACTATAAGAATTGTATGTTTTTATATTTTATTCCCAGGAGGAAATGCTTTCAATTTTCCAAATAAATAAACCAACTATGAATATCAAATAATGGTTCTCTTAATATACTGGAGTGACGATGACTGGGAGATCAGAGTTCGAATCCCAGTCCGGTGTAATGAAGATGGTTTTTCTTAAATGGTTTTCCATCCTCCACGCAAATGCGAGTAAACTTCCTATTAACTCAACCTCCTTTTCCTTAGCAAATTAGAGTAAACTGTACATAGGCATACAGTCTGAATGGATAGTAAGTCGTGATGCTTACATATATCGTAATATATTAGTTTGTACGGATCAATACATGTTGATGGCAATGTGTGTAAACCTGGCATTCTATAAAATGCCTAGGCTTTCTGTATAGTTCCTAAGTGGTTTTAGCAATGTATGGAATAAATTATTTTTGCTGTTGTATTTCATACTTTTTGTAGGAAATTTATAGAATAACCAGTCATTGTATATTACCGAGAACAATACCTAGCCTAACCTAACCTAACCTTACCTTACCTTACCTAACTACCCTATTCTAAAATAATCTAACCTGGCCAAATTAAATCCTAGGAATTAGGTGAACCTGCAAGAAAACGGCACAAGACTTTAATAGAACTGGATAAAAGAATTGATAACATATTCCATGACTTCAAAAAGACAAAGAACTTGAAAATAAGTATGAAATACGATAGCAAAACTCGTTTATTTCATACTTTGCCAAAACCATCCGGGCATTATATAGAAAGCCTAGGCATTTTAATGAACGGCTGGATTTCACACATTTCCGGTGACATATATTTCATTCATAGGCTACTTAAAATCGTCTATTTTTCTTCTGTAAACGTACTAGTACTACTAACATTAATTAAAATTGATGGTCATATTGTATTGCAGCTTTTGTAAAATTGATGTACTAGAGATTGTACGGATGATTGTCATAGGCTAATAAATATTAAGATTAAGACGCACGTAAGACTTCTCTTCTGATCCCCGTTCTTAGGATACCGACTTGGCTAATTTTATGTTTCCGTCTCTAAGTTTGACATCAGTTGTAACATATCCATTTACGTCCCAGAAAAACCTCTGCAAGTGGACAACGCATTCCTGTTGCCATTCAGCAGTATTTAAACAAGTCCCCGCCTCATTTATTATCGGACCAACACGACGGTTTAGTTCAGGCATCACAGCCATGGCTACACTTTCCTCGGGAGGCTCGGTTCAATGGTCAAGAAAGACCCGGCAAGGAGTCCAACGATAAGCACTTTGGCTCCCAGGGCATGAGGGTGAGGCTGGAAGATCTTACCCAAACTCTTCGAACCCTAGATGGATTGTCACTTTAAGACCATAGTGGTGAGCTTAGGGAATACCTTGGAGGAGGAACAGGGCCCGCCTGGGGGAGTCCCTTCTACGACACGGAATACCCCACAGCTAGCACGGGGTTTCATAGAGATTGAATAGACTGGAGGCCTGAGCCTCCTTCTATCCGGGGAGACATCACTGCTGAGATTCACCGAGGCAGAGGCCCCGAAGGGGGCATATGGTTTGAAAGCCAAATCCCACGAGTCGTCCCTCGGTTGAGACCTTCATCACATCAGACTCAGTTCCTGATAGCAGCCCTCAAAGAATGCCCAAGGATATTCCCGAGGCGTCAAAAGGCGTTGATCCTCAGAGCTAGTATCTTGTTCCTTACTCTCACCTCGTGGGAGTGAGGGAGTGCCTACTTTTGTGAGCATAACAAGATCTTGATACATCCCACCTATATATATCTGGTGATCTTATCGGGACAAACCTGTGACTACGATGGCAAGCCTACGCACACCTCAACAGAATGGGGGTGTGAATATGTCGTCGGCGCTCTATCTAGACCTCGTGACACCTGAGATTACCTTGACAATTTTATCAAATACTAATTACGGTCGAAATTAAGCTCTCAGGTTGTTCTTCTGGTTTAGGCTATTTTGTGGGATTTCCAACATTGTCCCATACCAAAAACAGGAAAAAAAGTTGGGGTCAGTAGATTTTCGAGAAACAGCTGAAAGAGAGGATAGCACCCAATAGCATAAAATTAAAAATAATGTATTTCATGGAAGTGAAATATAATTTATTCGTGTTTATTTCCGTATGCAAGAACGAAGAGTGAAAAGTGAGTGAAAATTGTGCTCGGGAGAAATTGTGTTATCTGATGAAGAGATGAGTGAAACATGAGGACATTCCCGAGCAAGCTTCTGCCTCACTTCTTCCTCACTCTTTAAAGATGTTGTGTTAGAACTATTAATATTTTTATTTTTTTGTAAACATGGCGCATTTGCACTCACTTAAAGAACGAGAATGAGTTTAAGTAAAGGGTGAGTGAGAAGTGATGTGGCGTTAATTAGCGTCTGGACGAACATACCCTATTAGATAGTAAATCAACACCACTTCACTTCTCACTCACCCTTAACTTTTACTCATTCTTGTTCTTGCATACGGCCATAAAACAAATCAAAAGGCACTTTGAGTGTGTTGTGGGTCAACATACATTACGTCGATTATTAGAATGTCTACGCCACTCAAGCTCAGTTTGCTCTATAATTTCAGCGAATATTTAAAAAAAAGTTTCTGATCACAACATGCGGTAGCCCAGCACTTAATGAGACCCCTATTTGGTGAAATAAGTTGAAGTCTTGTTAAAAGTAATTGTAGAGGCTGGCAAGCTAACTTGGGAGAAGGGTGGGGCCTGGGTATCTGCATAACAATAGGATAGTAATGAATGTGGAATAATGCTCCCTCTAAGTTATCCTTGTCATTGACACTCATTAAGAGATTTATGTACCCAGCTGTGTTCATTATTTCTGGCACAGTATATCAACATTTAAAATAAGGAAAATATATGTTTTATCCTAGTTCTCTCCGGCCCACCATTTTAGTGCCGGGAATTATTTTATTTTAAAAATTTAATTCCAGGCAGTTTTTTTATGCCAAAACTTACAAATACAGCGTTTATTTATTTACCTTTTATTGGGCTATCGCGGTTCAATAAATGACACCTCAAATTGAACTAAAATATTTTGTAAGAAGAGAGTATGACTATGATATAAGCAAATATGAAACAAAATATGCTTTTAACCTATTTCACTTAAATAGAAGTAGTACATATATAATCGAGCCTTAAAACAGCCTATCAATGTATATTTATTTAGTGCTTGCGGCCAATACTATTCTGGCTAGATGTTTGTTGCTAGAAGTAAAATATGTACTTTTGAGCTATACTTAGGAAAACCTGATTTCTTGAAAAGGTTATTATAATACTAAAAAAAGTTTGTGCAAAAATAAAATACTCGAAAGTGTAAGAAAGATAAATGAATATAAATCAAGTTTTCACTAAGCTTGGTGTACACATTTTCATCAAACTGACTTGACCTCACTTATTATTACTACTAACTTACTATAAGCTAACTTAATGTCATTCAACACTATCCGGATTAACTTTACGTAGCACAACCAAAGAAAGATTAGATTTAGCTCTCAAGTTTTTGACACTTTTGTAAAACACTAAATTGATTGTGAGGGTCCAAAGTTCGTTACGATTATTTAATCATATACTATTAATTTATTTATTTTAAAATATAATTCGTTAGGAACTAAATGAATTTCTCTGTGTAGTACTAAGTTATTATTATTATTTAGTAAACTTTTTGTTACCTGCTTTGGTGGCCACATGGTCTTAGGCATTACTCTCGCCATAGACTACACCGCTGATGACAGAGCGATTGGAGTTCAAATCCCGGTCGGGTGTACCAAGGGTGGTTTTTCCTAAATGGTTTTCCACCCTCCATGCAAATGCGGGTACATTTTTCTAAATTTAAGCTTCCTCATCCTTAACTAATTAAAGTAATAACTAGTAGGCTACATATGCAAATAACCTAAATAGGTAGTAAAACGTGGTTATAAGAAACTTGTTAAAACAAATGAATCAGTCTAGTATTACGGCTTGTCTGCACAGAACGCTTGAGCTTGCCACACTTCCTTCCTTTACTTTATTTAAAATACTCCCCTGTCACAAGTGTGGAAATAAATTACCATACTTGGCTCCACTTGGCAGGGGGTTGTCGAAAACACAACATTCACACCAACTCTTCCTATCTCTCTTCCCATAAAGTAGTCAGTTACATATTACTGCCTATTATTGAATTTACTGAAGGATAACTAGCACATTTATTTTACTAAGGCCTAAAAAATTGCAATATCAAATTCCTCCACCAAATGTGTCTAAAAATAAAATATAAATTACCAAATTTTTTAGAGGTGTAAGATTGTTTGACAAATTTATTCCACCTCTTTTAAGTTTAACTCATACTTTAGAAAGAAAAGCAATAGCCTCACTCCTTATTTTATGTTTACGTTTCAATAGGTGCCGGTTTGGCCCCTATTTGGGTTTGAATCCCCACCTACCATATCGTTTCACAAGGGGTCAACGTAACAACTAAATTTACTTTGTTTTTCACTCTTTGCAATCTAATTTTGTGTGGTTGAGCGTTATCGTTACGTTTGTACAACTTTCTTTGTGTTTGAGACTCTTAAAACATGTAGGTTACTAGCACCTTGGATCTACTGATAATAGTATACTCTAAAACACACATTCCACCTGATAGTTCTCCACTTAGAAATACACGAAACGAATTGATGCCTAAGAAGGCATGCCATGGACTTTTATATCATGCGTGCGTGTTATTTTCAACAGCTGTTATTCGCGTGCTCAAAATAAAATAAAATAACTTGATTTATTAAGAACCTCTTAGAATAGTTTTGACTTGAAGTAAAGATACGATGAATTAATTACAAGAGATTCAGTAATGTAAGTATCTCCACGTCGACTTGTTTTAACTGACTTCTTAACTCTGATCCGTGAGGTCACTGCTGGTATTTGAAACCCGGCCATGGACACTGAGGATGGGCTTACATTTCATCTTCTTTCCAGGAAAATTGAAGTGAATTTTCTCTAAGCCTCCACATCCTTACCCCCTTTGAATATTTTATTAAATTTCGTTTATGTAAAAACGTGCTATAAAATGAGACTAACCTGCTTAAGTGGTACAGTGCGCCACTCTCACAGTAGATTAGATTGCCGATGACGGGGAGATCTATGTTCGAATCTCGGTCAAGTGTATTAAGGTGTTTAAAAAAAAGTTTTCCGCTATACCTCAACAAAAATGCGGGTACACTTTCTATCAATATGACCTTACTAATATTTAAAATCATTAGCGTAACTAGTACATAAGTGTATAGCCCTAAGGGGTAGTGAGACATGGTGTTAAAATAAAGATTACAACAATTTTTCTTTCTATCACCGCGTCTTACTAACTGTTCAGGTTATACACATATTGCGGTCTAGGGGTAAGGTGTCAGACTTCTGTGCTGGGGGTCCGGGGCTCAATCCTCGGTCCCGGCACAGATTTATCTGATTACCAAACCCTTCCTTCACCTCTGACAAGATGTGTATTAATCACAACTTGTGAATGTGAGGAATGCCAGGCCTCCACCGTGGTTCGAATCCCACGTTAAGCTGTAGGTCCTCCATTTAACTTCACAATCACCCTACCATTACACATTAGCGTAAGTGCGTATAACCCAAACGGGTAGTAAGACGTGGTGCTAATAATAATAATATACGCATATTATAACTACTCTAATGGAGTAAGTATGAGGAAAAAAGCAGTTTATAGGTTATCTACCTGCATTTACATGGAAGGAAAGGGGGACATCATTTAGGAACACCACCCTCTGTAGAACCGACCGGGACTTTAACCCCAACCTCCCAATCATCAGCAGGCCAGTTTCATATGAGAATGACGCATTAGACCATTTGGCCACTGAGGCGGGTGTGATTTAATAAACGTCCAACATAAATATTTGAACTCAGTTTTATCTCGTAATTTAAAAAATACTCAAGCGTAAATTCTGGCAGCTTACTCATTTCTCAAATTATTTTTTAATCAACCTAATTCTCAAAATAAAACTCATATACAATATCACGTCTTAGCTTTCTTGGCCAACTCTATGACCTCTTCTTAAATTAAGTGTTGTGTGTGTGTGTGTGTATGTGCATAGCTTTCACATATCGTTTTACTGTCCAGCATATTGTTTTCAGAGGCTGTCTCATAATGAATAGCTTTGTCCTTGTTTTAAACAAACATCCCAGTAGCAGCGTTTTCTCGACAAGACACAATGACCCCATGAAGCTCTGCCCACTCTTATGATAACAAACTATAATATGAGATCTCTAGCTCATCTGCATACATTAGGAAAACAATAGAATACGGACGTAATTGTTTTGTAAGCTACACTCTGAATCCATTAATAGGATGAGGCAAAGGAATTATTATTATTATTATTATTATATTATTATTATTATTATTATTATTATTATTATTATTATTATTATTATTATTATTATTATTATTATTATTATTATTATTATTATTATTTGGTGACCTGGTGGTCTAGGGGTAAGGTGTTAGACTTCTGTGCTGGGGGTCCGGGGTTCAATCCTCGGTCCCGGCACAGATTTATCTGATTGCCAAACCCTTCCTTCACCTCTGACAAGACGTGTATTAATCACAACTTGTGAATGTGAGGAATGCCAGGCCTCCCGTGGTTCGGATTCCACGTTAAACTGTAGGTCCTCCATTTATCTCACAATCACCCTACCATTACACATTAGCGTAAGTGCGTACAACCCGGACGGGTAGTAAGACGCGGTGCTAATAATAATATTACTATTGTTATTATCCCCGCGTCTTACTACCCGTCCGGGTTGTACGCACTTACGCTAATGTGTAATGGTAGGGTGATTGTGAGATAAATGGAGGACCTACAGTTTAACGTGGGATCCAAACCACGGTGGAGGCCTGGCATTCCACACATTCCCAAGTTGTGATTAATACACGTCTTGTCAAAATGTCAGGAGAGAGAATGTAATTTTATCCTAAAATCAAAATACTAAAGTGATTTCTAAAACGAATCAAGATACGAAGAAAAGTCCAGAAAAATCCAATTGTTCGCCCGGAAATTATTTTAAAAAACGCCCTTTTGCTTTTTTTCTCCATATTTCACGTGGTTCTCATAATATTTACAAATATAGTTTAAAGAATTACAAAATATGACATTTTTGAGAAAATTGACCTTTTATTTTAGTGAAAAACTACCATCATTTTGAGAGTTTTCACCTTTTTCTAATATTCTGGTGGGTTTCAAAAGAAAACTTTATTGTAATCAAAAATGAAAAGTCGACAATGTTAATAATTAAAAGATTTTTTGTCTATTTTGATTTTGTATGGTTGTAATAAGTCTAAAACTTTTTTTAAAGCCCAGTAATCAAAACAAAACATTAAAATGTATCATTTAATAATCACTGGAGTACTGTATTTCCCTAAAACACTTTTAACTCTAAAGCGGGGTTTCCACATGCAATGATTATTGGTGCCACTCGACTGGCACCAGTTTAGTGGCATATGGAAACAGGTAAATTCAAATGGTGCCGTCTGACTGGCGCCAATAATCATAGCGCCAGTAAAGTAAGCAGCAGTTGAACTTTTTGGCGCCAGTACCCTGTTTGTTTGTAAACAGTGTTTAAATTGCTAATCGTTATTTTTACGAACGATGGCGACACTGGAAAATAAATGATCAACAAAATATATAATAATGTTCCTCGAGGCATATGAACAGTATCTATGCTTGTGTAACCACAAAATTTCTTCATTTATAAAGACAGAAATAAAAGAGACGAGGCATTGAGAAAAATAGTCGATGTTATGTCCAATACAGTCACAGAATTTAGCCTAAGCGCTGCAAAGGCCAAAATACGTAGTATTCGAAATCCATTTACGATCCCATAATCTATGCTTTCGCTTCTTTCTTTTTAATTTTTTCTGGAGTTCTAAAGACACGATTTGCACTACGACATCAATACTTGCATTAACTACGGTAGTTGACGCCATGTTGAATACTGCGCCAGTAGAAAAATGTTTGATGAATGTGGAAACACAAACTGGCGCCATTAATATTAATATTGGCATGCTACTGGCACCAATAATCATTGCATGTGGAAACCCCGCTTAACACAGCGTAAAATCAACTTACTAGATTTACACTCAGAAACAACAAAATATTTTCAGCTCATCATCTATGACCAGTTTTGATAACTCGTCAGTATTGAATTAGGACTTACCAATTGATGAAAATTATGTTATTTTAGGGGATTTGGAGAAAGGCTCTGACAGGTAAGGAATAAATAATAAACGTGCTTTTACTTTCTTGCTATCTTACAAGTAGAGAAAGTATTGTGATCGTAAAAAAAAATTGAACTCGAGATTTTGATGAATCTCGACGTTTCATGACCCCCCTGAATCTGAAAAAGTGTTTTTTGAATTTCCTTCTGTCTGTCTCTATCTCCAACTAGAACCTAAACTATTTTACTGATCGGGCTAAAACTTGGTATTTAGGGTTTTCATAGGGTTGCCCCAATGGGTTTTTGAAATTGGATATCCAACCCTAAAATTAAGGGTAGTTTACTGAGGGGCAAAAAGAGAAAAAGTCAATTTTTTCAAAATTTGCTCTAACGATTTTGATTAAATTTCATTTCTAAAATTTATAAATATTTCAAACAAAATTGCTACTTTCAATATTTCGGCAAAATGACTTTAAGGGCTCCAGTCAAATGCGTAAATCCTCACTTTTTATCATATCTCCGAAACTATTTGAGATATGAAATTACTTATCATTGTAAATATGTAGATTTATTTATAATACAAATATTTTAAACGCAACAAATTTTTATAAAACCAATAACTTCAAGCTATACGCATGTATATATATATATATATTTTAAAACTTTTTGAACACTAAAGGTAAAGTATTGCGACCGTAAAAAAATCTAGCCTGAAATGTTGATAGATTTCGACGTCTCATGACCCCACGAAAACTATAAAGTGGTCTTTGCAATGCCGTCTGTCTGTGTGTATTTTTAACCCCAAAATTTAGAGTAGTTTGATAAAAAGCGAAAAGAGAAACAATCGATTTTCTCAAAATCGGCTCTACCGATTTTGATTAAAATTCCTATCTAGGCGTTGATTAATATTATAAATAAATAAACTGGCTATTTTCATTTTCTCATGAAAATTATATTTAGGGTACTTTACAGAAGCTGAAATCTCCGTATCTCCACAACTATTTGAGATACTAAATAACTTATCATTGCAAAATTATAGAACTATTAAAAATAAAAAACTTTTATATATTTTTTTTAAACCAACCGTTTCTGAGATATTGACAAATATATTAATACAATAATTTTGTAAGCTTTAGTTGTAAAGAGATACTAAAGTTTTAACGCAATAATTCTCCAATGCCGTAGAGTAATTAAATATAATAAGTATTTCAAAAAGTTTGTTATTTTTCCTTAAACCTCTTAGGAGAAATGTTTGTACAACAATGATCTATCTCCATTTTAGACTCAATAGTCAATATTTAAATTTTTTATTGGTCAAAATTTATAAATGAGGAATTCAATAGCAATGCGATAACCTGAAGATGTGCAACCCATAATAAAATGTCGACAATTTTAACCTGAAGTCGAAATTTTAATACGAAGTGTTGACATTTGTGGACCCAATATTGATATTTTTTATCGGTCCAGCCATACAAATGAGGACATTAATTCCTTGAAAATAAATTTATAAAATTTTAAATTGGGACTCAAAAGAGTTTTACATAAATATAGTGAAATTTATGCTTGGGTTTGCTAGTGTATATAATTTCGTTTCATATATATTACGAGTTTTAAGTAAATAGCTCACTTTTTAAACAAAAGAGCGAGAAAGTCCGTGCGGAGTTCCGTACCATTTATTTTAATAAATTATGTTTATATTATTTTGTAGTTTCCTACATTTTAGCCGTCCCCTAAGACTTGCCACCACGTGCAAATGCACGTGTTGCACCGTCGATAGAGCCGGCCCTGAAAACGATAGGACGGCAATTAACCATGCGAGGAATCAACCCCACTCAATAACGTCAAACCTGATTCGGTGGTCACGTGGTCTAACGTGCTAGTCTCGTGTTGGACTAGTTTGATGAAGACGGGTAGATCGGGGTTTGATCCCGGTCGGCTGCACTGAGGGTGGGTTTCCCTAAGTAGTTTTCCACTCTCCCTCCACGCAAATGTGGGTGCATTTCTTATAAATTAAGCTCTCCTTATCCCTAACTCATTAGTGTAATTAGTACATAGGCGTATAAACCGAACGGGTAGTAAGATGCGGTGCTAAAAAATATAATAATGTCAACTTCAATGATTTCTAAGAGAGAAGAATGAGCAAGAAATAGCCCAATATTTTCACTGGATCCTATTACAGAAACGAAATTAACCGCAAGCCACACACTGACTGAAAGTAAAAGAGTTGCTAGAGTTTTCTTTTCACAGTATCGCAGCAGACACTTACTTGCCCTCTTTCCAGATTCACAAAGTACAGGTAAATAGTAGAAATGAAATCTTAACAGAAGAAATATTTATACTCTATGTTGGTAGAATTGCCCCCACCAGGTAGAGTAGTAAATCTGAAACATCTTCTAACTTTCTTTGTCATTAATTTCAATCTCACATATTTCAAGAATTAACTCTTCAGACTTAAATGTATATTTCTTGGACGGCACATTTAAATTGGCCGCATGGTCTAACGCGCTACTCTCATTTTGGACTAGACTGCCGAAGACGGTGATATCAGGGTTCAATCCTGGTCGGGTGCTCTGAGTTTTTTCCCTAAACGGTTTTCCATTCTCCCCATGCAAATGCGGATCCACTTCCTCTAAATTAAACCATCATAATACTTAATACATTAGTGTAATCAGTACATAGGCGTACAACCCAAATAAGCAGTAAGCCGCGGTGCTAAAAAAAATAAAAGTTATTCCTACCATTTGAAACAGTAATTCTAAAACAAAGTTTGTCCTTTGTGTATTTAGCCTTCAATCACGTGAATTGCCATAATATTGCATTGTTCTTGGATGAAATGGAACCTGTTTGCTTTAAAAAAAAGTAAATTAATAGTACTATGAGAAGCACTGGTATTAAAATCAATATTTAGTGCTTAATTTGTGATTTCATTAATTTACACTCCCATAATAAGAGTTTAACTTTATGTCACTATACAGAATATAGATTATGAAATTATGAAACACTATATCAGTACCAATATTAAATCAATAACTAGTTTTTTTTACACACAATTGACTTATTTTAAACTCTAAAACCAAAAGGTTTAGTTGGGAAAAAGTGTGAAGTTAGCTGAGATGTGTGAAAGATTTATTTCGAAACACATCAGTATTTGCGAAACTAGTGCTTCAATTTATTTACCTTAAATTACACATTTTAATTTCAAGCAAGCTTAAACTGATCTTCGTTCTAATATTAGAAGAACACACCTTTCGAAATAAATGTCGAAAATATTTTAAATTTAGTTAATTTATTATTTATTCTAAGAACAAAGGAGTTGGTTCAAGTAAATCCAAAAATATTTTGGGAATCCACACACAGGCACTTAAATGAGTTGTATATTTTTATTATCTTACCTCATTAGCATGATAACCTTATAAGGGCGAAAAAATTGTCTTATTAGATATTAAACTTCACAAAGGTTAATTTGCTAATTTTTTTTTTTATAATTTGACGTATTTAACGTCCAATTTCTAAACCTGATCCCATCGACAGGTAATTCATCGTGGTGAAAGGGGAAAACAAGATTTCACCCATTATACATTTTTCGTCCATCCAGGAATCGAACCCAGGATTATTCAGTATTGTTTCATATCAAATAATAAATTGACTTTGGGAGAGCTTCAAATCTTATATAAAATTGACATTGAAAGTATTTCATGTAAACTGGCAAATTAACTTGGAAATTGTTTAGCACCAAAAACCAAATTAACTTTGAAATTGTTTCATATCCCCTTCAGAAACTGTTTAGTATTAAATAACATAAATACTTTGAGAATGTTTCATTTCTTATAAAAAATTAACACTGATAGTGTTTCATATTAAATAACAAATTAACCTTGATAGGGTTTCATATTAAATAACAAATTAAACTTGATAGGGTTTCATATTAAATAACAAATTATCCCCAAGAGTGTTTCATTTTAAATAAAAAACTAACTCTGAGAATTTTCCGTATTAAATGACAAACTAACATTGAGAGTGTTTCGTATTAAACTAAAATTAACTCTGATAGTGTTTCATATTAAAAGTGTTTTATCTCTAATAACAAATTAACCTTTTTCATATCTAATTACAAATGAACCTTGATATTATTTTAAATCTAATAACAATTTAACGTTGAGAATGTTTAATCTCTAATAACAAATGAACCATTTTCTTATCTAGTTACAAATTAACCTTGAGATTATTTCATATAAAAAAATTAACATTGAGAGTGTTCCAATTATAACCTTTAGATCATTTAATATCTAATAACAAATTAACCTTTAGATTATTTCATATCTAATAACAAATTAACCTTGAGAGTGTTTAATCTCTAATAAAAATTAACCTTGAGAGTTTTCCATATCTTGTTACAAATTAACCTTGAGATTACTTCACATCTAATAACAATTTAACCTTGAGAGTTTTCCATATATAGTTACAAATTAACCTTGAGATCACTTCACATCTAATGACAATTTAACCTTGAGAGTTTTCCATATCTAGTTACAAATTAACCTTGAGATTACTTCACATCTAATGACAATTTAACCTTGAGAGTTTTCCATATCTAGTTACAAATTGACCTTGAGATTACTTCACATCTAATGACAATTTAACCTTGAGAGTTTTCCATATCTAGTTACAAATTACCCTTGAGATTACTTCACATCTAATGACAATTTAACCTTGAGAGTTTTCCATATCTAGCTACAAATTAACCTTGAGATTACTTCACATCTAATGACAATTTAACCTTGAGAGTTTTTCATATCTAATAACAATTTAACCTTGAGGGTGTTTCATATCAGATGGCAAATCAACCTTGGTGCGTGACTGTGACACGCGTACACACACACACACACACACATATATATATATATATATATACTATATTTATATCTGCATTCCAAGAGGACCTCGAGGCATGTTCTGACTAGTTTGTGGCTCACTCTTGCATGTTTGTTAAAATACGAAATTATACTCGATATGAACGAGAACCAGGCCACATAGGAAATTAACCTTGCGAGCGATCTGAGATTTAAATTGGCCTTAGGGGTGTTTGCTGTCTTCTACCTGTTCCAACTTTCGTGTTTTGAATTGGTTACCTGGTACCTAAATTTCGACATCTTTCTTTTTAGCTGATGCATGTTTATTGACGCAATCTTTTGTGAGTTTTTAGGCACTCTCTTATAATAACTTCCCGAAAAACGCTGTAACTTATTTAATCCAATAAAAATTGATCTAATTCAGGAAACCCCTTTTAATGGATGGTATGACTGTTTTAGAATCAACTTAGTTTGTATGTCAGATAAAAAAAATTGTATTAGTGAATAATACTAATAGGCATATTTAATGTATTTATTGTCTATTTTCATGTGTTTGTAAACACTAATTTGTAAATGTATCAGTTTAATTTATTTCTATTAATTTTTTCCCCAGACATGCGGTAATCACTAGTAGTTCGTAATTATTTTATTAATATTACATAAGTACTTTTATGTAGTCTTGTGGTAAAATGCAAGAAAACGCCGTGTCCTTAAATTCAACCAAATAAAGACGCTATCACTAGTTGAATAGTTATCTTCATCAATATTTTCAATAATGTTAGGAAATGTATTTCTTCAATAATCGTAAATCCACAAATAATTGGGAACTTCTTGTTCGGCTAAGATAATAAAGTTTGCTTGAAATATATTTAATCAAAGTATAGTATTATACTATTTTGATAAAACTTTTGAATTAATTGAAAATAATCCAAATGAATCCAAACCAGTGGTTTACAATCTGGCAACTTGATCCCTTATGTACAACATTTTATGCGTGAATTAAATACTATATACTACGTTTTAACCTTAGACGTCCTTGATTTTGAAAAATAAATAATTTACCATGCACCTCCCAGTATATACCTACTTAGCAGATTTGTTTAAATATGTCAAATATTTCAATAGCTATCAAGAGAAAATTAACATGGTCAGTCGTCATATCAGCGTTTTTACCTTGTAAAAACACGATTAAAACTTCTTGATACAACAAATCAAGAAAATGATTCAATGTGTTCAGTACACACGTAGCATTTTGTTCTAGCTCTTTAGCAGCTTAGTGCCAATTTGCACGGATGACAGGTTGTCTTTGCAGTCTTTTAATCGTGGTCGTTAATTTTTAGAAAACCCTTGGGTTCACATTGATGACATGCGACGTCTTTTAACTGCCATAGGTACTTGTAACAGTTGCAATGTCGTTAAAAAGTACAAGTGTCGTGGAACCATAACAGTGTAGTTTAACAGTAAAATTGTCTTTGCCTTTCTAGAAAACTTCAGCAGGGTATTAAGAAGTTCTCACGATCGTTATCTGTCACAGAAACATATGAGCTTCCGAAGTTGATGTTGAAAATATTATTTATTAATAAGTGAACTAGAGAAAAGGCTGGAGTTTTGAAATGAAAAGAATGATCAATTTAAAGTAAAATTAAATACATGTAATCACTGCAATTACATTTGCAAGAATGCATTCCCAAACTTTGAGGATATGGAAGAATATTATAGAAAGGCTAAATTTCACTTGTTGGAATATCACAAAGTATCAATTTATTGTCCATAAAGAGGAATGGAGGAGGTTACATAATGATGAGAGACATACCCTGTACTCATCACAAGACATAGTTAGGATAATAAGGTCTCGTAGATTACGGTGAGTGGAACATGCAGTGGTGTAGTTAGCTAACGCGCTAGTTTTGTGTTGAGCTAGACAGCCGAGGATGGGGAGATCGAGGTTCAAATCTCCCTCGGGTGAACTGGGGGAAGGGGGTCCTAAATGGTCTTCCACGCTCCCTCCACGCAAACGCGGGTTCACTTCATCGATATTCAACCTTCCCAAGTCCTAACTGATTAGCGTAATTAGTACTTAAGCGTATAACCTGAACGGGTAGTAAGACGTGGCGCTAAATAAAAAACAAACATGCAGCGCATTGGAAGATTCTAGAATATTGTTCAGGGTATTGACTGGTAAACCTATTAGGAAGAGAACATTGGGAAGACCTAGACGCAGATGGGAGGATAACATTAGAATGGACCTGAAAGAGTTAGGGTGTAATGAGGTTGATTGGACAAGATAAGGATAGATGGCGTACTTTTGAAAGTGTGGCAATCAACTTTTGAGTTCCTAATGTCATAAAGTAAGCAAGTAAAGTATCTTTAGTGTAAACACAACAACGAATGTAGACGCTCGCAACGACAAATTTTTATCCAAATGAACAGACACAAACCAACGTTTTATAGAATAATGTATGTTTTGTAAATTTACTTTAAATGCGTTTTTATAATTTTTATCTTACACTTTAGTTTGGTAATACCACAACCCATTTATTATCCGTTCCCAATTCAACATTTTTAGATTCTGCTTATGCTTATTGTTTTAATTGGAATCATTTCTTGGGATAAACAACTTGAAAATACAGGTCTTCACATAATATTTTAAGAAATAAGAGATCTTATTTTGAAGAAAAATAACATTGGCCATGAAACTGTATCACTTAGCTTGAGGTATGGATATTTAATCTAGACTTTAATTTATTTCAAAGTTTTATTAAATTTAAAAAATATAATTGAAAATCCTAATCTTTAATTCATGCTCAAATGGCTCTTTATACTTTTCTTTAATTTATCCATTATCTCCATTTATAGTATTTATTTTTGTAGGCCTAGTTAAATGCTCTGTGTCTTTTAACCGTTTGGGCTCTCCACTTATTTAAACGAATGAGTTAATAATTATAAAGGTAAAATTAAGAGAAAATGGATCCACATTTGTATGGAGAGAGGGTTAGAATTCCTTTTGGAAAAAAGTCTGAATGCACAAGGCTTGTATTATAACTCTGACCTCCTCGTCACCAGCAAAGCAGAAGATGCGAGATTAGTGACTTTGTCAGCGTGACCCCTGGCACAGGTTACTTGATTTTATTGTTAACCATTACCCTCTTCGGTAGCCACGTGGTCTAATGTGTCATTCTCACAATATACTATACTGCTGATTACTGGAAGATCGAGGCTTGAATCCCGGTCAAAGGACTGATTAGTTTTACCTTAATGGTTTTCCACTCTCTCTCCACGAAAATGTATGTACACTCCCTTTAAATTCAACCTCTTTTATCCTTAACACATTAACTTAATTAGTACATATTCGTAGAACCCGAATGTCTAGTAAGACGTGGTACTAAAAAAGTTTACCATAACTATTTAATGCTATAGTACTATTTTATGTATAACTTATTATCTAGTGTATTTTTGTAAATTATAGTATACACTGTTTACAATTAGTTGACTAATCACATTTTGACACAATCGTATAGTTAGAAATGGATGGAATCCTGTATTTATCGAATCCTAATCTTGAATCTATATCTTAAATTTTCTTTAGAATCTCAAATTCAGATTGGAATCCTCAAATATTTAAAAATGTAGAATTTTAAGTTAAAGGTAAAATATTTAAAATTGAATTAAAAATAATAGGGTCTGTGCGCATTCGTGTAATTATTATCATTGTACTATTGGCAGCTTAAAGTTCTAGTGAAGAATGACCCTGGGAACGGGACGATTCCTGGATAGCTCACATGTTAGAGAATTGGCCTACTAAGTTAAAAGTCCCGGGTTTGATTCCCGTATCCAGGTGTCATTTTTAAATCAAGAAAATATTTAAAAAAAGTCGTTTAAGAATTGGCACCACTGACAAATAGTATTTTCTTTGATATGTATATTACTTAATAAAAAATAGAATAATTTTTACTACAATTTTTTCCTTTTTTTTTGTTATTTTGTTCCTCTGCAAACTACTTGAGTTTTTATATTTCCTTTTACAATGGGTTTGAAATTTGTTTATATCAAGTAAAGGCCTTTATAACTGTAACCAAGATAATTTTTAGAGATTTTTACGAATCTCGAATATTTAGAATACCATAGGATTCGAGCGTCCCATCTTTAGCTATAAGATATATGATACCATTGTGAAACCAAGCAAGGTAGGGTTCGTTTACCCTAAAAGGTAGTAAGCATACCATTCTGGTTTTCACTATGGCGTAGCTTATAAGATAGGTCCATTGTAAAGACCGTCAAAGTAAGACTGTGAGCTTTCACTCTAAATGGAGTGTTCATTTAATGCGTTGTTCTATAAAACCTCTCTATCATTTTAGACATCACTGATATAATAGATTAAAATTGAAGCAGTAGTAACAATAGTAATAAGTATAACTCATTATAATTCTCACTATAACGTATTATTATTACCATCCCTATAATCAAAACCATAATTGTTAGTTTTACAAAGGGGCATTTGTACTTGATTGGAAAATCTCGTCAGTTTGACCGGATCTTATTTTTTTATCGTCCTGATGTTTACTAGAGCGGAAAGTGGAAGAGTGGTTTGAAATAGTCCACAGAAAGCAAAAGGTAAAAGTGATTTAAACCAACAACACCTTGCATGTGAGCATGCGTGTGACTCCTTAAGAGACCATCTCACGGTCGGTTAACCGGGGGAATTAGATACATGATTACTCTTGAACCTAAAGTATCATCGAGGTGCGGTCTTCTGCAGTCTTCACTTGAAATCAGTGAAATTAGGATCATTGAAATAGTTTTTTTATACATATGTTAAAAAGGTTTCATTGGTCTGATTCTACTCTTTTCTAATACATACTACTAGGGGGTAGGGTAGGGGGGGTGGAGGGTTGCGAATGTCACTTTTTAAATACGAAGCGAAGCTTGAAACATAGGAAGAAAAGTCGAAGATAAGGTTTTGTTGTCCTTTAACACCAGTTTAATTTTTAAACTATCCATTAAGTGCATCTTGTTAAAGGAAAGGCTTAGAGAAACAAATAAAATCTACTATATTTTACTTTATGCTGACATATCTGAACTCTTGTGAATATGCTTAAGTTATAAATGTCATTTGATCACTTGTTGGTGTTAAAATATGGTTTAGTAGCTGTTAAAAAAGTGATTGCATACTAAAATATATCATATTTAATAATTATATTAAAAATATTCACTATATATTTATATATCGAAATTTTATTCTTCCTTTGAAATGTTTTGAAGATGCGAAGTCTATTGTGGTTTATCGATGTAGAAGCTAAGGATATTAATTCAACTTTGACTTCGGCGTTTCGAAGCTTAGCAAACCCTAAATACTACAGAAAATCGCACCACGATGCGATGCTTGGTTCGAGCTGTATTACCTAATTAAGTTACGATCCATCCATGGTGCGAGACGGGCTCTTAATTTGTTTGAATGTTGGTCCGTGGGACCAAGTGGGTAAGGAGGCCGACTGCAGGTGTTAGGGAACCTTGTGTTCGTTTCAAGATGTAGCCTGAATGCATTTGAGTTATTTCAATAATTTGAGAGACTACATTTCTGGCATTATTGTTGGATTTTTAGTGGCAAATGTACTTTAGATTACATTAAGTGAATTTTTCTAGCACTTAAATAATCCTTTGTTTAACTCAATATTTTTCAACTGGTGTGCCACGAAGGGTTAGCAGGTGTGCCGCGGGAGTATGGGGGAAGATAAAAAAGAAGCAAGAACAATTTTGAGGGATCAAAATAAATATTTTTAAATCCATGATCAATATTATTTTGGAAAAATAGTACAATTATTAGAATTTTAGTGATTGAACTTTTAAACACAATATTAATGCTAGCTTTTTTTTAATGATAAAATCTCTCCCTAAAATACCTGATGGTGTACCTTGACAATTTTAGCGCCTTGTTTAGTGTGCCATGGAGTGAAAAAAGTTTAAAATCGCTGTTGATGATAATGCACTTTTACTACACTAAATAAAATAAAGTTAAATAATAAGATTAACAAACAAGTAAAACCAACGATTATTTACGTATTTATAATATAACAAACACAATTATGATAGCACTTTATGAAGATATAAATTAAACTCGACCGATTCGTTCTATAAATGTTTAGAAAAATCATTTCGTGATGATTTTCCTTTTTAATTCACGTTCACGTTGTAATCAGTGTAAGCTATGCGTGTTAGATTGCTTGGGTTATGTTTACAGACAAATTATCTAGAGCCTAACTAGACTGACAGGGCTGGGGTTGATATTGCTGGAATTGCCTCAAGATGTCAGATTTTAATCCCAACTGAATCCACTATGTGTTAAACAAAGTGGTCTCCCATTGTTTCGTCTAACAAAATTGATGTTACATTTTCTTGAAATTGAACTTCTTTATTATTTCACACCCTTTTTAAAATGTGTATCTTTTTACTTTCTCTCTATCTTACAGGTAGAGAAAGTATGGTGATCGTCAAAAAAATCGAACTCGAGATTTTGATGAATCTTGACGTTTCATGACTCCCTGAATCCGAAAAAGTAGTTTTTGAAATTCCGTCTGTCTGTCTGTCTGTCCGTACCTCCAACTAGAGCTTAAACTATTTTACCGATTGAGCTAAAACTTGATATCTAGGGTTTTCATAGGGTTGCCCCGAGGGGTTTTTGGAATTGGATATCTACCCCTAAAATTAAGGGTAGTTTACTGAAGGGCAAAAAGAGAAAAAGTCCATTTTCTCAAAATCGGCTCTAACGATTTTGATTAAATTTCATTTATAAACATTAATAAATATTCCAAACAAAATGGCTACTCTCAATATATTTCGGCAAAATGGCTTTAAGGGCTCCGGTCTGATGCGTAAATTAACATTTTTTATAATATCTCCGAAACTATTTGAGATATGAAATTACTTATCATTACAAATATGTATATATATTTATAATACAAATATTTTATTCGAAACAAATTTTTATAAAATCAATAACTTTCAATCTATACGCAATTATATGAATTTTTTAACTTTTTGGACATACAGTTTAAGTATTGCGACCGTAAAAAAAAAACTAGCCTAAATGTTGATGGATGTCGACGTCTCATGACCCCCACAACCCTAAAAAATAATCTTTGCAATGCCGTCTGTCTGTGTGTCTATAAAAACTTAAAATTAAGGGTAGTTTACTGAAGGGCGAAAAGAGAAAAATTTGGTTTTCTCAAAATCTGCTCAAACGATTTTGATTAAAATTCGTATCTAGGCGTTAATTAAGATTATAAATAAACTGGCCATTTTCATTTTCCTATGAAAATGATTTTTAGGGTACTTTACAGAAGCTTTAATTTCCGTATCTCCACAACTATTTGAGAAACTAAACAACTTATCATTGCAAAATTGTAGGACTATTAGAAATAAAAAACTTTTATTTGACATATATTTTTATAAAAGCAACAGTTTCTGAGATATTTGCAAATATATTAATACAATTTTATGAGCTTTAGTTGTAAACATATACTACTTAAGTCTTAACGCAATAATTCTCCAATGCCATAGAGTAATTAAATATAAGTAAGTATCTAAAAAAAGTATGTTATTTTTCCTTAAAACTCTTAGGATAAATGTTTGCACAGCAATGATCTATCTCCATTTTAGACTCATTAGTCAAAATTTATATTTTTTATTGGTCAAAATGTATAAATGAATAATTAAATATCAATGCGATGACTTGAATATGTGCAACACCTTGACGATACTTGAGTTTATAGAAAGAGAGAGAAAGTCTGTGCGGTGCGCCGTACCATTTATTTATAAGTCTAGCTCAATGTTTTATTTTATGCCTAGTGACAATTTGTTTTAAAAAATATAGAAACCACTTGGGTGTAAATGTTGGAGGGTGGGGGATAGAAAAACATGCGTATAGCACCAACAGGTGATTAGACGCGTGCCACATAAAGAAAACACATATAAATCACAGGTTGACTGGTCTGTTTAGTCAATTTTGGTCAGAATATGTGTAATTTAGTTTTTTAGCACCACATCTTACTACCCGTTTGGGTTATACACCTATGCACTAATTACACTAATGTTTTATAGGTCAGTTTAAATTTTTGTGGAAGTGTACCCACATTTGCGTTGAGGGAGAGTGGAAAAAACTCAATATACCCGTCCGGGATCGAACCATAATCCCCCTGTCTTCGATATTGCAAGGGTAGCACCTTATACCATTTGCCCACCAAAGCGGGTCGTTTTATAATTAAAAATTCACAATTCCTATTCTAAAAATTAAAATACATATTTTCACGCTTATTTATTTGTATACCATTGGCGTGTACACACTGAAAATATTTGGCGAGTTTTCTCATTTCTAATATTAACAGAGCCCCATGAAATTGAGCTCGGTGACTTAAAAGAGAAGAGTAAATAACTAAATGTTCAATGAAAATATGGTGACCTTTATAAACTTATGCAAACATTTGATTAAATTGAATTTATTTACTAAAAATAAAATCCAAAATAATACTGCATAGCGCTTAGAATTGGGTGTTTTGTTTAAACTATAAAATATTACTATATATTTGAAATTGTCTATATTTTATCTTTAGCTAATACAAATATGCATCAAGAAATATATTTATTGTATTATTATGTTAGGATAGTCAAGTATTGTAGATTAATGTGGGCAGGACATACAGCGTGAATGGGAGAGTCTAGAGCCTTGTTCAGGCAGGGGCGTCGCACCGGGGGGAGGGGGGGTTACCCCAATGTTGGTTAAAAGCTTGAAAGTTGGGAATTTTGTGAGATTTTGGATCTGGAGTTGGAAAATTTTAGGCTTATTCTCTACTCCTTTAGGCCTACTTTATATTATGAAAGTCCTTAACCAAAGACTTCTACAGACAAATTTAAAATTTCCCAACTGTTGATCCCTATTCTACAAATTATCCCAGCTTCAAAAATCATCATACATTGAAGGGAGATTCCTTCTGTAGTAGAATGTAGAAATCTTAGTTAATCAAGTAGTTTAGTAGCGCCGCTGTCAATAGGCAGAGAGTGTATGCCGAGTGCGGTATGGAAACGAATCGTAAGTTTAGTACGCACTTGGAAACATTGTTGAGCAACTCTTGGCCAACTGTTGCCCAACTGTTTCCCAGCCGTTGGCCAACATGGGAAACAAATTGTTGGCAAACATTAAAGAAACATTGTTTCGCGTCCAGACTACAATGATGAAAGATTTGTTTCCCGTACAGAGTTCATTTGAGTGAACGATGTCTGTTGAGGCTATGGCTGCTATGGCTTGTGCTTTATATGTAGTTATGAGCTGTTCAAGAAGACAGAAAATAAGAAAACGGGTGTAGGTGCTGGGTCTGTAAAGTGCTTCAAAATGGTTCATACTATGCAAATAAGCTTCCGACAGAACTAAAGTTCGAAGACGGCAGTGGTTTTAGGAACTTCACACAAATGTCTCCTACAGATTTTGAAGTCTTTTACAAATGGTTAGTCCCAGGATAATGCAAAGCAACACACGATTTAGATCAGCAATCTCACTTACTAGCCCACGTTGCTTGTTGTCAGAAATGTTGGCCAATATTGTTGAGTAACCCATTTGAAATGGAACACGGGAAACATGTTTTCCCCGCTGGGAAACACAAAGGCAACAAGAAAAAATGTTGCCCAACTGTTTATAAAGCAAGGGCAACATGTTGGCAAACAATGTTACTGGGGTAAGTGTTTCCTAGTGCGAACTAGGCTTAAGTGAACATGAGCTGCTCAGTAGAAAAATTTCACTCATCCAGCAATGCTTGAAGTGGCAGCATTGTCAGCCAATGTTTTGTTTATTGTTTAGTGTTTTTAGTTTTAAATTTCGTGGCTGCTAGACTGTCACAGTTTTATGACTCAAATTGTCATATGTTGTACAGCCAATGCCTTAATTAGGGCTTTATTAAATTTTGAAGGTATAAATACAGTGAGCGTTACGCAACCTTTTATTGTTTTCTTATTGGAAGCTCTGACTGATGAAATGAGGACATTGAGGTTAGTGTTAGTGTTTGACTTCTGAAATATACACTAATTTTTATAGAAAGTACCCATACTAGTTTGAATTGAGCTGATGTATCTTATTTCATTAATTATTAAAATAGGGTTTCATGAAAGCAATTTAAATAGACTCAAAGCAACTATGAAGGAAGCTGAGTAACTTAGGGATTTGTTACATTGTTACAAATCTTATAATTTTTCATTTAATTAAGTAGACTACATTAAACAAAAGTAAAACCTTGGATTGCGAGTAACTTGGTTTGCAAGTGTTTTGTAAAACGAGCAAAAATTTTCAATAAATTTTAACTTGATGAACGAGCGATATCTTGCAATACGAGCAGTGTCATTGGATAGGTTCTTTGTTAAAGTCGCACAAAAAGAAAAATATTCCAGTGATCCAACATATAGCAGTGATTCCGTTAGTGACAGTGAAAGTCGTCCTAAACAATAACCCACCTCCTCCTCTCATCTCTCTCGTCTACCTCACACCAGCCACCATTAAATTTAATAAATACATTTGATTACAGTACAGTTACATTTAAATAACGAAAATAAAAAATATATAAATCATTTTTAGATTAAATATTTTTGGGTTGTGGGACGAATCATCTGAGTTTCCATTATTTCTTATGGGGGAAATTCACTTTGATATAAGAGTGCTTTGTATTACGAACACGTTTACTAAACGAATTATGCTCTCAATCCAAGGTTTTACTGTATAAGTTTCTTTATTCATCCTTTAACATTTTCAAATTTGGGGTAGATTTTTAAATTCGTTATTTAGTGTTCGATTTGCATGAAATTTCGTATAACCATGTTGTTTAGAGTGATAATTTCAAATTTGTCATCAGCTATTTCATAAAATGTCAGGGGAATCCCGTTCACCCTCACGAGCTAAATTACAATATGTTGTGAATAGTTTATTCACGTACCAGTATTAACATTTTAGGGACTTGCATGAGGTTATGAAGCAGGACATTAGTAGACAGGTATCAAAATACTGTAGAAATATCGATATTTCAATTTTTTTTTGTGATTTATTTTACAGCTGAAAATGTTTTAAACAAACCTGGCCCAATTGCTAAGTTTTTTTTATAAAGTGACGAGTGAGTTCTACATCTGAGGAAGCTTAGTTAAATATTGCTTCCAAATGTGTTATAATAAAGCAGCGATTTCTAACCTGGGGGTCGCAGCGTGTTTTGGGTGGGGTTTCAGCTTTATATCTACTTTTTCAAGGATTTTAATGATTATAGGAAGATGCGAAATTCTAATAGAAATGTAAGTTGTTGAAGTGCTAAAAAAAACTACCAAGTTACTGCTTAGGTTCCTTTTGGCTATTCCATTCTGATAGCTTCTTGCTGACTTGGTTTACTGTGGCAGCCTTGTAATGCTGATAGCATAACATAAAACCATCCCCCCCCCCCCCGGGCTTGTTGATTCTATTTTACCACATATTAGTCACATATAATCATTATTATAAGCAATTTATAATAATTAAAACAAGCATTAGTGGAAATATGGGTTTAATATCACGCTCTTTTGGTTTGGTTTGTTAGTGAAGGTGAAGTAATGAATCTAATTCTGGCCAGGGGTAGTTGATTATGATATCCCTACATGCAAATAAGGGTATATTCCGTCTAAAAATTAGCTATCCCACAGTTGTACTTTAATATAGATTGGTAGTAAGACACAGTGAAACAAAAACTTGAAAACTAGGATTTGAACACTTAAGTTATCAAAGGGTCACGATGCTGGCAGATTTAAAAGTTGTGGTCATAAACTACAAAATGTTGGAAACAACTGTAATAAAGTAAGTTATATTTTTTAATCTAAAAATAGACGATATGAACGATATAGCTGCAAATCTAAATAAATATATTTAGCTCAATTGGATGTTTAGCTCAGATCCAGGTAAACTGAAATAAATAATAATTCAAGTTATTTCCTTCTGCACTGAAAAATCCTAGATCAACAAATACATTTAAATATAAAGCTGCCTAAAAGCTCGGTTCAAGGCTTGATTATCGCCCCAAATTTTAAAATTTTCTGGGAGCCTCCCCCCTCCCCGTTCTCAACATTGCCCACTGCCCTTGTACTCTCCTTTACCACTTGGCAATTTTTCTAAATTTCGAAATGCTCAAAGTTGGGAAAAAAACACTGGTTTCCCCCCCTCTAATATATTTCATGCAACGCCCCTGTGTTCAGGGTATTGACTGGCAAATACAATTGGAAAAGACGATTTGGAAGACCTAGACGCAGATGGGAGGATAACATTAGAATGGAACTAAAAGAGATAGGGTGTAGTGAGGTGGACTGGATAGAACTAGCTCATAAAGGGATAAGGTTTAATGAGGCAAACTGTATAGAACTAGCTCAAGGTGGCGAGAGTGTATTGAGGTGGACTCTATAGAACTAGCTCAAGAGAGGGATAAGGTGTAATGATATGGACTGGATAGAGCTAGCTTAAGATAGGGATAAGGTGTAATGAGATGGACTGGATAGAACTAGCTCAAGATGGAGATAGGGTTTAATGATGTGGACTGGATATAACTAGCACAAGATATGAATAAGGTGTAATGAGGTGAACTGGATAGAACTAACTCAAGATAGGGATAGGTGTCGTACGTTTGTAAGTGTGGTAATGAATCTTCGAGTTCCTAATGCCATAGAGTAAGTACATAATATTATGTTACGTAATGTAAGCGCCTACATAATAAAATCAACTGTGTATTAAAAGTTCCGCATTGTTGGGCACATGATCAAAGGTATCAGGCTAGCAATAGATTATATTATTGGTGACAGGAAGATCTAGGTATTAATTATTAATTTCAGACCTGTCCACTGGGGTGGTTTCCTACATATGATTTATTGTTCCACCTTTTCCATACCTTCGACGTGTGAATTTGGGTTCATTACTACCACATTACGTGGTCTTCCATGTGAATTTGGGTTCATTCCCACACACTACATGGTCTTCCGTATGAATTTGGGTTTCATTCCCACCACACTACGTGGTCTTCCGTATGAATTTGGGTTTCATTTCCACCACACTACGTGGTCTTCTATGTGAATTTGGGTTCACTTACATTAAACTACGTGGTCTTCCATATCTCTATTATTTAAATTAAGTAATTAATAATCGATATGTTAAACCTATTTTTTTTTAATTTATAGAATTCTCATGTTTGTTAATTGGTTTGTTTATGTGTCCTTAATGATCATACAATTTACAGATTTATATTAAACTTGGTAACATCATACTTCAGCATTGCTATCCAAAATTCCAACATATTAACCATTTTCCTAACGTTTACCACAAAAAAAAAAGTGTAGGGGTCTAGAGCATTTATCTCCACTAAACTATATTGGCAAGAATCTTCTAGGAGCGCCACACGCTATAAAAATAAAATATTGGTATTGGAATATAATAGTTTTAAATGCCTAAATAAATCCTACATTTTAAAATATTAACTAACCCCATCCCATGTTGGCAATTATTTGAACTCATAACTGTTATTTGAATATAATAATTATTTTTAATTTTGGATCATAATTATTTGTGTGGTATTAATTAGCTATATTTTTTTAATCCCATCACACCAAAACAAACCAAAAACACTTTTAGTTTACATGTCACTAGAAATTAATTCTTTTGTCCAGGAATGGGTCTTCTTGACTTGAGACCACCCCAAAGACGAAACTGTTATCTATTTGAAAGATATCAGTTTCAATAAACTTTACAACAGTGCTTTCATCTTTTGACGTTTTAGGTGAGTAGTTTTTACCAAATGTTTGACTAATTTTGATGAAGTTTATTAATGTCAAAGCATATATATTTTATATTTTTAGAAAAAAAAGGTTCATAGAATATACTGAATTTGTATTTTTTAAATATAGAATAAGATTGGTATCTTCCTCTGCTGTGCGTCTTACTACTATTCCGGCTTCATATTTACATTTCTGAGATAGGGATGAGGAAGGTAGAATTTTTTGTAGATGCACCCGCATCTGCTTGTAGGTAGAGTGGTAAACTGAATCCCCACTTCCCAACACCAGCAAATCATACGGGACGAGATTGTCTCATTTTCGCGTGCCCACCGATGCGTGTATAAAACTAATCAGATTAATTATTTATTTTACTCACCAAATTTATTTATGTTTCGCTACACACATTATAAGACCACCTCTGTGGTCTAGTGGTCAGAGATTCTAGCTACAGATCCATAGGTCCCAGGTTTGATCCCCAGCGCTTCCAAAATCTATCTCTTAAGCTGTAGATCTGGAACGGGCTCAAACTCAGCCTCGCGACGACAAAGGGAGAGCTATTTTATTGAGTAAAGTAATGGCAGCTGCGATTTAGAAAACTGATATTAACGTCTGTAGGACTCGTTGTGCTGACCACATACTACCCTCTAAACGCAAATGTTGGCACTATCATCGCCTACGGTGGCGGCGGCTCAATCGATTTAGCTGACTTTCTGGCTCACACCATGGAGTTTATTTTACACACATTACAAAGAGTTTATATTTGCACCTACGGTGTGAAAATTGGTATGTTCTTACCAAAGATTTCACAATTTTAAAGAAATCAAGTAGGAATTTATTTTGTGAAAATATTGTATCCCAATAGAAGAGTAGATGATTCAACATTTGTAGTTTTAGATTCGACCACATTGAGATTCTTCACCTCGATGTAACCGAAATCTTGAAATACATCCTATACACTAAAAAATAATGACACCATAAATAAGTAATGAAATAGTGGCTTGGTCCCAAATCTTGATATACTTACTACCTTTTGTGTTGGTTACATACCTCAATGCTTTAAATCTTTTCCAAAATTTGACAACTGCAAACAAAAATTGACAGGAAAGGTCTATAATCTTAAAACTCTAGATTAAATAAGTTTTTTTACGTACTTTCAAATCTCACAATTCGTCTGGCTATCCATATTTATATTTATTCTATGGGGATAGAGTAAGAGAAAGGTATTTAATGTTGGCTAACGTATTTCTAAATGCCATTCTCGCATTACTTGATGTGTTAGTTAAAATGGCAACAAGTCTATATTCACTTTTATATGCTTATCGTGGCAAAATAGGAGTTTGTAAATAATTGATGGCAATGTGTTTGGAGATTAAATAATGTAGATTGCTGCAACCGTAGGTAGAGATTGAAAGAAGAAGATAATTAGGCGAAACATAAAAAAGAAAGAGAAAGGTAGGACAGCCCACATTAACGTCTAATTAGGTTAGTATTTTATCTATAACTATTTACTTTAATAATGTTTAGCATTAAAACAATTTGACAACCAATCTGCATCTTCAGAGAGTGTTACAAGTTTTTCCTTTGGTTTTTTTTCTGCATACATAAGTAGAACTAGGGGAGAGTCGGTGAATACCGATCACTTTATAAAAAATATTAGCTAAAATAGGGAAGTAAATAAAAAAGTATTTTACTACTGGAATGATTATAGAAACTATTTTAATATTTAGAACCAACAATGATGCCAATATTTTTTAAATGGTTTGGATGAAATATTTAAATTTTCAAACAATAGCTTTGATCAGTACTCCCCGCTTTTTCGGGTAATACCGATCAGAGACTTAAAAATGTATTTCACCTTGATGGTGATGTTAATAAAAAGAAAATTCAAGCTAAATGTCTTGTTTGACAAAAAAACTCATAAAGAGTGTTTCAATGGGTTTTAGGCCCAGTTAATCCTTAAGCTAATTTGGTGACTAAGGAAATCATAGTACAAAAATAAAAAGTAGCTATTTGTTTATTTCTTAATTTATTAAAACTCCTGAAATATTATTAATTTTATTTTACAGATTATCCCTCAACTGACCTACGAAAACATTATTTTATTAACTTTATTTCTTAGACTTAACCCTAAAATAATCACTACTAGTAATTTTAAAAAAACTTTTAGTTAATAACTGACTAAATACTAAAAAGTATTTTATCTTCTTTTTAATGTTTTAACTTTCCTTTGAAAAGTAATTATTTAGTATCATACTGTAGTTATTTATATCTTATGATTCACTGGAGATAGGCTACAGTGATCACATCTGTAACCCTATGCTCTGTCTCAGCCACTGCACTCAGCATGTACCTATTTGAGGAACAAAACACATTGGTACCATAATTCATTGTTTCTACCAAATTCTTCACAAACAGAGCACAATTCATTTTCAGAGGACTCCAAAAGTGGACAGATATCATCAAGTTCATTGTCATCACAAATTTCATCTTCATTTAAACTTTCCACCTCAGAGGAGCTTTCGAATGTGATATTCCTTCGAATTTTTTTCTTAATAGATTTTTTAATTCTTCTAGATTCTGCAACACGATTTTTCAAAATTTTATTTTCAGCCCTTTTTGCATTTTGCTCTTATCTTTTTTTTTCTTTAGCTTTTTCTAAAGTTTCTTTCCTTGGAGATGCGGTGAGAATTTCAAAATGTTGTTTTCTATTTTGTGTGAAGATTTTGACCTAGTTAACTGGCTTTGGAATGGGGAAAGTATCAGCAATTGAGATCTATTTGTCAAAATCATTTGAATTTAATTAATCGTTGGTATAAGGAATTTTAGAAGTATTTGAGCAAAAAGGTTGATGGGGTTCAGCTTTAAACATAGAATTGCAAGGACTCTTTGAAGTTGAAGGTTGGGTGACCTTGGAAGTGGATGGATTAGGAGATACTGCTGAGCTAGTAGCTGGAGGAGCTTGTAATTCATTATCAGCATCATCAGACATTTCAACGATTTGCGGGTTTGTAGGAAGGAAGTCTTCTTAGTTAAAAAATACAGGATTTATGAGGAAAATGCCAGTTTTGCTGAATCCTGATGCTGCCTTTTCCATCGTTGCTACCCGCATATAAGCTTGGTTGAAAAGAGACGCTAAATTATATGGCGGTATTTTTTCCTGAGCATTATTTTTCATATAAATATCGCATTCTCTATTAAATGCTATTTTAATGGGCCTGGAGAAAGACACGTCTAGGGGCTGCAGGTGGTGTGACGTGTGTGGCGGAATGGACACCAATACAATACCATGATCATGACAAAATAAATAGATTTCCAGCGTGGAATGAGTGTTATGATTATCCAGAAGCAGTAGAATGGGTTCTTTGAGTGAAGAATTTGTGTGCGCAGCAAAATGTTTTAACCAATCCACAAAAATGTGTTTTGTTATCCAACCAGCTTTTCAACAGGCGTAAACAGCTCCATGTGGGTCTCTTATTTTAAAATCAAATGTCATATTAACTCTTGGGAATATAAACATTGGAGGCACATAGGTACCGATAGGACTCATGGCACAGGCAACAGTGACATTTTTACCTCTTTTCCAACCTGTAGCAGCCCCCAATTGTTTTTGTCCTTTAACAGCTAAGATACGACCAGGTTTTTGTAAAGTCGAAATGCCCGTTTCATCTACATTAAAAATACGATGAGGTGGAAATTCGCATTTATCCTGAACATTTTCTAGATTTTCATAAAATCTTCATCCTTATTAAATGCAAGTATCCGATTAACACGTGTAGCTTCAGGACGTCTTAAACTCAAATTAGGATCTCGCTTCATAAAACGTGAAACCTAATCTTTACCAGCGAGTCGAGTCGTCTTATTAAATCGGTGTTTCAAACCAAGTTTCTCAGCGTAATTGAAAGCGAGTCGCCTCAGCTCTAAATGAGACATGCCATGAAATAGTTTTGACAGTAGGATGACATGTTCTGCAATGTCTTGCTCTGAATTAAATAAAGAATGCCTTCCTGGGACAGCCCCCTTTAAATTACAACTTTTCAGTATATCATGTAAAGTCGCAAATGGAATATTAAATGACCTTGAAACCTTTCTACCTTCGGCGTTGACTGCTTTGACTGCTGCATTCAAAAAATCTGAAGTCTATGTTTTCCCTCTGTTCGTAGTCCTTCCCTTTAATTTTGGCATCTGTACATAATAGAATGGAGAGATTTCCATTATTAAAGGTAAAGAGTTAATTAAAAAAATCAATTTCATATATGTAGGTCATATAATTTATTCCATTATAATTGCTCTTTCAGTTTAAATGTATTTAAATCAATGAAGGGTAATACCGATCATTTTGGTATGCTGATCGGCACTAGCCACAAGGCGTGACCGGTACTACCCGATGCACACTCGTCAAACAAAAATGGCGATAAAGACAACCATTTGGCTATATTTTAGTGAATCTTGTAAACCAATTATTTACCAATAGATACTATTAAGTAGAGCAGTGGTAATACATATTAATGTTAAATAAAAAATATATACTTACAGTTAATACTGTTGAAGCACAGCAAAAGTTTGAAAACGATAAAATCTTAAATATTCCACTAACGTCCAAACAGCAAAGCGTTTAGTCTCCAACTGTCAACAAGCATCGTTACAATATGTCTCGCTAGGGAACAACACTAATAAGAGCCTCGTTCGTGTGAAATCCATCGAGTAAAAAGCTGGTCAGTATTAACTTTCTGATCGGTATTCACCGACTCTCCCTAATCCTATTATTTCTACTGATCGAATAATAATGTCATGTTTGCTTGTTTAAGGGTTAGTGAACTAGAGTACATTTAAATATAGGTTTTAATTGATTTAGGATGAATTACCAGTTACTCGTTCTGGTGGCCGCATGGTCTAACGCGCTACTCTCGTGTTAAACTAGACTGCTAAAGACGGGAAGATCGGGATTAGATCCCTATCTGGTGCACTGAGAGTTTTTTCCAAAATTGTTTTCCACTATCCCTCCACGCAAATGCGGGTGCACGTCCTCTAAATTAAACCTTCCTAATCCCTAATATATTAGTGTGATTAAATTAGTACATGGGCATATATAATCCGAACACGTATTAAGACGCGTTACTAAAAAGAACCAACAACTTGTAAATAGTAAGTCCACATAATAAATTTAAATTGTAATATTGTGTTCATCCTACGAGCGCTGGGTTGGATCAGCCAAGGACCTTTAATCTTTCGACAATGATGGTGCAATCCAAAGAAATGTGAACAGAAGGACTGTATACTATTGTTACATTCAATAGATATGTCATTTCAATATTTGAAGAATACTCGTTTTATATGTGCTATTTTGGGATTTTTCCTCTTTCAAGGCTTATGGATGGTGGCCCTGATTAATTAAAACCGACAAAAGAGGAGGTGACAACTTGCATACACGTCAATATTTTATTTATGATTTCACACCATTTCTAAAATTGTTGAAGCTGCTAAACCTGTTGTCCGCGTTCGCAAATAAATTGTTGTATTCACTATAGTAGAGCGAATTTAGTAATTAATTGTGTAACATTATCAAATATGAGTATAATTGTAAAATTAAAATAAATTTTAATTAATTTAAATAAAACTATATTATTATTATTATTATTATTATTATTATTATTATTATTATTATTATTATTATTATTATTATTATTATTATTATTATTATTATTATTATTATTATTATTATTATTATTATTATTATTATTATTATTATTATTATTATTATTATTATTATTATTATTATTATTATTATTATTAGCACCGCGTCTTACTACCCGTTCGGGTTATACGCACTTACGCTAATGTGAAATGGTAGGGTGATTGTGAGATGAAATAGAGGACCTACAGTTTAACGTGGAATCCGAACCACGGTGGAGGCCTGGCATTCCTCACATTCACAAGTTGTGATTAATACACATCTTGTCAGAGGTGAAGGAAGGGTTTGGCAATCAGATAAATCTTTGCCGGAGTCGAGGATTGAACCCCGGACCCTCAGCACAGAAGTCCGACACCTTACCCCTAGACCACCAGGTCACCAATAAAACTATAAAAAACCAACAATAAGATATAAAATTGCAACACTGGCACCCAAAACACGAGGGGATCCTTTCAAAGTTAGATAATAATAATAATAATAATAATAATAATAATAATAATAATAATAATATTTAGCACCGCGTCTTACTACCCGTTCGGGTTATACGCTTAAGTACTAATTACGCTAATGGATTAGGAATTGGGAGGGTTGAATTTAGAGGAAGTGAACCCGCATTTGCGTGGAGGGAGAGTGGAAAACCATTTAAGTAAACCACCCCAAGTTCACCCGACCGAGATTCGAACCTCGATCTCCCCGTCCTTTCAAAGTTAGAAATCGATCAAATGAGATAACGTCCACAACTCTCAAAATTATATTTTACTCTTCCAAAAATGTATGTTTAGGATTGTTTTATTATTAAATACAATTCTACTGACATTTATTAAGATTAAAAAAAAAACCCTTTAGATAATGCACAAAATGGAAGCCCAATCAAAGGTATGATTACAAAATATCATATAAAAAAAAGTGAAGTATGAACCAAGGAAAAAATCATTAAATAATATTGTTTAAGTATGAAATGATATATTTGTGATTTTAATACAGGTCTCTAAAGATCATGGTGGGCTTGCCTGCAAACGCCATCTTGAAACAGGACAAGTGGCACATACAGTGGGAAGGGTCAGAAGCACAATATAGCCCCCCTTTCTTAGACCTCAATAATTTTAATAAAAAACTTAAAATTCATGAAGGGGAGCCATAATTTAAAGCACTGAAGCTATGTCGAATGTTAAAGCTAAATTTTAAGACCAGGCTAATGAGATGATATTCACAATGTCTACCCACTGAAAGTATCCCTGTAATTCCCAATCGGAAATAATTACATATAATAATAGCTTTGATACATTTCAACCCCCCCCCCCCTCCTCACCACCACCACCACAATTGGAAAGCACTGAAAGGATTTATTGAAACACTTAATTTCACTTAAGTTCACAATTGCATAGGTCAAACTTAACAACAGTCATATACGTGATTTGAATACCAAAAATACTGTAGCTTATGTCTCTTAAGGGTCATTAAAGGATACAAAAATTATATAAATGAGTTGTTCGATTTTTATTTTAGTACCACGCCTTACTACCCACTCGGGTTATACGCTTAGTTAATCGATTATATAACTAAATTATCCAAGAACACAGTCAGTTAAACCAGGTTGAATGCCAAGGCATTTTTTGTTCACTTTAAATGAACACGTTTTTTAAAAAGCTTCATGTGAGTTGATTTGTGTCTTGTATCTATTGCTTTTATTATTGGGGATAGAATCAATTTAGCACTGCCCCTGGGTAACAGAAGCAATTATCAGCTTTCACCTCCCCCGTAATTTCCTCCTAATTTCCGAACTACAATAAAAACTAATACATTTTCTACATCATAGTGCTCTATCAAAATATCAAATTATATTCAGTAACAGAAAGAGATAGAGTTATTATTTCTCATGACTTCCAAATTTTGGTTTATTCATTGATAAAATGTAGGCTTAGATAGCTTATGCTTCACCATAGTATATATATATATATATATATATATATCTTACTTTTATATCTATCTATAGGGGAAACCAGGCAATTATGAGCGCCTTAAGAAAATCTGTTATTTCATAAGAAACAGTATGGCTATCCAAAAGTAATATTATTTTATTCAATTGATCATTCAATTAGGTCTAAAAAATACAATAAATATGAATGATATTTTAATAATTTTGGTCTAGAAAAAATAATAATTAAGTATCTGCAAGTGCTCATATTAAAAGCATGGGAGGAAAATATGAGCACACCCAGGGGGTAAGATGAGCATCGTGTTATAATTTGAGATACACATACAAATATATTTTAAATATAAGACAGAAATACTCAATAGGCCATATACACACAGGGAAATAGTGGTAAAGATATAACATATAATAATTACTCTCTTATTATCCTACAAGCACAAACCTACTGATACCTACTGATATTCAATTTCTGTCTTGATAGGCCTATTTTGCTAGTCTGAACAAAGGTCGCAAATGTAACGCTTCTGTTGTTTAAAAACACCACTGCACTTGACGTGAGCCGAGTTTTTGCATGATTGGCACTGTACCCAATCACCACCTGTTGTGGAAAAAAGATCCCCACAGAAAATGCACTCTGCATCCTCTACATCTCTTGACTTCTTAGCAGATGATGAATTTGAAGACTTTATTGCTCTTTTTTCTGGTAGTGATAACACATGTTTCTTGGCATTCTCGACGCTATTTTTGTGAGGACTATCCATGAATATAATAGAATAAGCCATTCTTCTAGTAGAAGGCTTCCTTGTACTTTTGGCTGGAATCGGAGTCAGGTCTCGGAATTTTGAAGAGCATTGTGAAGTTGATCCTGCCTGTAGTTATTATTTACTATTTTACGTTATTTTAATTATTATTATTACTTTAACTATTTTAATTGCTATTTTTTTGACTATCTTAAGCATGATGTAGCTGTAGACACCGCGAAAAGTGTAAAAATTCACAATTTAAAAAATATCAGGGTATTGTGAGCACCCCTGCTCATATAAACAACTGGGGCCATTTCGCCTTTTCAGCCATCTTATTCGTTATGGTGAGATGTTAATTTTAATTTCTTTCAAGGGATGCAATGAGTAGGTTTTATGTTACATTTGAGCTTAAATAACGACCAAACCAAAGATAAATGTTGTCCCTGTTGCTTATACAAACTATGGGAAACATTTTAGTAGCTTAATTTTAAACGTACCTTTTCATAAACTGATATATACAGGACGCTGTAATTATTTTATTAACGCCATGCAATTCCGTCTATGTTGCTATGATGCAGTTGAACGTTCTTCAATAAGGTGGCAGTACATACTTGCCAAGGGGAGAGTTTCAGACGGGTATGCTCATATATCACACCTGCTCATATTAGCCTGGTTTCCCCTATATATATATATTATTTTTTTTTAACTAATTGTTTTTCCCGTACTACAGCAAGTCAAAATGATATCTTATAAAAGAAGTAGTTTCTAATTCTTTACAGTCAACCTCGATGGTCTTGGGGTAAAGTGCTTGCCTTAGCCGTCCGGACCCGACGATCGTGGGTTAGAACCCAGTCGGGATCGCAGGATTTTCCTTGACAGAATAAAATCCGTAACACAGCTTCCTTCGGAGGGGAAGTAAATCCGTCGGTCCCATGTCGATTGTGGGATGTATGGCCTATGTGAGAGTACCTTTCCCAGTAAAGTTGGTAGGCCTTTGAACTCTCACTCATAGACATTCTCGTGTATTGATATAATCAGTCGGTTCATAGCGTGCACGTAAATACCTCAAATAAATGTATTAAATGTAATTTATCGTTGCAATTTTTGTTTGGTGTACAACTTTACCACCTTTATTCGGTGACATAGCAACATTAAATGTTTTGATTATACTATCTTTTATGAATTGTATTACTATTTAAACCATTAATGTGCATAACTTACTTATCTCTTTAATGATCAAACAAAATATTTCTCAATAATTATATTTTCAACCTTTTTTTATTTTTGTATGATTGTTGAAAACGCCAAATAATACTCATGATAGCATCGACTATTTTTCCCACTTTGTATGTAAAACTTATAGCCTTTATTTGAATTTATAGGGTTGGGTTTATAGATCGTTCCCATTGGTTGTAGGCAAAATTAAAGCTACGTGCTAAATTTAGAGACTAGAACATTTGAAATCAGATAAAATGTTGACACATGAGAGAATCAACAAACATGTCAGTGAATAAGTGAGTGTTTACAGTAGTGTGCTGTAAAGAGGTCTGATGAGTTACTATCCACAACAATTTTAACTCTGAATAATTTTCCTAGTAAAATTTAATGAGCCCATAAAAATAAGTTGCTTTTTTTATGGTCATATTATATAGTTTGGTTGAGAAATTATAGTAAAATAGTTCATATTCTTAATCATTTAGACCGTATATTTATTTAGAGGTTGTAACTGGCATCCCTCATTCTGTTATCTATTTATTCACTTACTCACTCTTTGACTCAATCACTTAGGTATAGAAATTATAAGGTACTACCAAATGGGCTAGACTTTTGAAAGTTGTTACTTAACACCTTTCTTTATTATTATTCCTATGTAGCAGAATATTTATTAATGGAATTGATATGCATGTGTGTACTCCTATTTTCTAGTACTATTAAACATATCTAACATATTTAAGAGCTATGTTTCGAAAGAAATATTTAAAAAAGTGAAATATATATCAAATGTTTCGAGTGAATCTGAGTTTTGTGGTTGTTACCTTAGGTAAAATACTACTAATACTTAATTTATCTTGTTAATATTTATAAAGTATCTTTTTGTAAGAGAGGAACGATCAAACATAAAAGAAAAGAGCTCTAAACCGTTGTTTTAGGGTGGCGCACGTGTAAAGAGGAAATAAACGATGCCAAAACAGTACACTAACAATATCTACTAGTAAGAATACAATATATCATTTTCGAGACTCATTAGATGTATAAAATAACAAATACACACTATCGGATATGTTTTAAACTTAATTAATTTTAAGACTGTCAACCAAACCGTTTATGCCAGCGGTTTACAAATAGGGTCACAAAGTGTTTTGGGTGAGTTTGCAATGATTCTTGAGATTTTAATTTCATATTTGCTTTTTCAAGTGATTTTAATGACTATAGGACGTTACGAAATTCAAATATAAATGTAAAGTTTTTTTAATTATTATCAGGTGTTCTGTCTTATGACTGGTCCATTCCTTTTGTCAGTGAACTTAGACCACCATTGCGCCCTTCCTTCAGCCCCCAGAATGTTCTTATTTCCTTCAAGTCAGCCATTGTTTGAATCCTTCTTCTTAAGCTCCTCTTTCCTTCAACTTTTCCTTCCATGACGTCGTGCAGAAGACAGTTCTTCCTAAAGATGTGTCCAATCCAATTTGCTTTGCACAGAAGAATCACATCCAAATTGGTTCTCTTCTTGCTTGCTCTTCTGAGGACTTGTTCATTTGTCACCCTGTTTGTCCACCTGCTCTTCTCAAGTCAAGTAAGCGTTTAAGGTGTAAAAACTGTACAGTTACTGCTTAGGTTTCTTGGGCTATCACAATCTGACAAGTTTCCTGCTGACTTAGATTATTGTGGTTGCTAGCATAACATACAAAAATCCCTCGTGGGCTTGTTGATCCTCTTTTGAAATATATTTTTTCACGTTCATATAAATATTATGTAAGTAATTAATAATAATCAAAACAAGCATCGGTGGCCACAAGGGCTTAACGTCACGTTCGTTTGGTTTAGTTGGTCAGTGACGGGGAAGTCAGGATTCAAATTCTGACCAGGTGTACTGGGGGTAATTTTTCATAAACGGTTTTCTCCTCTCCCTCCATTCAAATAAGGGTACATTTATTTTAATTCTACCTACCCCACTTGTGTGTGTCATTGACAAAAAAAAAAATTAGGATTTGAACGCCAGTAGATTACCAAGGCCCGCGATTGTCTCGGATAGAAAAATTGGGGTCAAACCCCGCAAAAGTTGGAAACCATTGGCTTATACTGTAGAGCAGGCATGCCAAATTTGCGGCCTGATCCATGATTCTGTGCAGCCCGATATAATCATACGGCCCGATTCGTCTTTTTATAAATGTTTTAGAAATAAACAATTTGACACTATGACATTTGGGGAGCTCTAAAAAGTGAGGTTGGTGTACATAATTTTTACTCCTTACTCACCAGAGGTTGATTCATAAAATTGATATATTTGCGCAACAAATATGTGAAATGTTTGTCACACAAAAGTGTGTGAACAGTTGTTTTCTCTTATGAAAAGTAACAAACAACTGAATGGTGCTAAAGAAGAATGTTGAAAATAACATTGAGATGGTATCAATCACAGACGTGCTAAGAAAAACAAATGAAGAGAGAATACTTTGGAAAGCTATACAGAAAAGAAGAGGTACAATAGTTGGACATATACTGAGACATGACATTTTGACGAAGATAATTATAGAAGGAGATGTGGAAGGGAGATATTCAAGAGGATGACCAAGACTGGAGTACATGAATCAGATAGCGGATTATCTTGGCAGAGAAGGTTCAAAGACGTACAAAAAAAAAGCCCAGAATAGATATAGGTAGAGAGTTGCAGTAAGCCAATCCCAAGATTGATGACCTCATGATGAAACACAAGATTTTCAGCCCTACACACATACCCTTGCTAGACAAAAAGTTTAAAATTTTTGCTAAATAAAAGCAAGAAAATCTTGGAATTTTGTAAACTTAATTTTATTTTTTAACAGTAATGATTTAAAAACTGAGGTCTTTTTCATAAGATGGTGTCAATGTTGAATTTTCTGATTTTTGTCCCTCTCTCTCTCTCTCTCTCTATATATATATATATATATATATATATATATATATATATATTTTTTTTTTATCACAACGTATTAATACCCGTTCGGGCAATACGCTTATGTACTACTAATTACAATAATGGTTTGAGGGATGAGGAAGGTTATATTTAGAGGGAATGTACCCAAATTTGCGTGGAGTGGGTGGAAAAATCATTTTGAAATACCACCCTCAGTACAGCAGACCGAGATTCGAACCTCGATCTCCCCATCATTGGCAGTCTATTCTACTGCGAAAGTAAAGGCTTAGTTAGACCACGCGGCCACCGAAGTGGGGTTTGTTCTTACTCTTATAATCTTTTCACGCTTTCTTTTATCTTCCTCCGAATTCCTGAAGTACACCTGCTAACTCTTAGTGGCATTCTAATGTGCCGGGGGGTAGGGGGGGATCACCAGATGAAAAACTCTCGGCTTGAGGAATATGCATTTTACTAAAACATAAGTGACAAATTTTGGAATCAATGGGCAGAATGCTCTGGTGAAATGTGGGTTGACCCTTTCACTTTGATAAATTAACGGCCAGGGGCTGGTTGTTGTGCCTGTCGTAGTTTTAAGGTGGGGTGGAAGAGGACGTGAGAAAAGGGCATTGTTTTTGCAATTTTTATAGCAAAACCTTTTTTTGACGCTAATAAATAAAATATTACTCCACTCTTCACATGGTGATATCAACAGTTGCTAAGTATCTGTCAACAATGTCCTGGAATTTGTTGACACCTTCTCTTCTACATTTAAAAGTTTCTCGTGCTTATGCTCATGGCAGATATTCAACAACTGGTGAAGTCACCACGCGAAGAAAATTTAACTTTTGTTTCTACTAGAGAAATACTTTATTTATATTTATTTTGACCCAAAAACGTTTTGCTATAAAAATCTAAAAAACACCGGCCTTTTCTCACGTCCCCTTCCACCCCACCTTAATAAAGACGATGACAGGCCTAGCAAGCCGTTAGTGGAAAATATATGGCTTGAATAAAAAACGTTCGTTTGGACGGCCTGCGAACGTGTAACGTAGCGCTCGTCCAGAGGCTCGTCCTGATCCGTTGGATGTCGATTTTCAGACTGAAAAATGTGTCTTTGGACGTGATTCGCGGTGGATGTGCGATTGATGGTCTGCTTACTTACTTTATTAACCTTTTTAATTCACTTATCTTAATTTACTCATTTACTTTACTTTCTTTCTTACTTAAACTGACTTCGATAAAATGATAAATATGTGGAGTGATGAGAAATCGCTTGAATTGATCGAGATATAGAAATGTAAAGAGACTTTGTGGAGCCCCAAACACCCAAATTACTACAAACAACATTTGATGAATGACACCTGGTTAGAAATTGGTAGGCTACTTCTATGGAGATTGATGCAGAGGAATGTAATAAAATAATAAGTTTGCTAGCATCGTATCGAAGAGAAAAAGGAAGGACAAAAAAAGAATGAGGGTATTGGAAAGGTATTTAAATTGGAAATTAATTCAAAACCCACTCTCTTTTTATATAGTTGTGTTTTCCACCATCGATGACGCCTAAGCTTATTTTCACTTTCCATCATTAAGTACATAGCAATGAAACCAGTGCTGGCAACTAGCACACGTTTGTTTGACATATTCGCTGCAACGCGACTGAGTGGAACAGACGATTCTCAGTAACATTCGCGGCGTGCTCGTGTTCCGTCCAAAACAATCGCGCTACGTTACACCGTTGCTTATATTACACGTTACACCCGTTAGCAAGTTGGTGGCCACCACGTCCATTCTTAATTTCCCCCTTGAATATCGTGTGGTAATTTACTAGCCACCAGGATACAGATTCTATACAGTTATCGCCCGTTTCTCCTTTAATATATTGTTTTTTTAAAAACTTGAGCATACATTCCTCCACTTTTTTTCTTCCCTTATATTTTTATTCTTTTTTCCCATTCTCCGTGAAATATTTTCGATGGGAGACTTTTTTTATTCTAATAGGTCGCAGCTGGAAACGCTTTTAAATGAAGCATTATAAATCTTGTCCAAAAAGGGGAGAGGGCTTGGTTCACTGTGTAAGAAGAATATATTTCAAGTCAAGTTAAAATTCCTCGCCGTGTTCGATGTTGTGCATGTTTCTAGTTAGATAGCAGGATACAAATAAACTAATAGTATTAATGTTAATATCGTTATATTTAGATTTTTTAGGTAATGTTTTTTTCGGGGGGAGGGGGTTGAAACAAGGAAATGCACTTTCCCCATTACTTTTTAATCTAGCGTTAGAGTATGTTATTAGGGTAATGCAAGAGATTAGAGAAGGGTTGACATTAAACGGAATAATGCAGTTATTAGGATACGCAGGTGATTTAGCTTTGTTGGGAAATAATAGGGAAGGTGTCGCTAGAAAACAGACATTTTATTAGAGGCTAGTAAGGAAATAGGTTTAGAAGAGATAGTAGAAGTATATGATTAGACAAAGACACAGATTGGGAATGATAATTTAGAGATTACTTCGAGCAACATATCATTGACAGGGTTAAGTAGTTTAAATATTTAGAAACAATTTTAACTTTGGTGAACAGTACTAATATTATAGTGACCCGCTTCAGTGGCCGAATGGTCTAAGGCGTCACTCTTGTGTTAGACTTGTGATGGGGATATCAGGGTTCTAATCCCGGACGGGTCTGCTGAAGGTGGGTTTATCCTATATGGTTTTCCACCCTTCTTCCACGCAAATGCGGGTAGACTACCTCTAAAATAATTCCTTCCTCATCCCTACCCCATTACAGTAATTATCATATAATTATGCGTATAACCTGAACCGGTAGTATGACACGGTAGAAAAGAATATTAATATATATATGTATATATATATATATATATATATATATATATATATATATAAAAATAAATAAGTGTGTGTATATATATATATATATATAATGTGGCCCTGGGATATACACGGCCACTTAAGGGTGGCATGGAATCGCTGCCCAATCATCATGTAAGTGAATCCTCGAATAGGCAGTGAACAACAAGTTTTTAGTCGATTTACATTTGTAGATAAACAAGCATCACAAACTGTATTTTTTTAATCTTCTTAAAGCGAGAAACGATGATCCACACTCATCAACATCAGTTTATTCGTACAAATAAGTTAAGTAATCCCCGATTTTCTTCAGAAGAACCAAATGGAAGCCTTTTCCCCTACTAGAATCCTATTATATAGTAGAATTCCGTTGGAAGATTCAGAAAGTTCTCCATTAGAAATTCAGGCTTTATAGTATCAGTGTATTAAGTGAAGAAAATAGTGACCACATTTTTCTCTACAAATTGTAGGTAGTTTTTGTTGTAATTTTACCCACGCTAAAGTTGATTCACTTTACGCAATTTATGTTTATGAATTGTTTTCTTGGAACCAATTAATTGCCTAATGCAAGGGATACGTCCTGTTTTTGTTTTTAAACGTGTGGATAGGAGGTTAATCTAAAAGGTATGAAATTGAAGTTAAATTTTAATATGTAAAAATAAAATAGTTCACCAAATTAGCTTATTTTGAATTAATTGAAGGTTGTGGGATGAATTCTATCTACAAAGCACCGTACATACATTGATATTTCTTCCAGTAACGTAAAAAAGTAAGGTTTTCTTTCATGATTTAAAAAAAATAAAGAATCATGATCTTTGAATCAATTTTATTGTTCTAGTTAATAAAATCAATATTAACTATTAGGAATGCCAGGCCTCCACCGTGGTTCGGATTCCACGTTAAACTGTAGGTCCTCCATTTCATCTCACAATCACCCTACCATTACACATTAGCGTAAGTGCGTATAACCCGAACGGGTAGTAAGACGCGGTGCTAATAATAATAATAATAATAATAATAATAATAATAATAATAATAATAATAATAATAATAATAATAATAAACTATTTGTTTACAATTTGGTTTGAAATATAAAGGTTTTATAAACTTACCGGGTTATTGATTTCCATTTCAAACAAATAAAATGTATACATTGCTATACATAAAGCTGTCACTTTATTGCATAAGGTATAACAAGTGGCCATTAAGTGTGCAGGTAAGGGAATTGGAACAAATACGTGCATATGTCCCATTCAATTGATTTGAGCTCAATCGCAATGGAACAACCTTTTTTTTTTGTGATTAAAATGGCAGGTGCCTTCAAAGTTACCTAAGCTCTTATTGAATTATTTTTTGGTATTTCGTATTTTACAACGAATTTTATCAGTGTAACCCTCCAAATAAATAAACAAAATAGTAGCAATATTTAAAATAAATGGCATTGCTGCTTTAGGAATAAATTAAATAAGTTAACACTTCGTCAAGTTCAGGATCTTAAAGCAGTTCCATATATACGAGAGGGTCATTGCAGCGATGGCTGCAGATTATCCCACTAAAATGTGTTCAAAACCGTTTAATAGAATGGGGCCTCACTCAACTTTATAGTTAAAGGTTTTCTCATCAAAGGCTATCCAAATCATTTTTTTTAATCACCACGTCTTCCTACCTATTCAGGTTATACTCATATATGATAATTACTCTAATGGTGTAGGGATGAGGAAGGAAGCATTTTAAAGGTAATCTACCCGCATTTGCATGGAATGATAGAGGGAAACCCTTTAGAAAAACCCACCCTCAGTAGACCCGTCCGGGATTCTAACCCTGATCTCTCTGTCATCAGCAGAGCAGTCTAACATGAGAGTGACGCCTTAGACTATTCGACCACTGAAGTGGGTTATCCGAATCTTTTATTTTCTAATTTAATTACGCTAATGGTTTTAGGGATTAGGAAGGTTACTTTTATAGGAAGCGTACCCGAATTCATGGGGTGGGATAGTGAAAAATCATTTTGGAAAACCCACCCTCAGTACACCCGACTGAGACTCGAACCTCGATCTCCCAAACATCAGCATTATAGTCTACTGCGAGAGTCACGCGTTAGACCATGCGGCCACTGAAGTGGGTAATATTTAAAATTGAATTTAAAAAAAGTGTTTAAGGCTTTAGGCCATTGTTAAGTGCTACTTTATAATTTTATTATGCCTACGTCATAACAACAAAGAGAAGACTTTTTTTAATAAATTAACTATATTAATACAACTTTGTCCTTTTTCGTGAATTTATTGTTCTCCCAACTATACAATCCTATATTATTCCTTTTTCCAATTGCTTAAAATTGTTAAATCAAGTAAAGGTATTCATAATTGTATTCAAGATCCTTTTTTGAGATTTTTACAAATATCGAATATCTAGAATATCGTAGGATTTGAGGTATTTGAGCAATTGAGGATTCTAATATTATATCCTTATATCCTTGGTTTGTTTGGTATGTATGTATATATGTAGAGCTGTAATTTTTCTATTTATTGCACCATGGCACTTAAGTAAGAAATGAGTTATTATTTTCAACCAAAGAGAAACATTTTATTTACTGATATACCTACAATCATCATCATAATCATCATCATCAGGGTTTCCATAGTGATGTAAACAAAGAATGAATATAGAGTGGAGTCGCTGCATACACAGAAGAAAAGTTGCAAATCGCTGGGGAAAATCTGCTTTTTGTTGGAAGCTTCTATTTTTTAAGACATCCTGAACCCCTAACCTTAAAAAATAGTGTACATTTGTCAAACTCATTTCAGGTTCAGCCGATTTCTCGTACTTTCAATGACCGGAAATAGGCTAGTCAAATTATATAGATATAAATGCATACTGCGAATTTGATCAAAATACTGCAATTTCCTTAGTTATATTTTAAGTTGTATCTAAACTAAAACAGTTCATGCTTTAAGAAGATTAAACATTTCTGGACGTTATCATGTTCTAAACAGGATGCACACTTGATCGACTCGGCTCGGTCTGGACTGGTGAGCGCCTGGGAACTTCATAGGCTTCTGACGGTACCAGTCGGCACTCGGCACACTTTATCTCTTGAGTCCGCACAGTTTGGTTTCATGACACATTGGAAATCTCTTCAGACCAAGAGAGTATTGCTATCGCTAAAACATGCTTCAAGCTTAAAAAGTGACGCTCTGATCTTATATTCACAACATAAATTTGAAAAGGAGTACATAGGAAGAGTCCCATCACATTTTTTTTGATTTGCTAAAGTATGATGATAGCATTTTCAAGTATTTTCGGATGTCTTGGCAAGATTTATTTGTTTGAACTTGTAAAATTACTAAGTACCTAGCTAAGATTAAATTTAAAAGATGTGTGTGTGTTGGGAGGTAGTATGGGGGCTTGGCACTTAGTCCTTTAAAATATTATTATTATTATTATTATTATTATTATTATTATTATTATTATTATTAATATTATTATTACCGCGTCTTACTACCCGTTCGGGTAATACGCACTTACGCTAATGTGTAATGGTAGCGTGATTGTGAGATGAAATGGAGGACCTACAGTTTAACGTGGAATCCGAACCACGGTGGAGGCCTGGCATTCCTCACATTCACAAGTTGTGATTAATACACGTCTTGTCAGAGGTGAAGGAAGAGTTTGGCAATCAGATAAATCTGTGCCGGGACCAAGGATTGAACACAGATTACAATAATTGAAAACGTGCGTTTTATTTTTAATTGCATTTAATATTAGTTGACATTAGAAGAGGAATATTCATACCCCAAAATCCCCCTACCCTACTTTGACTACGTACCAGAGCATAAATTCCCATAATTCATGGCCTATTTTATGATAATTTAAGACTCAATAATAGATTATCTCTATTTTACATTTTTACATTTAATATAGCCTATACAACGTGTATCTAAAACATTGCTTCAAACTTTTTCAGGCTATTCCTTGGGTGAAAATAGAATAATTCACATCAGCAACCTAAGGTCCATCTTGAATATTAAGGGCGGTATACACCCCTAAAGACAGAGCTAAAAACGACTGTTGTGTGAAATATTATGAAAACAGCTTAGAGTATTACAACGAATATTTGTATACTACTTATTGAAACCTTGATAATTAATAAATTAAATGTGCTGTTACCGTTACCCACCCCCATTATGTAAAAAATGGGGGGTTTTAAGACTTTTTTATGCAATAAAATATGTCAGAGTAATTATTGCCAATTTTGACTTAAGATTACAATACATGGAGTAAAAATTAACAAAAAAAGGTGTCTTGGAGAAACTGTCTAGCTTTCCCCGTTTCCGAGATAATCATGCATGTGTGATTTCAAAGACAAGTATTAATTCCTGCCAGGTAGGGAGCCAGTATAGCTGTGTTGCTGGCTGTGTTAGATACATTTGTCTCTGAGCTCAAACTTGTGTGATTATCTCGGAAACGGGGAAAGCTAGACAGTTTCTCCAAGACACCTTTTTTGTTAATTTTTACTCCATGTATTGTAATCTTAAGTCAAAATTGGCAATAATTACTCTGACATATTTTATTGCATAAAAAAGTCTTACAACCCCCCTTTTTTACATAATGGGGGTGGGTAACGGTAACAGCACATTTAATGTATTAATTATCAAGGTTTCAATAAGTAGTATACAAATATTCGTTGTAATACTCTAAGCTGTTTTCATAATATTTCACACAACAGTCGTTTTTAGCTCTGTCTTTAGGGGTGTATACCGCCCTTAATATTCAAGATGGACCCTAGGTTGCTGATGTGAATTATTCTATTTTCACCCAAGGAATAGCCTGAAAAAGTTTGATGCAATGTTTTAGATACACGTTGTATAATTTATATATTTTAGTTTAAACTAAATATAGTATAGCTAACACTCAAGGACTCAAGTAGCCCCCCCCCCCCCCCCCCCACACACACACAAACACCTTAACGTGTCTTTATTATCTCTTGTAAAGAATATTAACACATTTATATTAGTCATGCTATTTTCACAAATCACTACGTATAAAGAGTTTCATACAGTTCCCTTCAGTACGCTTCCTGGTTTAATATATGTTTACCTATCTTAAATAAATCGGGGGTTTAAAAATTTACACTCATTACATACAAGTTGGAATAGCAATTAAGAGTTTATTTATTTAATGACAGAGTTATGCTACATAAAAAATGCTGATTTTTTGGTAGCTTAGTTTGCTTAATTGAATGTAAGTGTTTTACTTTATATGAAACAATCTATTCTCTAGCTAATTCTGTCTAATGTTATGCCGTTCTGCACTAATTAGCGCACTGCTCGGACATACGCTTTCAAGCTGGGCCCATACTACACTGAACGCACTAACGATACATTGGCCATTTAATGTCCTGCGCAACAAATGAGTATTTAAGATTCATCTTAATTCTTGCGTCGTGAGCGTTGCCTGATGGACTGCCAGGAGGTTCGTTAAGACGGCCACCTACAGTAGCCCCATGGCTTCTTTGGTGCTGACTGACAGTTCACAGCTGACTTCTGACAGTCAACATTTAAGTATATACCTAAATTTTGATTGTCAGAAGTGACAGCTGCTAAACACATGTTTTTTGCAGATCATATGGTTGGGCGTAGGGATACATAATTTGGTCTGGTAGCTTTTCAAAGCCGTCAGCTGTCAGTCAGCACCAAAGAAGCCATGGGGCTACTGTAGATCAGCGAGAAAGTATCTTTCAATCGTTGTCATGGCACACGGATTAAAATACAATGGTCTGTTTCGTTTTATGTAACTACTTCTCAATTCTGCCTAAGCTTACATTCCCTTCGCCCTTCACCTACTAACAACCTTTGTCAGGTCAATAAGAAAGAGGAAAAAGAAAACTACGAAACTTCATATCTCAAGGTAAAGAGGAAAACTCGCGGCTAGTTCTTAACTATCTTTAAATTTTCTGTTGTGAGCCTATAAAAAAAATCACTGTGTTTGTTAGAAGAAGTCTGAATCTATAGCCCTTTTACATCAAGCCTAGTCTTATAATTCCGCAAATATGATTAAAAAGTCGTTACAAATAAACTTATGTTAAATTTTAAAACTTTTTCCATTAATAAAACTCAATATATAGGGTTGTTATGGAAAAAGAGTCTTATTGGAACCTCTCAACTTTATTTTGCCATGAACCATATTTTGAATAAACTCGTCGTAGAATTAAATAATGCGTTTGAACCGAACATGTGCACGGCAATTTCTCGACTGAGGCGGCCTCCTTAAGTGTCTTGGCACCCTGACTCTGATCCGGGGTTCAGCACTCTCCTGAATCATCGGTTTTTCTTATTTCGCATAGCTTTCGAGCTACAAGAATGTAACTGTCAGCGTATGCCTTAACATTCATATAGGTAACCTTTATATGAAATATACTAAACAAGTAAATCGGTAAAATTCTTTTATTTCAAGAACCTCGCGTTTTATAAGTTTTAACAAAAAATCTATTGATACTTTGTTTTTAATATTTGGGCGTGCCTAACCTCTACGTTATTAAAATTTACCATACCCTCAATTAATGAGATAGATTTAATCCCAATCGTCTAAGAGAAAGTAAAAAGCATCGACATTATATTGTTAGTTTGGTGACATTTGACCTATGATGTAGGTATATAATTTTATACCATACTTTCTATAAATGAGCAAAATCTAATTAAATCATTAAAGTCGTTTTCCCAAATTGCGACCTTTTACGTTAGGTGTGTTTAATTTCAAATAAATTTTTTTTTTTTTTTTAGCACCGCGTCTTACTACCCGTTCGGGTTATACGCTTAAGTACTAATTACACTAATGGATTAGGAATTAGGAAGGTTGAATTTAGAGGAAGTGAACCCGCATTTGCGTGGAAGGAGAGTGGAAAACCATTTAGGAAAAACCACCCCCAGTTCACCCGACCGAGATTCGAACCTCGATCTCCCCGTCCTCGGCAGTCGGGCTTAACACGACTAGCGCGTTAGCCAACTACGCCACCGAGGCGGGTTATAACCATTTAAAAATCAATGACTTCCATTTCTGGTCTTGTAATATGTCCCATTGACATTTGTTGGACAATGATTGCAAATGGGGAATCATTTTTAGTGACCCTCAAAATCTGGGAGGCGCGTTTTAATTAAAGATTCTATAGTATATCAAATATCTACTCCAATTAAAGTGTGAAACTATCCCTCAATGAAGATTTTACTATAAACAACATTTTTTGTTTATACTTTTTCGTTTTTAATAAATTCCCCTGTTCTAAAGAAACATTTTGGTGCAACCTATAGGAATCTTTGGCCACCAAGTATTCCTCCACCCTTTTGGCTTTTGACTTGAACATTTTCAGCTTCCTAGCTCTTCTGGGTTGCAAGATCTATTCTACTTTTTTTTTTTAGAACAACCCCCTTTTCCTTGGTTTGGGGGCCCCCCCGTGGAAATTTATGCACCCTTTTGGGTTTGCCACTACTTGCCTACAAAATGTCAGCTTCCCAGGTGGTCTTCTAAGTTTCAAGATTTTTTTCGGCTGGACAGAGGAACTGGTAATTATCATAGTGAATACCTATAACTGTTTTTAATTTAACTGGCTGATCTAATTAAAGATTATTTTGTTAGTGAATTTTCAACTTTAACACTAACGAATTTATAACACTATAGGGCCTTATGTATTTAATAAATACACAATGGGAACTGTGCTTGTCTGATGCACTGAGTTACAATTTGCTGACACAACCTACTTATTGGCAAGCCCAGGGTGAGTTATTGCCATCTCTGTTAGAGAATGTTCACTATGAATGACCCTCTCACATACAGAAAGAACAGTCCTCCCTTCCTTCAACCCCTCACAAGGGGTGGCCCTAGATCAATACATTACTACACTTCCGTCTAGTTCGGTGGGGGTACGCGCCATTGCCTAGGACAAAAGATGACTGTTCAGTTCAAAATTCACTTTTTCGTTGAAAGATAATTTACTCAACTACATTGTATCGTTAGAACCAATGAGAGTGACTAGAGGCACGGAAATAGAGCAATTTTAAATTAAATTTAGATCTTACACATTTTTTTAAATTTCACTGTATATAATTTTATTTTTAATGAAATCACATTTTGTACATCTTAAGTTCGGATACCTTAGTTAATATTTTAATTATATTTCTTTATTTTCTGAGTCATACAGTGGATTACAATTAATGGCTGAATTTAATAATAGTACAATATTTTTATTTTATTGAACCAGTCCTTTCACAAAGAGCGAAATTGTATCGACTTAAAAACTTCTCTGCCTCAACTATTATCAAAGGTGCTCATATTGTATTTGATGCTGAAATTGATATGTTTAATAACAACTGAATTAAATGTAATTTTATACCTTCTCATATACTCAGAAAGTTTAAATTTTACCAATTTAAAATAAATGATACGGTACACCGTACAGACTTTCTAGCTTCTTTATACAAACCATACATATAGCTCCTAAAATATGTGAAATGAAATAATATACATTGTTATAGAAACATAGGCTAGTAATCAAAAAAGAACATCGCATTTCCCCAAAGAGTACACATGAAATTATAAATACTACTAAAAATATATTATTTATTATGTATATTTTCAACTCCCCATTTCTCAAAGCTATATTTAAAAATCTATATTCGCCTATAATTCTGTAAATATTGATTTTATTAAATGCTATTTCAAATAAGGGTTGATTTTTAAGGTTCCTACAACTTTGCGATGATAAGTTATTTCGTATCTCAAAGAGTTGCAGAAATATGATCAAAATTGTAAGTTTCCGCTTATGTAAAATACCCTCAAAGTCATTTTAATGGGAAAATAGGATGCACCATTTTGTTTGTAATGTTAAACAGTGCCTAAATATGAATGTTAATCAAAATCGTTAGAGGTGATTTTGAGAAAATCGACTTTTTCTGTTTTGGCCCTTAAGTAAGCTCCCCTTAGTTTTAAGAGCTAGATAGCTAACTACGAAAAATCCTCTGGGGAACCTTATGAAAAATCTATGTACCAAGTTTTAGTTTGATCGGTAAAATGATTTCGGTTCTATGTCGAAATACAAACACACAAAGAGAAAGACGGCAAAGTGAGAACAACATTTTCGGGTTCAGGGGGTCATGAAATGTCGATATCAATCAACATCTAGAACTCATATTAGTTGATGATCACAATACTTTATCTTTACGAGGGGTCACAAGAAAGTAAAAATATAGTTCAACTTATGAAATATGTTTCTTGCATCTTGGCGATATTTTTAATATTGTGGTTTTGAGGAGGTAATATTAATTTAGTTTTTAATAGGACAGAGTTTATCACTAAACTTTAGCTATTTATTTGACAAAAAATGACTTTGAGGTAGGCAATTATAGTACTAACAAAAATTAATTCAGAACAAATAATGTTTTTTATGTTAGGACACATGATTCTTAGATTTCTTGCATTCAAATTACCATTTGTGTCACTATGCCATGATCTGCCTGTAACTTTAAACTCTCAGGCCAAAAGGTTAACTAAATACAATTCAAGGGGAAATCATTGTAAAATTCAGGAATGAATTTAAGAGATTAAGAGATGAGTTTTTTTTTGGTAGTAACAAAATATAATGTACACAAGATCTTGAAACAGTTTCATTTGTTAGAAATAACAACAATAAGTAGAAGAGCTCAATGGTCTTGTTACAAAGTATCACTTTTTCTTTGTGATCTCCAATTTTATATTTACTAAGGAAAATAAAGAGTTTGAAAGTTAATTAGTTAAAGACACAAAAACCTACGCACAAAGTGATATATAAGATTACTTTCTTCAAGCGAACTGATGCGTATGCATCTAATACGGCGTAAAACAATCTATATGGATATTGACCTATAGAGGTATAACTACCTAGCTTGTTACGTTCCGAAAGTGACTAGGCCTGAATACAATTTACTAAAGCGGTACTAAATTGTGAGGACCAAAGGAGCCAAGAAACACTAACAGACTAGTCTCAATCTTCGACACATTTGATTTCATCATAAAATATATTGTTATAACCAAAACAGCCCAGCAAAAAGCCACTGTAAGCTTTTTGGTGCATAACTTTTATAGCTTTTAATATATTCGTGAGTATACTCTTATTGTTTTCTTTGCTTTTTGAAAGCAAAACATCTCTTTATGAATCTTTTGAAAATTGAGTCACGCTTGTTTTTAGTTTATAGGACCATAAGAAGAAATCAATATAGGCCTATGTTCTTTGTGACTCAAAAATGTAATTGGTGTATGTATACCATGCTAGCGTTAAATACGCTTAGATTTATTTATTTAGGTATGTTTTTATTTAATATTTAGCTTGGACCTTCTTTTTCAAAATATATTTATTCCGATACCCATTATCTAATTTTTATATTGTTGCGTTGTAACCCCCCTTTGATTTGATAGGTTCTTATTGCTATAAATAAAAGGTAGGTTAGTTACAAGAGAGTTTATTTTATTTTACAAACAACTAGCAGACATACGTGAGCGAGGCACTCTAGGAAAGTCGAGTGGCTGGCCGATAAGGCCCGAAGTAAACAATAAATAAAGGGGCAAGACCCCAAGTCTTTAAGAGACAACAGAATGATTAATACCAAACAAAACATAATTAAACTGACCCATGCATAAGGCGACTAAACTAGCAAGAAAGTTAAATACAAGCAAAATGTATTGGTCTACACAACCTGGCGATGTTGATACTACATCGACATAAGTATCTAGTTATATAATAAACTGCCATTGCAAGGCGCAACAGAGAAAAGCAATGCATGGTTTACCTAAACCTAACCAGTTACAATATATCCTAATCAATTTAGTTCAATCTAATCATTATTACTATTATGACCAACGTGCTGGGTGCACGGGCTCGCGCCCCCCGAGTTGAGTAACAACTAGAGTTAATACCATCATAATAAATCTTTAAATTTTAGTAAGCAATACAACAATTTTAAATAAGTTACACATTTATCAAAAACAACTAGCGCCCCAAGATGGCGACATACCAAAGTTTCATTAGCGCCCCAAGATGGCGACATATAAAGGTTTCATTAGCGCCCCAAGATGGCGACATACTAAAGTTCCAACCCGTCCGTGAGGCGGACACAACGTTAAGTTAAAAGAAACAAAACTAGCGCATAAACCATAATGGCTGACAGGCAAATCCTGCAGTCTCAGAGAAATACATTTATTAGTAACCAAGATTTATATTTAAAGTCGAAACTTAAATTTTGAACAAATTAACCCAAACATAATTTAGAAAACGTCGAACAACAACCTACGCCTAAATCTAAGACAAGTGTCTCACCTAATTGAGTGCAGAGAAATGAGTGACATTACAAGACAGTCCAGCCGTTATATACGGTACAAAGTCAATCACGTGTTCACAAACGGCGGGAATCTCACAGGGGACGAAGGGAGAGGGGAGTACACTGCTTCGACAAACGTCTCGATTATTCTCGTCATAATTTCAAATCACGCGCTGGTGGATGAGTCTTGTTTCATTCGAACACAACCGTCGGCGCATCTGGGTTAGCGCATCTCGATGTTCAGATGTCTGAGTCTTGCTCTAATCGGACCTCGAGCCTCGGACGGTCAGTAAGCCGCGTGATGTAGAATGGAGTTGAGTGCGCGTGTTTCGTGAAGTCGAGCCCAGTCCAGTCCGGCCCAGTCAAAGGGGACCAAGATTTGGTGAGCCAGATCGTCCTTATTTGTTTTATGTCTGTGACAACGTCACAGCGTTATTTGAGAGAATTTGTGAATGTGTAAAAGACTAAGCATATAAAAATAATTTGTTTTGGTGATTGCGTGTCAAACCTGATTATCCAACTCATTTTAAAAATTGTGGACCCTATTGGACCGTTTTATATGCGCCGTATGAACAAAATAACTATTGTTAGAGAGTTTGGTTGAAATAGAAGAAATTGATTTTTTTAACATTTTTGAAAAATTTATAAACCCATTTTTATATTTCTGTAAGCACCTTAAGATACAGCCCGAACCAGGCTTGGTATAGTAATGCCATTTTTTGCAGTATTCATGAGAAAACAGTGAAACTGAGAGGAGAAAATCCATTTTAACATGTTGATAAAATAAGTTATAAAAGCCAAAAACTATTTCACTCATCTCTCTTTCGCTGTTGCCAACTAAATAGCGCATAAAACCCACTTTAAGATTTCTGGTTCAAGCGTAATTAGGTGTATCTTATATCCCTGTTAAGCGACTGTGAGGTAGTCCCATAAACTTTGAGTGACCCAGAACGGACCTGGATGGCTCATTGGCAGAAAATTGGATAAGCTTAATATCCGGATTTGAGTCCGGTGTTCATATGTAATTTTTCAACATTTATTTTAGTTAAGTTGATATTTGTGTTGAATAAAGTTGAGAAAACAACGTGTATATGGAACAAAGCACACAACACTCCCACTTTCAATGTATGGAGGGATTACTCATGTGAACACGTGGGTTTTAAAAAGCCAATATAAGGGTTGTCTGTGAATCGACTTATCCTGATTAATGATACTATGCTTTATCTGAAAACTATCCTACATCTACGATGTCAGGGTATACCAGCAATAACATTCAGAAACCAGTGACATTATGCAAATCTTTTGACCATGTCCCCTTGTTGGACCTCATAAGAAACACTAGCTAAACGTGGTTTGTATGAATACTATATTTGTATATTAAGGGAGGCTAGGAGTCATCTCGAATGTCTTTCACAATGTTGTTTGTTGTCATTGGTGGTCAGCCTTCACTATGTCGTGTCTGCAGTCTTTCATTAATCTTTAATTTTAAAACAATCTTCGAGATACCTTGTTTCGATGCTGCAGCTATTCCGAGCTGTCTTGTAAAATCTCTCTAGCATTCTTTCAAAGATCCATCCTTCCAATAACAGCGTACGACGAGGACTTTCTGCTCAAAGGTATACATTTTTGGAGCACAAAACTCACTCCCGCTTAACCATTGAGTATAATGGTGGCGATGGCTAACTAGATAGAAATGTATGTATACTAATAGTAAAAAATATTCAGCTATATCCGTGAAACAGCATTCATATTGCGTTTAGATACATTTAAATTGTTGTACGCACCTAAGTTGAGTGTTATTATGGTTAGTTCACCTTGCATAGCCGGTCAACTAAGAAAAAAATATTTCTGCCATGAACTAAACGTTACTTATCCTTCCCTGAAGAAGCGTGATCTTTTAGTAAAATTGACATTAAGGTACGTTAATATTCTTTGGTCATTTCGGTAGAGTTACAATGAGAGTTAATATTGATTACTCAGAAAAGATCACTCTGTCCTGTACAATCACACTTTTATTGGTTATATTTGGCAACAGCTTTTCACTTACCCGATACTGAGGCTTGTATAATGCCTGTTATCGTGGTAGTGTATCATGTTTTATTTGTATTCTCAAATGATGATTGATGAGATAGTCACTATCAAATTCCTTTTCCTATAAAGCACATATAAAAGGTAGGCTTTTTTCATTTTTCAACCGATTGTATTTCTTCTAGTTTGGATTCAAAACATTAGCATGTATTGCCATTATGACTTGATTTGAAATGCGTTTGATCCACATGAATAATATTTCTTGAACTATTTATAAATTTACAAATTGTGAGTAGGTAACGTTCTCTTTTTGCTTCCATTTTACGTTCATGCTATACATTTCCTTCCTTTTATTCCAAACTAGCTTTCTGATGAGCAGATTTTTTTAAGACCGCATAGGACTAGCCGTTTGGGTTCACACCATCGGCAAATTAAATGACCTTATAAGTGTATGTCATTGCTTTCAGTCTGCTTAACTAGTGAACGAATAAAATAAAACCGCTTTTAATTCGACTGAACTAGAAAACTAGAATACCAACTGAACTAAGAAATATTTTCCGAGCTTCTGAATTAAGAGAATGATACTTATTTCAACTAAACTAAGAAATACTAGATCAGTAGCTGAAATAAGAGAATGATACTTCGTTCAACTGAACTAAGAAATTCTTTCTCATCCACTGAATTAAGAAAGAGCAGCTGATTTAATGAATTAAGAGAATAAAACTTTGCTCAACTGGACTTAGAAATACTTACTGATCTACTGAATTAAGAGAATGATACTTTGTTCAAATTAATTAAGAAATACTAGCTCTGTTACTGAATTAAGAAAATGATGCTGCGTTCCCCTAAACTAATACATACTTTAACCAATATAATTATACTTTTTGTTCATCTGAACTCATAAATACTTGTTGGACTACTGAGTACTACTATGTTCAACTGAACTAATATTGTTTTGCTGAATTAGTGACTAATTGAACGATATTTCAGTCACTTGAAATACTGAACGTGGGAGTTATGTGGGCGTTAGTGAACTATTGAACTTTTCTACATTATTTGCTAAACTAAATGTTTTTGAATATTTCCAAGAGGGAATAGCTACTCCCAGTCTCCAACTCTAAATTGCGCTGGTTCATATGGTGATCAGACACACACAAGTGTAGGGGATATCTGGCTAACCTTCTCCCCCTTACCACCCTTTTAGTAATGGCAATCTTCCCCAGTCAGCGCTAGTGGGATTGGTAATTGCTAGTGTGGCGCCACCCCGCTATAAGCAGCTCACAGGAACAAGGAGCTATCTTCATTGGAACTCAACATCCCTGGACTGCAAAAAGATAAATCAAAATAATGTGGAAGAGAATTTTGTTCTCAAATATCCTTTAACACAGCGAAATTTAACATTGTAGGCTATTCCTACAAGTGCTAAAAGGAAATATTATTTTTTGTTTATGAAAGTTTAAAAAAAAAGTGTTTTAATTTTTAATCTTCTACATAGAAATACGTTAACCATAGTAAAACTTGCGAAACTCACAAAAAATAGGTTTCATTGAAGACGATAGCTATGTTATTATTGTTTATTTCACTAGGATACTTCAATTTTTATATTTTAGCTATTTGAGCTAGGTATGGGCTCAAATTGTTGCTTTAGAGTCCCCGATTTATATAGCATCCCCATGTGTGCAGTTTTAACTAACCTAAAAGCGAGGGATGTGCAAGTATAATATTAATTTAATCTGTGGCCGCATTTGTCTACGACAGAGGTCTTCAAACTTTTTATGTCCAAGGGCTAACGTTTCTGTCTCTTGTTGGCTCGCAATACTGTACCGACAATATTCGGCTTGAATACATATATATATATATTTTTTTTTTTATTTAGCACCGCGTCTTACTACCCGTTCGGGTTATACGCTTAAGTACTAATTACACTAATGGATTAGGAATTGGGAGGGTTGAATTTAGAGGAAGTGAACCCGCATTTGCGTGGAGGGAGAGTGGAAAACCATTTAGGAAAAACCACCCCCAGTTCACCCGACCGAGATTCGAACCTCGATCTCCCCGTCCTCGGCGGTCGAGCTCAACACGACTGGCGCGTTAGCCAACTACGCCACCGAGGCGGGTTGGAATACATATTGAAATATTCGTATTAGATCATTCTCATAAACTTAAACACACACGAAGTGAAATTTAGGATTTATCGTGAAGTATGTTCTCCTTTGATTTTTCCTATTTTTATATTTTTCATAGCAGTGTAACGTGTTAAATAACTGTTAACACATTAATGCAACGAAGTCCTATAAAAGGTTACTACTGTAACTACCAGATCTAATAAGTTCTAATAATGAGTGGCAGATATAGACTCACTGCGACATCACAAGTGTGAGACGCCCAGTGCTCAGCAAAAGTTGCCCCAGCGAACGAGGCAACTCGACGTAGAAGACCAACTCGATCCACACTTCTATCACCTGAGCCAGTCGACGAGTAAATGAGAGAGGCATAAGTCCAGAGCATTCCACCAGACAGTTGCTAGCGCTAGGTGTCAGCTAGTGTGATTTCTGATTAATCCCCTCCCTTTTCCGTACATTGCCAAATTTTATTAGTCCCGCTGGTATAAATGGGCCCTTTATTTGGTTCACGCCAAAACTATTCTATTGTAATCACTTGACGGAGGAACTGCGGGAAGAGCTTCATAAACTTCGACCAGGGGGAAGTACTGAGGGCCACGATGCTTGAGGTGTCTGATTCACCTCCTCGCCGCAGAGAATATTATAAGTATTGAGAAATACTGTAGCTCTTATATGTTAGTGTTACTGACTCGTTTTCCTATGCCCTTCAGGCATAATTCATTTTGTTGAGCGTTGAATTACATTTTTTTAATGTCCTTATGACATAAATTTTTATATGTCAGTGTTACTGACTGTTTTCCCTATGTCCATATGGAATAGCTTAGAGCTTTATGCACAACTTTAATATGTCTATTTTAATCACAACTTGTGAATGTGAGGAATGCCAGGCCTCCACTGTGGTTCGGATCCCACGTTAAACTGTAGGTCCTCCATTTCATCTCACAATCACCCTACCATTAGACATTAGCGTAAGTGCGTATAACCCGAACGGGTAGTAAGACGCGATGCTAATAAAAAAATATTTCTATTAGGCTTAGTCGCAAATATTAGGGTCATAATTAGACTCATTAGTCTATATGACCATGCTGCGGCTAGTTTAAAGAATAGAATCTAATAGTGGACGATTCCAGGTTTTCTATTGCTATGTTTCACTACCTAATTGGGTCTGTGACTGACACTCGTTTTTTATGTCTAACTGTGTACCGGCTTGCGGTGTGTAACCTGTGGAAGTGCTACTGGTCCTTAGTAGTGGTCCGTGGGATTTTGTCTCTTATGGTCGGTCCTCTTGTGGAGCCGTTAATGTTAGAAATACTTATCACTATTTTGGGATGGTAATGTTGCCCCATTAGTAGGGTAACACAATTGATATACTATTGATTGCTCAGGCAGTACTAATTAGGAAGAGTCCGGCCATAGTATTAGTAGCGTCTAGTTTGCCTGGTAGTTCACCTAATACTCATTGTAATATTGTAGTTATTCTTCTAGGAGGTTATAACATTTTAATGCCTAACTATTTCAATTCTCGATGGAGTTAGCTCTTGCTAATTACTTCCCTCGTAGCTCCTTAAATTATGACTAATTTTGTGTGGCTTATTTATTTGTACCTTTTGATGACAGCAGTAGCTGGTAGTCTCAGATAGTGGACTGGAGTTAAACAATGTATAGTAAGATTCTAATTAGTTTTTATTACGGCCACTAAGGTACAGACAGCACCGTGGAGTTGTTGCTTTATAGCATATGATAAATTAGGATACGTCCTACTTTAACGAGCTACTAGCTTTCATAACACCTACTACCTTCAAGTGCGGGTAATGGGGTGTACCTAGGTGCTTCACACCTGATGCTCAAATGTGCAGATATATATATTTGTGTATACCATTGCAACCGTTCATAATCTTATGTTTAAACGACGGCAATTTTGTATAGTTTCTGACTGTAATTCTTTGTAATTCCTATTGATATGTTTCTTTATTAATAAACTGATTTGTTACACCTGTAATATATTATTATTGCTCATACAGTAAAAAAAAATTAACCCTACGTTACAGCAGGAGATAGCACGATTTGTCTTGTCTACTAGAGTTGTTATTTGCCAGTTCAAAGTAAATTTGTATGAAAACGTCATTTTCACGTAAAAGTAAATATCTTCTATAAAATAACGTAAATTACGTAAATAAAATGCGTATTTATTCTATTAGTTGATTATGTCAAATATATATCTTTATTTGTCTTTTTTTTCCTTGAAACCATTTTATATATTTTATGAAGCAGTGGGCTGCAAAAAATGTTACCGTGGGCTGCAATTGGCCCACAAGCCGTGGGTTGATGGCCCCTGTTCTAAGGTGTCACTCTAGTAAGAGGCTGAATTGCTGAAGACAGGGAGATCAGGGCTAGAATCCCAGTCGGGTGTACTAAGGGCCAAAGTGTCAATGTCAGGTTAAAGTACTAGTTAACTAAGTTGAGGTTTAATATAACCTTTATTTAAAACTTCAGGTTAACGTAGTTTACTGTTTGAATGGCTTTCTCTGTGAAGGTTAGTTGACTTGGAGTTAATTTGTTGAATGTAGAGGCTGGTAGTATATTTTTAATCAAATGTCACTTGAACAAAAAATTTATTAGTGGAAATGGGAATAAATGAATGCTGAAATGCGTTAATAATCATTATCTAATTTATTTTTAAGTACATTTATGAGTCTCACATGTTTCAGACACATTTTACTAATATATTATATACTAATATTTTACTAATATTCCCTCCAAAAAGTATTAAATTCTTTTTACATCTAGTTAATAGATTTAATGATTTATTTTATCCTGCTTAAGAATAATACAGAGTGTTTAAAAAAGGGGCGAGGATGGTGAGCAAAAACCAATACATATAAGACACTATTTTTTATACAATCTAGTATATAAATAATAATTTAACGTCATCCTTCTACTCACAAGGATACGGAGAATCGATTTGAGCTAAAACCAAAATTAATAAAAATATTTGTTATGATAAACAATTAAATCAAAACTCATCTAAGTCACGGGGTATTGCCATATCACTGAGCCGGATCTTAATATTTCAAGAAAAACTTGTTAATAATGCTTGAAATATTAGGTTTTGACAGTTTGTAGGCTAACAGTTTATAATAATAAAAAGGATTAATACTTATATGTGTAACCCAATAACTTAAATTAAAATTTCGAACATCATTTTAATATTTTTGTTTCTTTGTGATTTTGGTGAATTGTTTAAAGTTATAGATATAAAAAAGTTTTCAAATAATTATTATATGAGTAAGATATCGTTGGATTCTCCGTATCCTTCTGAAGGAAATGATTGTATACACTAATGTATTACTTGCTATTTTGTATAAATAAAAGTCTTATATATAGAGAATTTTATGCACCATCACCTTATAAGCTACCACAGCTGTTTGTGAATTTTTTTTCAACGACTGAGCCCAGGTTTTAAGTGAAACTTTAACTAGTGTAGGCTATGTAATACAATTGGACCTTGGCCTTTATGAAGTGTTAGAAAAAGGAATAAAATATGCAAGTGAAATTTGTTTTTCTACTGAATCATTATTTTATTTGTTAGTGTTGATTTGTCTAAGCCATTAGGCCTACTTTATTTATTTTTAAATAAGCACCAAACTTCCATAGCTGGGTGTGAAAATGTTTTCCTCAATAACTGGGTTCAGGTTTCCAAGTGAAACTTTAATTATGATACCACAGTATACATATTTGATAAAACTAGGCCTAGGCCTTTATGAAAACACATTGGCGATTCTCTCGAAAAACTATTACACTACTAAGTAGAGTAAAATTAGTTCAAAAAAAGGGGAAATATGTTACACAACAGAGCATAGTAGTGACATTTAGTTGCAAGAAGGTCCTAAATAGCAACTAAGGTTTTAATTTTTAAGCACTAGGCTACCACAGTTGTGTGTGAATATTTTTTTTCTCAACAAATAGGTTCATGTTTCAAGCAAAACTTTAATAATTGTAGGGTAAGGGACTTAATACAAATATGCCTAGACCCTTAAGAAGTTCTCGAAAAAGGAATTAAATATGCGAGTAAAAGTTTTTTTCTACATAACTATGCAATATTTAAATAAATAAAGCATTGTAAAGGCCCACTTTTCAATTGATATGACTGGCTGCCAAAATATAGGTTAGGCTTACATATATTCCTTTGGCCAAACTATTCAATCGTCAAAGAATCTTGCATTCATATTTGGTTTAATACTAACGATCACCATAAGTATATGTATTTTTCATTTATTCATTTTATAACTCCAATAGCTAGGCTCTCCTTTGTTATCTTTCAAAACCATCTCCAATAATCTCTAACTAATCAGTGGCAATAGTTTTCGTAATTCTAAATAGATTTTTTAAATCTAGATCAACAAATTCTTCAAAATAATTATTAGTTCTTGTTCAAAATGTAGGATTTTTACGCTGGTTAAAACACTCTAGCATATCATAAATATCTGACTCGGAATCATTAAACTTTATTTTAACGAAATCCAACAACACATATTGGAATGTTTTGAACAGTCAGCTGACAAAGTGGTGGCCATGTTGTTCTCTACGGTAATTAACTTGAGGTTTACTCACTAACCTCTATGGTTTACTCACTAACCTCTACGGTTTACTCACTAACCTCTACACCTTCTTCGAGTTAGTGAAATCTGAAGTTTAAGCTCAGGTTATGTGATAACTTAACATTGAAACAGGTAATAAACATCTTAATTTTAGGTTATAATTTAACCACAACAAAACCTGACATTGAAACAGTGGCCCTAAGAGTGTTTTCTTACTAAATGATTGTTCACTCTCCCTCCACGCAAATGCGGGAGCACTTCCTATAAACTAACTTACTCATATATACCATATTAAAGTAATTAATATTATGTGTATAGCCTAAACGGGGGGGAAAAATGTTTTCTTATAATACCATGCTTGATTTAGGATTAGGGATGGTGAAGTTTGTTTAAAGAAATTTCACCCACATTAAAGTGGAAAGGAGTTGTTAAAACCACGGGGGAAAATCACATGTGTAAAAAAAAAACAAGTGCACTCGCCCAATATTCGATAGTCAAAATCCCCGACACTGATGATCGAGTTTAGTGAAAGACGAGACTCACCTCGGTGGCGTAGTTGGCTAGCTCACCAGTTTTGTGTTGAGCTAGACTGCCAAGAACGGGGAGATCGAGGTTCGAATTTTGCTCGGGTGAACTGGGGTGTGTTTTTTCCTAAATGGTTTTCCACTCTCCCTTCTATATTCAACCTTCCCAATTCCTAACCCATTAGCATAATTAGTACTTGAGCTTATAACCTGAACGGGTAGTAAGACGCAGTACTAAGCATTATTATTAATATTATTATTGAAAGACAGGTGCCTTAGACCATCTGCTCATCAGTGCGGGTTTGTAAATAGAGAATGATATCATTTTCACTCTCAATTTACTGAAAATATTAATAGCCTGTTACCCGATTCGGTGGCCACATGGTCTGAGGCGCTACTCTCACAGTAGACTAGACTGGTGATAACTGGGAGATCGAGGTTCAAATCTCAGTCGGGTGTATTGAGGTTTTTTTTCCAAATGGTTCTCCACCATCCCTACACGCAAATGCGGGTATACTTCTCCGAAACATAACCTTCCTAATCCCTAAAACCCTTAACCTAATTAGTACATAAGCGTAACTTATGACCCAAACAGGTAGTATGATGCGGTGCCTAAAAATTATCATATCTTATTGTTGTTATTTATTTCCTGTGAATATTAAATGTAAATTCATCATTTAAAACATTGTTTATTTAGCGGAAAATTTGCTATTAATATAAATAAAAATAAGGTAAAGGTCATGCCATGAATTTAACGTGTCGTGGATATGTTAACATATTGTGGTGATTTTCTTAAAACTGAAAATACTTGATTTCACCTAAAAATAAAGGTTTTGTACATTTGAACATTAGGTTGGCAATACTCTTGGACCACATCATACTTGTGCTATTTATGAAATCACGTTGGACAGTAGAGCGATCATGCGTCTAAACAGTCTCAATGACAATATGTAAAATAGTTTTGACATCTTAGCTCAGGACCGTACCAAAATTATGTTAATGGAGAGGAAGTAGATGGATAGCAGTTATACTAGTGATGGATCGTGGTGCAGTCAGGGTAGGCAGGGTTTGTGAATTAAGGTCAGTATTGCTGCAATCTTCATAGAAAAAACATTTTTTTGGGGGAAAAACCAACAAATATTTATCCAGTAGAAATATAAAGCTTAGTTTTTTTCCACATACTATTAGCTAAACAGTTTTTGAATATCTGTCGAGGGTGTCCTAGAATTTAATAGATTTTCTCTTTATTTAAGAATTCCAATAACTAAAAAAAGAAAAAAAAAGTTTTCTCTGTCTATAACGAATAACATAGGTAAAAGATGTGTTTTAACCGACTGTTATAGCAGCCATATTGTGACCAAATATTTGAAGATAGCAATAATAATAATAATAATAATAATAAAATATCCAAGGGAACTAAGTGATTTTTTTTAACTTCCCATATTTGGTATTATTGCCATTTACCAATTTTAGCGACAGTTATTGTTGTATTTGATGCACCATAACACTTAAATCAAAGTTGATTTGTTACTATTTTTAACCTAAAAATAATCATTTAACTACCAACTTTTTATTTAACGAAATTCAATCATCCTATTTACCACAAATCAGGGTATATTCATATAGGCCATTGGCATTTATGGAGAACATTGAGGAGTTGAGCTGCAAGTCTTGACCTGATAGCAACTGATTAGAATCAAGGTTTCAGAGAAATGATGTTTAAGACAAGCTAATTACTAATAACATCGAGTTCGCTTTAAGTATATAGTCCCAGCTGCTAAGAGCCCTCCTTATGTTAAGTGCCTGTTAAACAATAACAAACATTTTTACATTTATTTTGTTTCTTGCCTGAAATAAGAAATAAAATGTTCCATCCTGTGACCTCAAACATATCTTTTTGAAGTTCAGGCTCTTGGTTATTTTTTCAGAATAAATAAAACAATCACTAGTATAAATGACAACGGCGCTCGAGCAGTAAACCTTCCATATGGCATCATAACACGCTTGAAAAGCAGACATCCGGCGATTTTAATTTATTTTTTTATGTTTCAATCAACATAAAGTTTTAAGTGGCTGTTTTTTTTTTAACAAACACTAATGCTAGTAGTGAGTTGAACCTTCTGTAAGCTTCAATCAACAGTTAAGTCTACAGTGGTGCATTTTTTAAATAATGGTTTTGTCAAAGAACCTCAAATCCACTGATAAAACGCCATTTGTAAACTTACCGGAATTATTTGGATGACTTGATGCAACAAATTAAATGTTAATAATTTCAATCATTGAATTTAGAAAATCAAATTAACACACTTGCTTTGTCTCACTTGGTCAACCTCAATCAACTAAAAATCTTCATATTTGAACAAATGGATAAAGCAGCATAACCGTGGAAACAATACTGACTTATGATTTATTTTTTTCAAGCACTTCATTGCTTCAGAACGCTTGCGAGATAAAATTTACACCTCACTTATATGTGGGAAATGCTTCAAATTTTCTCGCTCCCTGCCATTTTGAGTATGAAAATCCACTTTACTTGATTTTCAAGATAAGTACAGTCGGACCCCCATATTCACAGGTAATATGTTCATAAATCTACCGTGGTTACGTGGAACTGCGGATGGTACCAAACGTGATATTCATGTCACATACATAAATACGGTAAAGTTTAATTGATAAATTATTCATAGTAAGACATTACCAACATTAAATAAAGTACATAATAACGTGTACTGTACTATTTGCCATTCTTCTTGTTGCGACGATCACCGATGATGATTATGATGATGATGATGACGACAACGGTGATATGATAGCATAATGCCCATAGGAGGTGCGTTTATGCTGCTGTTAGTATGTCTGGTTCTCGCTTTGCGAGTGGTTGGAAACATATAAACGATTTTTTTCTTTAATTAAAAATAAATAAAATTGAGCAGCAGTAAACCGTGGATACTGAATCAGCGGATATGGGGGCCTTACTGTACTGTACAAAATTGAAGAAAAATGCAGAGTGCTCTTTCACAAGTAAAACATTCTGAAATATTGTGAGTAGGAATTAGCTTTATAAAATAATCATGCCGGTCTAAGGCGCTACTCTATCAATAGACTAGACTCTCGATAACGGGAAGATCGTGGTTTGATCCCGGTCGGCTGTATTGAGGGTGGTTTTCCTAAAATGGTTTCCCACTATCTCTCCACACAAATGCGGGTACACTTCCTATAATATAACCTTGATAATCCCTAAAACCATTGGCGTAATTAGTACATATAAAGGTATATAACCCGAACGGGTAGTAAGACGCGGGGGTAAAAATAAAATAGTTCTATAAGTCCTAAAAATAAGTTGCTTAATCATTTACGAATTGTTCGTAAAGTACACTCTCATTTTTATTTTTATAAAACACTGCGCTGTTTCTTTTACAGTAGCTACTAAAAGAGTACATTTGATCATGAATGCATTCAGTGTATATCATGGCTTGTGGTATATTATTATTTTCTTCAAAATGTAAACATTTATTAGTGATATTAGTTATTTACATTTTATTATTTTAAGTTTATTTTTAAAATGATATATTTTTATTAATAATTTTTTTCCATTATTCTTATTTTGGAAAAGTTTCTTAGACATTAGGAGTTTGTGATTCTGCATTAGAGTTATCACTTCTATTTTTTATAATTCGTACTCATGGTAATGTTTATTTCCAATCTTTTCGTGTATTTCGATGTTAAAATGTATCCGCATTAACGATACATATGCGTTTTGACAAAATGAAATTTATGAAACCATGTGAAGTATGTGGTAAAATCGAAGTAATCGATGGTGCTGCTACCGAATAACATGTGGATAACTGACTATTTTAAATACTTCCAGATGAGCAATATATCCAAAGTCTGTATGTTTGTTTGTTAGCCATTCACCTTTTTCTGAAATGAGAGAGCTAATCCTTATTGCTACTGATGTTTTTCGTGGGAAATATGTCAACTGTGAAAGAGCTGAGTATGTACAACTGATTTCAATGACGGAAATATTCGGGGAAAACATTGACGATGTAAAGACTAAATATTTTAACAGGGTGGATTCACTTGTAACCAGCATACACTTGGGTTTAAAAGTTTATGAAGCTATAGTTCCCCTCGACACAATGTTACTGTATCAAACAATTATTTATGTCATGAGAAAGGACGATGATATTGCTTAGTGTTCAATTATGAGCTAGCATCTGTTTTACCAAATTTGTTTACTTTTATTTTAATAAGAACAGTTTAGAAAGCATGTTTGTGGTAGGTTCTTACCCCCATAAAACCAAAATAATATCAATGGAGAAGGTTTGAAATCTGTAGTCAAGTAAGGATTTCTGATTAACCTTGTAGTCATTCGACCATACAAAATTTGATCGCACAATTTTAACAAGTTCTCGCTGGAAAGGGAAGAAAGTATCCACTAATCTTTGTAAGAAGTCCGTTCTTAAGGTCATTCGACAATGAACGTTTATTGCACAATTTTAACAAATGTGTAATTATACACTATAAAGTGATTCAATGATTTCAAATCATTACAGTTCACGCGTTATAAGGAGTCAAACTTTCTATTTTATGCTTTTTCCGTACCATTGTTAAGGTAAGGTAATTAATGTATAAGGCTCAAATTAAGTTCAGCTAGACATTCATATGAGTTGTACACAATTAAATATTTATAGTCTAATATTGTAATTATTAATATGTACTCATAATATTTATATCTCATTGAAACATATATTATTATTATTATTCATAAAAATTGTATATAGACTTAGATCTGAGTCTTTTCTTTCAGAAAATATTTCTTTATGTGGAGTGCAAGAAGAAACTTAGCAGTTGGGCTCATTTTATTGACACACATCGGCAAGAAGGTACTTAGTGAGAATAGAGTACACCTAGAGTGACAACGTTAAAGCGTAGTGTTTTGGTTGTACAATGAAACTTTTTTTATTCCTACGTCTTACTACCTGTTCAGGTTATACACATTACATATATATAATTACTAAATAGGGTAGGGATGAGATAAGCATTTTATAGGTAATCTACCAGCGTTGGCATGGAAGGAGAGTGAGAAACCATTTTGGAAAAAAACACCCTGAGTAGACCCGAAAGGGATTCGAACCCTGATCTCCCCGTATTCAGCAGGCCAATCTATCACCAGAATGACACCTTAGACCATTCGGCCACTGAAGTGGGTAAACTTAAATCAAAAAGGAGACAGATGTTCACTCTCACATTATTTGAGAGACAGCGTTTTGAAAATTGAAAAATAGCTTTTACCCAAATTGCTTAAAGACAGGGGATGAGGGTTATAGAATTAAGAGTCGTTATTTGCAAATAGTTCAGATTCTCCCTTCAATCAACAACATATATTATGTTTATCTTGCCAAAGTGGATTGGAAAGCTCGATACAGCTCAAGGATCCTTTAATCGATTCCAGATAAGGCCTAGAATTATATTTACTATTATTAGTTCGTTCTCTTTTCAAATTATTCAAACTCCAATCTCTGCTTTGGGTTTTAGCTGTGCTCCCCTAGTTTGAAATTAAGTCATGTGGTGATATAAATACGCATTTAGAATGGGCAAGTTTTTTTATTTAGCACCACGTCTTATTACCCGTTCGGGGTCGGCCAGACTGGGCGAGCGCACGAGCGACTAAATATAAAAATAGAACACATTGGTTGTAATAAGAGGTGGCCAGACGGGAGCGAGTGCGCTTGAAAGAACTGGTTCTATTTTTCAAGCGCGCGCGCTCGACCCAGTACAGTCTAGTTTACAGGCGCTAGGCAATATTATTGTATGTTGGTTCATTGAGTGCTAGGAAAACTTCTGATTTTGACATTTTTATTAATATCGATAGGTTTAGCACACTTGCTACTAACGGCCTAATTTAATTGGTAAGATCATAAACCATACCTATATATATATATATATATATATATTATATATATATATGTGTGTGTGTGTGTGTGTGTGTAAAACTGATATTTTTAAATACTCCAATATTATCAAAGTAGGCCTTTACGAATAAGAATCACCTTTAGCGTGGAGAGAGTATGAGAAAACCACAACAATAAATCACTTGTTAAAAACTACCCTCAATTCACTGAACCAAGATTCGGAGCCTCCTCGTCAACAACTATCGAGAGGTATCAGCTAATCACGTGCTCGCTCGCCAGTCTGGCCACCCAGTCGCTTGCGCACTCGCTCGCACGCTTGTCAGTCTGGCCGAACCCTTCTGGTTATACTCTTAAGTACTAATTACGCTAATGGGTTAAGAATTGGGAAGGTGGAATTTAAAGGAAGTGAACCCACATTTGCTTGGAGGCCGAGTGGAAAACCATTTAGAAAAAAACCACCTCAGTTCACCCGACCGAGATTCGAACCTCACTCTCCCCGTCCTCGGCAGTCTATCTCATCCCGAAACTAAGCGAGTTAGCTAACTACTCCACTGAAGCGGGTATGGGTAAGTTAAATGTTCCTCACACTCATAACAAATACTTACTCTATGGCATTAGGCACTCAAAAGTCCATTACTGCAATTACAAAAGTATGCCACCTCTCCCTATCTTGAGATAGTTCTATCCATTCCACTTCATTATACCATATCTATATCTTGAGCTAGTTCTTCTATCCAGTCCAACTCATTAGACCCTATCTCTTTCAGATCCATTCTAATGCTATCCTCACATCCGTTTCTCGGTATTCCCACTGATCTTTTCCCATTAGGTTTGCCAGTCAACACCCTGAACAAGGTTCTAGATTCTTCCATTCACGCTGCACATCCTGCCCACCGTACTCTACGAGACTTGATTATCCTAACACTGTATTGTGATGAGTACAGAGTATGTAACTCATAATTATGCACCCTCCTCCCCTCCTTAGTAGCCTCATCCCTTTTTGGATCAAATATCTTCCTAAGCCCTTTGTTTTCCAACATCTTAAATTTGGTTTCGTCATTTAAGGTTTGACACCACGTTTCACAGCTATAGAGAACAACCAGTAAAGCAAATAGCATATTCAAAATATGTAGCAACCGTTCTTCATTTCATGAATGTGTTTTCAAATGCACAGGAACGTATTCTTTGGAACTTAATTTAAATTGCTAAAGTACTATGTTTACAGGAATAAATGGTCTTAAAAGGTATTCGGAAATGCCTTATGGTTTGTCTGTGAAGATACATCTTCTATAAGTAGAACCTTTATTTATATGTTGGTAAACTTCTTTACACACCGACACTCTTAGCACACAACTTTTTTTTTATTATTTATTTAGCACCACGTCTTACTACCCGTTTGGGTTGTACGCTAATGGGTTAGAAATTGGGAAGGTTGACTATAGAGGACGTGAACCCGCATTTGCGGGGAGGGAGAGTGGAAAACTATTTAGGACCCCCCCCCCCCCAGTTAACCTGAGTGAGATTCGAACCTCGATCTCCCTGTCCTTAGCAGTCTAGCTTAGCACGAAACTAGCGCGTTAACTAGCTACGCCACCGAGGCGGGTAGCACACAACTAATTTTAGTGTAATTTGTATTTGTATTGTCTCTTAATGACCTAGTCCGACATTCGCTAAGTTTTCACACTAACTCTATGAATTGGGGTTCAATTTTCAGAGACCAGAAAAAATTTTAGTAGAGAAATCAGAATGTTTATCTTTTTCTAGGTGGTAAATTAATGATCTTGGGTCTAGTTGAGGTGTTTGTCCAATAACTTTTTTATCACTATGTCCTACTTCCCATTCAGGCTATACGCTTATGTACTAATCACCCTAATGATATAGGGATGATAAAGGTTAGATTTAGAAGAAGTGTACCCGCATTTGCGTGGAAAAAGAAAAAGTGGGAAACTATATAGGGAAAACCAACCTCAGTAAACCCAATATCAAACCACGATCTCCTCATGACAATTCGGTGACATATTCTCTTAACTCCTACTAACGTGATGAAACAGCGTATATCCCTGAAAAGTAATAAGATATAACGAGTGGAGGGGGGTAAGGAGGAGGGGGAATATTTCTAAAGACTGACTCAAAGGCTGCAGCTGCCTCAAATTATGCGAAAAAGTATGAAACTTCCTCCTGCGTTGTGTGGCTCAATCCAGCTGCTACAATACCGTCTGTCTATGACGTACAGGTGGACAAACTTGACTCTGCTACACTGCTGAAACAATAGACGCTATACCAGGGGTCGCCAAACTCGATGAGTATGGGAGCTACTTTTGAAATGTCAAATTGTTTCGTGTGCTTCCCAGTATAAACGTGTGCCTTATCGCGTATTGGGTATTATAGTAACCTGTACAGATAACTTTTGTCAACAAACCTTTGTCCATTTGAAGGTACACTCTGTGGCTTGGATTTGTAATTGTATGGAAAGAGCGTAAAAAATAATTCGTAGATTTAGCAACATAATAATATTTTTAATTTTAGATGCTACAAGGATTATTAATTTTTTTAAATAAAATTATAGATGAATATATAACAAAACTTGATGTTTAGCTTACTTAGAAGAACGACACTCACTCTCGCCCACCATTCGCTTAATATTTGGTGAGTAACTTGCCACTCCCATTCGAATAAAGTGATCAAGAGGTTTATCTGTCTGTGAGCCTACTTCTATATTGGTTTTTAACCACTTTTAATTGGAAATGATGACACACAGCAAGGTAAAGCAGAGTAACGCGTTCACTCGGAGTGCAGCACGAATCGGAACTGGATACTCCACCATCGAGACAAGAGGTCCCACATATTCTGAGCTTGAGGCGACCCTCTTTAACGATAAATCACTTTGGGAAATAAAAAATAGATATCTCTTGCGAGCTACTGGAAATGCCGTTGCCGTGGCCGGTAGCTCGCGGTCGACCGTTTGGCAACTGTGTACTTCCATTCCTATCAAGTTGTCACCTAATTATATGCGTAGCTCTATGTCCTGTTATGTACTACTCAGTTATCAATCTATTTGGACCAAATTTGGTACGATTATAATCCGCATTGGTGGGCACGCGGACTGAACGTCAATCTTATAATCTGGTTTAGCAGTGACCGGAATTTTGAGGCTCGAGTCCCATCTGGGCAAGGCCGTAGTCAGGGGGGGGGTTTCGGGGTTCAAACCCCCCCCCCCCGAAATTTTATGAACAAAATATATATGGCTTTATTTATGGTTCAAATAATATCAAAATTAAGGTAAAAGTACAAATTAGGGGGCTGTGTTACCATAAAAAACACTTCAGATAGCTTCTAGAACAGTTTTTTATTTATAATTTTTTATAGCCTCCGTCAATTGGGGGATGGGCCCACCAAACCCCCCCTGAAATTATTGGCTGGCTACGGCCTTGCATCTGGGTGTTTGGAGGGTGATCTTACCTTAAGGTGGGGATGGAGAGGACGCGAGAAAAGGCCAGTGTTTCTGCAGTTTTTATAGCAAAACATTTTTATAGATAAAAATAAATCAAATATTGCTTCAGTACAAATATAAAGTTTAATTTTCTTCATATGGTGACCTAAACTGTTTTTGAATATCTGTCAAGGGTGTCCTGGAATTAAATGAGAACATTTTCTCTTCATTTAAAAAGTTTGTCATCTAATGCCGCAATGCTTATGACAGATATTCAACAACTGTTGATATCACCATGTGAAGAAATTTAAACTCTTATGTTCCTACTGGAGCAATATTTTATTTATTTTAGCCAAACATACTGTATGTCTTGCTAAAAAAAACTGCAAAAACACTGGCCTTTTCTCGCGCTCCCTACATCTCCACCTTAATTACGTTACCTACCTATAACGTAACGACAGGTCCGGGATATGATGTCCCATGTTAATGTAATTTACTTACGTTTTGTTCAGTGAGTTTTAAAGACATAGCTTTGAAACAAAAACAATATATTCTTAAATAATTCTAAAAATAGTCCTGCAGAATCACAACATTATTAATTTTATCCCGAAGTAGTTTTTTTTTTTTAAACCTATATTTTATAAATGATCTACAATTTAGGCTATTTGGCTTGGTCACGAAAATGACATGTATAAGTCTTCCTGCCAGGATGTAAATTTCTATCAAATGTCTATCTAAAATAGGAAAGAAGAAAAAGGTATTTTTAAAAAGCAAGTCACTGTTTTCAAGGTGCAAATAATAGCCTATATATAGTGACTGTGTAAGCTCGTCAGAGGAAGAGGGGAAGGGTTATCATCAAATAAACAACAGGACTCACAGGGTGAACTGCGCATTTTCTTCCCTCTCTTTCTATTTTGTACATTGGTGTCTAAGTGTGATAGTGCTTAGACTGCTTAGGTGCGTCAATTTAAGATGCAACCTGCCTCGCTAAATAGCTTCGAAATCTCCAAGTAGGCAACGTCGTCATAGATGAAACATTAATATATATCCTGTCAAGGCATTGCTAGTGCAAACAAACTTGAAAATTGAAGTGTTTTGCTTTATGTACTGGTTGCAGATGAAGAAATCGTCTGACGGGCTGCAAGGTTGACAACCTCTTGTCAGGTATGAGTGGACGCAGTCCAGGTGGGAAGGGCCCCCCTGGTTCGAGATGTATTTTGCTGGTGCAGCGCTGTCTTGCCATACAACTTCACAAGGTGGGACTTGGTAATGACCACAAGAAGGGTAAACCTTCAGAGCAGATCGGGACCCCCGCCAGAAACCACATCAACACAGAGTTCTGGATGTACGACAGTGGTTACCTGCTCTTCCAAGTAATGACCAATACTTTTCATTTGTGTTTTAGTTACATAATAAATACAATATAATATATTGGAGAATGAATTAAACGAATAAGGGCCCTGCTTAAATTACGTATAGTTTTTTTTTTCGTGATTTTTGACGCTTCCTTTTCCCCCACGTAAGAGATCGTAAGATTCCCCCACCCACCCACCCACCCACCCATTCCCTTTTTCTATCTTACGTAATTTTTTACGATTTGTTAAATTAAATTTTTTAATCCTCAAATTCTTTTAAATTTATTACCTTTAATATTATTAAAATGAAAAGTCATTCATCATATATATTGTAATTAGCTATCTTTGTGCAAAATATGAATTCTATATTTCAACTATTGTTATAAATTAATTAAAATTAGTGATAAAAGTGAAGTTAATCAATGAATGAAGATAAAACATTCCAGAATTTTCTGAAAAAAAAATCTAGATTTTGTTTCACAATAATAAACCTTGATAAAATAACTATACGTAAGATTGATGCTGGTCCCCCCTCCCCCCTTCCAAAGAAAACGTAAGAAATTACTGAACCTCCACTTCCCTTTTAAGGACGGCCCCTTTGCTAAAAAGCAAAAAAGTTTGCGTTTTTTGTAAAACATTTGTTTAGTTTTTTTTATTAATTTTGGTTTTCTCAAAGATTTGTTTGTATTAAACTCTAAATTATATTTGTTATAGTTTTAAAAGTTAAATCTGAAACATGTTGTTTGAGGATGTTGGTTTATATGTTTCTTTTCACTTTGCTTCTCAATTTTTAGAGAAATCTAAAACAGGTGGAGTAGTAAAGATTTGGGCTGGTTAAAATTCTGGTTCATTACGTTAAAATTTAAAACTCTACCTCATACTAAGCACTTGTAAAACGAATTATTGGTTCCATATGAATTATTATCGATAGGGATATATTTGTTTACTGATTCATTAAAAAAAGTTAAATGGCTCTGAAAATTGGTTAATTCAATAATTAAATTTAAATCATTTACATACACGTTACCGTACACACATTAGGTAAAAATATGTTTGTTTGTATTAATACCCCAAGGGATTGATCCAATTAAAATGTCTCCCCTTTAAATTGTGAACTAATATATATATTTTTAATATATTCATAAACTGTATACAGTAGCGTGCTAAAGTTCCAGGCTATAAGGTTTTGTGCGTAATTTTTTTTTTAAACTAAGGGTTATGTGAAAAATCTGGTCATAAAAAACATAAAGGTATCCTAGTTTATTAAAATTTGATATATATTTATTTTTAGACTTAAACAAAAATTAATATTTGTTCATTGATATTCTAATTGGCTACTGGAAAAGTAACGGGCCACATACTTTCAGTGAAGCGATGGAACAAAAAAAAAAGAAGCTTATTTTGATAAATAAAAAGTAATATACGGTAATGTTACACTTAATGATTTGTTGCCATACCCTTTGCGGTAATTAATGCAGAACAACGACAAGGCATTAAATCACTTAAACAAGTTCTGTAGTTTTTAAGAATTTTTGTCCTTTCTACCATCAATTCTGCTTCGTTTGGATGTTTCTTGTTTTCCCACGCGACTTCCTTTCATCCCACATATGCTCGAATGGAATTAGGTCCTGAGATTATACTGATCAATCTAGAAGTGGTACATTTTATGACAATAAAAATTTCTTTATTAATTTTTGGATCATTATCATGCATAGAAATCCAGTTGCAAGGCATTTTCTTCATGGCATACAGAAACATGTTATGTGCCAAAATATCTTTCTACATGAAGCGATCTATAATAACATTGATGTTTACGCCATTCCCTCGCATGCTTTGTAATTTCAGTAAACTGCAATCGGAACTTCTGTTTCTTTTTACTTATCAAGGGTTTATTGTAGTCTATACGTCTATTATTATTATTAATATTTATTATTATTATTATTATTATTATTATTATTATTATTATTATTATTTAGCACCGTGTCTTACTAACCGTTCGGGTTATACGCTCAAGTACTAATTACGCTAATGGATTAGGAATTGGGAAGGTTGAATTTAGAGGCAGTGAACCCGCATTTGCGTGGAGGGAGAGTGGAAAACTATTTAGGAAAAAAAAACCAGTTCACCCGACCGAGATTCTAACCTCGATCTCCCCGTCCTCGGCAGTCTAGCTCAACACGACTAGCGCATACGTCTAAAACGTCCTACTCCATCCATGCATCGAGTTACAGTGCTGCGACTTTCACCAGCGAGATTTTCATCTCACATTTCTTGAGCTTGGTTGCACTCTTTAACATCCATCACAGATTTTCTTTTAAATATGTTATCAACACGCTGCATCATTTTATGTGATTGAAAACTTCACTGCATTTATGCTACTTTTTGTCAATATTTACATTTATCAATACTGTTACTAACTGTAGTTTTACCACTATATAATAAATTAGTTTTTTCGCGAGATGTTTTCCTTGTTCACAAAATGTTTATTACGGCTTCACGGAAATGTATGTTGCATGCTTTAGAATTTTATCACTGACTAACTGACTGAATTCGAATGTAAATAGACAAACCTTTATAGCTATGAACCCGCATCGGTGGTGTCGCGATTCTCTTCCACGCGAACCTCCTGATGATGTTGTTAATTAAATAATGTATATATTAATACATATTACAAGTTTTATTTGCACATATTAAGATGCTACATTCAAGAAATTGCCCCAATAACACTCGCGTTTCTTCATCGTGTCTTTCTCTCAGAACACCTCGTTAACAAGTGCTGCAAATTATTCATACCCCCCACCAGTTTCATGGCTATAACATTAATTTTGATACTGAGAGCTGCTGAACTCTTGCGAGCACAAGCAAAACTACCTTTTAAAAAGAAATCAAAACAAATACAGTTTGCAAATGAAAAATATTGCTCTCTTTCTCGCACTCACACTGCGAGGTTTTTTTTCTTTAATAATTACTAGAGCTAGAAACAAGCAAACCAAATGTTCCTAACCCGTAGCCTGCTCGCACGTGTACGGAAATGAATACACAACAGTACAGTGCGACTAATAGATTTGACACAAACTTAATTTAATTACACCAAAAGCTATGCAACAAAGCAGGATCATTACAGTACTCCCCTACTTTCTGAGTTATTTTTAGAAGAAAAATAAGTCAGGAAGTAATTCGGTCAGCTTGTTTTTACATTGAGCCCTTTGCACATATTATGACACCACTAAAGCTTATATATTTAATAAAAACTAGAAAACCAATGTATTGATTACATAGAGTAGCGGCAGGCATCAATCATCTGATATAATTTAAAATGTTTATCATTTACTTCAAAATCTCTCACTTAACAGTTCTAATAATGTTCATTTTGCTTTGCCATTTCCTTTTCTGATTTTAATGTTCTATGGCAGAAAGGTTTTAGAGTCTCACTTTAATTGATGTAATACACTAGACTAGTGATACAAAAGAGAATTATTGTTTAGAGTTCATGTACACTATTTTCACATGATAATATAATATAATAAACAACATAAAAAAAAACATACACATTGCACTGCACATAATTAGCATGAAACTCTTGACAAAACACAAAATATAATATCTTTGACATTTCAGACTAAATTGGTAGTTCTCTTGAATAACATTCAAAATATACACTATCCATATTTGGGTTGAATTATACCCTAAGTTAAATTCACATTACAAGAAGATCTTAAAAGATTTCTCTTATACACACTAGGTTTAAAACACAATTTACTAAGCTCATAGTAAAATCCTAATAAAAGCTTTATCATTATGAGGACACAAAACCTATTCCTACTCCAGCCATACATCCCTACTTTCCCTCTATCTTTGTCACTTTCTCAAAATAAGGTTTAATTTCATCCAAATGTTTAGGCTGATACACCTCTGCCATTACAGTTCTCGCTCGAACTCGTCCATCATCTTGCCTCTGTCCCTGATTAGTATTTTGGGTTCCCATGTCTCTTTGTTCTCTGTACCTTGGTGGGTGATAATACTGATTATATCCCTTCGGTCCCTGATTGTGATCATGTTGCCTATACTGTCCCTGGTTGAATCGTGGACCACTATCTTGGTTTCCCCTGCTCCTATTTCCTTGCTCTCTCTCCCAATGTTGTAATGGAGGAGGTGTCCTGCCTTCCCTCTGAAAATGATAATTAGTTCTACCTTGTCCTTGTGGATGGTATTGACCCTTAAATTTCTGGAAACCTGACCAATTTGGATTACTTTCTCTCCCTTCACTTCTTTCTAAATTTGAAGGTACGTGCCCATTTTGTGTTGAATCATGTTCCTGCACATCCCCTAAATATTCCCACTCTCTAGTTCTTTGACATCTATCATCAAATGCATTTAACACCCGTTCCATGTCTTGAAGGTCCTGTAAATTCGCGCCAATAAGAGCATCCTGTACATTTTGAGGAAAATGATATATTAAATGCCCCATGAGCCTATCTTCCTCTATCGGGTATTTCAAATACTTTGCTTGTACCTTATATTTGTGAAGATATTCACACATAGTTCCTGCTCGAACACTGTATTTACCATTGAAAATCTGCTGCAAAAAACTATCTTGTTTTACCTGTGACCAAAATTTTCCCAACAAAGCATTCTTTGCTTCCAAAAATGTATCCCATTCTCCTTCTACAGAATTTGCCCAGGACCTAGCTTCCTCTCTTAATCCTGATAACAAAATAGCAATCTTATTAGCTTCACTAAATCGTTCTCCTTCCAAAGTACGCTCCACTTTTCGAATATATTGGATTGCCGAAATATTTCCTTTCTGCCCCTTGAATTTGGGAATTGAAGATAACATCTCCTCATTCACTCCTCTAAACAAGACACTATTATGACAAACATGACTATCAACTTTCTCTTTATTTTTGACTTCGTTAAATTTACATTCTAAATCCTCCACTTTGTTTTGTAATTTCTCAAGATTTTTCATATAGCTATCTTTTAACTTTTTGACCTTTTCCTCTATGCTTTCGCCTTTTTGAGTTAGTACATCTTCTACTTGAGACGTAATATAATCCCTGTTCACATCCAGTTGACCCTCCAGTTCTAACCTAACCTTACTGACTTCTCTTTCCAAGTTAGACTGAACTATTTTGACACTCTTTTTTATTTGAACAATTTTGAACTCAATACCTTCTACCTTATTTTCTGTGCTTTTGACTGTCTCTATTAATTTCTTTTCTAGCCCTTCTATTTTTTCATTCACTTTGTCAACTCCCCCCATTAAATCAAAATGAATTTTTCTTAAATTATCTTGTTTTTGTTCCAACTCGTTTTGATTTTGTTTTACAGTGATCAAACTCTTATCTAGATCCATTACCTTAACATTAAGTGCCTGGTGCGATATTTCCAGGTTATCTAGTTTACACTCTAATTTTATTCCTAATTCTTTAATATTGTTTTTTATTTGTGTTCCCAATTTTTTATTATTATCTTCCATCTGACTCATTATAGTCATGATAAGTTGTTCAATTTTTTTGTTCCCTTCCCCTATTAAATTCTTTTCTACCTGAGCTGGTTCAGAATCTCTTTTACTATCCTCTATGTCTACAGTAGTTTTTTTTAATATCGAAATTTCATCACCCCCATCCTTTAATTTTGAATGTCCCTTTGAGCTATTTTCATCTAATATCTGATTCTCACTATTATTTCCTGACTCCCCTTCTTCTACCTGTTCTATTACAGAAATGCACCCTTCATGTAAGTTTCTACTGTTTGCATTTCCCACCTTTAGTTTGTTTAATCTACTCTCATACATTTCATTTTCCCAATCCTCGTCACTCTCCTCTAATCCTTCTTGGTTATATGGTCTGTTCATGATGTCTTTATCTTCCGAACAAAATGGAAACTGACCTATCCCACTACTACACTCTTCCCCAATTAAATCCTCTTCTGATTCTAACATCATCAACTAAAAGAGTTGTTGAATTTCTTAAATATATTAATTTCTAAATTTAAACACCTTTTAAGTTCTACTTACTTCATTAAATGTTATAAAGAATTCCCTTACTACAATGAACCCATCAATCAATTAATTAAAATAATTAAATGTAACAAACAAAATATATATAACTACTGCTCTTCTGTTGATCTGTCCCTCGGTGATTGTCCAGCATCCGTTGATGAAATACTTCGCTGCTATCCACAATGACATTAATTAATTAAAATACTGAAATGTGACACAAACATTTTATTCTTCCCCTTCTATTCTGTTGATCTGTTCCACGGCGATGGTCCAGCATCCGCTGCTCTGTTGCCTCTCTGCTGTTATCAATAACATTAATTGATTAAATAATGAAATAATACCATGTAGCAAAACATATCTACGCTATTCAGTCGACCTGTCCCTCGGTGATTCGCCAGCATCCGTTGATGAAATACTTCGCTGCTATCCTGCATTGTTGATGAAGTACCTACAGGAACGCCTTTGTGTGTCACAGCTGCTCCATTGCTGCATCTGCCCCGCTGCTGCATCTGCCCTTGAATTGGTTGGTAGCACCTATTAATTCCCCGTGTTCTCCGCGAGTATTTTATCAAGCCGTCGGTGAGCACCTCTTAAATTCCCGAGTTTACCGTGAGTGTTTTTTATCAAGCCGTCGGTGAGCACCTCTTAAATTCCCGAGTTTACCGTGAGTGTTTTTTATCAAGCCGTCGGTGAGCACCTCTTAAATTCCCGAGTTTACCGTGAGTGTTTTTTATCGTGCCGTCGGTGAGCACCTCTTAAATTCCCGAGTTTACCGTGAGTGTTTTTTTATCGTGCCCCGCGATTGGGAAAGCCATTTGTCGCGATTCTCTTCCACGCGAACCTCCTGATGATGTTGTTAATTAAATAATGTATATATTAATACATATTACAAGTTTTATTTGCACATATTAAGATGCTACATTCAAGAAATTGCCCCAATAACACTCGCGTTTCTTCATCGTGTCTTTCTCTCAGAACACCTCGTTAACAAGTGCTGCAAATTATTCATACCCCCCACCAGTTTCATGGCTATAACATTAATTTTGATACTGAGAGCTGCTGAACTCTTGCGAGCACAAGCAAAACTACCTTTTAAAAAGAAATCAAAACAAATACAGTTTGCAAATGAAAAATATTGCTCTCTTTCTCGCACTCACACTGCGAGGTTTTTTTTCTTTAATAATTACTAGAGCTAGAAACAAGCAAACCAAATGTTCCTAACCCGTAGCCTGCTCGCACGTGTACGGAAATGAATACACAACAGTACAGTGCGACTAATAGATTTGACACAAACTTAATTTAATTACACCAAAAGCTATGCAACAAAGCAGGATCATTACAGTGGTCGCATGATCTAATGCGTCACTCTCGTGAAAGACTGGATTGCAGATGACGAGGGGATTGGGGTTGGTTACATTAGGTTCTTTTATTGTATTTTAAAATGTTTCTAATGTTACGATCTGGCAATATGTGGACGCTGCCCAAATTATTATTATTTATCGATATTACGCCCTTATGACCAAGGAAATACTGTAATAGAGTGAGCATGACGTCATGCTCGTGTCGCTAAGTCATAAAAGATAGTATGAAGCATGTGGTAATGATGTCATCGCATACGCAATGTTGTCTTCTTCACCGTAGTCGACTTCTTGCGCATCTAGCCATATTGTGTAGGGCATTTTGTATTAGTTCTCAAGGATGACGACCAAAGTGGAAATACAATCCTAACACAGTCGAGGTGGACAAGGTTCCTTCCTTTATCTCCATGCTGATGTTACAACTTGCTCTAGGTGTCTATCACATCTAAAGAAACAGGTTGAGGAGGATGAGCTCCCATACCATAGCTCAGTCGTCAGAGCGTATTCCTAGCGTTCTAATAGTCACGGGTTTGATTTTGGCTACAGTTCAAAAAAAACCTTTTTTTCTAAATGTCAGTTTATTTCCTTTAACTAAGCTGAAAATTAATAGTCAGGTGTCTGATTGTTGTGTTTGTCCTATAATACTGTTATTACACTGAAATTATAAAATGGCTGTATTTGCCTTGTGGATTTGACACTAATAAATAAAACACAGTTATAGCGATTACAGTACCACTTTGGAAATATACTTTAGTTTGAAGAGTCATTTAAAGTAGGAAATCCTCTTCTCCAACACAACAATCAAAACACTCTTACTGAATTTCGAGTCAGGAAAATGCTTTGGGCACCGATTGAAAAGAGAAATATTTTATCTATATGAAAACAAATCTAGTTGAAAAACTTAATGAATAGTAATTAATATTGTTTAAAAGTTCCTTCTGTTTAATCCCCACCTCTAAGTAGCCTACTAGAAAGAGACGGGGTGGTTTCCATAGCAACGTTTTTCCATATGGTCTTATACTGTATGTAATTAAAAAATGTATTTAGTAAAAAAAAGTAATAATGATTAAACAAAACTTCAGGGGGTTACGACGTTTTAGTTATAAAGCCGCCTCTTCACCATTGTTCCTCGTACCTTTACTTTTTTTTTTTTTTTTTGCAAATAGTTTCACCACTCACTTAATTTGTATAACTAACAAAACCAACTTTTTTATGTTTGTTTGATATTCTTAGTATTTTAGGGGAAACGTTGACAATTAAAGGTGGAAACGAACGACACCCAAATATTTATAAAGGAAATTTGGGCTTTGAGTGTGTTCTCAAAAGTAAAAAATAATATCCCACAAATAGACATTTGAGATAGTTGACAAGTTAGGAATTTGTAATTTTTATTTTTTCAAATTTGGCATAATTATATAATAATTGAGACATGAATATTATTTACATCTATTAAAATCATATTACATAGTACGATGAGTTGTATTATACTTATGATAGAATACATTGATATTAGAATATTTTTATACACTCTCAATCTCGCGTACAATAAGCAAAATCTTAGAACAAGGATGGCTCTTTCATCTTGTAGCAAAAAATATAATCGCTTCTCACCAGCTATATTTACTCATCATTACATAATATTAATTATATTTCAATGACACTATACATATTTTTTAAATTTCAGTTAAAGTAAATCGATAATCTTCAATGTTTTAGAAGAAACATTTATGTTTCGTGGAAATCAAGGTTTTTTTATACAAGCTTACACTGCAGACCACCCACATTCCTTTATTGAGCTGAAGCCATCCTTACCAGCCATTCTCTCTGGAATGTTCTCTTACCGACGGTCATGAATATTATTTAATGATCCTAGTCCTTGTAAACACTTTCCCGTTTATATCTGTGGCTACACTAGCAGAAAAGATGGCGATCAATGACTTGTCAGGAGAATTTTTATGTGTGTGCTTTTCTCTGCAGTTGTAGACCTATATTCGGCAACAAGAACACGGTAGAAACAACATTCTAGAAAATACATACATATTTTTTGCTGTCCACATTGAGAATATTTTTCTATATTTGTATCTAGTCGACCTCGGTGGTCTTGGGGTAAAGTGCTTGCCTCAGGACCCGATGTCCGTGGGTTCAAACACAGCCGAGGTAAATGGATTTTTCTTGAGCGAGAAAAATCCGTAGCACAACTTCTTTTGGAGGGGAAGTAAAGTTGTTGGTCCCATGTCAATTGTACCATGTAAAAGAACCCTGCAAGGTATATGAAAATACCTTTCCCGGCAAAATTGATAGGCTCTTTCGCACTCGCTCATAAAAATTCAGTGTGGAAGGCAATTAGGAACCAGCACAATTCCTGAACTCTCCTGGCACATGGGATTTCTATCAGATGGTGCAGGTAGCACTAACCAGCCTAAAGGCTGAGCGGATGGCCAGCGCCAGATGGACAGAAAAATCACATCAAACCAACTTTCGGGTTGTTGACTTAAGAAGATTTGTATCTAGTAATATTTTATAGGTATTGATGCTATCTAAAGTGGCAGCTGCAAATCATATGACTTGACGTATGGAAATAGTTTTAGTAACGATTGAAACTCTCAGACACTGTTCCTCCTAACGTGGCCCTACTATACTTCCTACCTTTTAATAGCAACACAATAGTTGGAAGTGGGATGCTAGCTTGACTTGAAATATACAATTATTATATCAATAATAATGAAATTTATGACTGACCAGATATTAATCCTACATATATAAGATTTAGGTGATGAGTTTATTATAAACTTTTTACATGGCCGTAAAGCCTCGGTGGCGTAGTTGGCTAACGCTCCAGTCGTGTTGAGCCAGACCGCCGAGGACGGAGAGATCGAGGTTCAAATCTCGGTCGGGTGAACTGGGGGTGGTTTTTCCTAAATGGTTTTCCACTCTCCCTCCACGCTAATGCGGGTTCACTTCCTCTTAATTCAACCTTCCCAATTCCTAATCCATTATTGTAATTAGTACTTAAGCGTATAACCCGAACGGGTAGTAAGACGCGGTGCTAAAGAACATGGCCGTAAAAAGCTTGATTGATTTTTAAATTTTTGCTTTTTTAAAGCATATTTATTTTTAAAACAACGTTTAAATTTTCTTTGAGCAAGTAATAACTTTTTTATTTATTTTTTTATTCCAGGGTTTCTTGGAAGCAAATATGAAATGTTTTTGGAATCTCTCTCTCTTAGAAGCTATGAGAGTTCTCGAATTTCAAGGCTATGTGTCTCCTGGAGTTTTATTGGTCACCGCAAGCGCCTGCGCATTGGAAGTGATTCGTGCGGCATGGGCAAGAAACGTCCTGAGACCACCCAACAACTACGTCATTGCCGTCGTAGGTAGGGACAAACTGACTTGATTTATGTTTCAGCGTAAAATATTTTTATATTTTATGATTTAGTTTATGGTTTACTGTAAAATATTTTAATCTAAATTAGCTATCCCCCTTGAATACAAGTCCCTCAAAAATAGGTATCAAGGAGTTTTCTCAAGCATTTAATACCTCTTGATGCAATTTAAAGTGTTTTAAAACATATTCAGATAGTAAGTGCTATGAACCTTAAGACCCCAATAAACTACTAGCCTAATCATTGAGGAAGAATACAAAATCATATTGTTAATAATACCTTCGTGGTGCTCTAAACGCTCTACACCCTCAGCCATAGTACGGCCCTTCTGAAAGAACGCAGTATTACCTTAAATACTTATATTAAAGCCTTATCTTATAAGCTGCACTGCTATTTCATTATGGAACCAAGCAGACTAAGCCTGCTGGTAAAAGCTGAGTTCCATCACGAAAGGAAAAAATCAAAAGAGGCACTGCTGAGATCCGTCACGGCCATAGTAAGTTAATTTCTTCACCATCATCAGCAATCATACAGTCAATTTCCGTAATGGAAAAATACCAGATTATTTGAATTTTTAAAATGATAGGAAAGATCGAGAGAGAAAAATATTGTGTTTCTGAAATAGTAGTTACGTTCATTTTTGGAAATCATCACATATTAAGTAAGTACAAAATAACTCAAAACGTGTTCATATCTCGTATATAAGCCTGCGTAAAAATCGCTTTTGTATCACGGAAGCGACTGAATTCACACTTCATTTCAACGTACTGGTATTTCATGATTTATTTTTTCTCAAACTAGCGAAAACAGGTTATAGATTCATGTGATTTGTATTTTTCTCAAGATACCTTGAAACAGGTATTTTGAAGTTAGAACTTGTATTAATGTTTATATAAGTTTTTTGCTGAATTTTGACGAGTTCTTTTATAAACATATACAGTACCAGTATATTAGGACGGGGATGGTAGAACGAAGCTGAAAGCTGAGAATGAGATGATTCACGGCAGTTTGTTGTTCGTTATCAATCTGATGATTGTTTAGCCCAAATATGGGGTGAAAAATATGAATGATAATCAACATAATTTTTGATTAAATAGTCCATGAGGTTCATTAAACGTGAATCGTCTCTAAGTAAATCAGTCTTACTTCTATTGATTTTTTCAGTGAAATGATAATGTCTCCCGTAGCTTTCCGCTTGCACGCGTACTAGCTTACGGCCTCTCAGTAACTTGTCGTATTCACTAGTGTGGCTGTGACGTCCAGATTAATAACAGCAGCACACTTCACAGATTTGGTATAAAAACTTCCGACCTAGATTGCATCTAGATACACCGCCATGTGACGCTCCCATTTTTGGAAATATGAGCCGCTCGATTCTTAAAATCCATTAACGACGTACAATTTCTTCTCTTTCTCAATAAACATTTTGGTTACATGCATTACTAGTGACCTCGCGATAGCAATTGATCAAAACCTTTCGTTAATTTGAGCGCTCCTAACGAAATTGAGCCTTGTCATAGCAAATAAGTTAACAAACACGGTGAGGTAACTGTTTATGCTTTCTGGCAAGCCGGCTTGCTACTTTTCAGGGTAAATGGAGGATACACTCATCCATATAATTTGGAACACAGAAGCATAAATTAAACTCAGGGCCAAGTTAGGATTTTTACTAAAGAAGTAGTTCCTCGAGAAAAACTGTTTGTTGATTGAGATAAATTTATTGTTGCATTGTACTATATAACAAAACAGATTAAAATGTTGGTACCAATACTTACTCCTATCGATACATTTCTTTCGATACTAATATGGTATCGATATTTTTCTTCCGATACTTTTAATGAGTATAGTGTCATTTGATACTTTTCTTTTGATACCACATCCCTAATCACGTCCTACTAATCATCCGGTCTATCCACATATTTACACTAATGGGGTAGGGATCAGGAAGTCAATTTTAAAGGAAATGTACCCACATTTGCGTTAAGGGAGATTGAAAACCCATTTAGGGGGAAAATCCTCTGTTCATCTGGATGAGATTTGAACCCTGGCCCTTTTGTCACCGGAGTCTGGAAAACCAGCCTTTATGAGGTTGACGCCTTAGCCCACATGCCCATCAATCAAGGTAGAACATTGGCTGACCTCTTTATAATATTCTATCAATTTTTTAATAATCTTTCTGAATACATATCAAACTCATGGGTGCTTAATTCAGATCTGTGATTCACCAAGTTGATGTTCTAACCAAGTTTAAGTCATTTTTATTTGATTCTTGATTTTATCAAACACCATAGATCTTCATGAACACATTGTTTTTCATTGGGTATCTGAATTTTAGCTCACTGTAGATTATATCCTCCAATAATTTTATGTATTCAGATCAACTCTTGTACTTTATTAAGAAATAAACTGTATTTTCAGGAGATATAGAGGACTGTTTGATGCAACCATTGACCCAGGGACAGTTCACTCCTCTCCCAGAGGCACTGTGTTGGGTCATTCTGGATCTGACTTCATCGGGCCAAGCCGCAGTCACAGACAAGATCTGCTCAGCTCTTCAATCCACCTTTACCGATATGGAGAGTCCGTCACATGAAGTGGTCTATGATGCACTGGCTAAGCTTACTCAAGAGAGAAAGGTAACACTCTCCAAAAGTAATTTTAAGATGCTAATATAAACCACGTGAATTAAAATGTTACCAAAACTATAAAAAGTTTACTAAATAAAGTATTGTTGAGATGGGTTACTTTGACAAAAATTGAAAGTATGATAATTGAATTTTGCACTATAAATAATAGCTTAAAATTTATAATAATAATAATAATAATAATAATTATTATTATTATTATTATTATTATTATTATTATTATTATTACAGTAGAGTCTCGGAAACTCGACCTAATGTTGACTGAGATGGTGTCGAGTTATACGAATTAAATTGCATAAGATGCATTTTTATTATGTCATGTTTACTAAACAAGGATGAATCACAGTACAGTATCAAATATTATAGGTACATTTGTACAGTACAGTAATAGTAGTATTATACGTACAGTACAATATATTATGTATTAATATAATGGTGTATATACATACGTGTAATATACAAAAATTTAGTACAGTAATGTACATATAATATTGTGTTGATTCGAATAACACGTTACTGAATTGGAAAACTAACAAACACAGCACTTGTAAAAACACCACAGCACGACTGTTCCACTCGAGTTACACAAACAAACTGAGAGGCTATCCAGTTGAATGACCTTTGTTGAATTTATGACTCGAGTAGTCCAGTTACTTTGTTCATCTTAAGAACTATCTAGTATTACGTCATTTGCGCCTTTTTCACTCTTGTACATGGTGTCAGTGAGGTAACAACGTAGCCTACTTTATTCTGTACCATTTAATAATGTTATACTCTGCATAATTAAATATTAACACATTTAAGTTAGTACGTATGGTTTACTATACCAAACGTTAACAGGTTATGGGCCAAGTAGTGCTGATCAATGTGCTAGTGAATAAAGTACAATGTTAAGGTGATACGCACGTTGTGAACGAACACTAAAAAGCCAACACGCGAGAGACGCCATTTTTTGATGCAGTCTTTTTTCTTTGTGAGTGCTTGGAAAATTTCACGGTAGCGGATTTGTTTTTTGTGAAAAGAGCATAAAGGTTACTTACAAAGATGGATAAAGTCAAGAATTTCCACATTCAGATATTTGATGGTAATACTTTCCAACTGTGGAAATATCAAATGGAAATAATATTGCGTGCGGAGAAAATTATGTATATCATAAATGGCAAGAAGGAAAAACCAGCAACAACTGAAGTTGAGGAGGTTAAGACATGGAACGACGGGAACGAAAAAGGAATGTTGATAATTTCAACGGGACTTGAGTATAGTCAATTACAAACAGTCATCGCATGCGAGACAGCGGCTCAGATGTAGAGTCGCCTCAAGAACGTTCATGAACAACGTAGCTCTGTAAATAAGGTTAGTCTCAAGCAGCAGTTCTTTAGCTATAGGATGAATCCAAACGATAATATTGCTCAGCATATAAGTACGATCGAGTCATTGGCGCTGTCATTAGCGGACGTTGGAGAAGCTGTTTCCGACGTGGACAAAATTACAAAAACACTTGAGAGTTTGCCAAGTAGTTTCAGTGCGTTCATAAGTGCGTGGGACTCGTACGTCAAGGTAATGCAGACATTTGAGAACCTAACCTCTCGGCTTCTGAGGGAAGAGAAGCGGCTCATGCAGAACGATGATGTCACTACAGCGTTTGCGGCGCTGAACGTTCAGAAAAATTATAAAAGTATGAAAAGTCAAACTTACCACAGTGGCGAGAAGAGAGAAAATCACGGAAAACTTAGTGGTAAGAAGAATATGAAATATTTTTACTGTGGTCAGGTGGGTCATATAAAAAACAGTGCCGCAACTGGCTAGCGAAAAATAGTGATTGAAGTAAGCCGGATGAGTCGAAGCATGTTGCTTTAAGTGCTGAATACAAAAATGTTTCTGCTTCTGGGTGTGAAACTGTGTGTTTGGCAGACAATGCTGCGTCACAACATATGACCTATCTTAAGGAGTGGTTTTCTGTGCTAAATCCAATAGACAATTCGAGTGTCGTACAGATTGGGGATAATTCATACGTTCAAGTGGAAGGTATCGGCTCTGTGGAAGTGTTAGCACTTGTAAATGGACAGTGGGAGCTTCGCACACTTGAAAATACTTCCGAAACTTAAGAAAAATCTATTTTCAGTAGGAGCAGTGACTAGTAAACAGTTCAAGGTGATTTTCGATGAAAGAAAAATTGAAGTACAGATTCCAGCACAAAATCAAGTTGTTGTAACTGGAATTAAAATGGTTAACCAATGCTACAAGATGCTTTTCAAGAATAAAACTGTTGAGCAAGCCAATTCAACAGAGGAGTTAGTGAAGCTATGGCATGAACAACTGGGACATCCAGGCATCAATAGCTTCAAGACCATGGCAAGTCAGGGACTACTACCAGGGTTAAAGGTGAACAACACAGACAAGCTGTTTTGTGAGTCATGTAAATATAGCAAGACACATTGACTGCCGTTTTATGAATATCTTAATCCTCGTGCAAGTAACCCTGGCGGGTTTATACACACAGATGTCTGTGGGAAAATGCCGGTTATGTCGCTGGGAGGAGCCAATTATTTCTTGCTATTTAAGGACGACTGCACGTCATATCGTTTTGTGTATTTTATAAAGTACAAAAGTGATGTTTTTGATACGTTCATACAATTCCAGCAGATGATAGAAACGCAGACTGGAAACAAAATAAAAGTACTTAAGAGTGACAATGGTCGCGAGTTTGTGAACGAAAAATTTACAGAGCATTTTAAGAAAACCGGGACTATCTGCGAGAGAACTGCTCCATATTGTGCGGAACAGAATGAGCGTGTCGAGCGGGAAAATCGATCCATTGTGGAATGCGCTAGGATAATGCTGATTGACGCAAAACTTTCGGAGGAAATGTGGGCTGAGGCAGTAAATCTGAGTGTTTACATTTTAAATCGGAGGCCAAGCAAGGTAGACAATAACGTGACACCGTTCGAGAAGTTTACTGGAAAAAAGGTTCGAGAAGTTTACTGGGAAAAAGGTAACTTTGAAGCATATGTGTAAATTTGGAGCAGACGCTTATGAGCACATACCCAAGCAAGCCCGTACTAAATTTGAAAGCAAGGTTAAGAAGGCCATTTTTATTGGCTATGACGGTAATAGTATTAGCTACAGATTGTATCATCCAAGTAGTAGAAAAGTCACAGTAGCTCGGGTCGTTGAATATAATGAAGAAATTAGTAAAGCTACTGTAATTAATGATTCAGAATTTTTTATTTATAATTTAACTTCACAGAACGATGAACCAAAAGATCAAGAAGTCAAGAAAAGTTTTTACCACATCTGAGAAGAATGCCAAACAAGGAGGTAGACCTATACAAGACAAGAGAGATACAGGGCCAACATTTCGTAAAAGAGCTACTATAAGGCCGCCAAAAGGATTTAATGTTTATCAAGTATCCATTGAAACAGCATGTGTGGCAATTTATAAGGTACCTGAAACATACCAGGAAGCAGTTACTGACATGTATTCTAAGGAATGGATTGCTGCTATGGAGGAAGAGATGATGTCTTTAATTAATAACGACACTTGGACCTTACCTTCAAATCGACAAGCTATAAGCTGCAAATGGATGTAAAAGATAAAAAGAAGACCAGATGGGAGTATTGAGCACTTCTAAGCGCGGTTGTGTGCAAAAGGATATTCACAAAAGGCAGGTATTGATTACACAAAAACATTTTCCCCCGTAATCAGGTATGATTCAATCAGAATACTTCTTGCACCTGCAACGATTTATGACATGGAAATGATACAGTTTGACATAAAAACTCATTTATATATGGCGAACTGCTAGAAGAATTGTTTATGACACAGCCAGAAGGTTTTGAGAAGAGTGATCCAAACATGGTCTGCAAGTTGAGGAAGAGTTTGTATGGACTAAAGCAGTCTTCACGTTGTTGGAGTAAGAAATTCCTGGAATTTTTAAAATCATTTGAATCCAAGCCTTTGGAATTAGATACATGTGTTTTCAGAGCAATGATCGATAACGTTGAAGTTTGGCTTGCATTATGTGTGGACGATGAAATGCTAATAAGTACTTGCTCGGAAATTTTGGCACTTGTGATAATAGAGCTTAAGGCACAATTCAAGATGAAAGAAGAAGACTGCAATTATTTTGTTGGAATTGAGATCAAAAGGGACAGAAAAAATAAGAAAATGTTTTTAAGTCAACAAGGATATCTTGAGAGATTACTGAACAAGTTCTCTATGCAAGATTGCAAATCCCAAGCAGTACCAGCTAATCCAAATCTGGTATTACATAGTAATGATGGGAAATCTAACAAGGTCCTCGATGTACCCTATCGAGAGGCAGTTGGAAGCTTGACGTTTCTTGCTATAGTGATACGTCCAGATATTACATTTGCAATTAATCAAGCAAGTCGATTTTTAAATGAGCCACAAGACATTCACTGGACAGCAGTTAAGAAGATAATGCGATATCTAGCTGGGACTAGGAGCTATGGTATTTGCTACCAAGGAAATCAACCTGAGTTAACTGTATATTCAGATGCTGACTATGCTGGGGATAAAACTACGAGAAAATCTACAACACGATATATCAGTCTTTTAGCAGGAGCACCAGTCACCTGGTCATCTCACCGACATTGGTGTGGATGTAGGTCAACTACAGAAACTGAATTTATAGCAGCATCTTCAGCAGCTCAAGAAAGTGTGTGGCTAAGAATGATGCTCGCGGAACGTGATCTGATTTCCAGTGATTCTACCACACTGTTTGTGGACAACCAAAGTGCAATTAGGTTGGATAAGAACTGTGAGCATCACAAAATGACCAAACACATAGATGTTAAGTAACATTACATTCACGAGTGTGTAGAAAAATGTTATAGTTGTCCGATATGTGTGGTCTGAGAACCAATTAGCAGATTTTTTAACTAAGGCTTTGCCACAAAAGAAATTTTGTATGAATCGTGAATCTATATCAATTAGGGATATCAATGAACAAAGAGTGGGAGTGTTGAATTTATGACTCGAGTAGTCCAGTTACTTTGTTCATCTTGAAAACTATCTAGTAGTATGTCATTTTCACCTTTTTCATTCTTGTACATGACGTAAGTGAGGATACAACGTAGCCTACTTTATTCTGTATCATTTAATAATGTTATACTCTGCATAGTTAAATATTAACACATTTAAGTTAGTACATACGGTTTATTATACCAAACGTTAAGAACCTTGGATTGGGATGACTGGCACCAACAGCTGTGTGCACTTGTGAATGTCGAATTACACGGAATGTCGAGTTATCATTTTTATCATCTACCTTTACTAATTATGTCCTATTTTTTATAATTATTCATCAGTATGTATCAATATTTAGCTATTATTTTTAAAAATTATTTTATTATATGTGCTTGTATGGTACTTGTGTACTTTTAAGTGCTGGCCTGTCATCACGACTGTTGGCCAGCACTATATTAATGAGATTGAAATAATTGTTATTATTATTATTATTATTATTATTATTATTATCATCATCATTATTATTCCAAATGGAGATACCTCTAATGATGTAAAAAGTAGAGTAGGGTTTTCAACAATTTTGGTTTAGATTCACATTACATACATACCTAATCAAGCCATTCCCTTACGGGTTAGGCAAAACAAAAAACTGTGATTATAGCTCAAAAAACAACTTTGTACTTAATCCATCCTCATTAACTTTCTACACAGTTTCCTATCCTTACATACTCCCTTCGCTTCAACAACATCCATACACCGAGTCATATATGCTCTTTTATTCTTAAAACTCTTTAATGTTTCTCATTTTCACATATTCTTCTACATCATTTAGCTGCGTCTTACATGGCCTACCCCTTCCTTTTGATCCATACATTCTACCTTCATATATTTGTTTCGTCACTCATCTTCTCAATATGCCCAAACCCCCCATAGGACACTTTTTTCACATATACCTATTGGATTACCTTTCAAACCACACTCCTTCAGCACCCATTGATTACTGACTCTGTCCATACGAGTTTTTCCACATACATATCTTAGATATCGCATTCTAACCACATTCACCTTGCTCTTGTGTTTCTCCTGATAAACCTATGCTTTACATCCATAAAACAAGGTTGGCGTTAATACAATTTTATGTTGTACCATCTTTGCCTCTTTTGATTCTACTTCATTCTTTGCGGTAGTCCACATACATCCAACAACTCTCCGAGATGCATTCACCCGTCTGTCGATTTCATCATCTTTCCTTCCAATTTTTATGGAACCTTCTGCCCAGATACACAAAATCATTCACTTGTTCTAATAGTTTTCCATTTATACTAAGTTGACAATCATCTCCTGATCCATTCTGTCTATCGCCACACTCAAACGATTTAATGCATTCTGCAAGTCACTTTCCTTCTCATCCATTAATACGACATCATTTGTATATAACAGCACTCTCACATTCACATTGTCCAATTGTACACCAACCACACTCTCATAAGAACCCTCATACACTTATCCATGAAAACATTAAACAACCATGGATACATAACACAACCTTGTCTAACATCCTGTTCAATGTCAAACCATTCGCTGAAAGCTCCATCCACCCTAACGCAACCTTTGCTTCCATCATACACTGCCTTAATTGCATTTTCTAGCCATGCATCCACACCATACTCTCTAAGAATATTCCATAACATACTCCTATTCACCCATTTGTATGCTTTCTTCAGATCAATATATGAACTATAAACTTTCTTTCTTACTGCCATACATTTCTCAATCATTCGTTGCAATGCAAATATCTGGTCCATGCAACCTCTATCTGGAATGAAACCACATTGCACACCCCAAATTTTTCCCACAGTTTTTTCACGCGCTCTCTCAATTAAAACTCTCCAAAAACTTTGCCTGGAATACTCAACAAAACAAATGCCCTATAATTCTTACATTCACTCTTGGATTCACAATAAAAGTAAAATAATAACTTTATTATATTATCTAACATTTCATATAGTTAGTAATTGTTTATTCACTAAATATATGGATAAGCACTTTTCTTGTAATACACATGCATACAGTCTATTTTATACAGATAGGGGGTAGTTTTCAAATAAAGTTTTCTTCAAACATAATAAATGGGGAAAATACAAGATCAACTATTTATAATATTTAATTAGGTATTTTACATTTTTAACAACATGACTACTAAGCTCTCTTTTCCTCTTATCAAGTTGCATATACATTTGCACAATACAAAAAAAAACACTTCACAGTTGAAGAAAATTATTCCAGTCTTCCAGCAGCTTTGATATGGCTGTTGATATGATGGGAGAATGCATCGGGAAATATAATATGCATAACACAATCTTGCTAATCCAAACCTGAAATGCTCAAGGACGTTCAGATTATAATTTTTTATGATTATATAGGAATGAAAAAAAAAAACCTCTGTACTATAACATTGTTTAAGAATACTCTGTAACTAGTTTTATTAATGTTGTGCCTTTTTCAAATTTGTATACAATCACACATTTCGCTTTTAGACTTAACATGTTATGTTTTATTTTATTCGACACTAGCACACTAGCAAGGCAAAAAGTCAACCATTGATTGTCATAGTAAGATAAAGAGAAAACCCCATTATGCCCTAGAGTCGGGTTGGCGGGGGGGAAAAAATAGGGGATGTTTGGAATACTGCATTTACCGGACTAGCGCAGGTTCGGCTTAGCAGGACCATGCTCTCCCTCTCTCTCTCTCTCTCTATATATATATATATATATATATATATATATATATATATATAGGTTACCATGCTGGGACATGCCTAGGACAAGCGTGTCAGCCAGTGCTGATGAGATCATATACATTCCCTACAATCACTTGTTAACAACCTAACCTAACTGCTTATCTGTACATGACAGTTTATTTGGGTGTCAAGATTAGCCTTAGCCCAGCAGCAAATTCAGAGTCGCCTCTATTGCTTTTCCAATTCAATTGTACCACTCTAGATGCTCAGTAATGTTCCTCTCTTTTGTTATGTTCTCAAATTGGTACAAGCTGTGAATAGCATAAATATTAAAATGCATAGCACTTAATAAATATGTAAAAGCAAACATTATTTTACTTTAATGGTAATAATTATTTATTTTACAAATTTTCCCAACTAGTTTTAAGTTAAATAATTGCAATACATTGTTTAAAATAAGACAGAGTACATACCGGTATTAAACTTAAAACCTATATCATGATTTTTTTTTTACAGATATTTGGAGCATCTTATAGAAAACACAAACACTTTTTTTTTCACCCAACATTGATAGCATTTAACTATATTATTAGGGTTAGTCTATAGGTAGGCTAGAGTATTAATAAGGTAAGCTATGGTGACATTGAAGATCACATGACTTTATGTATGAATACAAGAAAGTAAATTTAGTAGCTGTTGTTAGTTTTCAGAAATGACCATTCATAAGAAAATTGGGGTATGGCCTATATATACATTTTGAATAATATATTTTATTGATTTATTTAACTCCACTTCAAAGAATTTAATCAAATTTGTAGCATATTTATAATATCAAGCAAAAAAACTCTTATTGTTACTAAAATATTAATATAACACAGTAAATTGAGATAACTATATACATAAGTGATTTTGTTTTGAGCCCTGGTTTTAACTCGTGGTTCCTTTAGCAGTGATAACCCGCCTCGGTGGGGTAGTTGGCTAACGCGCTAGTCGTGTGGAGCTCGACCGCCGAGGACGGGGAGATTGAGGTTAGAATCTCGGTCGGGTGAACTGGGAGGGTTTTTTCCTAAATGGTTTTCCACTCTACCTCCACGAAAATGCGGGTTCATTTCCTCTAAATTCAACCCTCCTAATTCCTAATCCATTAGAGTAATTAGTACTTAAGCGTATAACCCGAACGGGTAGTAAGACGCGGTGCTAAATATATTTAGCAGTGATAGATGAGAGACTTTGGTTCAGTAATTTGTTTTTTAATCACAAGTTTAAAATAATTTATGTAGAAATCTACATCCAAATGCTAATAGTCAAGTGTAAATTTATACATATTTGTAAAATATATTTTTGGTTTAAATTTGTGCATTATAAACAACACCTAAATTGTCAAACCTCCACTCTACTTTGTCAAATTGATACATATTTTCAATACTCTGTGCAATATTAGAAGTTATTTGATTGTAGTTTTTATATTTCTCATTTGTTTGTTAAAAGGTATACCAAACTTCCCGCGGCTACTTTGTGGTAACACCAGAAAAACGACGACGCGATTCTCACTCAAATCGTCATAGACGCCACAGTCGAAGTGGTAACCCTACTTCAAGTCTCTCGATGTCAGCGACACGAGGGGAAGAAAGTCAGCACCGATCGCGTCTGCTACTTATGTCTACAGATGAGGCTATGGCTCTTGTACATGGAGAGATGCAGACTATTAGAGATGGTGAAATCACCCACCAGGCTGTACAGACTAATCTTGCAGATGTCATATGTGGAGGTTAGCACAGGCTGCTTAAATATAATAGTTTACCGTCAAACCGCTTTCATTTATCTGAAAAATAAAAATAATTTGTGACACAATATAACTTAGTGTTTAGTATTTTTGATTGTTTTTAAAATAATATCTATTCAACTAATAAGTATATACACCTATATTAATAACTTTTTTGTTATGATAGAAAATTTTTAACCATTCACTTAGGCCTACATAACATTTTCAAATACATTTTCTGGTGGATTTATGTGTGTTCAGAACCAACAGCAAAAACAATAATAACTGCCCATGCTGATGGATATGTGGTCTAAGGCATCAGATTTGATTGTAGGTGACAGGGAGGGAAGTCAAGAAATGAATCGCAGAAGGATGAATTAAGAAACCAGGGAAGGGGAAAGTGGACCCTTCCGAATAAATAAAGCTTACTAATAAAAAAATTGATAGGCCTACAGTAAAAATGTATTTAATTTACTATACTGTGACCTAACATTCACTTTTGTCAAACAAAATTCAGTTTTAAATAAATTCTAATAGGAAGTGACATTTGTTAATAGGATCTAATTCTCCCGGTGTAAGATATTTGATACCATGACAAGCTCACTAAAGGTCAGCTATGGTTTATTTTGGTTCTAATATGTCCACTTATGAGTTAGACAATTTTTTAGTTTGCTTAGTAGAAATAATGTGTTTGCTTGATCCTGAATTTTTAATTTTTAATTTTTTACAAGCATATACAAGTAAAATAATTACTCAAAGAAAAAAAAAACAAATAAATATTTGGTTTACAACAAAAGTAGGTTGTTTTTAGCACCTCATGCTACTACCTGTTCGGGTTATACTCTTATATACTAATTACACTAATCAGGCCTGGATTAAGGCATGTGCCAAATATTCCATGCACAGGGGCCCCTGAGGTTAGGTGCCCCTGCTTGTCTCTCAAATAAATCACTATGACTTGTCATATTTATTTTGTAATAATATTATATTTCAATATTTCATTATTTTTACGTTTTTTCATAAAATGTATCTCAAACTAAACTCGAAATTCCTTAATTGAATCTATCTGTTCATTTATTGTATTCTATATGTACCGCTAGGGGCGCTGGTAGCCGGGTATTACATGGAGTCCGACAGTCCATGCTTATAAATAAACGCTACCCTTGCTTTTGGCAAACTGAAACTACTACATATCTGCAAATGGTACAGTTGAATTTTGACAGAAAAATAAACATTGATTTTCTATTGACAATAACTAAATTTCAGAACCCGCCTCGGTGGCGTAGTTGGCTAACGCACTAGTCGTGTTGAGCTCGACCGCCGAGGACGGGGAGATCGAGGTTCGAATCTCGGTCGGGTGAACTGAGGGTGGTTTTTCCTAAATGGTTTTCCACTCTCCCTCCACGCAAATGCGGGTTCACTTCCTCTAAATTCAACCTTCCCAATTCCTAACCCATTAGTGTAATTAGTACTTAAGCGTATAACCCGAACGGGTAGTAAGACGCGGTGCTAAATATTATTATTATTATTATTAACTAAATTTCAGAGGTAAAATAATAAAATACTTGGCACAGGGCCCCCAAAAGTGTTAATCCGGGCCTGACACTAATGGATCTAGGGGTTGGGAAGGTTATATTTAGAGTAAGTATATCCACATTTGCATGGAGGGAAAGTGTAAGACCATTTTGGAAAAACCACCCTCAGTACACCCGATCAAGATTTGAACCTCAATCTCCCCATCATTAACAGTCTAATCTACTGCGAGAGTAGCACCTTAGATAATGCAGCCACTGAAGTGTGTTACAAAAATAGTTACATAGAAGAATAAACTAATAGGTATTTCAAATTAAATACTCCAGAAATAAAGATATAGATAAAAATGTAACACATAAGTTACCAAACAATGCTATACCCTTGCATGATTTTAAATGAAACCAATCAAAAAAATTTCATATTTCTGCTGTATAGCCTAAGCTAATAAATTAACTACACTACATTAAAATATATTAGTTTGTAAACAACTAATTTTATAATTTAAATAAAAATGAAAATCTGGAACCTAAAGAACTCCATAGCCACATGGCGCTATCCCTGTTAGGTAGTAGGTTTTTATAAGACTTTTTTAATAGAAAAAGTTTCAAACCCATATTTTGTGGGCATTTACATTTTCTAACCCACAGAGCTAGAAAAGCGACATAAAATAGAATTAACACTAAATGCCAAGAAAAAAAGTCAGCAGAATTTGTCTTCCAACAAAGTGAAACATCACTGATAGCCTTTGAGGTTACAACACTATTACCCAACATGAACAACAAGTCTCTGATCTAGCAAAGATTAAATAACTAATTTATTTTTCTAATAAAATGCAGCCTTACTAATTATCATGCAAGGCGGATCCCCAAACGTCTCAATGGACAGTACATTCCTGTGAATAAAATTGATTAAATTAATTTTCAATTGATAAGATTTAAATTTAAATTACGATGCGATGTCTTGATACATAAATATCATATAGTGCCATAATAATTTAAAAGTTTAACTATAATTTTCAAATACCCATTATATTTTTCTTCGAAAACCTTTGCAATGATTTTTTTTTTAGTTTATAGTCTACTTGTATGGTTAAATAAAGAAAAGAACATACACAAACCACATAATTATATAATGTACAGGCCTAAAAGTGTAGCTACATCAACATTTTATATTTTCTTTTCCCATCCCTACTACCCTATCCCCACTTCATACACACACAAAACAAACAATTATACAAGGTGATATTACATCCAATACATTAAAACAAACGTGTTGCAAATAGTTAACGTAGACTCGGACTCATCACTCCTAGACATCCTTGCCGAATCCACCGCCATGGATCTACGTTCAGGAAAAACCGTATTAGCACCTGGTAGCCCTGAGAATAGTAGCCCTACAGCTTCTAGTACAAGACATCAGTCTGACTCTCCACTGGATCGGAGAACGCCACCACAAGATCTTTCATTTATCGCACAGGGAGAAGCTACGACCACACCATCACGAGTAAGGTCCTACAGTCCTGTAGTCAGCCCGATCAAACAAGTCCACTTCAGAAAGGACCAACAGGAAGAGGCCATGCCCAGAGAAGATCAACTCCAGTTGATGGTGGCACTTCAAGAACTGACGCAAACGGTGAACTCAAATCAAGACCGATTTCAACAGATGGAAGCCTGACTAGATCAACTAACACGCCGTGACAACTCAGAAAGAATCCCAGCAGGCGCGGCTCCCCAGCAAGATGGACGGGCAGCACCCAGACCGGCAGCATCTTTCCCCACAAAAGAACCCTGGGCATTGCTGTTGCCCCCAGACGCACCGCTTCTGGACGTAGAAGAAAACGTCGCACTGTGCGTAGCCCTGGCTCTAAAAGCTAAAGCCATGGGGCTACCGCCCGAAAGAGACAGGCATCAGGTCAACTTTATCCTTTCAGTCGCATCAGCATACCCGGACCTCCCAGACAACATCAGGCAGATCATAGTCCACCGAATCAACACACAGCACATTGCCCTTACAAAAGGGTGGCCAACAGCCATCGCATCATCAGGAGGTGACGTGGGAGCAGCTATATATCCGGCGGGGTTTATACCACCGCCTCCAACAGCAGCCCCAGTATACATTCCGCCCCCATTGAGAGGAGTTGGAGATGGGTCCTTCAACACATCACATCACATCGCAGAGGCAGGACAGACGATAGCCAGGAATCTGGCACACAAAAACAAGTTCCTGATAATACACCTGCTGAGATCTCCTCATTTGTTTTCTTAACACTATATATTGGATTTTATATTGACCTGATGTATGTTTCATTAATAAAGCTGCCGGTTTCTCTTCTCGCGCTGACTGCTTCCGGCCTTCCACTAGTTCCGTTCGCACACTCTTCCTAAAAGAGTATAAAAGCAGGGGACTGGTGGAAGGCGGGATCAACCAGTAGTGGGGAGAGACACCAATAACAGTAGAGAAATGTTTTGATTCTTTTTGATTTTTTAAAAGATCTCTCTGCCTCTGATGTTGTCAGTTAAATGGTTAGCAAAATTCTGATAGGCTCAATAAATTTATAAGAAAACTATTCAAGGCCGTAGCCAGCCAATAATTTCAGGAGGAGCTTGGTGGACACATTCCCCAATTGCTGGAAGCTAGAAAAAAATTCTAAATGATAAACAGTTCTAGAAGCTCTCTGAAATGGTTTTTTTCATGGTAAAATAACTCACTAACTGCTGAAGGCTTGGAAAATTTCTAAATATTAAACACTTTTTGAAGCTCTATGAAGTTTTTTTATGGTAAAATAACCCCCAAAATGCCGAAGGCTAGGAAAATTTCGAGATATTTAACACTTCTAGAAGCTCTCTGAAGTGGTTTTTAATTTCGCGGGGGGTTTGAACCCCCAAAACCCTCCCTGGCTACGGCTTTGAAACTATTTAATCTTTAGTTGCCGATAAATATAATTACTGCCACAAACCATTGTGCTGATCTTCGAAAATCTTGCCTGCCAATTCAGATTTGGAGTCTCTCCTTTTTCAATAAATTAGAATACAGTAATTAAATTTTTTTTCATCTGTAGAGATAATTATACAAATATATTGAACATTTCAGAGTAAAAAAACTTCAATAAAGGGATATGATAAAAATATGAGTTTATCATACACATCATTATTACAAACACTGTTTTTTCTTTGATTGCATTATGGTCACATGCTTACATCATTTACATTTTGTTTGTAAAGAGTGAGGGTCTTTTTATTAATTTTTCAATATGTACATTTGAAACAATTATTTTGAAGAACATTTTCTTTGAGTCTACTTATTTTACTGTCTAATTTCATCTTTGGTTATCATCATGTCTTGTTCTTCCACATGTTTATCTAATTGGTTCTGATATGTTGGGCATGTCAATTTAACTCTTCCAACAAAAAATGTATAACTACTTTATAGATTAAATATACAAGTTTGTAATTTATTGAATAAAATATCAATATGAGAAATAATCAAAAAAGCAATCTAGATATTATAATGTTATCATACAAAACAAAATTCCAAAATTCAAATGTAGCTTGATCTGTTCAAATATTACCTACCCAACACATCCATTCAAGTTTTGGAAGCTTCCTTTCAATGACCACCTTCATTAATGGGCCTGGTTGATTTAACAATTTTGACATAGTTATTTATTGTCTGCAGTAAGCCCTACATTAATATTCACAATGTGTTGTAGTTTAATTTGTTTTTTATGTTCAGCATATCATTGTTTGGAGGAGTTTCCTGTTGTCAATGGGAAATTAGAGCCTATCATTGGTGGTTTGGGGAGGTGGGGTAATGGAGGGTTTAGGATGTTTCAATTAACAGCCACGACCTCTATTATTATTGAATGTTCAACCCAGGGGTCGGTCCTGATGTGCTACCCATCCATCCGGAGCTGGGCATACACTCAGCCCTTTGCCTTGTTAGTGCTGCCTGCACCATCTGGTAGAAAGCACATATACTAGGGAAGTCTTGAAAGTGCATTAGTTTCCTGATACTCTCCGCACTGAATATTCTAAGAGTGAGTGAGAAAGTACCCACAAATTTTGCCAGAATTTTTTTTAGCAGTGCTTCTTACTTACTACCTGTTGGTGTTGTACATTAATGTACTAATTAAGAAAGTGATTTTAGGGATAAGGAAGGCTATATTTATTGGAAGTGTACTAGCATTTGTGTGGAGGTAGAGTGGAAAACCATTTTGGTAAAACAACCCTCAGCATACCAGACCAAGATTTGAACCTCGATCCTCGCATCATCGACAGTCTTGTCTACTATGAGAGTAGCGCCTTAGACCATGAGGCTACCAAAGTGGGTTTCTGGAAAGTTATTTTTACATACCTTCCAGGGTTCTTTTACATTCCCCTCTGAAGGAAGTTGTGCTATGAATTTTTATCGCTGACTAAAAATCTGTTGGCATTGATCGTATGGGTTTGAACCCACAAATATTGGGTCCTGAGGCATGCACTTTACCACAAGACGACCCACAACCTCTGATCATAGTTAAATTTAGTGTTGATATTTGCTGTTGGGCCTGAGTGTTTGAGTGAAGAAATTTTCATTGAGCTAATATTCTCAAAATAACTAATAATAATAATTCTCAAAATTCTAGACTTTGGGGAGTGACCTGATACCAATGTTCATTTGAGGCCTTATCTGGTTTTGATAGGGATATATTTATTAGGGGTGTGCGAAGGCTATATTTGAAATGTGAAGCAAATTTGAAGCGGCTCTTGAAACATGTGAAAAAAAAAATTCAAAGGAAAGTTTGAGCATGCGAAAGTTGCCCAACTGAAGATAAAAGTGTTGCTGTTGTCACACTCACATAACACTACTTTTAGTTTCCAAACCATACAGTTGGTGCATCAGGGTGAATAGAAACTGTCAAATTGCTGCTGTGTGTTGTTTCAGCTACGGAGGAGTTGGATAGACAGAAGCATGCAGTGGTCATTTATTTTGTTTTAATTGGTGTAAAAAAAAGAAGTAAATACTGAACTCATTCATTAATTAGTTCTATTTTAAATAGTTTCATTTGTTACAAGCAAACAAAACAAAATTCTTCACTTAATACAAAATGTCATTCAAGGCATTCTTTATCTTTATTTTATCTTTATGATGTTAAAAAATGGCTATATAAAAAATGTAATTCATTTCCATAGCCTACAATTTTGTAAATAACTTCTTGAAAGTGTTATTACAGTCATTATTCTATTTCATTTTCTCTTTTATTGTGACAAACTTCAGCCCTCACCTCTAATCTCACTTATTTCTAGTTCACCAGCTACTTCATGAGCACTCATATTTTCAAAACAATCATAAACACAGGACAGACAGCTGATTATCGTTTCAATAATTAGGATTGTTTGACCTACCTCATTCCCTGTTCAGGTTTTCTAGAAACTCAACAATACTTTTAATGTTGCATTTCTAGACATACCTGTGACAATTAAAAAATTTATCACGGAGAAAAGTGTTTCATGTTGTTCAGATAAACTGCTCCATTGACAAAATGATTTTCTAAAACTCAACAACGCAGACAAAAATACTGCCACAGTAAAATATCATCATTGTAATCTGGCACAGTTATTCACAAATAAAAATGTTGGTAATCAAAGTTGCTTACACTAATGCAATTTGCTTGACACCTTTGTGATTGTTCATATGGTGTTGCTCTCACAGGAATTAAAGTTGAAAGTATCTTGTGACTAATTATTTAATAATATGTTTTAGGTACTAAGAAATAATCACTCATATTAAAGTATTTCTATCTTTAAAACTGTTTATTATAACCATGTCCAAACTATGCTATATTTTAGTTAAGTTGACTTTGTTTTGATGAAAATAGGGAAATTTTATAGTTAAGGTGGGGATGTAACAAAAGTGAAAAAAAGACAGTGTTTTGGTAGTTTTTATATATAAACTTTTTTTTTTTGCCAAAATAATACAAACATAGAGTTTAATTTTCTTCACATGGTGAAATCAACAGTTGTTGAATATCTATCATGAGCATCGCAACATTAGATGACAAAATTTTTAAACGAAGAAAAAAATTTGTCACTAATTTTCAGGACAAGCTTACCAGATATTCAAGAACTGTTGAGATCCCCAAGTGAAAATCAAACTCTGTTTGTAATGAAACAATATTTGATTTATTTTGACCAAAAATTATTTTTACATAAAAACTAAAAACACTGACCTTTTCTCGCGTCACCTGCAGCCCCAACTTAATTGGTAGTGAAGGACTTTTAATAAAATTCTTAAAAAATGTTTCTCTCAAATATGTTTGCTGACCACCCATTGTTAATTCTGTTTTAAATGTATTTAATTATTTCTTGTTACATAAACAATAATATTTTTTCTGTAACATTAACGAAACTGTGCACTGTTTTGCATTTTGAAATAATACAATAGGTAATTAATACAGTAAGTAATTTTAGTACTAAACACAGATTGTTAATAGGGAATTTTGTATTATTTAGCTATATTTTTAATATTTTATTCTCAAAAATATTCAAATGAAATAATTTATTATAACTATTCAGAAATGTTCTCAAATCATCTGTTGAACATCTTGAAATATTTACCATTCATTTTTTTTGTTATGATTACTATAATTTATGTTTTTGAGCAATATGATATTTCATTCACCGGATAGTTAATTCATTAGTGTTAAAAATCAATATTAGACCTAGTGTAGATATTTTAATAATTATTTGCAAATGCTATTACCTATGATATAACATGAAAAATACAACAGTACAAATTTTAGTAGGAGTAATTATTATAGATGATACATCAGTATAGTCAGAAATATTTTGATATGTTAGTACACTATATTCTTAAAATATGATTCATTGATATAATATACTTGAAGCCAGTTACTAAAAATATTTTATATTTTACATTTTAGGTGATCCAAATGACAAGATCATGTATGCTCGAATCACTAAACGAAGCTCTAGTTTCCCTATTTCCGGACACATAGAGCGACGTCATTCACTGAGACTGTTTGGCAGCTCTAAGCGTCTGTCTAGTTCATTGACAAGGTGTGGCTCTCTGAAGCACATCTCCAACAAACATAGTGTTCCACTCACTTCCGACAATGCAAGTTCCACAGAGGACTACAACACAGAGTGTAACCATGGTAAAAATGTTGAAAGTAAGTTATTTAAAAATAATAAATAATTATATTCTTTAGATAACATGCTAGAGACTTTTTGTGATTAAATATCAAAAAAGATTACAGATAGTTTTAATTTCCATTAAATTCACCAGACGCTTTCAAACATTAACATATAAGGATATTAATTAAACTCTTTTGATTCCCAGCCTCAGGGCCAGATTTCCCACTAGGCACCATAGGCACAGTACCTAAGGCCAACAAAGTTTTTAGGGCCTGCGAAAAAAAGGGGTGGGGGAAAGAAAATCTCGTTTAAAAAAATGGAAAAAAGATTTTAATACAAAAAAAAAGTAACTAAAACTTTAAACTATATTTGAAAAATAAATCCCAATATCTAGACAACTTATACTAATTCCTGATACAAAGTTTATTTTGACTGTTGAATCCATTTGATCCATTAAATTGTATGATTCTAGAATATGTTATGATCATTTAATTTGCTGAGAGCAGGATTTTGACAATAACTCAAGTATAGTTTGATTTGATTTGAGTTAGATGAGTTTTCACTAGGTATTTAACATAATGATTTATTTTCTCAACTAATTTTCTCTCCCTATACCTTAAAACACTTACTATCTCCTTAACATGTTAATCCTTCATGGTTTAACTACATATATTCATCTTGAAAAAAGAAAATTATACTTTACAACATAGTAGTATTTTCCTTATTGTCTTAGTTTTTTAATTTATTTATTAAGTTTAATAGTAACCTTTTAAAATTTATATTAAAAACTAACATTTGAAACTTGTAAGTAGTAATTGTGTATATCCACCTATAGGAATAACATGACCTACATGTACAGGTTCACAACTGTCCGGGCTTTCCCCCCAAAATTGCCAATGATTCTGAAAGTGAAGAAAGTGAAACTTGAAAATATTGCTACCTATCTGAAAACAACAAAAAAACAATACCTGTCTTGTGTTTTGAGTAATTGCAGTTTACAATTTGAGTTATTTTAATTTCTAGTGTTGTTCTTCCATGAAAGAGCTGTTGGAATGTAATTATGTTGTATGTGAACAGATTTTAAAAAAAAACCTTACCCTTTTTATTTCCCTTAAACATTAGGTTGTGTAATTACTCTTTAGGCCTATATTTCCATATCAAGGTCAAATCATCATGTTCTAAACATTAATGACATGAGCTTACACCTCAATTTTATGAAAATGAAATTCCATTTTTCTAATTAATGTTCTTTAAAGTGTCTTTAAAAACTGAAAGCCACATTATTTTTATATTAAGAAAATGTGGCTACCCTGTTTAGTGAGATCAAACTAAATTTTTACTTTTTTGAAATGTTTTAGAGTCTAAGGGAAAAAAAATAATTAATTGTTATTGCATTGTAAAACCTATATTATTTTCCCTCATATGCAAGTACTATAAATTCAAAACTAAACTAAAACAGTATACTTAGTAGATTAAACTTATTCCAGAAAACTAATGGGATATTTCCTACCGGACTAGTTGGTAATGGAAAACACCAATTGAATGGCTTGATGAAAGAATTCCACAATTCGGAGGAAAAGGGATATTTACTAACAATGTTTGAAAAGTGAAGTATATAATCTCTACGACTGAACGAAAAAGAGTGTTTGGTAATAATGTTTGGAAGGCACTAGTATGAGATTGATATTCTCATGTTTATGAGTAAGCTCGAGTGTAACATTTATTTTCCTAAAAGAATATGTATACATTGATAACTTGTATTGATAACAGAAAAGCTTTTTCATAGTAGAGAATGTACCAGTAGCATATACTGCTTTGTTCAGTTTAAAATTTATTATTATTATTATTATTATTATTATTATTATTATTATTATTATTATTATTATTATTATTATTATTATTATTATTATTATTATTATTATTATTAATTATATTCTTTATTTTCTCAGAGAAAACATCACTACTCTCTCGACTATTTCGTCGCAGTGGACGCAAAAGAGGTTTGTCTGCTCCCCCTGCCCCTCTGGTTACTTTCTCAGCCCAGTTTCCTCCAACAGAATGGTTCAATCCTCGTGTAGTCCATTTGCACTCAATAGGCACTCAAACCAGTGGAAAATCTAGCAACAACCTGGACTCTACTGTAAGTTTAATAGTTCTAGCGGTTATTTTTAAAACAAATCTGTTCTAATGAAATGACATAACTCAATTAATCAAAAGAGATTTCTGGTATTTTGGAATGATACCCCTTAAATATATTTCAGATTTATGTTAAAGTTTTGAAATCCTATGTTTTATAAAAATAAAACTATGTTTTTCTAAGCCAATTTGAATAAATTATTGACAATTCAGTGAAGCTTAATATTGCAATATTTTTATTTCAATTTATTTCAATCTAATATTATGTATGAAATAAAGTGCAATGAGCAAAAACAATTTTTAGTAAATAAAAAGATAAAATAGTAGGAAAATAATAGAATAATAATAATAAAAGTAAAAACACAAACACAGATTTACATGCACTTCAATATTGCAATGCTACTATAGCATTTTCTTCAGGAAGTAGTAGTAGTAAGACTAAACAGGATGTTGTCTTCAGTGATGCCAACTTGATTGGTTGGAAGGGATAAAAACTTATCTGGTGGAGTTTAAATTCTCTATAGGTTCCTCTATTACTCTGCGGATGGTAGGTGGTGTTAGTATAGCCTCTGGGTTGAAAATAACGATTATTTATAAATTTATATATATTAACACTTTGACAATGTAACAGTATTCAAAGTTGAGGTTATGTGTGGAGGCATGTGCTGAAACTGGTTTTTCTGGATTCTTGATTTTGATGTCATGGCGGTGTCCATTCATTCATTCACGGAGAATTTCCAATATATGAAAACGTTGTTAGCATTCTAGTTGGTAAATTAGTTTACTGAACTCACATGTGTAACTGCCTTTGGTCGTACAGACGGTGTTGGTGATGTTGCTAGAGAAAGTGGCTGCTGGATGATGTATTTGGCAGGTTTTGCAATTTGTTTTGTTACAGGGTTGAGAGCCTTGTTGGGGTTGAATGAAGGTTGTGTCACTTTAAGTTTTTAGTTTAGGGTGTACCAGAAGATTTCTAAGTGATGGAGGCTGCTTATACACAAGGACTGGTGGGTTTTTGAGAATATTGTTGGTTCGGCTGGATGCTTCCAATATATGAAAACCTGATGCTAATATTTTGTTGAGCTTTTGTAGACCTGGGTAATACTTAGTCACATAGACGCCGACTTATGTAAATTATTGGGGGCCAGGCCCAATGGTTTCAATTGTATGCTAAAAATATTACATTTTCAACGTAATACAGGAGAAATACACATTATCTATATTTTAAAGCTTTTTATAAATTTTTTTAAATAAGTTAAAAGTTTATAGAAGTTAACATAATAATGTCACCTAACATTCTGCAGTGACATACATTTTATTACACTAACATATTCATAATAAATAGGAAAACGTAATACATTTTATATCATTATAATTTGTCTTTTCTTTTGAATATGTTTCGCAGAATAAAACTTCTGTCATTGCAGGATCTTAGGAAACAATCATGCAGGATCTTATAAAGTTGTATCTTAAAAATTTAATTTATAACAAAAGTTGTAATAAACTTAAAAAGTCTGATCAAAGTGTATCAACCCCCATAAGGGTTAACTGAAAATCCATATATATGGTTTGAACATAAATGTACTTTTTTTTTTGTAATTCATAAAGCTACTATAATTTTGAGTTATTCTAGTTTTTTTATAATAAAAATGTTTGACAGTGAGTAAAATACAGTAACTATCATTTCCTAAAATATTAAAACGGAATTTTTTTAATTAAAGAAGGTAACTTCTTTATTGTACTTGACTAGACTACTTCATTATTAAACAGACTGTTCATGGTAAGAAGACGTTTATAAGAAAAATTATTTGAAGAAATTCTTAGAAACTAAGTGTTCAATTAGGTTCAAATATTTACAATCACAAGGAATAAAATTGTAGTAAAATATAATCCTAGTAAGTAGTAAGCTAACCTGTGGAGCAACAGGAATACCACCCTAGAAAACCCCTCCTACCATGAGCAGCTTAAAATACTTCCACCCTGCCGAGCATCACATGGCTTTATTCATATCATCTGTAAGGGATGTATTTTAAGTAGGTTCTCTTCTGTAAATGATGGCTTCATATTGTAGTAGATATAAATTAAGTATGCAAAGCCAATCCCCACAAGACATTATTGGGGGGGGGGGGGGGGGGCAAAACACTCGGGCACCCTAGAGTCAGTGCCTATGCTTAGTCACTAGAGGTATAGTATCTGGTTTTTCAGGTTTGGGTGATTGTGGAGTTTCAGCTAGTTGAAGTAGGTTATTAATGAGAGGTTTAGGGTATTCTCTCCCTTAAACATTGAAGTGTGTGTAAATATGTGTTAGTGTCTTTATTTTTATTTGTGTTCTATTTTTTTCCTACTATCCTACCATTTTAATTATTTAAAACCTCAACAATAGGAGAAGAGATGGAGGATTGCAAATTAAACAGGAAATGGCATAAAGCTTTAGTGTCCTAAAAGATTCCATTTCAATATATCCTCTACAATTTTATGAATAGGTTACTTAATTTTTTTTAGGAATAATTTAACGGGATCTCAGAGATTTAAATTCAATTAGCTCAATGCCAATAACATCAAACAATTTGACAATACTGTTAATATATTCTGTTTTAACATATATTTATAAACAAAAGAGGGGTTCTTATTTAATTAAATTCAAGGGGGATCTCAAGCTTGTGCTTCCTGAAGTCAAGTCCGATTAAGTAACATTAATTAATCACATATGTAAAACCACACCCAGACAGTGGCAATGCATGACCATCATAAGCGTGTGCAGGGTGTGACTGATGGGAGTGTTAGTTGGAAGACAAAAGGGGTTGGACCAATGCCTCCCCCTTGAGAATCTATTTTTCTTAACAACTACACAAAATTAAAAACAATAAAGAATCAATATTTTATTTTACAACACTATTTTTTTTTAAAACACATTAAATATATAGTGAGCTTTTGTTCAATGAATGGGACCTTGAGGTGTTGAAGCAGGTTCTCAAGCCTACATTAACCACTACTCTTGGAATATACATTGACATGGTCTCTAAAAATAATTAGGTACTTAATTCTTTTGTCAAGGCAACTTTTCTCTCTCTCTTTTTTCACCAGTGGTAGTGCCCGGTACCCATGCTGTGCACGCATATGATGACAATTTAAAGAGTGCTACCTGATACCTTCACACCTTAAAGCACCCACTTCCCTCAAGTTTCAATAAACTGTATTATTTTTCTTTGTAAATTTAAGAAGGAAAGGGATTCACTAAAAAAAAAAAAATTGGAAGTAATAATTTTTTACTCAATAAAATTTTTTTAAAGAAAGGACCAAAGAATTAAAACAAAAAAATAATGTTATAGTTCATCACACAGACTTTCTCTTCCTTTAATCTTAATCAGAGGCATTTACCAAAAATTCATTTGTGAATTGAAATATTATAAACTCTTAGAGAAACACTCCACCAAATAACACACACGTGATTACATACACAGTTACAGAAACATTGAGAAAAGAGGAGCATCTCTGTCCACCAAAGTGCATTCAATAAGTTTCATATTTCTAAGTACTCCATAAAGAAAAAATGTTGCTTATAGCTCAGAAACTATTGGTTTTATTAAAATATATTCCATATTAAAATATTTTTAATTTTAGCAATATTACAACTTTACGATGATAAGGTATTTCATATCTCTAATAGTTGCAGATATTTGATCAAAATTGTTAATTTCTGCCTATGTAAAGTGCCCTTAAAGTAAATTTCATAGGAAAACAAGAATTTCCATTTTGTTTGTAATGTTAAACAATGCCTGGATTCAAAATTCAATAAAAATCATTAAAGCGTATTTTAGAAAATTGATTTTAAATCTTTTAGACCTTCACTAAACTACCCTTAATTTTAGGGTTGGATATCTAATTCCAAATAACCCTCGGGGGAGGGGGGACCTTATGAAAACCCTAGATGCCAAGTTTTAAAATGAACGGTAAAATAGTTTCGGCTCTAGTCCGGGATATAGACAGGCAAAGAGACAAATAGACGGCATCGCAATAAACCACTTTTTCAGTTTCAGGGGGTCAAGAAACGTGGACATTTATCAAAATCTTGAGTTTAATTTTTTTGACAATAGTAATGGTTTTCTTCTATATTTGACCTTGAAAAAATAATTTCAATTTGATTTAAAAAATTTAAACAGAAAGTAAGGAAATATAAATCAAAAGAGTTTTATATTTAATAGTATTGCATTTTTAAAATGATTAATTATTTCGTATCTCAAATAGTTACTAATATATGATCAAAATTGTAATTTTCTCCATATGAATAGTACCCTTAAATAATAGGTACTTCGAGTGGTGTGTTGTGGAGTGTTGCAAGGGAAGCAGACCATGTTAAAACTGTACCTGTGATATGTTCTCACCCACTTGGGCACTATTTGACCAATCATACATATGCTCTTCTTTGCATGTCTCACACAGTAATGTATGCCCCTCGATACCTGACCAATGAGTGTTCTACTGAGGGGTATGAACAATTCACAGGTACAGTTTAAGCTAATGTTGCTTACCCTGGCAACACTTCATGACACGCCACTGGGTACTTTTCTCTCCCAGGGGTCGAGACACAGTAAAAACAGCATCACATACCACCAAAGAGCATAAATCAAATGGCATACACACTTACAAAACAAGTAATTTTATAGTAATTAAACATTTTGTTAAAATTAAGGGCACACTTTATGGAAATGGGCTGCCAAGGGGTATGCAAGCGAAGATAGGTTGAAAACCGCTGTATAAGATAAAGGTTCTTTTATTATAGTCATTATTATTTTAGATCTTTTGACCCTCACTGATAGTCACATGGTCAAAGATACTAATCTTGTAATATAAAGGATTGTCAGTGATAGGGAAGTTGAGGTTAAAAAATTTATCAGGTGTATTGGGGGCAGTAGCAAGGTGTGCTGCTGGTATTCAGTGTTACAAATGATAACAGTTGAAAATAAGAGGAAATATATTTTTATTATAACATGGGCAGTCAATTCATACACTAGAAGTTTACATTGGAATCACTCTTGTTTTCCAATACAATGTTGAATGTTGGGAAATAAAAACATGTGAAATTTTGACTGAGCTAAATTTACAATTGGAAGCTTTACAAAGTGCATCTTGAAGGTGAATATTAAAATACTGACTAGTATTTGGTTGATGACCTAATTATACAATTAAAACTGTAGTAGAAGTAAAAAATTATAACAATAATTTTCTATATGTATATGTGGACACCCCCCCCCCCTCTTTTAAGGGGTCCAACAAATTCCAGGGGGGGTCTAACAAATTCCAGGTGGTCCTGACCCCCCTGATCTCAGTTTCTACACTCTTGGTTCCATTTATATATTGACAAGACCATTAAGAAAAGATGAACATCAGTTTCCACCAAAGATAATAATAATAATAATAATATTTAGCACCGCGTCTTACTACCCGTTCGGGTTATACGCTTTAAGTACTAATTACTCTAATGGATTAGGAATTAGGAGGGTTGAATTTAGAGGAAGTGAACCCGCATTTGCGTGGAGGGAGAGTGGAAAACCATTTAGGAAAAACCACCCCCAGTTCACCCGACCGAGATTCGAACCTCGATCTCCCCGTCCTCGGCGGTCGAGCTCAACACGACTAGCGCGTTAACCAACTACGCCACCAAGGCGGGTTCCACCAAAGAACCAATTACATTTTCAAAGAATTGAATTATATATATAGGCTTAGATTTTAAAATATTTTTATAAAATCAATAATTTTTCAGATGGTGGGCAGGCATGGAGCATCTCAAACTAATATTCAGCCCTGGACAGACGAAGATACATCATTACGTGCTGCAACTCTTCCCCGGAGACATCAACGCAACGCTTCGGGAGACTCTGCAATTAGCTTGGCTACTGGAAATAGAAGTCATACTGTGACAACTACTAGCTGTTCTACACCTCGTTCTTCTAGACATCATCGTTCCTCCTCTATCCATAGCTCTACATTACCAAGAAGGTCACATTCACCACACTCAAAGAGTGGAAGTATCTCTTGTTCTACTTCACGTACTTCAGTCTTGCCTCAAACTATTTCCACGCCGCTAGCTATTTCCACTAATACTAGTCCGTGTAAAAGTTTGACATCAAATAGTTCACCCCAACATCAATCAATATCATCGAAAACGCCATCCCAATTATCACTTTCTCGTCCGCAAAGCTCTTCAAGCAGGTCTACTGCAACTAATCAAAATAGTTGTACAGTACCATCTATTTTAAATAAATCATGTTCGCCTAGCAAAACTTTAATAAGAAGCAATCAAGTTTACAGCTCTCCAAGTAAAACCACTACTAGTATAACTCTTCATTCTTCGGGCAGCCACAATACCATTTCACCAATGCAAATTACTCCCATTCCTGCTAGCAGTGTCATGAACTCCAATCACAAGAGCAAACATATGGCAAGTAGCCATTCCAATACTTCATCAAATAAAGGAAGTCATTCTAGTGAGAAAAATTCGGGAACATTATTAAATGACCATGTGTCTATTAAAAAAACAGGGACACAAGTAATGTCACCAAACTCAGAGAACAGAAGTTCAATTACACTGCAAGTTTCGACGAGCAATCGAAGTTCCCCTCCAAATTCTGATTATTCCAGCCGTTGCCAATCTTCCATTGGCCAAAGCAGTGGAGTGTCCCCAGTTTCTTCTTCATTACCATATCAAGATTCTCCAAAGCAAAGCATAACTGTTCAATCAGAATCTCCATCAGATTATGGTTCCTCCAACACAACCACCACAACTATAGATGGCGGAAATACAAAAATATATGTCCAGCAACACAACTCCCCAATGAGATCTGTTATTACATTTGAAAATGACACGAGGAGCAATAAAAATGGTTATGGACTATCAAATAAAGAAATTGTAATTCTAAATGACATTTCTCAAAACTCTGAGAGAACTGAATTACCTATCGTAGATAATGTCCCTATTGTATTGGGAAAAGGAAGAGAAAATGTTACACAGGCAAATGTAAATTTGGAGTGTCCAAATCCTTTATACAATTCTTTGGAAGTAGTGAAATCAAGTCATAATAACGATACATTATCTTGCATTGCAGATAATAAAGAAGTAATCTCTAATAGTATGGATACTAAGCAATTTTTATCCAGTGACGGTCTTTCTAGAGGAGATTGTATTGGGAATATTGACTCAGTGACAAGAACAAAACTTACAAATAGCCTGAACAACACGATCAGCTATACTGGAAAATCAGCAGAGCTAGATAATGTAAATTTGTCATCAACTGGAAACATCATAAACATGAATACGCCTATTCCCTCGCATCACACTAATGCATACATATCCCCTACATCACTGATATTTAATGATCCTACAATGAACAACACACGAAATTTATCTGTTGTATCTGCATCTCCAACACTTCCAATCAAAAATAAGGAAGGGCTTGATTTTAAAAACATTTTTCAACGGGGCCCCACTCTTTCTATGGATGGATCACTTCCTACAAAAAATAAAATTTGCAGCAATCCATCAAGTCCAACAAAATCTTTTGGTAGTTTTGGAGGTTCCTATGGAAACCTATTTATTGAAGGAAAGAATACGACAGACAAGTTAAGTCATCCACATTCTCAGGAACTCTTTACTGGAATTATATCAGTGGAAGACAATGCACTTAAAAGCCGAGAAGGAGGTTTAAGTCATGGATTAGGCAGTGCTGATTTGTGTCCGTATACAAGCCTTAGTGATCTTACAGTTCACTTCAAATCCCTTGCCGCTCAAAAGATTCTGAAAGGGGTGAGTATAAACAGCATAGACACACTAGTCGAAGTAAATATGGCAGCTGCAGAGAAACAGAATAATTGTGACGTCACCATACACACAGACTTAGGAATGGTGTAGGTAATTTATTCTATTTACAATACTACACATTTTAATGCAGTAATTATTTTTATTAGACTTTCTAAAATTAATTGTGTTAAATGATTTCATTTTACCCAGAAATAACTTAAATAACAAATAATGTTAAATAGTTTATTTTGTGAACATAATAAACTTGAAAAATACATTAGGTAACAGTTTAACTAGAGTTATTTTCTTCTAGGCCTATTTCATTGTTCCTTTTTATATTTAAATAATCTTAGTGTCTGCCTGTTTTAAAAATAATTTACTTTAACTTAATGAAACTAGTGTAAATATGTCTGTGTAGTTACAATTTAATATTTGAGTGTCATTGAAAATTATAGTTTTAGTTTTATTGTAAAATTATTAAGTTTTCATTATTTTGGTTTATTAGTTAGTAATAACAATTTTATTCCTCAATTTGAAAGGCAAATATTTTAAAATGCTACAAAATACTAATTCAAATCTATGCACACATGATAAAACTGTATCACTAAAATACACAAATATTTATAAAACAATTTGGGTACCTATAGCCAGAGAACATAAAATTTACAATAGTTTTGATTTTTTTTATAAAATGTATATAGGTAGTAAATATAGAATATAATCGTTTAACTATTGATTCAGAAATACCTTGACTCAGTGGCGCCAGAGCCCCCCAGGGCCCTGTCCCATTCATTATTTTCAACTAAAACTGCAATGCATTTTCAGCTTCAAATCTCAAAATATATAGAATCAACACAAAAACTTCCATTTGAATTTTGAAAATGCCCTTTCCTTCTTTTAGCTTATTTGACTTGCTGGCCGATTTTTAAAGTACTACTTCGTAGTAATGTTTTATAATTAATTATATAATTAATTAGATATTTAATCTAAATTAATTATATGATTAATTAAGATATTTAATCTTTTTGAAATTCACTCATAAGATTAATTAAGATATTTTATCAATTTAAAATTCACCCATAAGATTAATCAGTTGTTTAGTGTTATCTTTGTCATTGAAACATAGCTTTTATATGCATCTGCTGTACGAACATTTTCATGAGGCATTCTCCTAGGCCTTACTTAAACCTTTTCCCTTTGGGCCTGGTGAGTATTTTTTTTTTTTTTTTGCTCCGGCACCTCTGCCTTGATTGTTTGAACAGAATCTTGAATAAAATGTACAACTGATTATACTTTTATAAAATTTCTAATATAATATAATCTGTTTTAAGATATTAATTTAGATTGTTGCATTATTTAAAAAAATACATTTGAACGTTTTTTTGAATAACTTACTAAGAAATCCTATCTCTGAGAATATTTAATAATTTTCAAAGCTATGTATTAGCCTGAAATTGCAATATTTTACTAACATGATATGGATGAATTTTGAAATTGACTGAATGGCACCTATTAAAATAATAAAATTAATTGTCTGGCCTTTTGACTTTATAATACATTTGCACTGACAAAACTATGATAAATAGTACTTACTTTTAATTTATGGAATTAACATACAACTTTGAACACAAGGCTATTGCAGCACATGACTAAGAAAACAACTTGGGGCAACACACTTAACTCCAAACACAATGCTAAAAAGTTACTATCAAGGCTATAAAACAAATATTTTCCCAGATAAATTAAATACCTTAAGGCACCCAGTTGAAATTGATTAGGAGGCTCTCTACTTTGTAGTTGACTATGGAAATAGGATTCGACAGTGCTGGATTAATTACCAAGCATTTTAGGTTTTATAGGTGATTTCTTTATATCATCAAGGTGCCTAGGGAACTCATAAGGACTAAACAACTTAGAATTTGCATCCAAATTGTTAAACTAGGACGTGAACAACTTAAATACTATACCATTTTAAAGGATTTTTTTTCTATTGGATGATTAGATGAAAAGATAAACACTACTTTTTTTTGTTTAAAATAGTTGGACCTAATTTAACTAAGCATATTACATCATTTTACTCACACAAATATCTTCAAATTAGAAAATTCAGAAGTATCAATTGTATTTGCAGCTGGATATTATTACAACATTGTGTCTTATTCATACATGAGAAATTTTTAACTGGGTAGGCCTACTTTAAAAAAAATAAAGAATTGAATATGTTTTGTACAATATCAATCAATTTCAGTATGGTATAATGCTAAAAGATGCAGCTTATTTTCTTTTCTTCTTGTTCTTGTTAACTAATACCAGATATTTAGGAATTATCTTTTTAGTTAGGGAAATTCTCTCGTGTCTTAAATACAAAGGTTATTCAAAAGCATTCCTTGAGATTAATAAAGCTTAAGTTTATTCAAACTAAATGCATAACAGAAAAAAAAGTGTTTGAACAAACACAGTGATTGAGTTTTGTAGAATACATTTTACCGACGTTAGAAATTTTACCAAAACCAAATTGCAAAGTTAAAGAAAGTGTTGTTTTCATCAATAACTATATTGTCATTAGAAGGTATCCATACAGTTTGTTTACTGAAAAAGTTATACACATTAAGTGTGTATCTTTGTTTTATGAAGATTATCCCAAAAACTTTGTGTGAAACATTTCATTTATTAAAAGTATTTGACCATTTAGCATTATTATACATTTCATTGAAGAATGGTGTCTACATATATTTTTCATGAATTCAAGACTTTCATTAAAGGCGCCCTTATAATATTTAAAAATAATAATATATAAAAATTGATCTTCCAATAAAGTTAAGGTGGGGGTGTAAGGTTCACGAGAAAAGGTGTTTTTTGCAGTTATTACATAAAAACATTTTTTCACAAAAAAATAAATAAAATGATTCCCAAGAGTTTAATTTTCTTCACATGATGACCTCAACAGTTCTTGGAATATCTGTCAAGGTTTTCCTGGAATCTAATGACAACATTTTCTTTTCACTTAACAAGTTTGTAATTTAATTCCGCTATACTCGTGACAGATACTCAACAACTTTTGATATCACCATGTGAAGAAAATTAAACTCTTATATTTCCAGTGGAGAAATAAACTTCTTGTACACTTCATTTAACTTGAAAGGTACCAAGTACCTTAGCTTGAAATGTAGCCCATCGAGGTATGACTATTCACCTTAAACCAGTTGTATATTTGTTATTTAAATACATCCTCCTTCCCCACCCACCTTAAAAGTATGAATATGGATAAAAATCAACTGTTTCAATGCTTTTAAAATTTCCATCCCTTCTGCAATAAAATAGTTTCATGCAACTACAAATAATATTTAAATGTCTGATTTTTAAGAAAATGTTGTAACACATTCTTGTTTACAAGCAGTGGGAAAGAATTTTTTTTATTTATCTATGTAACAAAATAAATATTATTGTGAATAAATGATGTGAATGGAGTGAGTGTAACTTATTTAAAATTGAAATATTTTGTATTTTTAATACATATTTTGATACATAAATTGAATACAATGTTTTTTACTAATTATATACATTCACGTGTTTTATACATTCAATTTATTTAAGCTCATTTCTTAAGTATGAAGTGATAACTGAGCATTATACAATATATTATCTCAAAAGTAATATATTTAAATAATTTGTTCCATAAGGATTAGGGAAATATATATATATATTTTACTGGTACATGCTGAAAAACCTTAATAGGGAAATATCAAGCTTATTGCAGCTTGACGGTATGTTACCCAAGTCTCCACTCTGTAAAAGCCTTTCTTTTTAATTATTCCCATTAATTTTTGTCTATGTAGTTTTGGTAGACTTTTTTATGTATGTGATTCTTGGATGTTGAAGAACTATTATCAAGCTTATGCAAAACATACTTTTCACAATTAATTTATATTTGGTCCAATTCATTTCTGTCATAAAACTCTTTTTCCAAACATGTCACAATTGCATTGGTCCACACTTAATATTATAATTTTATACAAACAGAAAGAAGAGCTACAGTTTCATATTGAGTATCAAAGAGTGGTTTCACATATAATTTATACTTTACCTGACTTATTATTTTATTGTTTACTCTCTTACAAAACTATGTGGCTTTAGTGTAATTATTGTATAAAAATATTTAATTTTTACATAAAATTATTATTTGATTACCATTAACTTATGTTTTTGAGGACTGCTTAAAAGTTATTTCCGAACAACTAAAATATTGTAATACAAACATTGACATCATAACAAATTTGAAATGTCTTTCATTGTTTTCCAGGAACCAAATTTGATCAGAATACATTAATGAGAAGGCCAAACTTATGATTAAAAAAATGAAAATTAAATATATATTTAAGTCAAAAACAGTAGTGTCTCATGACCAAAATTCTTAGGCAAGCTAGAAAGGGGAGTTTCAGGGGCTTTTCCCCCAAAGCTTAAAACAGGGAATTTTTTTTAATATCATGTGCTTCAAGAAGCTCTTTGAAATTCTTTTTGTGATAATTGTGGCTTTGGGTGTCCTTATGTTCTGTGATTTACATAAGGCACACTATAATCTTTATTTTTTATATCAAAGAGGATGTGGGGGCAGAGGGAAACATATCATCCCCCAATTTCTTTTACAAGTGGGGGAAATTCCCCGGTGTCTCCCAACCCAGTCCTGCCACACCTAAACTTGACAAATTTCTAAATTAAATATGTTAAATATACATACAAGTAATACAAAATAATAAATCATTTATTGCTAAATAATAAAATTTTCATCAGATGTGTAATCTTTTTATACTTAATTGAAATTAATAAATATGCCAATATTTCATGTTTTATTTTCATATTCACAAAGAACTTCCATGTCTAAGCTGTTTTGAAAGACTTCAACAAAATGTCAATAATATTCAGATTCTAAGATAAGGTATGTAAGGACATGTAATTCATGTTTCTAACGATTTTTTTTATTCATGGTCACACAAGTACTTAATAGAATCCAATGTAAAGTATAAAAATAAAAAAAAGACCATGTCAAACATTTACTTTCAAATAATAATGTACAAAGCTATATTTTTGTAATAAAACATTCGAAAATGATCCCAAGTGAACCTTTATTAAAGGGAAAACATTGTTTATACCTGAAATGTAAGTGTTTATTCTACATATATCCCAAGTATCAAATTTTTCAAAAAATTCAAAAATCTTCTATTTGCTTACTAAACTGCTAATTTAACCTAGTTTTTTAATTTCGTCCATCATTTTCTCACTAATTTGGTTAAAATGTAATTTTTTTTATTCTAGACTAGATTTTTTTATGATAGACTCACTTGATTTTTGATTAGGTAATTATTTTCACAAATTATTTTTTGTTGTTAATAGAACTGAGCAGAAAAAGTTTATTTAAAAACTTTCTTCCCAATTTAATAACATTGTTGGTTTTGTAATTTTCTATTAGTAAAAATGCCATACTACCTACTGTATATAATGTGTCTAAAACCAATATGTCAAACTCTATGCAATATTAAATTGTGGTGTATATTCATCATAAAAATACTTGAAGAAAACTTGTGCAATATAATATCAATGTGAATATTTTAATTGCTGTACTTATATAAAGTATTAACCAAGGATAGAATATACAGACGCAAATATGTACAAAGAAAAGCTTTTCACCTCAGGTGCCAAATTATTTTAAGTCTCATTATTAATGTACTAATATTATCTAATGTAACAAATCTTCTTATGCTTTTCTCAATAGTAGACTATGTATTTAATAAACCAAACTTTACATAAACTAAACAACACTCGTGTTTTATTGAAATATTCCTTAATTTTATATATATATATATATATATATATATATATATATATATATATATATATATATATACAAATATGATTAAAATAATATTATTATTTAAGATTAAACTTGATTTAATACTGATAATAGTGTTTTTTAATAGACAAAAATAGCCAATAGTGATAGTATTATAGAAAAGTTTTTGTTATGTTTGCGAGTGTAACTGAGGTCACATTATAAGCACGAATATAATAGGGGCAGTTCACGGCCGTTATCTCGTAAAACTGACGTTACACTCTTTTGTTTGTCATGGCGGCTGCGCACTTCACTTGTTTCTCAGTTGTTTACAATGCTTTCTGGCGCACAATAAGACTTCTATTATACATATACTACAGTCCTTCCCTCACAGTTAAATTATACCTATTTTTTTTTCTAAAACTATGCAGTTCCCCCCACTCACTAATTTCACTTTTTAGTCAACATAACGAGGGTTTGGCCGCCTTGTCCTTTGTGGCTTCAACAAAGGTGGTTCATGCATCCTTCCTCTGACTTGCAAGGAGAGTGGCTAATGTGGGTGCTCGGTGTTCACTGACTGTAAACAGAGTGCTTGCTGTTGCTGCTCCTTACACGGCCTTCCCTGTTTTTGTGTTGCCTGTTAGTTTTGCCCACTGGTTTGTCCAGGTTCCCAGGACTTCACACTGTGGTATCATCTCATGGTGTCGTTCCAAAAATGGGGGCTGATCCTGGTCTGATTCTTGTTGCACTGGTGTGTCCTACCAGAATAGCTGTACTGGCATGTGCTGTTCTCTCAGAGAATATTGCTGCTTGCCTGTCTGGAGTGACTCTGAAGCCTGTCTGAGCTGGTCAACATGCCTTCTCTGTCTACAACCATCCTTGTTGGTTACGTCATACATCCATTCCCATAAAGATTTTTCCACTATGCCCTGGGATGGTTGGCACTTGGGATGGTTGGCAGAATATTCCAGAATCCACACTGTATCTCCTAGGTGGAACTGTCACTTAGGGTGTTTGTTTGTCTCTTGCTTTCCTTCCCTGTGTGATGTGTGGTCCGGATGGAGCATTTCTAGGGCCGTTTGCAGTTTACGACCCATAAGCAATTCTACCGGGGTCACTCCAGTGGTTTCGTGTGGGGTGATTCTGTGGCTAAAAAGAACACGCGCAAGACGTTTATGCCAATCTCCCTTGACATGTTTTTTGGCCGTTTTTTATAGTTTCTACTGCTCTTTCAACCTTCCCATCACTTGAAGGGTGATATGGCGGTGTTTTCACATGTATGACCCCATTTTTCCTCAAGAATGCAGCAAACTCGGCAGACACTAATTGTGTACCATTGTCGCTAACTAGTGTGTCTGGGATGCCATGTCTTGCGAAAATCTCTCGCATGTTCTTGATAAGTGATCCGGCTGTCATTGAGCTTATTGTGGTGACTTCTATCTATTTGGAATATGCATCCACTACCAGGAATAGTGTGTGTCCTTCCACTGGTCCGGCAAAATCAATGTGAATTCTGGACCACGGTTTGCTGGGGTTTGGCCAAGGATGAGTTGTAGCCTTGATTGGGTTATGTTTAACTTCTTGGCAGGTATTGCAGCCTCGTACCATTGCTTCTACTACCTTGTCTATGTTTGGCCACCACTGCGTGCTGCATACTTTGTGTTTATGATTCCCAGGTGGGTACTATGAAGTAGCTGTAGAGCTGCTAGTCTTAAGGAGGTTGGCATGACAACTCGAGAGCCTCTAATCACACACCCCCTTGAAGTGTTTAGTTCCTGGCGTAATGTCCAAAACTGTGTTAGGTCTGGCCCAGGATTACAATCTGGCCACCCAGTTTCAATCAATATTTTAACTTTGCTCAATACAACGTCACTTTCCGTTTCGTACGCCACTTGGGATGAAGATATAGGTCCTTCACCTGATATGTCAAGTAAGTAAACTCCCAATGTCTCTGGGTAAGCTTGCTTTTCAGTGGGTTCTGGTAGTCTGCTAAGAGCATCTGCATTCCCCACTTTCTTGCCCGGTCGATACTGCAGGTCGTAGTCGTAGGCTGACAGGATCAATGACCATCTGAGCATGCAAGGCGAAACCACTGCTAGAATGGGTTTGTCAGCAGCTAAAAGTCCTAAAAGTTGTTTGTGATCTGTCACTGTTGTAAATTTGCGACAAAGGAGGTTTTGTCGAAACTTTGTCACCCCATAGACAAGAGCTAAGCCTTCTTTGTCTATTTGTGAATAGTTGCGCTCTGCTTTGGTGAGCATCCTAGACCCAAATGCTATTGGCGTCTCAGTCCCTTTTTCCATTATGTGGGCTAGTACCGCTCCAATTCCATAAGGGCTGGCTAGCATAACAGATAAGGACAACAGGTTTGTTTGGGTCTTAGTGAACCAAGACCGGTGCTGATGTTAGTAGCCTTTTAGCTACATTCATGGCTTTCCTATGTTCCTGTGTCCAGTTCCGCTCACTGTGTTGGTACAGTAGACGGTGGAGTGGTTCCAGGATAGTAGCTTTGTTGCGTAGAAAAGGCTCATAAAAATTTAGCAACCCTAAAAATGACTAACTATGTTTTATTCATAGGTTCTGGGGCATTCTGAGTAGCACTCACTTTTTCAGACATTGGGTGTAGGCCTGAAGCATCAATTCGATATCCCAAAAAGGTTGTTGCTGGGACTCCAAACTGACATTTTGCTATTTTGACTCGAAGGCCAGCATCACTGAGTTGCTGAAGCACCTGACACAGTTTGTCCTTGTAATCTTGGAATTTTCTACTTGCCACTACTATTTCTTCCAGTAGGATTGCCACTCCCTCCATATTTGCGAATAAGTTGGCCATCATTCTTTGGAAAAGGCCTGGTGCTGCGTTAATCCCGAATGGCAAGCGATGCATCCGGTGGAGTCCTCTGATTGTGTTTACTGTTAACACGTCTGCAGATTCGACATCTACTTTGAGCTGCGTATATGCTTGCTCTAAATCAATTTTTGAAAAGATTGTTCCTCCTGCCAGTTGTGCGAAAACCTCTGAAGCTGTAGATAAGGGGTATGTATCAGGCTTTAAGGCTTTGTTCAGTGTTGCCCTGTAATCCCCACAAAGACGAAGCTCCCCATTTCCTTTTTCAATTATAACTAATGGTGTGGCCCATCTAGAGTATGTCACTGGCTCATACACCCCCAGATCAACTAGCCTTTGAATTTCCTTATCGACTCTGTCTCTTAACGCAAATGGTAATTGCCTAGCCTTACAATACTTTGGTGGTAGGATGGATCAAGCTCCAGTCTCACCATGGGTCCATTAAACTCTCCAAATGTGGGGTCGGCTACTGCAGGGTAACCTTGTACCACGGTGTTTAAATCCTTAACCTCACTTGGAGTAAGCAGGGTAACCTTATTGTTTGTCCTGTATCCAGGTACCGGTAATTCTTGTTGGCTATTAATGCTGGTAGGGTTCGCTAAAGTGTTGCCTACAACATTTAGACCTTGAACTGTGAGCCCAGGGGGCTCAAACCACGGTCTTCCGAGTAGACTGGGTCCATGACCTGTGGCTACTGCCAGGGTTAGGGTCGCTCGTCCTTCTTTAAATTGAACCTCTACTGATTTTGAACTTAGTAGTCAAAGTGGTGTGTCAGCTGTCCAGGTACGCAAATCCAAGTCCACGGACTCTAACTTGGGTAAGTGAGGCCACAGTATTTTATAAGTTTCCTCCGAGAGGAGCCTCATGGCTGTCCCTGTGTCTACCTCCATGGTGTGAAACATACCGTCTATGCGCAGGGACAGTTTTATCGCTGGCATTGTGGGTTGCCTCTTGGTGTCAGGCACACTGTGTTTCGATACATCTTTAATATTATATAGCTCCAGCCCCTCTATTGATAGCTTCTCGGAATCTTGTTTATGGGGCTCTGTTATATCCGTTACCTGATGTGACCTTGCTGTGTTCCTACCGTGCCTCGTCTCCGAAAGACAAACAGACTCCACATGCCCTCTTCGATCACAAGCTGTACAGTAAAGTTTGTTTTGATCCACCGTACAGCGGCGTGTTTGATGTTGTCCTGCACATCTCAAACACTGTCCCGGAAAGAAGTACCGTGCTCTTCTCCCTCGGTTTTCCTGGCCATACCCTACTTTGCTTGAGGGTGGATTTCCTACTTGCTGCTGTGCCCACGGTTTGTGTCCTGTCGGCGCGTCCGCAGGAAAGTAGATTTATGTTGGGGCTGGCTACCAATCCCAAATATAGCTCCATGTGTTGTTGCTTCGTCCCGTACATCCTCTACATATTTCCTGGCAACTTCAGCTGCATTGGCAGCTTCTATTGCTATCTAAAAAAAATTGTTGCTGTTGCTGAGTGTCAGCCAATCCGCAAACAAATTGATTACGGAGCATCTTTTCCATTACTACCTCCCGACCAAAACCACAACCATCGGCGATTCGGCGAAGATCAGTAGCAAACACATCTATACTCTCCCCTACCTGTTGGCGTTGGCGGGTGAACAGGTGGTACTGCAATGTCTCGTTTGGTCGAGGTGCGAACCACGTTGTCAGCCGATCAATCAGTTATACAAATGGAATCTCGCTCAAATCGCGTGCCCCAAATTCGTCACTGAGAATTTTCAACGTACCTAACCCACAACTACACAAAAAATGGGCTCTCTTTTGCGTATCATCGACGATGTTCTTCGATTTAAAAAAAATCTTTAATTGAGTCAAGTATAGTGGCCATGTTGAAGTCTCACTCACGTTGAATTCCTGTCGTTCAGACATAATGGTCAATAATTAATAATGTTCCAACCAATTAATTATTACAATTACACACGCACACGGCTTAACTGGATATTATAAGCGTTCGTTTCCAATATCTCGTCGCCATCTGTTATGTATGCGAGTGCTAATTGAGGTCACATCATAGCCACTAATATAATAGGGGCAGTTCACGGCCGTTATCTCGTAACACTGACGTTACACTCTTTTGTCTGTCATGGCGGCAGCGCACTTCACTTTTTTTTCAGTTGTTTACAATGCTTTCTGGTGCACAACAAGACTTCTATTATACATATACTACAGTTTTTAACCTTTATAGTTTTTATGAATGCAGGCTTAGTGTTTACCGGTACAAAAAATCAATTTAACATAACAATTTGCATTAAATCTTTCCAATCTTATAATTTGGTAGAAATATAGATGTGTGATAAACGATACCGGAATTTATTGTAGGCATATTAATGTTTATTTAACAACACTGGTACCATATATCAAACAAGGATGCTCACCTACAATATTTAACTGCAATTTCTTCCAAATATCTTAAGTTTAAAAACAACACCCAAAGAGATAAAACTGACAAAAGTGCTTCTTACACAGAGATAATATAATTTTTCTCTTTCACTTCCTCTTTTGAGGCTGACTTTACTTTGTAGCAAATTTAATTTTTTTCTTGTTGTCATCACTACCTTTAGATTCCCACCCTACTTCCTCTACTCCAGGAGTACCGATATTAACCTCAAGAAGATGCTAGTCTTAAATAGTTTGTCAAATGGTTGTGACACGTGGGAGGAGGATTGGGCAGTTGTGGATGAATGGGGGACCCGGCAGTTGGCCTAAAATCATTTGGCCTAAAGGCATTTGGCCTAAAAATGAAACCAAAAGTCATTTGGCCTAAAGTAATTTGGCCTAAAAGTCGTTTGGCCTAAAGGCATTTGGCCTAAAAGGAATTTGGCCTAAAGGGATTTGGCCTAAAAATGAAACCAAAAGTCATTTGGCCTAAAGTCATTTGGCCTAAAAGTCGTTTGGCCTAAAGGCGTTTGGCCTAAAGGCGTTTGGCCTAAAGGCGTTAGGCCTAAAAGGCATTTGGCCTAAAGGCATTTGGCCTAAAATGTAAATTTAAAACCTTCGTCTATCTTCGGAAAGTAAAAAGTACTGTTAGTTGTTTCATCTGAATATAGATAGCACAACTGATGCAAGGTAGTTACAATATTTCTAAAAACATTGACACTATCCTACATACAACTAGATAAGTTCACAAAACACTATATCACCTTTTTTTATATATAGATTTCCGAAATTATTTCCTTGTTAATATATCTCACGGTCATAAAGTTAACGAAAAACAATAAGAAAACACCATTCTCAACACCGTTTACGCGCGGTAAAATTATATGCGTACATTCAAATTATGGGGACTTTTGACAACTTATTATTTCGAAAGGCAAAATAAAAGTGGAAGCCAATATTAATAATTAATATATATAATAGTGACGCATTAAATAAATTTTGCCAGTAAATATTACAATAGTCATATATATAAAATAACTGTACTAATATTATATTATAATAATAATAGTTATAATACTTCTAACAATAATAATAGAGTTAAGGATCTAGTCAAAACCATAATTTAAGTTTAAATATATATATATATAAGAGCAATAAAACCCGTTGTGCAAATAATACAAACATTTTTATGGAATTGTCGTTGGCCTTTTTTTAAGTCTTCATAAAACGTAAAAATACAAAATGTGGAAGCGTTTACAGGATGATAACTTCCTAGGGCAAGAAAAACGTACGATGTAAGCAAGTGGACCTCCGAAAAGCCAATGGCTGCTGCAGAGGCCAGAGGGAAGCTAGCAGTGAAGCAAAGATTTGTCTCGGACAGTGACACACACTTCCACTATGGGACGGGGGGAGGGGAGGGATAATTGAAAGAACAAGCACAAACAATATTTTACTATTATTACTATTAGCACCGCGTCCTACTACCCGTTCGGGCTACACGCACTTACCCTAATGTGCAGTGGTAGTGTGATTGTGAGATGGAATGGAGGACCTACAGTTTAACGTGGATTTTCATTTCAATAGTTTGGATTTCAATATTTTGTTTTCCTTTTGTAGTTATTCAATATATGTTTTAATTCTTTCAGTCTCATTCCCAATTGGTTGACTTGTTTAGTTGCTTATATTTTGAGAGGCCCCAATTGGTTGACTTGTTTCGTTGCTTATGTTTTGAGGGGCACATTGAAAAACACCTACATCTTCTTTGGTTTCCTTTCTCTGCATATCTATAGAATATAGAATATCGCGCATGGACTTGACTGACTTTCCAATTTTAGAGGACAACTTTATTTCCAACTGAGGGGGGGGGGGGGGTATAGGTGGAGGACACACATATTATCTCCAACTTTGAGGGGGGGGCATATATTATTACCAACTTATATAACATAAATGTAGCTGAATCTAATATTACCCTTTAAATATATAGTTTGACACACTCAGTTGAACATTAATATAAATTCAAGATTTTCACTATACTACAAATTGGTTTATGAATAGGCCTACTTACAAGAGGGTTATTAAATTTATATTGAAAAGTTAACACACAATTTAAGTGAACACTTACGTCACCAAATACCTTAATTATTTCATTAACTAGCGTACTATATACATTTTTTCATGTACTACAATAAACTATGTTCTTTTACAAAACATATTTATGTGTGTCATACAGCCATGTGATTTATTAAATTTAGAAATAATGTTTCTAAAATATGTTTTAAGATGACATGGATAACATAAAACTATATGCACCTTGCATGGGGAGATTTCTCTTCCAGACTACTGTCCACATTAATTTGTTTTAAAAGGTTATAAATTGCATATGTGAAATCTTGCAGTTAAGTAAGCTATTTAAACAAATCATTAAATTCACTATAGAAGGGGACTTTTCCATAAAGTAAAACTATTGGGGGTGACATGTTTACCCGCCATGAAATGACTTACTATTTGTTTCGTAAATCTAATATAATGCCTAGATTCACGGGTGATATTTTCCCCTTGGATAACATTTTCGGAGACACCACAAATAAGGGCGATTTTAATTTGCTTTTTTAAGGAAAGTACAGCAGTTAGGCCTGAAGGTCTTGTTTATATTCATCAGGTGAAAAAATGTTCTGAGCAAATAAAATACGAATCATGACTCCATTTTCCATTTCGTTCAGAAGGGAATACATCTTCGTCTGACATCAGAATCTTTAGGGAAGTCATGGTGTATAACACCATATCCCTTAGATTACTTTTATTGCATACGGCAACGGTACAACGCTTTCCCGGCATTTTTTTAGCATCGGTATGACACTTTTCGTAACCCTTCACGCATAAATAATAAGAAAGCTTACAAAAAACACACAAACATTTATTATTCACATTGACTTTGGTAGCATACTTGACATAAATAAGAATTTAGTAACGAGCGCACCCGCCTCGGTGGCGTAGTTAGCTAACGCGCTAGTCATGTGGAGCTCGACTGCTGAGGACGGGGAGATTGAGGTTTGAATCTCGGTCGGGTGAACTGGGGGTGGTTTTTCCTACATGGTTTTCCACTCTCCCTCCACGCAAATGTGGGTTCACTTCCTCTAATTCAACCTTCCCAATTCCTAATCCATTAGCGTAATTAGTACTTAGGCGTATAACCCGAACGGGTAGTAAGACGTGGTGCTAAATAATAATAAAAAAAATAAGTGCGGCACTGCACAGTCACATGATCTGAACAGAAATAGTGGTGATGGACTAAAATAGAGAAAAAAACTTTTTGAGATGAGGAAAAAAATAAAATTTTGACAGATAAATAAATATAAATTAAATCCCAGATAGCCAAAATAACATTAGACTCTAAATTCCTCAAAGTGGGTTAGGGAATGGGGGGTTCAAAATCTACAAAACTAAAACTAATAGAAACTACTACATCTCAGTGCAGTGTCGTTAAAAATTGAATTTTGGCATGCCCGTAGATGCACCACTCCAAATAACTATTAAGTCTGAACATTTTAAAATATAACTCCATGAAATCAAGGGAGGGGCGGAGGGAGTTTTAAAAAAACCTTTTAGGTGTAGTTGAAAATCGAAATTTGGCTGGCAGGTAGAAGTACAACTATAGAAAAAGAAATTATTCTTAAAACTATGTGTTTAAATGGGAGTTAGAGAAATTATGATTGGGGAGGAGAAGGGAAAACTTTCAAAAACCAATAGTAACAATTACCAACAGAACAATTCATTTGATAAGCTGAGGTGCTTACTAGAGTGATTCTTTCAAATTAATTCAAGTTTAATTAGTAAATTTAAACTATTTCTTTTGGTGTTCATTTCAACAATGTCTCCGCGTAAGCGAGCAAATATTGATGCAAAGACTGCATATATATATAATTGATTCTACTTCTTATAGGTAGTAGTTAATTTGTGGCTTCATCAACATACAAAGTTCTCGCCTCACACGTGTCTAAAATTGTATTTTTGGTAGTTTAGATCAGGGTTTCTCAAACTGCGAGGCGCGAGGGGATTTCAGATGAGGTGTGAACCAATTTTTCACTTCCTTCGGCTTGCTAAATTATGATTGACTAAAAAATTAATATTCTGTTTGGCTTATGAAGCAATAAAATTAATTAATATCTTACAAATCTTTACTATTCTTAATAAACTTCTACAAAGCTCTTATCAGAAAATAAAGAAATAAATTAAATAATAAATGTCTCATTTTTGTATTTTAACGTAAAAAAGTTATTTTATTCTAAGAAAGAGAGTCTTAACAATTACTTTTAATGTTCATATAAGGCTCAAGAGCATAGAGTTTGAGAAAACCTGGTTTAGATGATTTGCTAGAAATAAGATAATTTACCCAACTTAAATGTGAGCGAAGCCGTGGGCAAACTCGAGTAAGTTAATATGATTATAAAAAAGAATGATTGATTAATTCATTTATCAAAATTAATAAGCAAATAGACTAGGAAGGACTAATAAAATATACTTTGGTACTTAAAAAAATTCAAACTTCAAAATAAAACAAAATTATTAAAATGGTGTGACCACATGTATGTGCCAATTAATAGAAAACGGTACGTGTACAAAACTTTTTATTTCTGGTACAAAACGGTACAAAAACTAGTATAAAACCTTGGCAATGTAAAAAGTTCAACATATACAAAAGTGGTACTACAGGTTAATGGACGTGCTGCTATAACTTGGGAAGTACTAAATTGAGAAAAGACTTACATATTTTGAAACGGTAGTATATGCTATTTAACTAAACACTACACACCTCGCCATCTATTAGCATCACTACAAATCATAACGAATGTTTCCGGAGACAGCAAAACACATTTTAATAAATGGTCTAAAAATTAACTTTACAAAAAGTCATTTGGCCTAAAGTCGTTTGGCCTAAAGGCGTTTGGCCTAAAGGCATTTGGCCTAAAAGGCATTTAGCCTACACTTTAGGCCAAATGCCTTTAGGCCAAATGACGGGTACCCGATGAATGGGGGAGAGGGTTAAGGGATTTGTTAATACTTTAAAAGATTACTAGGAAGGTTATTAAGGGCATGAAACATCTTTCCCTTCTACCTGAGCTAAAAAAATTACCTTTTTTTTATTTCCTCATATCAAGAGAAATTATTGTGATTGTGAAAAAATGGATCTTGAGATTATGGCAAATTTTTAAGTTTTATTTGAACACGAACTCAAAAAAGTGGATCTCACAATTCTGTATGTCTCCATGTCTGTGTGTCTGTCTCTCTGTCTGTCTGTTACTGGCCATGGATCCAAAACATTTTGATGGATTTTGCTCAAACTTGATATTTAGATATTAAAGAGCAAAAAAAAAATTATCCTTGCCCTTCAATTAAGGGTAGTTTACTGATAAATAGTTTTTTTAAATTCCAAATATTTCGAAAATGACTGTAACAATTTTGTTTAAAATACATATCTAAGATTTGTTTGGCATGAAAAATAGCACCATATAATTAATTGGTTTTTGGGCAAAAATTCTTTGACTGATTTTTCAAAAACTTAAAATATTTTATAAACGGCTCTAACGATTTGGTTCCAAATGGGTAGCTCGGGAGTGTTTGACATATCACTTAACACTGTTTACTTGTTTTTAGGGTAAAAACTCATTTATGGTTAGTTTTTTGATGGCTGACTTGGTCAAAAACTTGAAATATTTCATAAACGTTTATAACAATTTGGTTCCAAATGGGTATTTTGGCAGTGTTTGAGATAACAACCAACACTGTTTATTTGTTTTTAAGGGTAAACACTCATTTATGGGTAGTTTACTGATGACTGATTTTTCATAAACTGTCGAAGAGCCCTGCTCGCTTGGAAACAAACGTGATGCTGGGCTGTTGCTATCGAGCACTCCAGGGATGTCGACTGGCCCCGGTAGGAAGTGACCAGAGAAGAAAAAGAATATGGAACTCCCTACCAGGAAAGATATAAACTGATTGTGTAGACGACGGCACTAGGTATAAGTTAGGTTAAGCTAGATTTAAGTCCAAAGCAGGCATATCAAAAGGAAAATAATAAATGTGTATAGTCAAAATAACTTCAATAGGAAAAGAGGGACAAGTATAGTTATAAGTTATCATAAATTAAATAATGGTAGGGTATTAATATATAGTAGACTGAGCTGCTAACAGGCACAGGTCGAGGTAAATAGGTAATGATCAATAACAGGACAAGTAGTTTTTAGTAGTAGTATATGTTTATATTCCAGAAAGTTTATGTGTAAAAATTTTTAATTAACTATATAGAAGGCATATTGTAATATGAACAGAGCAGGACTATTAGAAATAAAAATCTTTTATTTGACATATATTTTTATAAAAGCAACAGTTTCTGAGATATTTGCAAATATATTAATACAATTTTGTGAGCTTTAGTTGTAAACATATACTACTTAAGTCTTAAGTCTTAACGCAATAATTCTCCATTGCCATAGAGTAATTAAGTATAAGTAAGTATCTAAAAAAGTATGTTAATTTTCCTTAAAACTCTTAGGAGAAATGTTTGCACAGCAAAGATCTATCTCCATTTTAGACTCAATAGTCAATATTTACATTTTTTATTGGTCAAAATGTATAAATGAATAATTAAATATCAATGCGATGACTTGAAGATGTACAACATCTTGACGATACTTGAATTTATAGAAAGAGAGAGAAAGTTTGTGCGGTGCACCGTACCATTTATTTCCTTTCACCTCTTAAGGGAAAAGTTTGTACAACAATGATCCATCACCACCACGTTTTATCATATATTATATATATAAATAATTCACCTCTTTTTATTCTAAAAATTATTAAGGAAGTTAAAGAGCCCTCCCATTACGAACATAAGCATTCAATTTACCACAAGTGCGTATATTCCGAACGGGTAGTAAGACATGGTGTTAATAATAATAATAATAATAATAATAATAATAATATAATATACCACAACAATGATCATAGTAACAAAGCTAACAAAGGTGTCAGTTTCATCTTGTCTGAACCATCGATAGCAAGGTCAGGGCTCAAATCCTGACACTATATATACTAAGTGTGACTATCTTAAATAATTGTATCTCACTCTCATTCTATGTAAATGCAATTATCCTCCATCGAAATATACTCTCCTTGTTTACAGGTAGTGTACTCACTTTCTTAAGGATGCAGATAGCTTGAACCATTTGCTAGATGTGGGACATAATTAGTAAACGGCTAGAACCAAATCGATCCACGTTAGATAAATTCACAAACTTTATACAGCCTATTCAGAATAAGACCTATACTATATATTTTTAATAAGTTAATATATTCATTAATGCATATTTTATTTAAAAAATAGAAATGGTGTATTTTTAATACTTTACAATAGAAATATATAATTTAAAGGGATGTAACTAAATTGCATAAATTAGAACTAACTAAGCCTGTATTATTTATATCTTGTAATTGCCAGCAGAGTTGTTGAATGGGTTTACTTACACTCCCAAATGTAACCCGGGAGATCGGGATCTACCTTGGTAGTGCAGTGAGTATAAATTATTTACAAACTTCACATCTTACAACCAATTCAAATTGGTCGCATAGTTACAGAGTGTATCTACAGATCATTAGTCCACTTATAAAATTTCATTACTTTTACAGGATTTTCAAACCAGACTTTTTCTGCCACTATTTTTTTCTGCTCTTTCTTAGTAAATGATGATTTTAACGTTTACTACATTGATTACTACATTAATTACCACTTTTAAAAACAAACGTTAAAAGCTTTAAAAAGGTTTTTTAAATCAAGTATTTAAATTCCATGTTTTTTTGCTCATTTTAATTAAATTCCCTGCTTTTCCTGACATAAATGGTGTTTTTTTCTCTTTTATCTGCATGTTACCACTCGTTACATTAATGGGACAAGGATGTAAAAAGTATCATCTATAGAAATTGTATACAGCATGTGTTTGAAGGGAGAGTGGGAAACAATTTTGGATAAGCCGCCTATATACAGCCACTGGGGTTCAAGCTTCATCCCCTAATCATCGGAAAACATGATACTCGCCCTTTTGGTCTTTTTGATCACCGATGTGAATGAGCTTGATCAATTTATGTTTAGCTCTCTCTAACCAAACATTTTTCTCTTTGCATTTCCCGACATATTTACTCCCTGATATTAATATGTAAACTTACGCTTAGCGTATTAATGAATAAAATATTTTATTTTAAAATGGTTTAAAAGTGTTTATTCAATTAATTAATAAAAAACCAGATGTGACTATACCGTTGGAAGCGTAAAATATTTGCGCTGTGTATCTAGTCAGTGAAATTTTACATTTTCTTCTAATTTCCCCGTTTGAAGCTCAAACATGTTTATTAATTTCTATATAATTTTTATCATATCACTAGGAGTTTTATTTAAATTTGAATGACTACAGCACTTCCAGCATAATGTTACCTTCAATTTGACATAAGAAATATTTTACTATCATTCATGGTAGTTGAAAAAGAAGCTTTGAAAGATTAACCATTAGTTTAGTGGGCGTAATGCAGGTTGTATACTACCCGGTCTTTTGTAAAGCTTTTATAAAACGAGGTAATGACTTGTCAAATCTGTTGACAGTATGAGAATGAAATTAGGTATGGAAAAAAAACCTTCCTCATAGAGGCAAAATTCAAATAAGGTTCTGAACTGATTCACTACATGTTTGAAATACATTTAAAATATTAAAGATTAAATTTTTTTTATTGGAAATGGATACATGAAATTGTAATTTTTAAATGTAATAATAATTATTAGATATTTTATAAAGTATTTTGGCGTTCACATTGTAATCTTTACAAGATCATCTATAGCAAATCATTATGCCAAATGCAAAATATCCGCTACTTAAAATTAATAGTTTTGAGATACTTACCGGTACTAATCTAATTCCTTTAATTAAAACATCAATTTGATCAAATTAAAAAGATAAAAAAATGTAATATATAAGTTTTAAATTCTTTCATTTACAATGATTTGATTTATTTTACCTTATGCTGCCCTCTGTTATTTATGAGCTGTACTAAGCATAAATCTAAGTTTGTCGCTTGTTATGCCATCTAGCAGCTGACAAACTAAAGCAATCTTAAACGTTTCCGTTTTACTTATTCTTTATGAGCATAAGAATTAAAACTTAAAGTCTTCTACTTAGAGATACAATTCAGGATTTTCATTTTGGGCTATTTGTGTGTAAAGTGTTGGAAGAGAGTCTCTTCCGAGGAGGTACAATTCAGGATTTCGGAGATATAATTCCGATTTTTAAAAGAGATATAATTCAGGATTTTCATTTTAGCTGTTTGTGTCTAAAGTATCGGAAGAGAGTCTCTTCCGAGGAGATACAATTCAGGATTTCGGAGACATAATTCCAATTTTTAAAGGAGATATAAATCAAGATTTTCATTTTGGCTGTTTGTGGCTAAAGTATCGGAAGAGAGTCTCTTCCGAAGAGATACAAATCAGGATTTCGGAGATATAATTCCAATTTTTAAAAGAGATATAATTCAGGATTTTCATTTTGGCTGTTTATGGCAAAAGTATCGGAAGAGAGTCTCTTCCGAGGAGATACAATTCAGCTCACCCATTGTCAGCACCTGTAGCCTCAGTAGTGAAGGCTTCCATCACAATAAGGTTTACCTGGAAACATGTAGGCGGCAGCCTAGCTACCCAGGTGTAGGCCACGACAGGTGTTGCTCTAGACTGATCATGTAGTTCTCTTGAAGGTTGTCAGAGTGTATTTATGCTAGTATTGCTAATACTATTTCCTTTTCACTTTACACCTAGCAATGTTATGCCATAAGCTGCCTAGAATAACTGTGACTTTACAAATGAGCATATCAGTCAATAAAAATGTATTTAAATTCAATGACTTTTGACAGCATGAGTGGGCTACTGACACACTTAAGCGTAGTGTTTTACTAGTTCTATGTAAGGCATGGAAAAAAAGCCAATATATGTATTAACTAGGTCTGATAGTTTTGTGACTACACATAATAACTATCTGAATTAAGTTAAATGAAATAAAAACGTCTACACATAATTTGTATGTTTCTCACACTCTCTGAATGTACTATATTGGGGAGAGGTGACATGTGCTTGAGGTTTAAATCTCTGCCAGATGTACTGAAGACGGGAAGGGGAAAGCACTTTCACTGTGCTTTCCAATCCTCTATAATCTAAATTAGGGACATTAAATCAGCGGCCCGCCAAGCTTTGCGGATTATGTTTAAATGATTTGACATGATTTACTTTTTCATATTTGTTAGTATTATTCTAACTTTTATATTTAATGCCACTAGCAGACTAGTTCATATTAAAATATTGAAACAGAGTTTTGTGTTTGTGTGATTTAATGATTTGTTTGACTTATTACAATTTTAATATTTTTGTAGATCTAATTTAATCCCATTGTATTATTTTTTTAGATTTAACTTTTAATAGCTAAATCTTGAAGAGAAGAAACCAGCCTTGTATCTTACTAGGCTTAGCAATGCAATATTGTAGAGTCTCTTCAAAATAGTTTATAACGTAATTACGGTTGTACATAACACTCTGTGTGGGAGGCACTGCCGTAACCAAAGATTTATTTCGGGGGGGGGGGGAGGGGGTTCTGCATGGCAGGAGCCTGAAGGTGAACAATATTAATAAGGAATTTAACTTTCATTTTATGAACACACTTAAAAGTTAATTATTTGGGGGGGGGGGGGGGGGTTGAACCCTCAACCCCACCTCTGGATGGCCCTGGTGAGGGAGGTACTCACACAAAGTCTACACGCAGCGCTAAGTGTCCAACAAAATTACATCACAAGAGGCCGGACACGCTCCAGGGTCAGAAGCTGAGAGCCCAACTGACAGTTAATTTTTATTTATCACTATTGAGATCTAGGTATTAACTTTAAAAACAAAAATAATCTCATGTCAGGCAGTCTCTTAAGCTTGAATGAATGTTTGAATCACAAATAGGTGCTCAGAGTGTTCAACGTTGTACTCGTTTTAGTTTGAAGTAGTTTTAGTAGTTAGTCACTCTTTCCCTATTCTGAGTGACTATATGTATGTAGTGACTCTTTCTCCATTCTAAATTATGTACAACTGTAGAAATAGAGCTCATTTAGTGAACAAATACAATGGGATCGAGACAACTGGCTCTGGTATTATTTCCATTCTTCATTAAACATTAGAATACAATACTTAGGAAAATTACAGTTACTACCTCAAAATGGTTACATATTACACTTTTTAACGACTTAAAGGCAGAAACAAGAGCTCCGATACCTTTAACATTGCAAAATAATTAAAACTTAGAGGGCATGTACTACATCAGAATAGTTACATATTACATTATTTTATGTGTTCAAGGGGGGAAGTGCAGGATGTGCGAGAAAAGTCCAGTGTTTTTTTTTTAGTTTTTATATTAAAACTTTTTTGACCCAAATAAATAAAATATTGCTTCAGTAGAAACATGGATATATATTTATTTTTGTAAAGTACATTTTATCAGAATAAACTGAGTGAAGAAATCACATCTATATAATTTTTAGGTGAGTTACAACAAGGGGGGCACAAACCACTAAGTCAAATTTTTATGAAGTAAACTTATTTTTTATTTATATATATATGTATCTCCCCATTTTTCCTCATATGTTTCGTGGGTTTAAATGCATCTACTTGGTTGACATAGAAACTGATGATTTTAGTCTGTTGTTAATAAGAAGTATATAAATATATTCTAACTTATTATAATATTTATATAAATATATATTAAATTATATACTTCTTACTAACTACTGACAAAAAGCATATGTTTTAAATATTTAAATGAAATATATATATTTACATAGTATGATTCCTGGTTTTAGTTAATAATATGAAAGCAATTATAACAAGCAAAAAAATCCGCCAACAATGCATTTAAATGTGGCTCCAATGGCCAGGTTTGACCTTTAGTACTGTTTACAACCACTGCTATCGCTGAAAACTGTTCATACTTGATACATGGGAGATGTCGATCTATACTATCCACTATCTATGGTACATAACCAAAGAAGAGGGATGTGTGAAAACTGCGGAGCCTCCCGGGGTACTGCGTAATAATGGAGAGGGGCAGATTCTTATCGGGGAGCAGCCACTGGCGTGTATCCTATTAAATGTAACTGACAGCGTGATTCAACAATTTACGTTTATTTCCTAAATTTGTCAACCAGGTGTGTCCTATTTTTCTCTCCACATCAAAGCTTTGTTATATACAACAGTAATTAAAACATGATAATGGTGAAACAAGATTACTCATACAGCTTATGGTCTTAATCTCTAGGATATTCTTATTCAATATATCCAGTGATGATTGGGAAAAAGAACATTACAAATATATCATAACAACATTTACATTATAATTATCTATGTTAATTATAATCTATTTCTCCCATCGTTTATAAGCCTTTTCCTGCAGCATCTCGGTGGTGGACGTGGTTCGCGCCCTCTCCGCCAGATGGAGTAAGTTGATGCTCCGGTTCCTCTGGCTCGGTCGGGCGGGTGGTTTCACCCTTGCCGTTTACGAGAAAAAAGGGGGAGAACTGGTCGGCTTGGGGGAGAGGATGTGTCATCGTTTATGGTAGTGGTCGGCAAACTTTTTCAATATTGCTGGCCGTATATGTTTGAAATAAATGGTACGACAAAAATCGCACCTAAGTTTTCTTCCTAAAAACAAACACATTTTGTTAATCACAATACACTCTTTAATTATACATTTCAGACCAAATTATTAAAATATTCTTAACAAATTACAAATTTTCTAAAATAAGGGATTTGTAAATCACCCTAAAGTTATTTGTAGTTTGTAAGAATAAAAACGTTTCTTATTAATCAGAAAAAAACTTTTTCCGCATAGCCATTTAATAAATAATCAATGACCCAGGTCAATTAAAAAAAAATCAAATTTTCAATAACTTATTGTGAGTAAACTTTACTTAGATTATTTTTTTTAGAAAAATAAAGATACAATGTTATTGATCATGTAAAATAGTTCCCCAATAGTCCAGTGGCGCAGGAACGTTTTTATTTGGAGGGGTAAAAATAACCATGTGCTCTTATAGGTGATAACATTTTTGAGATTTAAAAAAAAAAACAGGACAATGTATAACAGCTATCCCTCACACTACGCGAGGGATTGGTTCTGATAAATAATCGCGTAACACGAAAACGCAAGTGAAATGATTTTAACATGGGTGATATAGGGATTACTCCAAAGGAAATAAAAACCTAAATCTTGTAAATGAATGCCATTTTTTAAAAAGTATATAACTAGTACAATGCATTAGGTAGCATACACCTATTGCCAATCTTCAATCCCCTGAAATTTTTAAACAAACACAATTTTTAATCAATGTATCTAATTAATACAATGCTACAGGCACACTTACTGTTAATCTTCAATCGCATGATAAAATAACTGGATTTGGCAAATCTGTATTATCACTATCTTGCTCTTGACGGTAGGCTCTGCTCTCTTGACGGCCCTTGGCCGGGAAGCTCTTGCTCTCTTTAATGCCCTGGGATGGTAGGCTCTTGCTTTCTTGAAGGTCCTGAGATGGTAAGCTCTTGCTCTCTTGAAGGCCCTGGGATGGTAGGCTCTTGCATTCTTGAAGGCCCTAGGACGGTAAGCTCTTGCTGGCATGAAGGCTCTGGGATGGTAGGCTCTTGCATTCTTGAAGGCCCTAGGACGGTAAGCTCTTGCTGGCATGAAGGCTCTAGGATGGTAGGCTCTAGCTTTCTTGAAGGCCCTTGGATGGTAGGCTTTTATCTCTTAGGAATAACCTTGGACGGTAAGCTTTTGCTCTCTTGAAGGTCCTAGGATGGTAGACTCTTGATCTCTTGAACTCTTGAAGGCCCTGGGATGGTAGACTATTGCTCTCTTGAAGGCCCTTGGACGGTAAGCTCTTGGTCACTTGAAGGCCCAGGGAAGGTAGACTCCTGATCCCTTGAAGGCCCTGGAATGGTAAGTTTTTGCTGTTGTGAGGTCCCTGGGTCTTTAGACTGACAAGCTTCAATTTCTTTGATGAAATGGTAAGACTCAACTGACGGGCAGCATTTTCCCTATTTCTATAGAGTTGTTTGTAGCAAGCCAAAGAATTCTGGATCTCTTTGGCAACTTTGGTGCTTCTACCTATGTTAGGGTCACTACAATGATTCTAATTGCACTGTCAATGTGCTTAAATAAATCAGCAAATTGTTTTGTTGAAAGTTGTTTGATAGGCTAAACAACATAAGGCTCTTCCTCTTCATTCTTTATGCCATTCTCCATTTCTAGAAGATCTTCATTGGTGAGTTCTATTGAGTGGGATTGGAACAATTGATCCACATTTGTCTGATCTATGTCCTCAAATCCAACATCTTGCTATGTCAACGATGTCATGTCTTGAATTGGAAAGCTCGTGTTCAGGATCAAATCATGAAAATCAGAAACTTTAGGCCAAATATTTTTCCAAACTCCCTTCATAGAGGACTGTTTAACCTTTGCCCATGCATATACAATGTTGTCAATACCACCCCCTAACACCAAACTGTACAGTAAAGATCAATGCTTTCACTGGAATGGGTGTACACAAGGTCACACCACCACCGCACAGGACTGCGAGATTCCAGCTGACCATGCACTATGTTTTATTTCTTTGAATCGTGTTATAGAAAAAAACACATAAAGTGAGATCGCGTATAACGACAGATACCTGTATTTAATGGTCCCACTGTGCATTTTTCTAATTTATTTTAGTCATTCCAAACATTAGAATTAATACACACAAAACATATTAAGAAAAATGTTATCTGATGCAACTCAACTAAGAATTATGAAACACTGAAAATTAAAGTAGATTTCCATACACTTTTGCCATATATTTGTTAATAGCTATAAAACCACTAACCAGTTTTGTAATTTCAATTTTGCTGAGCCTCTCAGGTGATTTAGTCTGAATTGCCTCATCGTGAAGCGAAGATAGTTTTTAATGCATCCAAGCATTGAAAAACTTCTTTCTGCAGTAGCTTATGTAACTGGTATCACTATCAGTTTTCAAAATCTCTTCAGTGTATGCTCCAAGCACATTTTATTTTTATTATGTTAACATAGTGTGAACATTGTAGGGTCTATCTTGGCTCAATAAGATGTTTACATTATTTAAAGTTTTACTATATTATTTTGGGGGGTAAAAATGACACTTTTTACCCCCCTCAATTTTTTTGGGGGGGGGGGTAAAATTTACCCCCGTACCCCTTAGTTCCTGCGCCACTGCCCAGTACGAATTTTGAACAAAATAATTAGTGCTATTTAAAAAAATTCTTACAAAAATCAATCAGTGAACTACTAATACATGAATGTTTATATAAAAAACCAATGGATTCAATAATTATTTACTGAGGGTGTGTTTTTCAAAATAGTTTTCCACTCTCCCACCATGCAAATTTGGGTACACTACTTCTAGATTCAACCTTCCTCACCCTAACTCATTAGCGTAATTAGTGCGTATGAATGTAACCTGAATAAATAGTAAGATGCGGTGCTAAAAAATGAAATAATAAAGACATACTTTAAGTCAAATTGACTGGAATCACAATATTTGAGCGATATGGTGTTAAATTCTTATTAAAATAAAAGCCATTAAGCAGGGTATACTACGTGCAGATCAAGGTGAGCTGGCTACTCACTTAACGTCCCCAATTTTTGTTCCAGATTGTGTCAACGCAAAGGGCAAAAGTAAACTAAAAGAGCGCATGCGCACCAAAGAAGGGGAAATGCTTATCATTCTTTCTTGTTTTCCTCTCTTAAGGCCAAGTGAACAGCTTGTTGGAGACATTGTCTAGTAGAAAATAACAGCTTTGACTCTCTTAAACAAAAAAAGAATTGTCAAATATCTTAAGAATTTCTTTTGTGAGTCTATAAAAAAATTACTGTACTAGTTAGAGAAAGGTTAAATCTATGGTCCTGTTTTATTATGCCTAGTCTCCTAGCTACGCCAATATTCTTAAAAATACTTTTAAAATGAGCTAATTTCACACGTTCACATTTATTTATCTATTAATAAAATTCAAAATATAGGGCTAATAAGGAAAAACAGCTCTGTTGGAATCTTTTGACCTCATTTTGGAATGAACTTTATTTTTAAATAACGCATCGCTGATTAAATATTGCGTTAGAGTTGAACGTCTTCACGGCAGCTTCTCGCCTGCCGAAGCGGACCCCTTATGCTGGGATCATGATCAACTTAACGTTAACTTAAAATTAACTTAACGTAACTTAACGTAAAGGACTTCCTCGTGTGTTTTAATGGAAGCGATCACGATGCAGTTAACTTAACGTAAGAGATGTCCTAGGAGGTCTTTTATGCCGGGATCAAGATCAACTTAACGTTAACTTATTCCGGGATCACGATCAACTTAACGTTAACTAAACGTAACGTTCACTTAAAGTTAAGTTAACTTAACATATGTGTGATCACGATTCACGTAACTTAACGTAACAACTCGAGCCAAACATCTTCATTCTCGAGTATAATCTGTGATTTGTACTAGATGTACAGTGATGATCTGTGAATGTTTACAGTTTTCAATCGATATAATAAATATCTATTACAAAACATTTTTGATAAATTTAGCATTCCTATTTTAGTTTAATTACTTTGTTTCAATGTCTGATCACTAGAACTTACGCTAAAGAGTAAACATTGGTCATAAAACCAACAAATGAATTACTAAATAGCCCTGTTGCCAACACTCGCATAATGATTGGCTGGCTAGATCACGTAATACCCTTCAAGTAACGTTCACTTAAAGTAAAAGACCTCCCAAGACATCTCTTACGTTAAGTTAACTGCAAGTCAACGTTAAGTTAACTGCAGCATGATCGCTTCCATTTAATCACACGAGGAGGTCCTTTACGTTAAGTTACGTTAAGTTAACTTTAAGTTAACGTTAAGTTGATCGTGATCCTGACATAAGTGAACGTTACTTGAAGGGTATCACGTGTTCTAGCCAGCCAATCATTATGCGAGTGACGTCAACAGGGCTATTTAGTAACTCATTTGTTGATATAATGACCAATGTTTACTCTTTAGCGTAAGTTCTAGTGATCAGACATTGAAACAAAGTAATTAAACTAAAATAGGAATGCTAAATTTATCAAAAATGTTTTGTAATAGATATTTATTATATCGATTGAAAACTGTAAATATTCACAGATCATCACTGTACAACTAGTACAAATCACAGATCATACTCGAGAATGAAGATGTTTGGCTCGAGTTGTTACGTTAAGTTACGTGAATCTTGATCACACATATGTTAATGCCGGGATCACGATCAACTTAAACTTAACTTGACGTAAATTAACGTAACTTAACGTAAAGAACCTCCTTGTGTGTTTAAATGGAAGCGATCACGATGCACTTAACTTAACGTTGACTTGCAGTTATCTTAACGTAAGAGATGTCCTGGGAGGTCTTTTACTTTACTTTACGTTACTTGAAGGTAATCATGTGATCTAGCCAGCCAATCATTATGCGAGTGACGTCATCAGGGATATTTAGTAACTCATTTGTTGGTATTATGACTAATGTTTACTCTTTAGCGTAAGTTCTAGTGATCAGACATTGAAACAAAATAATTACACTAAAATAGGAAAGCTAAATTTATCAAAAATAAATTTTAATAGATATTTATTATATCGATTGAAAACTATAAACATTCACAGATCATCATTGTAAAACTAGTACAAATCACAGATAATACTCGAGAATGAAGATGTTTGGCTCGAGTTGTTACGTTAAGTTACGTGAATCGTGATCACACATACGTTAAGTTAACTTTAAGTTAACGTTACGTTAAGTTACGTTAAGTTAACGTTAAGTTGATCGTGATCCCGGCAAAAGTTAACTTTAAGTGAACGTTACGTTAAGTTGATTGTGATCCCGACATTAATGTCTTGCCAGCTAATCAACGGAAGGGCTGAGGGGGCACCATTATTGGGCTGTGCTTAGGGCATCAGAAGACCTAAAGGTGAGGATGTAGAGGACGCGAGAAAAGGTAAGTGTTTTTGCAGTTTTTATAGCAAAACCTTTTTGCTGACATAAGTAAAATATTGCTTCAGTAGAAACATAAGAGTTTAATTTTCTTCAAATGGTGACCACAACAGTTTTTAAATAGCTGTGATGAGCATAGCGGAATTAGATGATAAACATTTTAAGTGAAGAGAAAAAAATGTTCTTCAAATTTCAGGACACTCTTGACCGATAGATATTTAAGGACTGTTGAGGTCACCATGTGAATAAAATTAAACTCTATGTTTCTACTGGATAATTATTTGATTTATTTTGAAAGAAAAAAAGTATTTGTATAAAAACTGTAAAAAAAAGGTGTCTCTAGGGTCAGTGCTCCCTTAATTCCGACCCTCCTAGGAGGTACTTACAGTCTAACACTCTTCATAGTTTGACCGTAACAAACGAAGACACGGGTCAACATCTCGCCTCACTTTATTATAGCACCACGTCTTACTACCCGTTCGGGCTATACACGTATGTACTAATCACCCTAATGGTTTTACAGATGAAGAAAGCTATGTTTAGAGAAACTGTACCCGCACTTGTGTGGAGGGAGAGTGGAACACGGTTTTGGAAAAAACATCCTCAGTACACCCAATCGAGATTCAAACCTTGGTCTTTCCGTCATCAGCAGTCTAGTCTAATGCGAGAGTGATGCCTTAAACATCTCGCACAACAACCCAGATTGTGTTTCTAACTAACCATCCTGTACTGGCATAACCACAGGTTTGTTACAGATACCTTGTTTAGGAACGTCTACAGCTGTGGGAGTGGCGCCAAAAACTTTATCCTCCTGCCTTTGGTTTTAACTTGGCCAACCACCCACGCAGTTCGCTCGCTGACTATGAATCTATGTCTAATTGGGAAGTCTTTACTGCAAATCTCTGAAACCAGAAGTGTATAGTTTCTGTTCTAGAAGGGATGTATATATAAAATTAGTTAGCTTTGAAAGTTCGTGTAGAGTAGTTGGTTGTAATTTTAGGGAACCCATGTTAAATTGGTAACAGAGGATGTAGCTGTTTCCTATTTGTATATGATTTAGTCTTATTATTTAACCAGGGACTCCCTAGTCTTAAGGGGACGCGAGAAAAGGTTTAAATAGAAAAACTTTTTATTTGGTTAAAATAAATCAAATATCTCTCCAGTAGGAACATAGTTTAATTTTCTTCAAATGATCACCTGCAATATTTGTTAAATATCTGTCAAGGGTGTCCTAGAATCTAATTACAGCCTTTTCTCTTAATTTAAAAAGTTTTTTCTTTAATGCTGCTATGCTCATGACAGATATTCAACTGTTGATATCACCATGTGAAGAAAATTAAACTCTTATGTTTTTATTGAAGCAATACTTTATTTATTTTAGCCAAACGAATGTTTTCTATAAAAACTGCAAAAACACTTAATCTTTCTCGCGTCTCCTCCCCCCCCCCCCAACCCATTTTGTTTTTTTGGAGGTTGAAACCCCAGAAAACACATAAAATTTATTAATAGTCTACATAATTTTAATTTTTTAAGAAAGGAATTAAATTTTTTACATCTTTTATAATATGGCTACCACAATTTTTCACTATTGATTTTGTCAAAGTGTAATTTATATCTTAGATAATTATTTCTGCATCTCATGGCTACTATAGTAAAAACACGGAAGGAAGGACAGTATCTGACAGTTTCATTAAGCTACTATAACTATTCTCATATAGTCATACGCCAAGTCATGTGTTCTGCAGTTGTCACCTTTAATACATAGTATCAATACATATAAAATAACACTAATATTATAGTAAAATTGTATCATTGTTGGCCAAAAGTAAATATGTTTGAATATCCTAAACTGTTCTTCCAAGTTCCAACTAAAATCAGGGTACACAATAATACAGTTACTTTTTTTTTCATTTTTAGCTGCAAAAATATAAGTTTGTATTTTACAAACCATCCTTCCTACCGTGTTTTTACTATATTATTATGGCATTGAAAGACAGAACAAAATTTGCTACATAGAAAGAATAAACCCTCTTCAAATAGCCACGAGAGTAAAACATTTTCCCGGGGGAGGGCCCAGCCAGACCTCTCTTTCAATGCTGCCCGCCCCGCCCCCTTCACCCATCTAACCCATTTTCCAAAGAGTTTCCAGAGCCCTTGCGTATAACTAGTTTTTGTTTTGTTTTTAGCACCGCTTCTTACTAACCGTTCGGGCTATATACGCTTAGTAATAAATTATTTAGTTACTGGACGTAGAGTAGGTACCCGGTGATTAGGAATATTACTTTATATTAAGTTAGTTTGTAAATCATGTGTTGATATATTATTTGATGTTTATAAAGCGCCTTCATACAGTCCATTAAAACAAAAGCTCCCTCAATTTAAGTAGATCTCCTCTTTGAATAAATTGTTTGTAATATTAAAATCGATTAAAATTAAGAAAATGAGTGCAGTAACAGCTTCAAAATGGATATTTTAAATTTAACCCTATTATTGATGAAATTCATTTATGTGGAATAGTAACTACGTAAATAATATACAGCTACAATAATTACATGTAATCTCGCATCTTCCTTTTTGAATCAATAATTCCTTTTCGAAACATAACAATATGATATAACTATTTCAAAAATATAATAATTGGTTCAAGACCCTCTCAATACGTATTCGGAGACTATTAATTTACGTAATTGAACGAACAATTAATTAATATGCTCTTAATTTATTTTCACTCATTAATCACCGACATGTTTGTTCGGATGCACTGCTGAAAATATTCCGAATGGAGTGTATTTTCTTCTTAACTTGTAAACTCAGAGGAGTAGAGTAGCTCTGCTACATAGCTACCTTCTTTGACTTGCTCTCTCCGGAATGTGCAGTAGTGTGAATGGAAACATGGCGGTAAGCAGTGTCGTGTGTCGATCGAAAGTGCTTTTAGTTTTTGATTTAAATCGTGCGTTCAATTTATTATGTTTTGTTGGAGCGAGACCATGCACTAGGGTAAGTCTAACACGCTTAATTCCTATTTTAATAGCTTACTTTGCATGCATGCTAACGAAATGCAATTGTATGAACTTTATGGTCGTCGACCCTTTAGGCGCGTGGTGTAGAGTGCTAAGTTCGTTAAACTGTTTGCTTTTTCAGTTTTTACTTGGCTATTCGGAGTGTAACCTCACTTAATAACGATTTGACAGACAGGTGATTCCTCAAACTTTATTATGCAGCTCTAAGGTTTTATTGGTAATGATTCTTTCTGTTTGTGACTAACCGGGTACGCCTTCTTTATGCCTCATAACAGCAGCTGTGCCATCAAAACATTACAATGAAAGGTTAATAATACTGTTGAGCCAATAGTGACGTCGAGTAGTTCATTTTCATTAAACTTTTTCACGCAAATTCTGACGAGTTAAATTTCGTACATTTATATATTATTTTGAATATTCACTATTTTGACTAATATCTGAGAAATGTTATATTTTTATTTCAAATGTAGAACGTGTAAAATTAAATATGACTTACAAAATACATCTAGTCTTGGTAGCATGGAAATATATAGCCTAATTTAATCAACTTTCATGCTTCTAGATTGTATTGTAATGACACCGGCAAATGATAGTGTATCTATTAAGGATGTAGACCCTATCATTCTATGTCCTTAGATACATTATTGTAAATTCCATAGTAACAGAACTGGGAAAAAAAGATGCAAAATATCGCCTAAAAATTCTTGAGAGATCACTTTCGAGAAAATATGTTTTTACAAAAAAAATCTTGCAGTGTTATTAATTCAAGACAAAAAAAGTCTTCTATTAAAATATTTTGATTGGTTGATAACACAATTAAAATGTCTCATCAGAATATGCACATAACAACTTTGCATGCAAAATGTATTAATCCATCCAAAATTGTATTGTAATTTAATTGTCAAAGACTTGGAAGGTTAGGTTAAGCTTGGTTGATTATATTTTTACTACAAACACATAAACAATTATTTTTTATCAAATTGTAACCTTTCTTTCCAAGATTCAATAAAAATAAAAATTTTGGTGGATTAACACAAGTATAGACTAGTTATTTCCATACAAAGTTGTCATTTGTGTATCTCTAGCCAGTCTAACCAAGAGGCAGTGAATCTGATAAGAGTTACAGTACCTAATTTGATAAAAATATTTTGTCGGCTGGTAATTAAAATCTTATTCATCCAAACTTAACCTAACCCTCCAAGTCTTATCAAAATTAAATTGCAATAATATTTTGGATGAATTTAATACATTTAGAGACAAGTTATTTCCATGCAAAGCATAATAAATTGTTTATTTAAATAACCAATCAAATAGTTAAATTAGTGACTTTTGTGTCTTGTGACATAAATAAACCTGCTAGTTAAGATATTTTTTCTAAGAAAAAATATTTTCCCAAAAGGAACCATAAGCATTGCCCCCTCACCCAAACAGATCCTGTAGAAATGTGAAGTACGCCTCTCTACCTTACCTAGCTTATATTGACTATAAGCTTATACGAGAGAAAAAAAAACTGGCCCTAAGCTGTAAGCCTACATCAGATCCTACATGAATATATTTAATTTTTTTATGCACACTTCTATTTCCACCAATGTTCCAATTAGACACTGATATATTTTCACACTGTAATGGCTTGGATTGTGCACTCTAATGCACTTGATTAGGGGATGATACTCTAATGCCGGGATCATGATCAACTTAACGTTAACTTAATGTAACTTAATATAAATGACCTCATGTGTTTAAATGGAAGCGATCATGATGCAGTTAACTTAACGTTGACTTGCAGTTAACTTAAGTTAAGAGATGTCCTGGGAGGTCTTTTACTTTAAGTGAACGTTACTTGAAGGGTATCAAGTGATCTAGCCAGCCAATCATTATGCGAGTGATGTCACCAGGGCTATATAGTCATTCATTTGTTGGTATTATGACCATTGTTTACTCTTTAGCATAAGTTCTAGTGATCAGACTTTGAAATGAAATAATTAAACTAAAATAGGAAAGCTAAATTTATCAAAAAAGTTTTGTAATGGATATTAATTATATCGATTGAAAACTGTAAATAGTACAAATCACTGATCATAATCGAGAATGAAGATGTTTGGCTCAAGCTGTTATGTTAAGTTATATGAATCTTGATCACACATACGTTAAGTTAACTTTAAGTGAATGTTAGGTTAAGTTGATCGTGATCCCGGCATAATCATATGAATGCCTAGCTTAACCATTTAAAGCTCTAGCCCCTGTGATACCAGGTATCCTAAAGCTGTGTGATATCCCTAGGATAACTACTTAAAGCTTTATGATATAGGGCCTAGTTAAGATAATTAAGCACTTAAAGCTGTATGTTTACTTAGGTCAATCACTTAAATCACTTTGTTTACTTAGACTAATCACTTAGAGGGCAGTATGTTTAACCTAGGTTAGCCACTGGAGGTGGGGATGTGGAGAGCCTGAGAAAAGGTCAGTGTTTTTACATTTTTATATAAAAACTTTTTTTTTGTCAAAATAAATCAAATATTGCTTCATTACAATCATAGAGTTTAACTTTCTTCACAAGGTGACCTCAACATTTCTTAAAGATCCGTCAAGAGTGCCCTTGAATTTAGTGACAACTTTTTCTCTTAATTTAAAAAGTTTGTAATCTAATGCTACTATGCTCATGGCAGATATTCAACAACTGTTGAGGTAACCATGCGAAGAAAATTAAACCCTATGTTTGTACTGAATCAATATTTTATTTATTTTGGCCATAAAAATGTTTTGCTATAAAAACTGCAAAAATACCTAGTACCTTTTCTCGCATTCCCTACATCCTCACCTTAAAGCTGTGAGGATATGCCTAAAAAAAGTCCAATTAAAATGTGTATGGAATGCCTTAAAATCATTACCAGGATAACTTCATTCATAAAGCTTTATGATAATACATAGCTCCTATTTTAGAACCAAATAATATACACCCTACCCCGATTAGATGCCTAAAATAACCACTTAAAGGTTTATTAAATATGCCTAAGATGACCACACGAGTGAAATTTATAAATACAATTCATATTGGTTTATTTGCCTTATTATTTATGACATTTAATTAAATAACATTTTTTAATATTTATTCTATAAATCCACAATAAATTTGTAGTCTAATTTGGACAGCTTTAGCCAGTTAAACTGAACTGATTTTGTTTCATAAAAAAATGATCAAATTTATCATTTATTAAATATTTTAACTGTTCAAAAGCTTTGATGTTGGAGCCTTAACAGATATAGTTTAAACAGAATAAAACCTTTCCTCAAAACTTTTGATCAAAACTAATTTGATAGCCAGAGTAAACCATAATTTTTACCCAAATAATATCTTAAAACATACAACAATAAACAATATATTTTAAAGAAAGCAAGATAAACATTTCATTCTATATGAGATATAGAACCATTTAATTTTTGTTTTAAATCAGTAATTTTTATGGTTCAAAGCTACTTAAAGTTGAAAAGTGGTCACCTTAACCCCAATTGACAATGCACCTAGGGTAACCATTTACATCTGTATGATATAACCTGATTACTATTTTAAACTTTATTATAAACACCTAGGATAACCATTTAAAGCGACATTATGATATACACTTAAGATAGTCACTTAAAGTTTTATTATATATACTTAGAAAGCTGTATGAAATATGCATAAGATAACCACTTAAATTATATTATATACTGCTAGGATAACCTAGGATAACTACTGTACCTATATCAGTATTCTCTTTCTACCTAGGATAACCACTTAAATTATATTATGTACTGCTAGGATAACTACTGTACCAAAATCAGTACTCTGTTGACCCAGGATTACCACTTAAAACTGTATTATATACTCCTAGGATAACTACTGTACCTATATCAGTATTCTCTTTTTACCTAGGATAACCACTTAAAGCTGTGTGAAATAGACTTAGGATCTCTTAATCTATATGATTTAGGATACCGACTTTAAGCTGAATGATATATGCCTGCCTAGAATAAATTCTAAACTGAATGGCATTTAAGAGTTTAGTTTAGCTACGTAGGCTTCCTGTAGCCAGTTGTTTTGTCATATTTGTTATGTATTTATCTTCTGACTTGCTGTGGCAACTTCCGGTCACTTTCTAGCATGAAAGCTGTAGTTCTTTAAGCAGTGCCAGTGAAGATGAGCTGGAATTTTACATGTCATCAAATCACATGAGGTTTTAAATGTAATTTTATATTACAATGTATTAAATGAACTTTAACCAAATATGTTGGCATTTTTTAAATAAGCCTAGTCTTCAAACACATCTCTTTTAAAAATATGAAGTATCAGCTGGACCTTATTTATTCATATATATTATTTAAAACTGACTTCCTATTTAGTTTTCTTTCCATTTTTGAGTATTTTCCCGCATTTAGACCTGATCGGAGCTTATATTAAAACATCAATGCTTAATTCAGAACAGTTATTAAGGAGTATATTAAAACATTTATGCATACCTCAGAACAGTTACCAAAATCTTCTAACTCTCGGTTTTATTTATCAATACAATTTGGGCAAATTTAATATGTGTGGGACACACTAATTGGCTCATTATATCACCACCAAATTTTACTGTTTTTCTGCAGCAGTAAAATAATTCTAATTATGAAATACAAATTAGATAAAAGGCCTAGCCAATATTTCATATATTCTAAATAGCACAACACTTTACAAATCTTTCACTCTGTGAGCCAAATTTGACTTATTTTGGTCTCATGGGCCAAAAATAAAACCAACTCAAATATAAAGAGTTCTAAAACATTTAGACCTACATTATGCGCCTCCCTTAATTTATATTTAAATTTAGCGCAACCTCCTCTCCCCTCCCCACAACCTGTACCCTGGTTTTTTTTTCAAAAAGTATTGAAAAATAGCAATAATTCAGCTTTATTAATATAATGTCAAAATGATTTAGTTCTTTAGTATCGTTTTAAACAAAACTGTATTAATAAGATAAAAATATGCTTGTGTTGTATCTACATCAATTAATCGTTCGAGAACCAGTGAAGATAATAAAACAAAATACAATTTTTGATCCTCTCCCCCCCCCCCCCCCTCGAAAACAACTCTTGCCCCTTTACTCTTTAGAAGGGGGTGTTGGGCGCGCCATGGTTTGTGAATCATTGAAATAAAGACACGAGAATTTTAATTACATAAATTGAGCTGGTGAATGTATAATTCCTTAAAAAAGACTATAAACTGTGTTTTATGATACTGTACTCTACCATATTCCCCTTAAAGAAGAGACAGCAATGACTGGTGAACAACTGTTGTTGTTACAGCTCTGTAAATAATGTTGGACTAAGCTACTAACAATTTGTTAGGAACGGACTTTTAGAAACTACAGACATATATTTTTATGGCTAAAATAATTTTAACTTAATTATCATTAGGTAGGCCTACTATTTTATAGGTATTGATATTAGCTATCGTCGAACTTGGTGGTCTTAGGGCAAAGTGCTTGGCTCAGAACACGATGTTCATGGGTTCAAGCTCAGCTGGGGTCGATGGATTTTTCTTGAGCGATAAAAATCCGTATCACAACTTCCTTCGGAAAGGAAGTAAAAATCTTGGCTCCATGTCGATTGTAGCATGTGGAAGAACTCTGGTAAATATGTGAAAATATCTTTCCCTCAAAATTGGTAGGTGCTTTCGCGCTCGCTCATAGGAATTCTCGTGTGGTGATATAATCAGTTGGTTCAGCAAGTGCACATTAAATACTCCAAGTAAATAAAAATGAAAAAAGATAATATATATCAAAAGGGGTACCTTAAAATTACATAACTTGATGTATGAATACATGAAATAAGATTTAGTTACTTTTCTAGCAGTCAGATTAGGCTCATCTAATGAAAATTGGATTGTACAAGTGTTGCTAATGAGCAATTTAAATTAATCACAGGTCACATAAATTACACCGAGACAGGCATCGACTCTCTATTTATGTAGGCATCTAAATTTAAACGACATATTGAACTATTTGTGTTTATTATTGTTTTATTCTTTTAATATATTTAAATAATTGAAAATATCACGTGCCGACTAAATTAGAAGATGCCTGGCCTACTGCAAATTTGGTGGGGGCGTAAGGGACGGGGGAAAGGGTAGCAGTTTTTATACAACTAACATTTTTTGGGCCAAAATAAGTAGAATATTGTTCCAGTAGAAACATGGACTCTAATTTTATACACACATTTATCTCAACAGTTTTTGAATATTTGTCATGATCATATTAACATTTTATTTGCAGAGAAAAGTTATCATCAAATTTCAGGACACCCTTGACTGATATTAAATAACTTTTTTTTAGCACGGCGTCTTACTACCCAGTCGGGCTATACGCTAAAGAACTGTTGATATTACTACAATAGAAAAGATAACGCTATTTTTCCGCTGGATAAATATTTGATTTATTCTGCCGAAAAAAAAGGTTCGCTATACAAACTACAAAAATATACTGCCCTTAACTCACATTCCCTACTATTAAGGACGCACCTCGGTGGCATAGTCAGCTAACGTGGTAGTTTTGTGTTGAGACAGAGTGATGAGGACGGGGAAATCAAGGTTCGAACCTCGCTCGGGGAATTTGGTTGGTTTTTCCTAAACGGTTTTCCACTCTCCCTCCACGCGAATGTGGGCTCACTTCCTTTATATTCAACCTTCTCAATTCCTAGCCCACTAGTGTAATTCGTACTTAAGCTTATAACCCGAACGGGTAGTAAGACGCGGTGCTAAGTATTATTACTATTAAGGGCATCGCCTGCTCGAAGGGAAATATCCTCACACTGCGGATATATATATCCTCACACTGCGGATATATATATCCTCACACTGCGGATATATATCCTCACACTGCGGATATATATTTCCTCACACTGCGAATATATATCCTCACTGCGGATATATATATCCTCACATTGCGGATATATATATATATATATATATATATATATATATATATATATATATATATCGAATGGCAGTTCTGAACCATCAAACATTCCTCAATTATCTTAGAATTTTCTGTTGTAACTCTTTCGGAACATGACTTTCTATTTAGTTTGAGGAAGGCTATATCTTAATTTTTAACTTGCCAGACGAAATTGTTTCAGTTGAAGTTTAGTGACGCGCGGAAAATGAATGCTATATTTTAAATTGTTAGTATTTACTATAGAATTATTGAAAATAAAAACTTTAATCATTAAGTTTATTAAAAATATAAATCCTCTAGAATATACTTTTATCAAGGGTATAGAAAGCAAATTTTTCTAGGGGTCGGGGGTCCGCCATAAAACTGTACTTTATGTACACTTAGCCAATAAAAGTGTTCATACTTATATATGGGCCCCGTCAGAGGGGGAGGGGGGATTCATCAAGTTCTACGGGGTCCTGCCCCCAGACCCTCCTTTCTATGTCCTTGATGTTTATAGAACAACATAACTTGCCTTTAGAAGGTAAATGATACCGACAAGGTGGCGGCATGGAGTATGTACCTGACTGACTCAGGAGACTGGGATTGATTTTTGACCGGATGCAATCACAGTGATTTTTATTATGTGGGGATTTTCCATCTTATCAAAACAGGTTTGCTTCAGTTACCTTTTAAACCTTTCCAACTTAAATTTAGCCATTAAAACCTCGTAGAACGTACAAATAAAAAATGTAAACGGAACATTAGAAGTAGTCTTTAGCACGAAGATTTTAGAAATGTTTACTCTTATTATTTATTTAGGGCTATGAGTCACATTGCCCGTCTGGACAATCCCCAACTTGCACTATCAGGATGTGAATGAGAAGATTAGGATTTAGAAAAATGTACTCGCATGTTCTTGGAGGAAGAGTTGTAAGCCTTAAGAGGAAAAAAAAAAGCCCACCCGGCTGGGACTCGAACCCTGAACTTTCCGTCACCGGGAAATAAGACTAATCAAAACTGACGCCTTTATTCATGTTCCCACTGGTGCAGGTTTCTATCTGTTGGACTGATATTTATTTGAAAGAAATCAAATAATTATACAGTAGAAAGATAGTTCAAGTTTCTTAACATGGTGACCTAAACATTTGTTGAATATCTGTCAAGGTTGTGCTGAAATTTAATGAAAAAGTTTTCTATTCATTTAAAAGGTGCTCATGACAGATATTCAACAACTGTTGATAACACCGTTTGTAGAAAATTAAACTATGTTTCCACTGGAGAATTATTTGATTTATTTTGTCGAAAAAAATTGTTTGGTATGACAACTGCAAAAACACCAGTGACCTTTTTTCGCGTTCCATTTCATCCCATCCGAAAGAATATAAGATTGTTAGACTAAGTCCTCCAATTCAACAACACTTTGTACCGTACAAGTAGTAATACACGTGACACGTGCATAATAAACTAAGGATTACGTGTAAGTAGCCACCTTACCTCAAGACGAGGGTTGACAGGCGCCCTTTCCAAGTCAACGGTTACGTGTAAGTGGCCACCCTGTGGTGGCTAGGAAGAGAATGTGTACTATTTACATGTTTTGATGTCTTCTCTTTTATTCAAATTTCGCTATATAGGCTGCTAGGTGGCTAACCTAACCTAACCTTTTCAACTGGGAGGTACGCCAGAGCTGCACACCATCTACATACGTTGTAAATAGTACACATTCTCTTCCTAGCCACACGAAAACATGTAAATAGTACACATTCTCTTCCTAGCCACCACAGGGTGGCTACTAACACCATGGTGGCTACAGACAGGGAAAACCTGGAAAAGTCAGGGAATTTTTGAATGGCAGGGAAAACAGGGAAATGTCAGGGAATTTAACTAAAAATAAGGAAAAGTCAGGGAATTAAAAATATGTCTAAAAATCCCATTAATTTCGCAACTAAACACTAAAACAAAAGTTAATAATAATACCTAAATAAAATAACATTTTAATTTTTAAAATAACTGATAAAACTGTTTATGTTTAGTAGATACAAAATTTTTTAATATGTGATCAATAATAAATAAAACAAGTCATCATCCATCATTAAAACTGGAAAAAAGTAGTCAGGGAAAATTGAAAAATTTTGCCTGGAAAACCTGGAAAAGTCAGGGAATTTTGTAAAATATGTTTTGTAGCCACCCTGAACACGTTTTTCTGCAGGGTGGCGACTAACACGGTGGCTACTAACACGGCACGAAACTAAGGGCCGGTTGCATAAACAATCAGTGTCTCAAATCTCTGGTCAAGTTAACCAGCCAATTCTCTTTTATCACCTGTTTGATTTTCCGATCAAGGTGTTCATGGGTAAGATAACCTCTAGCTTATATTTTCTTAATACATATAATTTGGACTTTTACAGCCTGTATTTTCGTGAATAATAATTATATATTAGTATATTTATATATAAGTAAATTTTAATGTGAATTTGATTAGTTTTTAAAGAATATGTGTAAAGTATGGTGTTTTCAAATGAAGTTTTTAATTTATGTAAGGTTATAGAAAATTTTCAAGTTCCAAGACAATTACGGAAAATATATATTAACTTCTCTATAATTTAATGATAGTCAACTTTCTGGATTGTTAATATCAAATTTATTAAGTCAGAAAATATTTCAAGTTAGGCTTATTGACAAAAAAATTACATTCCTGAAACTATAATGTTCAAATTTATTAATTCAGAAAATAAGTTAGGTTAGAATTGGCTTAGTAACAATAAAAACAATTAAATTCATGAAGATATAAAGTTTAAATTCACTAATTTAGAAAATATGTTTGGTTGGACTTAGCGACAATAAAACCATTAAATTCATGAAGCTATAAAGTTTAAATTTTTTCAAATAAAACAAAACAAATTACTGATTTTAATTAATTCTAGCAATAGATTGAAGATAATTGAAATAGTTATATTAATACTACACATTACTGTAAAGTGTTGCAGAAAAGTAAACATTTTACCATGTCATCAGCTGTTGCTTTTTTACTTTCTTCTTGTAGTTTTTATTGTAGATCTATATTTTAAATTATGAGGATCTCTAAACAGATTTCGTCCATACTTTTTCAGGTCATCTCTTTATATTTACTTGTCACCGTATGTTTTTATTATATCGACTACGTTTTTATTCCAAAAAGCACAGCAACAAGACACTCATTTGAAGTAAAGTTGGGACTTATGATTTCTTATCACTCATTACCGGTATGTTATTTTGAAATAATAAAATACTTTAAAAGTTAATCTTTTATACCTAACCACAATACTCCATTGATACAAACTTATATTAATAACTTTTAACGAATTTACGTAGATTAATTAAACACTATATAAACAGATATTCACAAAGCCAACCTGGTGTATGATTACTTTTAAGTTATGTTACATCAGGCAGCTATTAAAAGATAGAACTTAACGGTGTTGACATGTTAGTTTTACTTGATTCTTTGGTCAAATCTATCTTAAGTTGAATGGATATTTTGTTATCAAATTAACTTTGTTGCAACCCAAACTTTTCTTCATCTACGATCACGCTGATTGGCAATCCGGTGGTTGAAGAATCAACATGGTGTTTGTGCAACCGGCTCTAAGCCTAATAAAATTCTGTCTTTTTATTGCTCGAAAACACACTTCGTGTACCCTTAAACTTAGCAAGCTTACCATGTTTGGTTTCACTATGGCATAAAAGATAGGTCCGTGATGGAGTCGTCAAGGTAAGGCTGTAAGCTTTCATCGTAACTGGAGTGTACATTAATAAATCAAATTCCAGATTCCGCAAGTCCGCATATGCATTGAACGCTTGTCTATTGGTCCGCTCTTGGAGATGTTTTAGAAACGCCGCTAATTCCACTCGACCAGGTTGCGCTAAGGGGTTTCCAAACCGCCTTATAAAGTAAAACAAGAGTTATATTGTTATTGATGTTTTTGAGTACTTCATATAACATTTTATCGCTATTGACTAATAATTAGTAGTCTACATAATATATCACTTTGACGGTATTTATTACATAATTATTATATCGCCATTAACGTTTGAAAGTACATACCGGTAGTATTATTACTTCACTTTCGACGGTAACTTGTACATATCTAATTATATCGTTACTAAAGGTAATTAGTAGGCCTACATACGATACAATTATTTATCGTTATTGATGGTAATTTGCACACATGATATAATTATTTAATCCTAATTGACGGTAACTGGTACATATTACATAATTATTATATCGTTATTGCTAATTAGTATAGGTCTATAGCATAAAGTTATATCGTTACTGACAATAATTCATATAGTGTATAGTCAATACCTCTTTAGGTAGTAAAATTAGCGGACTGTATACAATTTTGCCTCAAAAACAGCAATACCATATTTCATTAATATTCTTTTAGGCAGAATATTTTGAATTGGGGCTTGCGTGACTGATGTTTGTTGGTACCAGTGCGCTGGCTCTTAGTTGATTATCCTTATAAACTTTAGTACAACCTGACCCACTCCTAACAATAATTGTGTTTCACTTTACAACGATTCAGTTTTATTTTTGCTTGGGCTTAGATTTCGGAACCCTCTAGATCAATAGGCATACGCCCTAATATGCTAAAGCACCCGATTATCTGACTAGGTCTCTAATGGACTGAGCGTGACCCATATCTGTGGGCTCGTGGACTAATTGTGACGGAAGCGTTTAGAGGGGGTCCACCGGAGCAGGAATAGCCAGGCAAGGTGGTCCCAGGCGCGCCTTCAAACATGTAATTTTTATACTATTTAAAAATAAGTATTTCTTTTTAGCACCGCGTCTTACTATCCGTTCGGGTTATACGCCTATGTACTAATTACACTAATGTGTTAAGATTTAGGATGGTTGAATCTAGAAGTGTATCCACATTTGCTTGGAGGAAGAGTAGAAAACTATCTAGGAATAAACATACTCAATGCACCCGACCAGGTTCGAACCCCGATCCCCCCGTATTAGGCATTGCATCCAGTATTTTGCTAGAGTAGTGGATTATACCATGCGGCCATCGAAGTGGGTAGTTATTTAAATTAAATAAGTTAATAATATATTAATAGTAAACCTAAGGTCCCCTAGGCCTTCATTAAAAATATTGATTATGCCAATGTTATTTTATGGTTTTATGACACTCGGAGTTGGTAAAGCACTTTAATATTTAATTAAAAGTTTCCGAAAATATTCATATAAAAGGAAGGGAAGAAAGGGTAATATTTTTTCACACATCGATTAAAGCAGGGTGCAGGAGAGGGTGTCGCCACTTATTTTTTAATTATCTCTTTTCCAATAGTATAGTATTTTGGTTGGCAAACTTTTATTATTTTACGTCATGTAGAGGCTAATGTTTATTTACATTTTATAGAAATACATAATGCAACTGGGGCACATTCAAATCAAACGTTTCGTAAATAATTCAAACTCCTAATATATTTAATTTAGTGTTAAAATAAGATAAGCAATCGGCTTATAACGTAATACTATAAAATGAAAGATTTTCTCTGTAATATTAAATTTACATGTAGCCAGTTTTTAAAACATGTTTTTTATAAACAATGTTTGAATGCTTGTTCCTACCCTGTATTCGCGTATGATTCACAAGAAGACAATGTTCTGGTAGCGGCCAGCAGTGGCAAATAATCATCAAGACTGACTTAAGTTATTTTGCATGCTTCCTTATTCTCAGGAAATAATTGTTTGCTATTTTCAATGTATATAAGATATGAGCTGGAGTGTGGAGAGAGAGGGTATGGAGGTGAGTCATTGTTTATTCGTGAATCTTCGTACGCACATAAAACACTGGTCTCGAATAAGTTTAATTATTTTATACAATTATATATATATGTATATATAATTGTATAAAACACTGGTCTCGAATAAGTTTAATTATTTTATATCATTTGAATTTGCCGAATGTGTTAATGTATTGTTTAATGCGGGTGAAGCCGCGGGAAAATGCTGGTAATAAATAAAATGAAACATAATACTGATATATTGCCATGCATCTATTACATTTTAGGAACCCGTGATGGTCTAGTTTAAGTGCTGTTGACGTGTAAGGCTGCTGTGTCTGTCAGAGGAGCCCTTCCCTGCCTCTCTTCTTTGTTTACTTGAAGTACCATTTTCACCCCAGCCCTCTTGAATTAAGTCGTTAAAAGCCCCTGTGTCAAGCGCATCACTAAAAAAAAAAAACTAATCAGGATGGTTGGCCTCGCAGATAGCATGCACTTCCTTGACTTCCCCACTTCTATCGTTTCTTTCCCCCTCATCAACCTTCCTCCTTTCCTCTTTCTTTCTCCCAAACCACTATTTCCCCCTCTCTCCTAATCCTCTCTCCCTTCTCTCTCCTTCCCCTCCTTTTTCCTCCATACCCTTACCCCTTCACTCCTTTTCCCGCCCCCATCTTTCCCTTCCCACTCTTCTTCTCCTTCCCAATTTCCCTCACCCCTTTTCCTTACTTCTTCACAAGCCCTCTCTTTTCCTACATACTTCCCACTACCCCTATTCTCTTTTATCCTTCCTACTCCCCCATTCTCCTTTATCTCCCCCTCTTCTCTTTCTTTCCTCTTATCCACTTTTCTTACCTCCTTCTTTCTCAATCGCCTACTATTTTCCCTTCCTCAGTTCCATCCCCTTCCTTTTTCACGCAACTTCTACACTCCTCTTCGTTCCTATTCACTCTCTTCCCTGCCAGTTTCATTGCCAGCCTTAGTACGCCTCAAGTGCGGTGGTATACTAATATAAGGCACCTACCTAGGAACTTTCCCATTCCATTCTGATTTAGGTAGGTGTCCTGTAAGCCTTAGCGCCACACTTGAGGCGTACTCAATCTTTGTGTAGGTGAGTTGCGGCTCATCTTGAAATCATATACGATTTGCAGCTTGGCTTTTGAGAGACATGTATGAATTGCAGGCAGCCCTCTCACTTGAGAGAGAGGTATGAGTTGCGTCCACTTAATTAGCAGTGTGCTTTCTATCATGCTTTATTAAATTTCAGATAGAAACGATCATCGTTTCATGTCGACATCCCTCGTAATAGCCAAACTTCCACAGTTCTTGTCGTTCAGTGGTTTTGGCAAAAATCTGAAGGTTTATTAGGTCAGATTAGGTTAGGTTATGTTAGGTCAACAGCCCGAACCGCAATTCGTACGTGGCTCTAAAAATGTGGGGCCACATTTCAACTGTCTCTTTGAAGGTAAATAACCCGTGCGGCCACAACTCACCTGCAGCCCTCATTCTGACTATGAAACTTGCTGAGCGCACTGGGTACATTTCTTTTCCCCATTTTTTCTGAGAAGAATGCGATTTATTTGATCATAAACTCACCTTCCTCAATCTGTGTTTAGATTAGTGTGGGTAACAGATATACTAACGGGCAGCATAAAAGGGTGTTGAAAACTAATTTTTCAGGGGTAGAGGGGGTCCGCTAAAAAATTTAACAATATATTTAGTAGCCAATAGTTTTTACTTTCTCTCGACACCTCGGAGAGAAAGTATTGTGATCGTTAAAAAATTTGAACTTGAGATTTTGATAAACGTCGACGTTTCATGACCCCCTGAAACCAAAAAGAGTTGTTTCCGCGATGCCGTCTGTCTGTCTAGAGCCTAAAATATTTTACAAATTGGGCTTCAACTTGGTATCTAGGATGTTCATAGGTCCCCCTAGGGTTTTTTTGGAATTAGATGTCCAACCCTAAATTTAACGGTGGGTTACTGAGGTGCAAAAAGAAAAAGAAAATGATTTCCTTGAAATTCGTTCAAACGATTTTGATTAAATGTTATATCTAGATTCTAGACACTATTTATTATTATAAGCAAGATGGCAATTCTAATTTTCTCATGAAAATTACTTTGAGGGTAGTCTCTACATCAGGGAAATTTTCTCATTTTTATAATTTCTCCGCAACTATTTGAGATACGAAATAACTTACTATCGTAAAGTTGTAGTACTATTAAAGATAAAAATCTTTTATTTGAAATATATTTTTATAAAACTAATAGTTTCTGAGCTATAATCAAATATATATACTTTTTCAGTTCTTTGAAAACAAATTTGATTCTTATGCTCTTTAATCATGTAAACTTTAACTGAAGGCTAGTGAAACAGGGGGAGTATTTCGAAATTTTCAAAACTTATATAAACAGCTAAGTATATGAATTTTATAAATACATATTTTTGAAATATAGGGTACGAGGCACTTGAAATTTCCAAAACTTAATAACTACTTTTCACTGTGGTGGAAGATTGATATTTGTCAGGCAGGTATAAGAGCCACCTCAAAAATCCAGAAAACCAATTAAATTTCAAAATGGAGAACCGAAAATTAGGAAGGGGGGCGCCCATCCCAAATATTTCTAAAGCTATTAAAATATAACACTTCCTGTATGGTAGTAAATTGAAATAATTACCTAATTATAGCGGGTCAATCCCAAATAACCAGAAAAGCCTGAAATTGCTCAATTTTGAAACAAGGGTCACTGAATTGGGCAGGGGGATGTGGGAAGAAGTAAAGTTTCAAAGCGTATAGAAAAAACACTTTTTGGTGCGGTAGGCCTATAATTCATATATTTGCAAGTATCTATAAAGATCACCCCAGATAATCAAAATACTGAAAATTGGTTCCAAAAAGTTGGGGGCTTAAAATTTCACACTAATAGTACAAAAACAACTTGGTGTGGTAGACAATTGAGATATATGGTAGTTAATTGCAGGGACCACTCTGTATCTATGGCACGTATTTATTTAATTTATTCTGTTTGTTGAACTGTGATGCTCTTTTTTCAACTATTTTTTTAACGACAATGTATATTCCCTCGTTTTACTTCTCTCATGATCTCTTTTAGGCATGGGTAACCACATTTTTAGATTATATCTGTATTTTGGCATTATGTTTTAATCATACAGCCTATTTTTCACTTTTAGTCACATAATTCAAACAATTAAAGGGTTAATATATAAAATTTGGTTACCTCTCCGTTTGGTTAATTTTATATTCTAAAAGGGTGACCTGGTGGTCTAGGGGGTAAGATGTCAGACTTCTGTGCTGGGGGTCCGGGGTTCATTCCTTGGTCCCGGCACATATTGATCTGATTTCCAAACTCTTCCTTCATCTCTGACAAGACGTGTATTAATCACAACTTGTGAACGTGTGGAATGCCAGGCCTCCACAGTGGTTCGGATCCCACGTTAAACTGTAGGTCCTCCATTTCATCTCACAATCGCCTACCTCTTAGATTATCCGTGTGAAGAATGGGCACATCAGCTAGTAATATAATAAAAATCTATCAATGTTAACAACCAAAAAAACACCACTTTTGTATTTTCCACAATCTATTTCCTGCCATGTTCTTACTATACCTACCTTGTTAGCTTGGTGTTTTTCAGTAGGCCAACATCTATTAAAGGCCAATTTAGCTGTCTCTATTGTCACAACCGTTACAGGTAAACTGTCACACCTATTGTATATTAGATGCTACACGCGGGACACATAATTTGGTATTTTATTTTATGAAAAATTTGTGTTTTGGATTACAAACTAACCTCTCTAATTCACATTGAGAAATGTTTAAACTAGAAATATGTCGAATCCAATATTTTACAAATCCGAATTTTCATTTTATATATCTTTGAATTCGAATCTTGTAAAAAAATTGATCATAACTTATTAACATAATATAGAAATAGTAACTAAATATATATTGTTGCTAAATATATTCATTATATCATTCATACATTAGCTGGCTCCGTGGTATAGTGGTCATCGCACCTGTACCAACCTAGCGGACCCGGGTTTGTTTGCCGGATGGTACCTTGGGTATTTTTTCAGTAAGGGGAGTTATCCAAAAGGTCACCAGGATGTAGGTATGATTGGTACATTCGGGCGTCTCCTGGGCAACGGTACATTAATAGAGGCTAATCTTTCCACAAACTCGGCACCGAGGGATATAATCCTGATACACAATAAAAAAAAATACATTCAATCAATTGTTAAATTAATGGCTTGGTATCTGGTTGCTAAGTTTTTCTTGACCCTATGTTGGGACAGAACTACCAATATGCAAAAAAATAAATTTCATTTCAAATAAAAAAACACATTTATATATTTTTCGGATCATCAACTCAGATATTTTCTCGAATCTCGTATATCACTAAGTATTCACTGGTTCGAGGATTCAAAGGCCTCATCCCTAGTGTAAAAAAAAAACTCAACATTTTAAAGTAACTACAGTTTTTGTTGTTGTGATTCTGGTGGGATATTCAGTATCACTTTCTTTAGATCAAATTCGGTTAGTAAATAAAATTGCTTAAGGTAAAAGCTTATATGTTAAGTGAGAAGCTGCCACGTAGACGTTCAGCTCTAACGCATTATTTAATTCTACGATGCATTATTTCAAAATAAAGTCGAAAGATTCCAACAGGGTTCTTTTTCATTAACGACTTTGTAGTTTTAGTTTTAGCCATAGAAAAAAATATGTGAAAATGTGACACCAGCTTATTTTAGACGACCTTTTAATCACATTGGCGTAGCTTTGAGACTAGACTTGATGAAAAAGAGCTCTCATATTTATCCTTCTTCTAACAAATACAGTCATTGTTTGATATTTGAGAACTAGCAGTGAGCTTTAATTTACCTTGAGATAAGAAGTTTCGTCGTTTTCTTTCCCCTCTTATTGATGCCAAAGGGTGGTTGTAGCTGAAACTTGAAAGGGTATTATAAGCTTATACCCATTAGAGAAGTAGTTCAAGATAATGACGCAGACCATTGTATTTTAAGCCGTGTGGCCTGCGGCTGCCGCCTTAATAACTCTAATACAAGTGGAACCTGAAGACAAGTTTTTTATACCCATTTTTAGCTTAGGTAATAAACAAAATGCTTTCAAATTACTGTTATAAACATAACACCACTTAGGTCCAGTTGCACAAACTATAATCAGAATTAAGTTGATAGCATATCATTATTTCTAACCTCAAATTCAGTTGCACTATTAACAATAATTAGATTATGATTTTCGATTAAACCTCTAGTCAAACTAACTACACAATTTTTCCCAACCTCTTACTCTATCTATTTTTTAATGTATTATCTCTTAATAGTACTTACACCATGGTTTCAGATCATTATCGATATAAACAATCGTTTACAATTTTGTGGTTAAATCATTAGAATGTTTAAGTCGTTAAATAAATAGGGAAATAGCTATAATAGTGCAAAAGTTTTACTTATTTTTACAAACGTTCCTAAAAAAACCCCTTCTCATTAATGGTAAATGGAACTGTTGCAAATGTAGAGTCAGGGTTTCTTTTATATTTGCATAACCAAATTAATTTATAATAAAGACATAGTGTACTACAAAATGAGATAAAAACAAATTACTGAGGTAAAAAATATATCTGTATTTATAGTAATTTTACCACTTTAAAATGGTTGTACACTAAAAATATTTGTATTTAACATTATAAATATTTAATGGTGTACACCTCATATTATGCATGTCTAGTTATACTAAATTTCAGCCCCCTACATTAATTACTCTACCTTAACAATGGTCTGCAAAAAACATAAAATAGCAAGTTTAACGCCTTGTAGCTCGTGAACTATAATGATTTGAAATCATTGAATCAGTATTTATATGTTGTTAAAATTGTCCATTAAAGTTTTGATGGTTGAATGACCTTAAATGGCGTATAAAATGCAGTAGAAAGGTCTCATGATGGTCTAACAGATGGCAGCACTAACTCAATTTCAGCTAAAAAATACTTTCCCCACATTTCTCCTGTATCCTTTAAATTATTTCAATAATAAAAAAAGTTTTTTTTGGTGTTTGTATAGCGAGAGATGTGAAGGGGGAGGAAGGAAATTGTGAAGCTGATTGGCTTAGTTTCACTTAGGTATTTTGGTTAGGAAAATTGCGGAACATGCTATTCATACCATAAACATTTAATTGTTTAAAAGTGTAGTGGCTTAGGGGTGGCAAGGATGTAGTGAAATTGTAGAACAAACAATTAAAATTATAAACGCTCCGGTGCAACACGTCTATTTATTTGCACAGGGCGTAAGACTTAGGAGGGGACAACAATTTTGTCCAATATGTCTTATGGCTATTAGCGTAACATTATGTTTAGACCAAGGATAAACGGGTCTGGCTACTCTTTAGTTCTAGTGATCGGACATAGAAGCTAAACAGCGCTATTATCGCTGCATATTAGCACGCGCGCAATTCAAATATTGCAGATAACAGGGTTCATACAGTCCTTGAAAGACCTGGAATTTAATGTGTGTCTGTTCAAGGCCTGGAAAATTCCTGGAATTTCCAGGTGTCAATATTTATTTTTGAAGTGGTTGTGAAGATTGGCTGTAAAGACCGTGATTTAAGAAGCACTGGGGCGGTAAATATACTGCATTCACGGTAGGAATTACTCTATGAAAGGTCTTGTTTCCTACCAAAATCCTACTATATAATAGCTTTCTGGTAGGGAAAAAGGCCTTTCAGAAAACAATTCCTACGCTGAACAGATTTTATCAAGCATTAGCTGTTGTCTGCTCTTTACTTAACTCTCTGCTGCTCTTCCCGCTTCTTTTATTTTATTTTGTCATCGCGTCATCAGCTCACAGATAGTTACGCCCATGGGATGGGATCTCTCTAGGGGCCAGGGGTACAGTGTTGACTTCTCTGACAAACGCATTAGCGCTACTGTCGATGAAATATGATGTTGGTTTCTTTAATTTCCCATATTTAAGAATCTTAATTCATCGTCATTTTTTTATAAGTTGCTTTAAAACCGTATTTTTATAATTCTTTTAAGATTTTTGGCTACCTATTAACACTTTAAGTACTTATAATTAAAGTTTTGCACTAAAATGCCTGCTGATAGCTATTAGTTAATCTCCCATCCACCTTAGCGCTCAAATTCCTGTTCTAGCCATACTACAATATATACTGAATCTAGAATGACGGCATTAACCAATAAACAAGGAGAGTGAAGTAAGTGACAACAAGGTTAGATTACTATTTTAGAGTCCTATCTGTTCATTAAATTTAGTGAAAAGTTATTGTTTTCCATCTATTTAAAATTTGGTACGGCTTATAATTTTTTTATTGGCGTGTTTAGCTTTTGGCAGTACGAGAAATAAGTTTTAGTCCTTGAAAAGTCCTTAAATTTATATTTCTTATGTTTGTAAGAACCCTGAGATAAGTTTGGAGCACTAATTATTAATTTTATGGTTTTAGGTAAAATGTTGGCCCAAAAAAAAAATCAAGATTAAATAAAAAGGACTTTATTTGTAAACTACATATCAATTATAATAATTGTTTGTTCATGATTGTGAAAGCATTTAAATTTCCTTGGTAATCTTATAAAGATCTATTATTTAATCAAAATAAGCTTGGCACACTGGGAGATGACTTTATGCATATTGTTTAGCATTTAAATTGCAAAAAAAAAATATTATAGCTAAATATATATTAAAGGCTGAGGACAGCTTACGATATCTGTGAGTTTTCGTGTTGGAATCCTATTGGGTGACATTTTGGGTAGTTTGTCTGAATATTAAGACCAGTCAAAAATAAAATGTAATTTAAAAAGCGAAGATGATTTTTTTTGTAACCATGCCTACAACTGAAATTAGCGACATAATATTGGCACTATTATAAACCGTCTAAGTGATTGAGTAAACTCTTTAGAACTCAATCAGGCCTATAACCCAAAAAGTAAAAGGAACGCTCAATCCAAACACAAATGTTTTTATATTAAATTCACGCTCATGTTATATATATATATATATATATATATGTGTCATTTATATAAATGATTAATCAGATATATCACTAGATTTTACATTATAATAATGAAATTTTTTTTATCGATCCCTGCTGCGCTAAGGTTTTCTAATAGTTGGTTATTTGTCTACAACAATAATAAACGGCTGTTTAAATTTACACGTCACATATTCATAACAATAATATTATTATTATTATTATTATTATTATTATTATTATTATTTAGCACCGCGTCTTACTACCCGTTCGGGTTATACGCCTAAGTACAAATTACGCTAATGGATTAGGAATTGGGAGGGCTGAATTTAGAGGAAGTGAACCCGCATTTGCGTGGAGGGAGAGTGGAAAACCATTTAGGAAAAACCACCCCCAGTTCACCCGACCGAGATTCGAACCTCGATCTCCCCGTCCTCAGCGGTCGAGCTCAACACGACTAGCGCGTTAGCCAACTACACCACCGAGGCGGGTATAACAATAATAAACAGCGATCACAGTGCTAACCCACATTTGCGGCAAACTCTGCAAATAAAAGCTTTATAATCTGATCTACTTTTACATTCTATGTAGTGTGAAGTGTAATAGGGGTGTTTCGGACACTAACCAGAATGAACACACTTAAGGTGCGGCCGAAGAGGGCGAAAGTATTTTTACAGTTTTTATAGAATTAAAGTTTGTTGGCAAAAATAAATCAAATATTTCTCCATTAGCAACTTAGTTTAGTTTTATGCACATGTTAATGTCAACAGATCTTGGATATATGTTAAGGGTGTCCTGGAATTTTATCAAAACTTTTTAAATAAAGAGAAAAAGTTTTGACAAAATTCCAGGACACCCTTGACAGATATTCAAGCTCTGTTGATATTAATATGTGTAGAAAACTAGACTCTATGTTGCTACTGAATAAATATTTGATTTATTTTGGTCAAAAAAATGTAATGCTATAAAAACTCTTAAATTACTCGCGCTCCCTTCTGCCGCACCTTAAGTAACGTGTAAAGATGATAGTTTGAACGCCAACAGAGGATTCAGTCACTCCAAGATACTAACATTTTGAGAATTCCCGGACATATTGCATAACCCCTTATTTCGGCTCACCATTCCTCTCCCCTACCATATGCCTCTCATTATACTGTATATCACTGATCACCTCTGAGGGAAATACAGGTCTCTTGGAGAAAAGCTTCATTTTATTTCTTTCAGTTAACTGTTGCAAAATCTCCTCGATTTCAGTTATTTCGGAATATGGTATGGTGGGATAAGAAAGGCTTAATGGCAGCATCGACGAACCAGCGTTGCAAAATTTGTCTTACATTTGAGGCAAGATTGACCACATGAAATCGAGGGAATGGCAACGCATTTTCTTCCTAAGCTTTATTTTGTTTGTGAAAAATTATGGTGAGCGCAAAGGTATAGAGGCTGATTAAAAGATGTAGCCTATAAGCAGAGGGGTATATAAAACCTGTAGCTTCGGCCCTTGGGGAAACTTGACAAACGTAAACAAACAACCCTTAGGGCGAGGGCCTAGACTGCAAGTATGTGCCCCCTCTCCATCACTCCTACCCCATACCAACCTAACCTCATACAGACAACACGAAGGAAAAAGAAGAGCATAAAGTCCTACTTTTTTAAAATTACAAAATAAGATATATTTGTATCTGGACTTTAGCCACATTAATGTGTAGAACTAAAATATAAATTACACACGCTATTTAATTATTTTGTTATAAAAATTGTACAGCTCATACTTATTTTTGCACTACCAATATTGGCCTACTATAAAATTACTTCCTATAGCTAATTTTTAACTAGTTCTGTGGACAGCAGACCTCGCTTCCTCCATTCAAAAAATGCCAAGTAGGCCTACTTCATATTAAGAAGTATGTAATGTTATTATCTTTATTAGTCTTAAGATTCCCCTTTGGATTTAAGTTTATATTTTCCCTTAGCGATCAAGTTACACAGAAAACAAATTAATAATATATTCAACATCACATTTCATTCATAAAAAATAACCGTTGAGCACGTGATTTAAGACGTTAGTCTCGCTTTATGTCAACATTAAAAATATGCCATAGGGACTCGATCGATTGCGTAGTATTATAAATTCAAATCTTTGAGATGAGATTTTAAATTAATTTATTTTTGAGCGACCGCCATATTAAAACCGTTAAGGAGATCGAAAACCATGTGTAATGCGTTGTTCAGCCTAAGTTCAAAGAACGTCCCTGCCAAATTTTGCTAAAATTGGTATACGCATTTTACAGTAATAACGTGACAAAGATCCGGACAAACTGACGAAATGCCAAATTGTCGAGTTAAAATAGAACCGCGCTTCGCCCGGTCAATTAAATCGAATAGAAACGGGCAATCACTTCTGTAAAGCTAGATTTTCTTCAGTCATTTCAACCTTGATAGAATCACATTCAACGGTCCAACGTCAAGAAGAGTATCCATATAATAAAAGCCACTTGGGAGTTTGTTTTTCTGTCCACAGTTTTTCTCATACTTCTCGATACGGTTTGGAACTGAAACCTTGCACACTGATAATTTCAGTGTGGTAGCTATCTCCAAAACTCCTAAAATGGAAAATGTTGATAGGGACTTGCCCCATGAGGGATTCAGCACATCGCGATCACGTGGCTAGAATTCTAGATATAGTTTTATACTCTAGAACATGCCATCGCTATGAGAAAAATCCGAAATTTGAAAAAAATAAAATCCCTGTAGCCGTTAGATCCATAGACACATCACGCTCCTGTTTCTGAAAAATTTAAAACTATATAGAAACACCAGGGAAGACTTAATTCATAATCTGAAACTGCACCCGTCGGAGACTCGCTTAACATCTCTAGTAGCTATATAATTTGGGCCATTTTGAGTTTGTAAGTTGGATAGTAAGAAAGCCTGGCGTTTGACGTATTTAGACATTTCTATTTTTATACAGCTCTTTCACCGCACATGACGTCACGGTGTAGTTTCATCCAGGGGGGGAGAGAGAAATAAATAGAGATTCGTTTTTTTTGGCACAACATCATTGCGGTGGTCGGTTGTGAGACTGGAAATGTCGAATCAAACAGTTGCATGTTAACTGTTGTTAATATCAAATACATACTGGTAGGTGGTCTGTTTTATACACCTAGGAATGTAGTATAACTTTTTTTTTCGCTTCCCATAGTGCAACTAGGACAATATTTACACGCCATTGGATCAGACTAAATTGGAAGTCACCGTGGAATAGGCTTATATTCTGTTTAGAACACTTCCTCATTTATTTATAGTGGATTTATAGCTGTTCGAGAATGTTTACTTTTTTTTCGCAGAACTGTATTTTTACTAACTTTTATTTTCCAAAACCTCGCTTATAGCTATATTTACATTTTTAATAGCCCCACGCGTTTTCTTGGATGGTGTTGCGTCTGTCTCTTGAGCTAAGAGCCCCAGATTCATTTCCCGACAGGTCGTAAACTTTCATTTTTGAAATTGGGACTTCACCTTTTACAGTGATGGATTAATGATCAGGAACTGGGTGTTGTGTTTTCTATAAGGTTAATTTATAATACGTGTGCTGATATTAGGTCTCAGATCTTTACTGAAGTAAAATAGAACGATTATTTTCTCATTAATTGTAGGCTCTATTAAACCAACGTTAATCTCAAGTTGAATCATAATATTGTGTCTAAAATCACTTTAACTCTGGTAGAGTAAACCTCTTTAATTGTAGCCACTAACCCAAGTGTTTAACTGCTGTGCCATTAAACTCTTTATTACATGTACATACATGGAATCATAATTGGGTTCATCGGATGTTTATTTTCGATAAAACAATTGTGTACAAAGTAAATAGTTTAAATTGCAACCATATTCTCCAATATATTTACTTTTTTATTAAAATATAGTTTCAAATGGAGAATTTGGTCCTGGCCTTAATATTTTTTTATAAAGCACTCCCGCTCAGGCAGGGACAAACTGTTCGTTTTATGTGTATATATATATATATATATATATATATATACATTAAAATGAACATTTTGTTCTTGAAGTGATATATATATAAATATATATATCAAATCACATATAATAGTTATATAAAAATACTAATTCAGACAGGGACCAAAATGTTCATTTGAAAGTACATTTTAATAAAAAGTAAATATATTGGAGAAAATGGTTGTGATTTATATATATAATGTATATAAATCACAGCCATTTTCTCCAATATATTATCCAATATATTCACAGCCATTATGAACATTTTGGTTCCTGTCTGAATTAGTATTTTTATTTTACTATTATATTCTAAGGAGTGTAAATATAATGGAGATTATTGCTGTGATATTATATATATATATATATATATTATATATATATTATATATATATTATATATGTATATATATATATAAACACACACATACATACATGCAAGGACAAAATGTTCATCTTAAAATAAATTTTAATAGAAAGTAAATATATTGAAGATATTTTTTGTGTTTTAAAATACATATTTTGTGCACGCGCGCGCGCGCACACACACTTACACACACACTCACACACACACACACACACACACACACACACACACTTAGATTGATTGCATATCAGCCAACTTTAGTAGGCTGACCTACCTCTCTCTCTCATTTGAATTGAAAAGGATTGATTAAATCTACTCCCACCGGTGACACGGACAAAGGCGACAATCTCGTCTGGTTTGGTTTGCCGCTGGCGCGAAGGTAGAGTTTGAAACCTGGCCAGGGCGTTAATTTACTAAATGGTTTCTCCCCTATCCTTGCACCTAAATGTGGGTGCATGGTTTCCTCTAAATCCGATTACTCTCCTCCGCTCCCTGTACGCGAAGCCCGGCTGGCATTTTAACGTGGCGAACAAAAAAATCAGATGAGAGGACCTGATATTGTGTAACCATTTAGTACATTATCATGGTTGCCACGCACTTACAAAACCAGGAAAACACAGGGATTTTTTTTGGTGTCTGGAAAAAATCGAGAAAGTACAGGGAATTTTGAAAGATCTAGTACAAATACTGACATATTTATTAATTTAGGACATTTAACTGAAATATTAAAATATTCTCTGTATGGCTTAAAAAGTGAACTGAAGAATTCAGAATGCCTATTTAAACACGTCTTACTCCCCACTAAACAAGGGTTGTGAAGTGACAGAAGATATACTTCCCCATCACTCTTAAATCATCCTGTTTTAAACATGTCACATGGCTCACTAGTCATGTTGATGAAAAATGAAATTTCATTAAACTTTTCTTCACTCTAACCAGCCTATAAAAATGGGAATTCCTTCTGGAAAACAGGGAATTCGGTAGTAATAAAATATTGGCAAACCTTATTATTGGTTACTTTCATTAGAATACCATTAGATAAAATACATATATTCATCTATCACCAATCACACATTTGCATTATGTGCACCCTTCGTTTGCCCTCTATGTTAGAAAGCGTACCTTGTATTATTCCACTCTCTTATAACCTATAAGAGAGTCATAGTGTAATCCATAGAGGTAAGACTTATCTTTCAATCACAATGTAAGACTATTGTTTAGAACGAGTCATCAATTCATCTTTTTTGTTTCATAGTTATATCCTTAAAACTCGCCGAATAAAACGAACATATATTAAAACTGGAAATCCTATCGACTTGCCGTGAAGTCACAAGGAGGCAACGTCCATAAGTTTTTTTAAGAATACTTGTTTCAACCTTCGCTATCTAATTTGGTTCTTTGGTCTAAAAAATGTTGAAGCTCGTTTTATAAATTGTTTATGGGCTATAAACGTTTATTATACATAAGGTATTATCTTTTATTATTTCAGTAAAACTATATATGCTTAGTTTTTGTTGATTTTTTTTTTATTCACTGTGTGTGTTTTGGACACAGAGGCACTATAAAAAGATATAATCGGAAATCTCTGTGCGTGAATTTGAACTAAATATTTCTTTGCGGTGAAATTAAATGATAAATTAATGAACACACATACTTCCTTTTTTTGTCATTTGGTTTTTGTTTTTGAGATGCATCCGTTAAAAATAATTATTACCAAAATGACGTTGCTACTGATCAGTATGAATACATTCAGTTCGAGTCTATACTCGTTCAATATTTTAAAATCTTTTTTAATAAATATTTTGCGTTGTTAAGATATAAAAATAAATGCAAATTAATATATTAATGCCTATAATACGAACGGCTAGTAGGACGCGGTGCTAAAATATATATTTTTTGTATGAATAATTTATTTTTATACATTTGTTTCTAGGGTAATTTTTAGTATGTTATAGTATGTATCAATTTATTTTATGTATGAGATAAAGAGAAGCTTAAAACAACCGATTGCTATCTATTTTCAGTTTAATGAAATGGTCAAACGAGTTTCTTTGAAATAAATAAATTATATATTAAATGGAAGAGTTTAGATAACTTTAGTCTCGTTTGGACTAAAAGAGTCTGGCATATTTATTTATATATTGCACATGCATTATAAATTGAACGGAATTAACAAATTATTTACATTACTCTTATCGGTTTATATAATAAACAAATCTTTCTAAACACATTTACATTCCTTTTACCCTGTAAGTAACAGTCTAACCTTGACTTATGCACTATGACAATATCTTTTTATGCTACACCATAGTGGAAAAACGCAAGGTAAGCTTGCTTCCTAACAGATTAAGCAAAGGGTACACTCCGTTTACCTTGAAAGGTAGCAATCCTACCTTGGCGGACTACAATATGTTCCTATCTTATAAGCTGCCCCAAAACGTACTTTGTCAAAGTAAGTTTTGTTACCTTTCAGGGTAAACGGAGTATACAAATACATGAACCCGGAGCTTTCTCTCTCGTTTCTTATCCTATTCCTTTATTCTGCTTTCGCCTATTGTCAAAGGACAAAGTTTCGATTACATGAGCTGCTCATGCGCGAGCTCAACTTTTTTGACGCCAATATCTTGAAAACAAAGACCTATTCACAGATATGAAAACATACGGGTACCATTGCCTTTTATTTTTAATATGCTTTCATTTCTAAATACACAGAGCTTACTGAGTGGTTTTTATTAAAGAATAAACAAATGCCTTAGGCAGGGGCGTTAAAATTCCCAAATGGCAAAGGAGAGTACAAGAAGGGCAATGTTGAGAGCGGGAAGGGGGGAGGGGCAGGAGGCTCCCGGAATTTCATTTAAATTTTTGGGTTGATAATAAATCCTTGAACCGAGCTTTTAGACAACTGTATTTATTATTTGTTCATACTGGATTTTTAAAGCTAAAAGATTATTTCATTGCATAAGGAAAGAACTTGAACTATTATTTATTTCAGTTTTTTTGCAGATATTGTTCAAATCGTGTATTTTAGATTAAAAAAAATTAACTGACTTTATTGCAGTGGTTTCCAACATTTTGTAGTTTATGACCACAACTTTTCTCTCTGCCGCCATCGCGACCCTTTGATAACTTCAAAGCGTTAATATCCTAGTTTTTAAGTTTTTTCACTGTGTATTTCTTCCAGCCCGGACTATCTACATTTTATTTATTTATTTACACTATTTATCCCGATCATAGCATGTAGCTCGGGACCTAGATCTACATCTTAAATCAAAATTACATCTTTTAGCTATGTTCTCGCAAATTCCTGTATCTTTCAGTCGTCTAGCGAAGAGAGCGGCCTTGTATGGACCAGTAATAAACTGTACCAAACCTGGATAGGGCTGCAGGTCCATTCCCAACCGTTCAGTGACGCTTGGAAATATTTTATGCTTTCTTCTACTGGTTTTGCTCAGCTCCCACTCGTCTTGCCACTCCTCTTCGAGATATTTCTTGATCTGAGGTCCCGATGCTATCCCTGCTCTCGTGAGATTAGTCACTTTCTCCATATTCCCCTTCCTTATCCAATACAATGCCGCTCTCCATCTCACCTCTAACAAGGGAAGGCCACGACGTTCGGATCACGGATTATCTTCAAACTTTGTACACTTTTAGTAGTCCATTAGGACAACATAATGTGCAAGTAGTAAGGCGTACTACTTAGGCGTTTTCGAGAAAATAGCAAGAGAAGTTTTACGCGTCGAATATGTACCGGAGCGTTGCAACTATGAGCACGAGATGGTGGCGGTCGAGTGGTTAGCGTTCCAGCTCCGTAATCGCTGGATAGCTGGATCGAGTCCCGCTCATCTTTTTTTTTTCAACAATGGTCATATTCTTTCATATATATTACAATTCAAAGGTAATATATTCTGACATATTGTAACTCATTGTATTATTGAATAAAGTTATTCACACCTTTATTTATCGATGTTTGACTTGGGCTTTCCAAGCCTGGACCTCCCTTTATCCTTTCAAATCTGTGTCTGCAGGTCAAAGCGTCCAGGTGCAAAGCAGTTCCGGGTACCTTACCCGATTTAAGGTATGAGGGATTTCGCAAATCACGACAGGCATACATTTTCAGGAAAACTTTATGCGTTTGGTCGTTTACTTGTCGATAACTATAAATATAATATTTGTTGTAGTAATAAAAATTAGTAAACAGCCAAATAACATTGGAAATTCAATAAAAGTTCATGCAAATACACGTATTTTTTCATTATATTACCTTTGAATTGTAATATATAGGAAAGAATATGACCATTGTTGAAAAAAAAAAGATAAGCGGGACTCGATCCAGTGATCCAGTGATTACGGAGCTGGAACGCTAACCACTCGACTGCCACCATCTCGTCCTCCGAGACGCAACGCACCTGTACATATTCAACGCGTAAAACTTCTCTTGCGATTTTCTCGAAAACGCCTAAGTATTACGCCTTACTACTTGCACATTATGTTGTCCTAATGGACTACTAAAAGTTTACAAAGTTTAAATATAATCCGTGATCCGAACGTCGTGGCCTCCCCTTGTAAGTTCAAGGGCCAGATACCTAAGGCTACACACAAAGCATCTGTGGCAATAGTCTTGTACGCTCCAGATAGCCTCAAAAGTACACTTCACTGAAGGCTTCTGATTTTCCTTCTGATTCTTACCTTTCTGAACCGATGAACCCACGCGCCAGCTCCATATCTCACAATGGAGACCAACATAGCCTGGTGATACAATCTGATCAGCCTCATAGACAGTTTAAATCTGCCCTGTCCTATGTTGATGATCTTATTCATAGCTCTCAAAGCTTTTCAAAATGCGTTCTCCACGTGCGTCATGAAGTCGCGCCTCTCATCCAGCATCACGCCTAGATATCTGGTATCCTTTATTCGTCTTATCGTCTGTCCGTCAATCTTAACCCTCGGGTTTCTCTTGAGTACCCCCCTGAATAGCACGTAAGTTGCAGGAGCTAAACTCAGTTTTACCGTTTTACACCAAGAGTTCAGCCCAGTGAGAACTGCATCACTCTTGGCTTCTAATTCTCTTCTAGATGCTGCTTCAACTATAATGAGTATATCGTCCGCAAAGGCAACCACCCCCGCCGTTTCAGGGGGTGACTCATTCTCCACTAAACCAATTTTGAGTGCTACGTTCCAAAAGATCGGCCCACAGACTGACCCTGGGGACATCCTTTCGTAAGTTTTTTGCTTACTGTCATTCCTGGACATCTCAGGTTTGCGTATCTCCCCCTACAGTAGTCCATAAGACTCTTATAGAGGTTCCCCGGACATCTAATTTATCTCAGCCTCCCGAATAGCGCTGGCCACCACAAGTTGTCAAACGCTTCAGAAATGTCCACGAATATCCCCATTACGTATTTATCTCTATCCCTATCTACAAGACTCATGGCCCCACAGATCGCGTCCTCCGTAGACCTGCCCCTCCTGAAACCGTACTGCTGTTGATGCATCCCCACAGCCTCTTTATGTTTTTACAATCAATTTCACAGGATCTTTTCTTGCAATTTTCCGCATACATTTAAGAGACAAATCGGTCTGTACGATCCTTATCCTCTCCCTTACTCAGGATAATTACCTCACTTTGCTTTCATATGTTTGGTACGTGGCCCTGAGCCACGCACTCATTCATCACTCTAAGAAGGGCGCTACCTGCTCACTGATTTGTTGAAGGACCTCCACCCTGATTACATCTGACCCAGATGCCTTCTTCTTTTTCATTTCAGCCACAAGTCTTATTACCTCATCCTGGGTTACTGGATCTTTCACCTCATAACTGTCGTAACTACTCGTCATGTCCTGCCTAGCTATCACTTGGCCTTCGTCGTCTTCTCCGTCTTCGTATGGAAGTAGGGTGTCTATCAGCAGCATCGCTGATTCTTCACAGTTTGGTGTAAATCCTCCCCCCGGCTTCCTTAGTGTCGAGATACTTGTTGGGGGCCTTACCTTTCCTGTAGCTATCTGGAACGGTATTCCCCATGCGTTACTTCTCAATTACTCCTGCACATATCGCTCCCAGCTTTCTCTCTTCACCGTCACCAGGGTGGATTCAAACTCCTTCTTTTTTCCGTATATACCCATTGAAGAGCAGTCCACTACGAACCGGATCTATAGACCTCTGATATTTCCTTCGTGCAACCCTCATCTCCTTTCGGAGTCTACCAAGGCGTTCGTTCCATGGTCGTTTGTTTATATTCAATGTATCCTTCACCATTGGGATATATGCCCTCATAGCTCTCTGAGCTGACCTGGCGGCGATATTGACATTTCCTACTTTAGCCACCTCAGGTGGCAGCACCAGCAACCCCCTTAGCCTGTCTCAGTTTGCCTTACTTATGTTGTATCTTATCCTTTTCTTCACGTCTATCTGATCTTACCTTCTACCTTCTATTTCTATTTCAAAGTGATCAAATTATAGTCACTGATTGTCACTCCGTCCAGCACTTTCCAGTTAGCAACCATTTCCCCAGCTTCTTGATTTTGGAGTGTCACGTATATGTTGGAACTCGCCCCAGCTCTCCCTTGGTATGTTGGTGGATTCCCTAGTAGGTTCGCTTCTATAAGTATTCTCGCCTCAATTATCTCCAGTTTATCACCCCTCTTATAGGCACGATATCCTCCTTCTCTTCCATCCGCTCTCCTCTACGCATCTTTGAGCCACAGGGGTGACCTAGAATTCGTATCTGCAAAGTAAATAACAGGAGTCCCTCTATATACCTCATCTACTGCCTCAATCATTCCTAAATGTGGTTCTATATCTTCTCTATACTGGAAATACATATTGACAAGAATGACTGCCTAATCTCGATCTTACCTCAACACAAGCGACTCTCTCGTTGCATAATTGATCAACCCTTGTGATCGTTGGATGTTTGTTGAAGACCACTACTGCACTCATGGGTGACTTCCCAGATACCACTATTCTCGCATTCACCGGCATCTGTGGTATCTTCCCACTTCGGGTACTATACGGTTCCTGCAGACAGACCATGTCTAGCTGCAGGTCCTCCGCCACCTTCTTGATCTCATTCATTACCGTCGCACTCCACATAGCATTCAACTGCCCAATCTTTAATTTTTCAACTGTAGCCATTATGGGTTATGCATAAAAACATAACATTTGTGCCAAGCTTCCTTCGAGTCAAATGCTATGCAACCGTTTGCTTTTACAACTGCCCAATCTTTAATTTTTCAACTGTAGCCATTATGGGTTATGCATAAAAACATAACATTTGTGCCAAGCTTCCTTCGAGTCAAATGCTATGCAACCGTTTGCTTTTACAAAATGCCGGTAAAGCTCCTCTACATCGAGCTTTTCTTCCCTTCTTTCAAATACTTTGTGAATTCTTTCCAATAGTTGTCCCGACTCCGTAGGTAGGTTCATGGCCTTAAGTTTTATTCTGTCCAAGGCCTCGGGGGTGGCGAAAGCAACAGAATTACTTTTCTCATGGCCAGTTATTATTACGTATCTCATGGCCAGGTGGAGGGTTTGCTGCTCTTCCAGCCTTGACAGCTGTAGTCTCCTCAAAGTTATTGTATATCTTACCAGGATCTACCATAGCCTCCAACTTATTCTATATACAGTTAACTACACCAGTGGGATAGGTAAAATTTAGAGGAAATGTACCCTTATTTGCTTAGAGGGATATTAGAATTACGCATCTTTCTATAGTCATTAAAATCCTTGAAAAAGTAAATATAAAGCTAAAACCTCTATATTATGACCCCACCCAAAACACGCTGTGACCCCCAGATTGGAAGCTGCTGCTTTATTATAACACACTTGGAAGCAATATTTAACTAGTTAGCACCCTGAGATGTAGAGCTCGCTCGTCACTTTATAAAAAAAAATTAGCAATTTGGCCACGTTTATTTTTAAACATTTTCAATTGTAGAATAAAGCAATAAAAATTGAATTTATCGATATTCCTACAGTATTTTGATACCTGTCTACCAATGTCCTGCTTCATAACCCCATGGAAATTGCCCTAAAATTTTAATACTGGTACGTGAATAAACTATTAAAAAATATTGTAATTTAGTGCGTGAGGGTGAAGGGGCTTCCCCTGACATTTTATTAAATAACCTAAAGGCCTATGGCGAATTCGAAATCAGCACTCTTAACAACATGGCCATATGACATTTCATGCAATTCGAACACTAAATAACGAATTAAAAAATGTATTCCAAATTTGAAAATGTTAAAGTGTGAAGAAAAAACTTATTTTTTGTTTGATGTAGTCTACTTAATCAAATGAAAAATTATAAGAGTTGTATCAATGTAACACAGCCCTATTACTCCTCTTCCTTCATTGTTGCTTTGAGCCTATTTAAATTTCTTTCATGAAAGCCTATTTTAATAAAAATGGAAATAATATACATCACTTCAATTCAAACTAGTATGGATACTTGCTAGAAAAATTAATGTGTATTTCAGAAGTCAATGTCCTCATTTCATCGGTCAGAGCTTTTGGTAAGAAAACAATACAATGTTGCGTAACATTCACTTCATTTATGCCTTCAAAATTTAATAAAGCCCTAATTAAGGCATTGACTGTACAACATATGATAATTTGAGTCATAAAAATGCGACAATCTAGCAGCCACGAAAGTCACAACTAAAAACACTAAACCATAAATAAAACATTGGCTGACAATTCTGCCACTTCAAGCTTTGCTGGCTGAGTGAAATTTTGCTACTGGGCAGTTCATGTTCCCTTATGATTCGTTTCCATAACGCATTCAGCAGACACTCACCGGCCGTTGTCTCTGCCTATTGACAACGGTGCTACTAGACTACTTGCTTAACTAAGATTTCTACAATTTACTACAGAAGGAATCTCCTTTCAATGTTTGATGATTTTTGAAGTTCAGATTTTTCGTAGAGTAGGGATCAACAGTTAGGATATTTTAGATTTGTCTGTACAAGTCTGTGGCTAAGGACTTTCATAATAGAAAGTAATGGGGTACAGAATAAGCCTAGAATTTCCCAACTCCAGATCTCAAATCTCACAAAACTCCCAACTTTCAAGCTTTCAACCAACATTTTGGGGGAGAGGGGGTCATACCCGGCGCGACGTTCCTGGATTTAGGTTATACATTCATGTCGAACGTTTTTGGGGGAAATGGTATATACCATGTTAAATTTATTCATTATATATTGGCAAGTTTGGCGGAATGAACCTAAGATATTCTGACATAACCACAATGTTTCAAAACAAAAAAAATATTTATTAATGACCTTTCTGGGCTTCATTATAAGGAGTGTTTCAGGTTACGTGAAGCTTCGAAATTTCGAAGTAAAAGAGAACATCTCCTTCGCTTGGACATCGACATTCACAATTTATTTTATGTATCCGTGTCTTGGCTACATCAATCGTAGCCCAGTGGTGGGGAAGATTAGCCAGTACTTATGTACCGTTGTCCAGGAGACGGCTGAACTTACTAATCGTACATCCTTTTCGTGGAGGCTCTTTCCATGCCCCGATGAGACGAGGTGATGGTGATAGTGAATATGAGGGTGTGGAACCAGTAGACTCACTTAACCTAACCTAAGCCTAACTAACCATACCCTGGTAATCTTTGGGATAACTCCCCTTTCAGGAAAAATACCCATGCTACCACCAGCCGGGAATCAAACCTGGGACCCCTTAATTGGTGCGTTAACCATTATACCACGGGGCCGGTTAACACACACAATAACCTTCGCATCCTTGAAAAAATTTCGAAGTTAGAAGAATATTTGATATCTTATGAACAAAGTTGAGATAGCTCACTAAATATGACATATTTAAACATATAATTATTTTTAAAACACCTTCTTAACACTATTTTAACAAACTTATTGATTAATCGGCATCTATATATTACGCAGAGATACATTCAGATTTCAGCATAAAATGATAGTGTGCCCAGTTTTTTCTCTATACTCTTAATGGCTAACTCAAAAATTAACGGTAGTGCTATGTGACAACAATAAAAATCTTATATTTGACTTGCTTCGTATTTAAAAAGTGATAGTTGAACACCCCTATAGGATAACAAACACCAACCTAATGCCACACGTTAAAACCTTGCCACACTAAGTGGCCATTTTTGTGACAACAGTTGTACGCTATAAAATAAATTAACCTGTTAATTATATCGTCGGGTTCTATCCATCATTCATTTATTAGTTTGTCTTTTAATGCCTTTCTGTACAAGACCAGTAGTCATCCTATTTGCTGATGCAGGCGATCCACCTCCTGGGCCCAGAAATACCTACACTTCTTATACTTTGAAAGTTCGCAAGTTTACCCTGCCTATTTCTACTATCAAGCACCTAATATGATATTGGAGCCCCTTAAGTTAAGAATGCAGGCTTTCATCGTAAACGTAGTTTACTTCATGACTTCCTAAGTGCCATGATGTATTGGATACCGTGGCATTTATCTACCATCCACCCCACGATGGCAAGTGGCATCTTATTAGTCAAGTGATTGTCTATATGTCTAGCGCAAATAAGACGTGTGCGCATTCTTTTCCGTGTTGTGAATTTATCCTGCGTTTATATTAAACCGTGGACACAGACAAGGTATACACACCAGACCCACAGGCTCCAGGCTAAAATGGCTTCGATCCGTGGGAGAGCTTGAATCCTTCAACACGGTTATCACTAGGTGCCATCAAGGGGCACTATAAAAAAAGCCAATTTTAAACATGGTTATATTAGAGAGAAGTGTACAATATCCTTCATCGAGTCAAGCGTCCGGCATCCACAAAGCTAGGTTCAGGTAGCAACTCAACCCCTTACTCACAAAATCCTGCCTCACCAAGAGCTTACAGAGACTGCCCATTACGATTACAAATGGTCCCTTTATAACTAAAATGTTAAAGGTGAATCGTTTAACAACTGCACATTTGGAAGTGCTTTTATCACTGAGCACTGACACTAGCGATCCCCGGTGTTGGTGGACTCAACCTGGTTCAAGGAGCGCAGCACAACTTCCGTATGGCTGAGGATCTGGTATATACTTGTCTGTGACCGCGAATAATTAAGCTGTAGTTATGTCTGTATGAACCCCCACCTATTGTTTATTTTAATTCTTTCTGCGAATTGTTGAATTTTAGTTTTCCTCGATATTGTTGTATTCTCCCTGACTAATCTAAGTTTGGCGATTCTGTCTAATATAGTTTTTTATTATTATTATTGGCGCGTGTTTTATTTTATGTTTTATACCAGGGTCGGGGTCCTTTTTAGGCCCTCATTGACTTATCAAAGGTCCTGCGATCCGTTTCTTCACTCTATTATTGCTTTTTTTGGTCTATACATCTTATATTTACCTATTCCTTAAATTTAATCTGCTTCAAATACCTATCTCCCCACTTTTTATACAAAAAAAAAGTAAATTTAATGTATATTTTCACATTAAACTACAGTGGATTCCGGTTAATTGGGACACATTGGGACTAAAGCATTTGCCCCAATTAAGCGGCTGCCCCAATTAAACGAAATTTTAAACAATGAGCTGATAAACACATTCCAACGGAGGGAAAAATCTATGAATTAAATAAAGGAATGTGTCATTAAATGAAAGCACACCTTGTTTAAGTTATATTGGTACAAACATTTATTTAAAAATAACTAAAGCTAAATCAAACAAAATATACACATGTAAAATGAAAATACAGCACATAATAATGTCTGTATCAAGCAAAGGCTACACATTTCATAAGGATTATTTCTTTGAAAAAAAAAAAAAAAAAAGCAACACAACCACCCTACAGCACGACTTCGCAATAACTGACTTGATTTCTGCCCGCATGATCTTTGTTACGACTGCTTGCGCCATCTACATACAGTTTGTTGTTCAATAACGAACTTCACTGCCCTTATTAAGCGGCGAGTGTGTTTAAATAAGCGGAAGATTTCAGGCTAAATACGGATTTTGTTTCTGTTATTAAATTCGGTCCCATTTAACCAGTGCTCCAACAAACTGGAATCCACTGTATTTGAGTTATTTATATCTCTATCGCTTATAACTGATCAAGATAGTATTTTAGTCACACTCAAACACTATCTGAAAGTACTTGATATATTTGCTAGTCTATAAGACTCGAAAGATCGACTTTTAGTGACTATGTAGTTTTCTAATGCGATCGCTATCAGCGAGATCGACCGGTTGCCGACCCCTGTTCTACACTATACACCCTGCGTGTGGTGTTTTTACTTATTAACGCTTTACTGTTTGAAAAACCTTAAGTTTTATCGTCAAGCAGTCATACTCGTGTTTTTATCATTTATGATAGTGCTTTTATCCATGAGTGCATTTACAATTTATCTCCGTTTTATGTCCATGTAATCTTGTTTATTCAATTCAACAACATTTATCAGACATCCGTAGGATGTACACTCATATTGTCTTCTGCTGGGTTCCGGGATATGTCAGCCTTGCTGTTATGACTTGGCCATTCCAACATGAGTGATATATGTCAAGCAGTATTTACAAAGTTGTGCCATTCACTGACATCCGCCAATAAACTACGTGTCATCAACGCTCTTCCTTTTCAGTGTGCCTGAAGACACGGAAGGAAGTGGTAATAACACGTATCTGGATTCTGATATACTTTTCTAGCTTTATAACTTAGTCTACTAGTAGTATACTACTAAACTATAAAAATAATACCTGATTTTTAACATCTGCAAAGCTTCTCCGTGCTCCGTTAAATATACCCTTTAATTTTTTTTTATCAGATTCACTTTTATACTGGTTTTTACATGGGATTGACAGTTTTATCGGATTCCTTGTTTATCTATCGACCGTGCGTTGAGTTTTAAGGGCGTATGCGAGCTCCGTCACGAGGAGCTTGCCTTTAATTACTTTCCAGAGAGCATAGACTAGTTCTCTCACCGTGTTTGTTATGCCATGGATCAATTCCGCCATGAGATATCAAAGAAAGGTTTCATGTTCACCTTCACGAACGACACGTCTCTATTTAAATTTGAGTTGTATTGTGTTTGCATCCTAACCTTACATAATATAACCCTGTACTTTTATTATTTTGTTGTAATTATTGTAAAAAATAAGGGTGCTGTTTTATTTTTATTTCCTATCATTTAAACAACTTAAATAAGCTACGACGGAACTCGTCTGAATGATTGCTAATGGTGCTGGCGGAAATTGGCTTTTTTTTCTCTCGTGACGGAACTCAGATTTCCCCAAGTTTTAATTCCCACCTGATTCTTTTGAATATCTTTAGAACCTTTTACGGATGCCATTTCTGTTTGAATAAATTGTTAGAAAAAAATGAAAATTATTGATGATTTTATAATATTTGATATGATTTTAATTTAGTCAAATTTACCGTTTATATATTACTGTTACTGATTATATTTAATTAGTCTGAGAAAGTTCTCGTAACATTTCTTTTGACACGCCTTTAAGCACCAACAATAATAATGGTACATTGGTCTGGCATTTGAAATGTTTTATATTAAGGCAGTCCGATACCTTAGTTTTCAGTTGATAGGGTGTTTGCGTAAGGTAAGGGTCCCGGGTTTGATACCTGGCATGGTCGAAAATTTTATCATAGATGAAATGGTGGATTCCCCTTTCACACTGATGCAATAACGGCCGTGGGTTGGATGTTGTGTCGGTTCTAGATTCAAGTTAGTTTATATGTCGTGTGCTGATATAATCAGTCGGTTCTGAAAGTGCATGCCAAATACCCCAAATAAATAAATAGAGGCACTTTGGATGTATCGAAATAATGCGACTAGGATAAACTTTGCTGATATGAATCTAACAGAAATGATCATAACCTCATTGAATTTAATCTTATTAAACTGACTTAATCCAATGTGACCAGACTATAAATTGTGATCAATCACCCAGTCTAAGTGGGGTGTCACTATCGTAGACTGGATTGTGGATTAAGGGGAGGTCAAGGTTCAAATACCGGCTGACTATTTGCGGGGTGTTTTTCACTTCTGATTTATCATAGTGGTTTTCCTACTCCCTGTCCACGACAAAATGGGTGTATTTGTTCTAAGCCACCCTTCCAATTCAATCTCCTTGAACGTAGTAATAAAAATCAAAGACATTAACTTACCCTTTTTAGTGTTTCCCGAAGTTTGATAGTTTGTGTCGCTGATGGATAGTAACCCCACTAGAGCTTTAAACCCTAGATTTTAACATAAAAATAACCTGCTTTGGTGGCTGTGTGGTCTAAGGCATCTCTCTCATGTTAGCCGATAACAAAGAGATCGGGATTTCAATCCCTGTTGGGTCTACTGAGAGAGTTTTTTTTCTAAATCTTTTCCACTTTCCTTCTACACATATGTGGATAGATTACTTCTAAAATGCCTCTTTCCTCATCCCTACCCCATTAGAATAATGATCATATATGCGTACAACCTGAACAGGTAGTAAAACGTGGTGATACAAAAACAAGATAAAAAATATGAAAATTAGAAATGTTCCAGAGTTTGCACTCAAACTAATTTTTCCACCATATAAATAATTTCACTTTCCAAAACTTGATATCAAAACCATAACATAATGATAACGTAACATAATATGCTCAAATAATTTTAACACATATTTAAGTATAGGCCTATATTTAATTTATTATTTTAGCCACGTAAAAGGTATAGCCTTTACCACCCCATAAGGCCTATCTAATCGGAGAACCTGTAGCTCAGCCAGATTTACAGTTCAAAGATTCACAGATCTATGTTTGAAGAATCAATTTAGATGAAGTGGAGCTGTGAAGACACATTTAAACATGAATGGTAAAATAATAGTGTAAAACTGATGGAGGGAAAAAATAAATGTTAATATTATGTAGATTGTTTTCCGATGTACTTTTGAATCGTTTTGACAGGTAAACGATTTAATCTGCTACTAGCGCATACCAAATTGTGTGTTTCTTAACTGGAACTATTGAAGTTTGAAATTTTCTTTCAGTCGTTAAATTAATTACCGTGAAACCACTTCTGTGGCCGCATGGTCTAACGTGCATCTCTCGCAGTAGATTAAACTGCCAATGGCGGAGAGATCAAGGTTCGAATTTCAGTCGGCTCTACTGAGGGTGGGTATTACAAAACGGTTCTACACCCTCCCTCCACGCAAATGTGGGTACACTTTCTCTAAATATAACCTTTCTAATCCCTAAAAACATTAGCGTAATTAGTACATCAGCGTATAACCCGAACGAGTACTAAAACGCGTCGCTAAAATAATATCGTGAAAACAATTTATTTACATTTTGTTAAACTTTTGGTTACAATGTACTTAATTTTCAAAATATCCTACGTTTAACTTTCAAGTTAAATTTTCTCTAATTATATATTTTTTATTTTTCTGGTCGAGTCTAGAACTAGGAAAGTTTGATTGTGTGATTATTTTACTTGTCAACCCTGTGATTGAGGAATTTCAAATAATTAATTTTCTTATATTATTCAATATCACACCTGCATTATGCAAGACAGGTTTTAAATGAAATTAAAGATTCTGGAATTTTTATTATTGGCCCAGAGTCAATACACTTGAGACAACATTTATACTATCTAACACTACAATTTCTTTGGAATCAATTCAGTGTCCAAGAATATTTTAAATTAAAATTTCTTAAAAAATTACTAAAAAATTAAATCTTGATAATATATTTGCATTTGGAATGAAAATCTTGTAATGTGGTACTATGTTTATTTATCCATTTAAAATCCCTACCTTGTTTATCAGTAGACAAACTTAAATAGCCTACTCAAGTATATATTTTTTTCTCTGCCCAATTTGGATGACTAACCTTTACACGTAGCCTACAACTTTAATAATTATAATCGCCTGTTTTAAATTCTATGACATAACCTTTGGGATCATTGGCAAACTTGATTTAAATTTCTTGTGACTTTGGTTTAAATAATCTGTAAAGCAATATTTTTCATGCTTAATAAGTTAATTTTTTTAATCACCGCCTCTTACTACTTGATCAGGTAATACGCAATACATGATCATTATTCTAATGGGCTAGGGATGAGGAAGGAAGTCTTTTACAGGCAATATACCAGCATTTGCGTGGAAGGAGAGTGGGAAAATATTTAGGAAAAAATCACCCTCAGTAGACCTGACTGATATTTGAAGCCCGAACTCCCCGTCTTCAGCGGGCCAGTCTAACATGAGAGTGATGTCTTGATCACTAGGCCATTGAAGCGGGTAGCATTACTCTAGTATAAGATGAATTTATTGAACCACGTATGTTTTTAAATGCATTTCTTTACTGTTTTATCCAACCGGTCATATTTAAATTAAGTTATGTGGATGTTTTAGGAAATATTGACATTTGTTCCAATTATTAATATTAGCACCACGTCTTACTACCCGCTCGTGTTATACGCACTTACGCTAATGTGTAATGTTAGGGTGATTGTGAGATGAAATGGAGGATCCGCAGCTTAACGTGGGGTCCAAACCGCGGTGGAGGCCTGGAATTCCACACATTCACAAGTTGTGATTAATACACGTCTTGTCAGAGGTGAAGGAAGGGTTTGGCAATCAGCTAAATCTGTGCCGGGACCGAGGATTGAACCCCGGACCCCCAGCACAGAAGTTTGACACCTTACCCCTAGACCGCCAGGTCACCTTCCTGTTTAAATTGTAATATCTACATGGTATGAAAGTATATGAGAATTTCATTCACATCCATCAAACATAGGAAAATGTTTTTGAATCAAGATCTCTTGTCTTAAGCTAGTATTTTCTTGACATTCAAATGAATTTCCGTCAATTATTTTATATTTGTAAATAAAATCTTCCTATAATATCACGCGTGTATTAATATCTTATCATTTTCATATTTGAACAAATTTATTATTCAACATTTTCGATGCACATTTTATTTTTACAAAATGAATCATTCACTTAATTACTTACAGACAAAAACTACTATCCAGATAAATTCTAGTGTTTCTAAAATGTTTACAGTTTTTTGTGACAAAATTTAATATTAATCTTTGGTCGACAAGACTGTATTTTTAGAAAGAATCTACTACAATTTGTTATGAAATATTGTAATCCGTATTTCTTATTTGTGTCATTAGTGTCCATTAAACCAGGCTATGTTACATGACTTTTAGACGGTAAGTTCTTATATATACACGATCGCACTCTACTAATATAACATTTAAAAACAAACATTTTGCAAAATACTTAAAAGTGAAAGCTAAGTGAAGTAAGGGATCATTTTGGAATGTGCCATAGTTTAAATTGGCTTATGCAGAAGATTTAGTGTATTGGTAGTAAAAATTGATAGTTTTGTGTGAATACATAAAGGTCGTGTCTAACATTTTAATGGCTTTCCTGGTCAAAGTTAGAAGTATGTTAATATGTGATTGTCATCCCTGTCCTACGTAATTTTTTTTATCTCTTATCAGAAGTTCTTCGACTATAGATGGATGAAAGTGAACTAAATGCACAGTAAAAATATCAGAGGTGAGTGTGACCGTCTTTATTAACATCCTTGACATTGTATTTGCCGATCAGTCCTCATCTTGAGTCCGTGTAGTTAAACATTTACCGCGGAATTAAAACTCTTAGTTATTCCTCTAGTGATATTTGAAAGGAGCGGGGAGGATGCGGAGAATCTGTCCATAGGTTTGACAGGCTAGGAGAGTTAATCCGCGTGTGTTAGAAGCCAGGAATTAGTGCCTGGTTGACACTTGCTGCGGCCCAATATTCTCCTGCCCACGTAAGACTCGACTGATATTAGAAGTGTATGTGTGTGTGTTTGTCTGGTGTATTACAGCCCTAAATGTAAAAGTGGCTTAGCCTAAAAGCCAAGGGTGTCCAAGTGTTTGCGACTTAGCTTGTCCATCCACGTTCTATAATTATTACACTTAACTATCCATAATATAGGCTTGGTAAATTACAATCTTACCTATCCTTGTTAAAATAGCTTCTGGTAAAATATGCCGCAGTTTACCCACCTAGGTGGCCGCATGGTTTAAGCGTCATTCTCGCAAATGACTAGACTGCTGATGACGAGGAGATCGGGGTTTGAATCCCGGTCGGGTGTATTGAGTGGTTTTGCTAAATGTTTTTCACTCTATTTCCACGTAAATGCGGGTACAGCTCCTATAAATTCAACCTTATTCATATTAGCGTAGTTAGTACATATCCGTATAACCCAACGTGTATTAAGTTACACACACGCGCGCGCGCACACACACACCACACACACACACACACACACACACACACACACACACACACACACACACACACACACACACACACACACACACACACACACACACACACACACACACACACACACACACACAACACACACACACACACACACACACACACACACACACACACACACACACACACACACACACACACTCTTTCTTATGAACGTACATATCTTACAGCTAGAAACAGTTATTAGATCTACTTTCACGTATTCATACGTCAAGTTATGTGATCTATATTTGTCACTTTTGTGCTAGTATCCAGTATTAAAGAAGGTAACAGTTGAAAGGGATAGTTTTTTTAATCAAGAGACAGTCGAGTCAATGGGAATGTGTCTTGTCGATCTCTAAATTCCATGCACAAAGCTGGGTACAACACCATACATGCGCGACATTTCACATTGCCCATTGAAAATGTGAGAAAAATTAAATTTATCACCCAGTACACCTGACCGAGATTTGAACCTCAATCTCTCCATCATCGGCATTCTAGTCTAATGCGGGAGTAGCGCTTCAGACCATACAGCCACCGGAGCAGGTCTGAGCTAAGCAAAGTCATTTCCTCCACTGATGCACGTCACTTTGTGTACAGGATAGGGGGTGATTTTAAATACATTCTCTCTTCCCCTATCAATTTTTATATATTTTTATTTTAATTTCTCAACAATTTTTTTAAGTCTTGTTTGAACAACAATTACCCATTCCTATTTTATTTTGATATGTGTGAATTTTTATTGCTTTTTATATATAAAAAAACTCTTTTAAAATACGAAATTGGATTTATAAGTTTAAAAATTTGGGGTAATGGGGTGCATTACAATATAGGTCACGTCTTCCCGGCAACTGCCATTATTAACGAATGAGCTTTTGTAGCCTAAGCTTGGCGTTTTAAATATTTATTTGCTTATAGGTTGAACTATCCCTTTTGATCTTCATTTTGTTTAATTTAAAGAAAATTTGAACAATTATATTTTCAACCAAAACATTTAATCTTAATTTTGTTCTACAACCAAGCCAAGCTTTTGACATTTGAATATCTGCACGGTTGTAGAATAAACCTTACTATTTGTTCACCTTCCCACGCGTAGCAGACTATAACACCTCCCTGTCTTACTTCTCATCATTTTTATTTGTCATTTTATTAGTTACACCTGATAAATTATAGTGTTGCCAAGATTTGTGGGGTAAAGTTGTAGTAAAAATAGTATTCGTGTAATGAATATAGGAAGATAAACCTAGGGCTACTACCTAACTCTCTGGCCTCAAGGAACTCTAAAGGAAACTAAGCTTAAGCTCACCATTCAATCCTATTCTGAGACAACTCCATCCAATCCCTAACCTGACACCCAACCTCCTTCAAATATATTTTCACATTAACCTCCCATCGAGGTCTTTGCCTGCCAGGGGCTCTTTGTATCTTCAGGTTTATCTACTAAAATGTTGTGTACACGCCTGCCATCGCCCAGACGCGCCACGTGACCATCGCCTGCCACCTCAACCAGCGCACCTCAGCCTGCGCACCTCGATTATCCTTAATAAGCTTGGGGATGCATCCAGATCTTTCCCAATTTCTCTGTTCATTGATCATATTAAATTATCAATAAATACACTATTGTGTATATTTCAATCAGAAAGTTTGTCTGTAACGATTATTTTATTATTAGTTCATATCCATTTGTGTATAATGATTGTATTCTGTATTTAATTTTGTAAATAAAATAAAGTGGTGGTGGTGTTGAACTAGGAAAGATTATGACATTTTATAGCTCCAGAGAGGATTCGTCCTTCTCGAACATGCTTCTCGTAACACTATTGGTTTATGGGATTGATTGTATCCTTCACCAGGATATTGTTATATCATATCATGTTTGGTCGCCAGATAGTATTCTATCATACCAACAAAATCGACTGAATATAATAATATGGACACAATTGATATATTGTCTTATCAAATTCATACATTGTTTATATCAAAGTTTATGTAAATTTATTTTTGAATGCATTTCAAAAATAATTATTTTTAACGACTTGAGTATTTTTTATTATTTTTAAACATCTTTATACATTTTGATTTGTGCTATAGTCGGAGAAATTTGGTTTTTTAGATCAGTCAGGGAATTCGATTTATTTCTGAGATTTTGTAACTTCCCTGAGCCTGTATAGATTAGTGGTAGAGTATTGCGGGCTAGGCCAAGTGTACTTGGTTTGAATCCCGTGTCAAGCTCTAGGTACAGTGAATGTCAGGAAGCTTTTAGGAAATGTCCTTAGTAGGCTTAACTTTGCCATATTTAACGATGTTTGTCAATGAATTATAGTTATTTATATCTTCTTGGTTACTATTTTTTATTCCCTTCACTTTATTTTATCTAAATTTTAGTCTTCTATGACAACGATGACATGTTTAAGTGATGTTACACCATCTTTAGGTCTGAAGAAAACCATTGTAATTGAAATTATTGTATAGAAATATGTTAATAAAATTATAAATTTAAAAAGTTAAACATAAATGGAAATGATTAAGAGAAATTAGAATATGATATACGAAATATTAAATAAATAATCACTTAAATTAACAAGCTTAAAATACCTTACTTGTAAAAAAATATGATCTATTTAATTCGTACTATCGGAAAGTTTGTGAATTTTAAGGTGTTATATGGAAGAATGTTTTTGTGGAGTGATCAACAATAAGTATAAAGTTACCAATATGAAGAAATAAATTTAAACAATTTATAAATTAGATAGTATTGCTAATGTAACATAGTGTAATTTATATGATAAGTAAATATGGATAGATTATTATTGTTAATTTGGTCAAAATTTTGGAATTGAAATAAGATGAGGTAGGTGAATTTACTTGATTATTGTTCGAATAGGTTTAAGTTGAGATGGAGGAATAGCAAGAATGGTTGGAGTGGGGTTACTGTTTAGTTTGACATGCTGAGGTAGTTTTCTAATTGTGTTAGTGGGGGATTGATTTTCAAAATGGGTTTGCTCATTAAAAATATTGTTGTTCATAATTGCTGTTTGGTTGTGTAGATTTTCAGATATGTCCATTTTGAGACCTTTAGAAGAGGATTGTAAAAATATCATACATTTATTGATTGGTATTGGTTGACGCCCGGAAAGTTTTAGATGTTCGACGAATTTAGATATGCATCTATCGTATTTAAAATCACTAATGTGTTCAGCATATTTAGTTGAAAGGTTTCTTCCGGTCTGTCCGATGTATACGGCATTACATTCACATATCAATTTGTAGATACCACTTTTGGAAAATTGAATTTTAGGGTTGAGATTAGATATAACGCTATAATTTACTACTCCTTACCAAATAATTATGAACATTATTAAAAAAATTGTCAATGTAGGGGTAAAAGTTGACAAAGTTAAATAAAGTGTGTGATATCAATGACGTAAGACCTATAATTTAAAGGATTTTCACTCAATATGTGGTATATAAAGGATGTAAATAAAACAAGAGCAAGGGATTGTAACAATGTATTTACTACTTAAGTTTACTTTCATAAATTCCTTTACTCAATGACAGTGCTAAGTCGAGATTAAAACTCGGCATCGGGCCTAAAACTATCAGTCACCCTTTAAATACATAACATTCAAACAACTATGTCAAACAAGCTTAGCGGCAGCTCCCTCATCTTTTTTTACCTCCCACAGCCTCTTACTATCTGTCCGGGCTGTACTCATTTTAATTGCGCTAAAGGGGTGGGTCTGAGGGAGCTAGAATAGTTGGTTCGATTTATAGTGTTTGAGACTCGGACTCGAGGCTTTTGGTTATATCAACATCAAATAAAATAGATTGTTTGATTTATCCTGTATGTGAACTCAGGAGCTTATCCAATTTTCCATTTCATCAAAAACATAAAAGGTTTATTTGATTTGAATTTATATTACATTCATTTATTGAATTATCATCCATTTACATTTAAAATCAGGTTTATTCAATACGAGTTCTATATCATACCATAAAGGAAGCTATTAAATCATGATTAACTCATCCCGAAACCACTCGAGGGCGGTAAAAAAGAGAACCAACATAAATCAAGAGTTGCGTGTCGACGGCTCGAAACACGAATAAAAAAACCTCTCAACTGACCGTGAAAAATGTCCCTCTTCAAGTGCTCTATCTATAACCATCCCGAGGAAATTTCGGTTGTCCTCTTCAAAGCAATCATCCCTAAGGGGAAGGCTTGCACATTTGCTCATATCAGAGGGAGAGAATATGTTTTCTGGTTGCTGTTATTTCCCTGTAGAGTAGGTGTTCAGATTTCAGCAAACAAACGAAAATAGTTCTGCAGTACTGTCAAGAAAAGCGTGTCGGTGCCTCCCTCTCGTACGGAACTGGGGAATTCAACAAACTCTCCTTTGGGATAGAGATAGGAGTCCCCATACACATCTCACCTCGCTTACCAATGCAAATGGGAGATGCTTACTGCCAAACTTTGCCGTTAGGTCGCAGCACCTACAACAATTTCTGCAGCTCTCTCGCCAAATAAATTCAGATATCCACTAGATTGTCTTTTGAGGTTTGTTTATTTACTTATTACGTTATATGTTGTGATAAAATACGTTTATTGACCATGTTTCTGAAATGGGAAGAATTTGGGGATTTCTGAGTTATGATTAATGAATGTTGCCGAGAGAGCATGATTATATCATAATAAAGAGACGCAAAATCAAATCTTGTATTATTTTAAAAGCCACGCGAAAAAAAGTGAACATATGGAAGTTTATAGTCCAATTTTTCTTACGAATAACCAACCATCTGGAAGGCCTTTTATCCTACCAGAACCCTGCCGAGGCCTTTCAGATGGTCATTTTGTAATAAAATCGGACTCTACTTATATTATATCCTTGTTGGGAACTTAAACTTATTCAAAAATCTAATTTGTGAAAGTCTTTAACAATTTGTTATACCTATTTTGTATGGTAATTTAAATAAAAATAATTTGTCTATAGCAAGCCTTATAATTTGAATACTAAAATATGTATGCAAGTGGACGCAACAGATGGGTTTAGTTTTTATCTGGAATGTTCCTAGTCGGGTGTACTGGCTAATGTTTTTCTAACTGTGATTTTCATCATTAAGGCCTTACTACCCTCCAGGCTAATGTTGGTGTATTTTATTAGAAATTAATATTCATTTTGTGTCATTAAATTAGTAAATGTTTTAGATAGTCCAAATAGGCATTACACGGGCTGTTATAAATAAAAGTTTGTTATTTAGAGGAGAGTTTCCATTTCAGTTCACTTTGTAGTTTTATTTGTTTTTTCTCTGCCTCACTAGCCATCGATCGCCACTGACATGAACATAGCTGACCGTAGGCTTATGAAAAATCTATTTGTACCTTTTTAATATAAATATAGATCTGCCTCGGTGGCTGCATGGTCTAAGGCAGGGATGACGAAACTTTTTCGACCATTGTGCCAATTAAGGACTAGCTGAGTTTTATACTAGTTAGTCTAGTTTGCCACCTCTTATATATACGTTTATTAATCGGTTTTTAAAAATACAAAAATATTTAATATTATGAAATGTAATGAATTACTCAATCAAATAATAAATATTTTATTAATACCTAAACTTTAAATAAGAAAAATTCTTTAAATTATCAAAGTGAGTGTCTTAGACTATATTAATTTCAATAAAGTAAAATCATTGAAAGTGACACCTTAAATGAAAAAAAAACCAATAATCTTTTCCATATTAGTTTGAAACATGTTGAATTTGCTAGCCAAGATATTTATGTCCGGTTCATAACTTGTATTCAACAGCACACGAGATGCACCCAAGTACGAGCCAAGATGATTTATAACCGTTGACTTAATTTTGATTGAAACATGACATTGAATGATATGGCTTTAGAAATATTATTGACTTAAAACTTTTCTCAACGTGCTATATATTTATTTTATGTTGATTTTCCCCCCTCATGCTACGTGCCACATGAATCGTGTTCACCTGCCACCTGGTGGCACGCGTGCCATCGTCTAAGGCAGGGGTCTTCAACCTTTTTATGTTCCAAGGCCAAAGTTTCTGTCTCTTGTTGGCTCGCGGGCCGCAATACTGTACCCACAATATTAGAATTTGTATGTGTCATTTTTTCTTTAGAAATAATGTTGTATTTTCCATGAGCCAGTGGGCTGCAAAAAATGTTACCGTGGGCCGTGGGTTGAAGACCCCTGCAGGGCTATATGACCATTCGACGCAAAGTTAGTGGCTACCGCTAGTTAACTTCATTTCCGAGGAAAATACAGCTTTTGGGTTACTATGACCACCACACTTTGTATCGTCCGCTAGTTTTAGCTTTGACTTTGCTTCTAGCGTCAACGCATAGAATAAAATCAGTTTGCGTCAACAGTTGGCAACACTTTTAAGAAGTTAGAAGCTAGAAATTAAGGTAGTTTATTTCAAGAATGCTGGTATTCATGACTGAACATTATTCATATATTTTTATTTTCCCAAACAGTTGATCACAAGTCACATTATTTGCAAGTAAGATTTAACCTAGCTTAATTTAATAAATCGCTTGCATCATTTTTACTTTATCTCTATCTTACAGGTAGAGAAAGTATTGTGATCGTCAAAAAAATCGAACTCGAGATTTTGATGAATTTTGACGTTTCATGACTTCCTGAATCCGAAAAAGTGGTTTTTGAATTTCCGTCTGTCTGTCTGTCTGTCTGTCTGTCTGTACCTCCAACTAGAGCCTAAACTATTTTACCGATTGAGCTGAAACTTGATATCTAGGGTTTTCATAGGGTTGCCCCGAGGGGTTTTTGGAATTGGATATCTACCCCTAAAATTAAGGGTAGTTTACTGAAGGGCAAAAAGAGAAAAAGTCGATTTTATCAAAATCGGCTCTAACGATTTTGATTAAATTGGCTCTAACGATTTTGATTAAATTTCATTTATGAACATAAATAAATATTCCAAACAAAATGGCTACTCTCAATATTTCGGCAAAATCGTTTTAAGGGCTCCGGTCTGATGCGTAAATTAACATTTTTTATAATAGCTCCGAAACTATTTGAGATATGAAATTACTTAGCATTACAAATATGTATATATATTTATAATACAAATATTTTATTCGAAACATATTTTTATAAAATCAATAACTTTCAATATATACGCAATTATATGAATTTTTTTAACTTTTTGGACATTAAAGTTTAAGTATTGCGACCGTAAAAAAAAAACTAACCTGAAATGTTGATGGATGTCGACGTCTCATGACCCCCCGAACCCTAAAAAATAGTCTTTGCAATGCCGTCTGTCTGTGTGTCTATAAAAACTTAAAATTAAGGGTAGTTTACTGAAGGACGAAAAGAGAAAAATTTGGTTTTCTCAAAATCTGCTTAAACGATTTTGATTAAAATTCGTATCTAGGCGTTGATTAAGATTATAAATAAACTGGCTATTTTCATTTTCCTATGAAAATGATTTTTAGGGTACATTACAGAAGCGTTAATTTCCGTATCTCCACAACTATTGGAGAAACTAAACAACTTATCATTGCAAAATTGTAGGACTATTAGAAATAAAAAACTTTTATTTGACATATATTTTTATAAAAACAGCAGTTTCTGAGATATTTGCAAATATATTAATACAATTTTGTGAGCTTTAGTTGTAAACATATACTACTTAAGTCTTAACGCAATAATACTCCAATGCCATAGAGTAATTAAATATAAGTAAGTATCTAAAAAAAGTATGTTATTTTTCCTTAAATCTCTTAGGAGAAATGTTTGCATAGCAATGATTTATCTCCATTTTAGACTCAATAGTCAATATTTACATTTTTTATTGGTCAAAATGTATAAATGAATAATTAAATATCAATGCGATGACTTGAAGATCTGCAACACCTTTTAAAATGTTAAAATTTTAACCAGAAATCGAAATTTTAAAACGAAGTGTTGACCCTTGTGGAAGACATTAAACTGTTTGAAATGTTCTTAGGTGGACAAAGATGCGCCTCTTTTCTCATTGATTCTATATCATTGTATATTATTTTATGCCTGTTCTTATGTGGAGTGGTGATGATACAATGTACATTAATCCGTTCAGAAATCTTACGAGTTTATAGAAAGAGAGAGAAAGTCTGTGCGGTCTGCCGTACCATTTATTTTTGCCTACGGTTTGAAATGAAAAAATACTACGCCTACATTATTCAATACCTACAACATATTTTAGTCAAAAATCTTAATGTGAAATATGCATTCAAATAGCAATTTCACATGGGGAAATGAATTAATATGAGACGTTGGCTAGTAAAGAAACAATGTTTTTTTGTGTGTAATATATATGCTTTATGACCCAATGCTTTATTCTTCATATATTTGTGTTTATATGGGAACAAGTATAATATGTTGTGTGAAGATCTTAGAAAATAAAACGAGTTATTTAAAGTTGATGAAAGCGTTCAAGAACTCCCAAAAATAGTGTTTACACTGAAATTTTTTCGACAGCTTAATGTCAAAACAGTGGACATTTATACCCAGTCGGCCTACTAAGTTAACAATAAAGTGAACGAGAGGGTGATTTGGATGGTTAAAAATAATAAAATGCCTATTTTATTTAAAGGGAATTCTTGATACTTTAGTTAAGTGATAAATAATAAAAGGGTATTATATCTCCTTAAAATGAGTTGTTAAAAATTCATTCACTTCAAGATAACTAGGTATAACTAATTATTGGTTTCAGATAAATTTAGTAAACCTTTTATGACTAAAAAACCTAGGCCTAAACCAAACCACATGTAAACATTAAGCTAGGGCCTATTTTGGTTATTTCCAGTCTTGGCTGCAATATTGCATAGGTATACCAATTCACATTAATTTGGTTAGTAATTACTACTGTATGTACTATTCATTTTAATAGGATTACATTATTAAGGTTTTGTTGAGGCATCTTAAACAGATTAGGCCTACCTTTTTTATTGTCTTGTCAACTGGTCTTTCCACGTGTTTTACCCTAATAGGGTATAGATAGATGATAAAGGTTATGTTATAGAAAAAAATAATTGTTTGTGTAGAGGGAGAGTAGGAAAACCTTTAGAAAAATAAAACTTACAAAATATTAATCTTACTATTGGAATGTCCCAATTATCCGTATGTTGATAATGAATAATAATGCATTTTGATAAGGGTTATGTTTCAAAGAACATATTCGTTTAACATTCAGTGTAAGCGTACTATCCCCACTCTGCCTACGTTATGATATAGGCCAATTTAAAGCTAGATTATGTGAAACACACACAAAGTTTTGAGATTATTATATTGGGCTAATGAGATGGCAAGTTTAAATCAGGTAACACAAAACACCTAATAAATTACATAACCTAGCAAACATAACCTCGTAACGCAAACCAAAGGACAAGTAAAATGTCTTCGCAACTTAGCGTCACTCTACTAGGAAAATATTTGCGCTCGCAAGGACTTGCTTTCACAAAGTGGTCGGCCATAATAACTTTTGACGCAAAGTCTAGCGTCTCTCTGCCAACGATCGCATATTCGTCTTGCGTCGTGGTCATAATAGCCCTGTTGGTCTTAGGCGTCAATCTTGCAATAGACTAGACTATCGATGGCAGGGAGATCGGGGCTCAAATCCCGGTAGGATATGCTGAAGGTAGTTTTGCCTAAATGGGGATACATTCTCACTCCACGCAAATGCAGTTACACTTCCTCTAAATTCAACCTTATTCACCCCTAACTCGCTAGCGTAATTAGTACATATGCGTATAAACAAAACAGGTAGTAAAACGCGGTTCTAAAAAAATAATTTTATATATGCTATCGCAAACGGTGGCGGTTGCTCGGTCAGTATAGTATCAAGCCATGGAGTATATATATTATATACACCCAGATCATCAATAATCAATTTTATGTTATCCTTCGAGTCTGAAACTTTAATTTTATTTTTTTAAGTATTTTTTATCCACTAGCACCTCTAATTTATATTGTGCTTGTATTTAACGAAGAACTAAACATGTGCATTAATGTTATCCCATAATGTATGAATATATCGTTATCTTGTCTCTAATTCAATTGATATAAAGGTTTTTGTCAATTATTTGGAGAATATAGGGTTTTTCTAATTTTGTAAATCAACTAGCCAACTGAAATGTTTGCTAGTATGCCTGGGTCTATTTAGTTATAGTATTTAAAGTAATGAGTGAACACGCTACCAAATTAGCATTACCTTATGTTGTGCTTCCACACCGAGCCACAGCATCTCATTAGTCCCCCTCTTCGTTTGCGATGGGTCCGCACGTCGTGCTGGTGTTGCTGCCGCTTTTATAATAATTGTAAGCTAAGAAATAGCAAAACTACCAGCAATAAACGAACAATTCTAGTATTAACAATTAGATTTTATAGTAATTTGTTTGCTGGCATCTGTGATCGCATGATCTAAGGTGTCACTATCGCATTAGACTGGATTGGCGGTGAAGGGGCGATATGTGTTCGAATCCCAGCTGGATTTGCTGAGGGCATTTTTCCCTAAATAGTTACTCACGGGCTCTCTATGAGAATTCAGGTGGATTTCCCCTAAACGTGTATCTTCCATCGCTCCATTACATAAGTGTAAATATGCGGATAGCCTCAACGTTTATTTAGTAAAACGTGTGGCGCGCGCACACACACTTTTTTTTTACTAGCTTGTTTGGATACTGTTAATGCAGGATTAAAACTAAATTATAGTCAGTAGTTGAGCAACGCTTGAAAACAATTTTTTTTAGCACTTTATTTCACAGCATAGTACAATACGCGTTAAATTTATTTAATTAGTGAGTCCGACACCTTAGCTCAGTCGGTAGCGTGTCTATCTACTGAGATAAGGGTCCCGGATTTGAGTACTGACATCACCGAAAAATTCATCATTTGTGAAATGTGGGTTTCCTTGCATTGATGAATTAACGGCCAAGGGCGGGGTGCTGTGTCTATTCTAAATTTAAGTTAGTTTATATTTGATTAGCCTTGTGCTGATAAAATCAGTCAGCTCAGAAAGTGCACGTTAAATACCACAAATAACTGGAAAAAAAAGTTGGTGGAAATGTTTGAAAACGGGTACTTTCATTAAATACTAGGAGCACAAAATACCTGCTATAGTAAAACCACATCTGAATAAAAAAAGCATTTATGGTTGGTAGTTTTTTTATATTTAAACATAATTATTTACGCCTGTCGTGTATTCAGATTTTTTTCAATGAACATTAATTAAATATAATGTCACATGAATAGCATCAAGATAGTAGTAGTGGTAATAATAATAATAATAATAATAATAATAATAATAATAACAACTCTTTGGACTTTTATAACAAAAATAGTCACATAAAGAGCATCGAGATAGTAGTAATGGTAATAAGAATAACTCTTTGGACTTTTACATATTTGCTAGTTGAAGCAATATATTTTAAAATAGAAAATCATATTAATTTTCAGCAAAAACACTGATGTTTATTATTTACTTGAGTTTTTGCAGCAAACTTGTATTGCGTGTTTGAATATATTAACGTCACATTAGGTTTAAATAGTCATAAAGGGTAAATTAAATACAGCCATTGTAATTAGATACTGATGAACTTAGCAATAAAAAGCATGCTAAAAATAACGATTTTTTTAACCTATTCATAATGTTTTACATAATATTTTGCCTATTTGATTCCTCTTAATTATGTAGGTTTTCATTTATCATCTGAAATTAATAAAAACTAAAACAATAGTGACATAAATGATTGCACCCAATTTGGCTTGTGTCTATTCCACTATAGGGTGAATGAAATGCTAGTTAAACACGCTGCTCTACAAGACAAGTTCGGATCCCGAAGTCCTCACAACACAAACCTGTCATTTGAAGAAGCGTAGCAACACAAGTACTACATTTTATATATATGCTTTATTTAATTCATATCCTTAGTTCAAAATATGATATAAATTAAATGTAATAATTTAACTAAAATTATAGTAGGCCTATTTTATTGATGAAATTACTACCACACCTAAGTTTTTCTGACTTAAGATATATTTCAACTAATGTGTAGCTAAAATAAAGTCTTAAAATGTTTAAGTGTATGGAATAATTCCCGTCCGAGTAACACTACTGCTGAATGATCTTTACTAAGACAAAACTATGACCGACGCTTGACGTAGCCTTGAGTTTAAAATAATATAATATTTAGCACCGCGTCTTACTACCCGTTCGGGTTATACGCTTAAGTACTAATTACACTAATGGATAAGGAATTGGGAGGGTTGAATTTAGAGGAAGTGAACCCGCATTTGCGTGGAGGTAGAGTGGAAAACCATTTAGGAAAAACCACCCCCAGTTCACCCGACCGAGATTCGAACCTCGATATCCCCGTCCTCGGCGGTCGAGCTCAACACGACTAGCGCGTTAGCCAACTACGCCACCGAGGCGGGTTTGAGTTTAAAAGAATTATTACATGTTGTGTGAGGCGTGTTCAGTTTATCTATACTTTCTCATTTAAACATACAATAACTGCACTGAGTAAATAACACCAACTGTAAGGATACACGAATGTTTCTAGCTTGAAAAATATCCCCAGGTTCAGAGGAATATCAATTTATGCGGCAAGATAGTTTAACATAATCGCACGTAGACGCGGATTAGTTCGAAGAGATTGCTGCAGAGTGGGGGTGTCTTATGTTGAGCAGTTTCTCTTGAAACGAAACATAATTAGAATACTGCATGGGTGCTTCAAATTGAATGATCAGACAAATATTCGATGGGGTCTCTTGTTAATACTGTCGATATTATAGTAAGATAGTTTCTTTTAATACCCTTCATGCAGAATATGCCACATATCAGAGTACATCAAAAGGTAATTTAGTTCTTTCAGTATAGGTTGATCGTTATTCGGTTAGCTGAAAGCATCGGTGACGGGATTATCGTATTGAGCTTACAAGAAAAAAAAAAAAATCGAGTGTTGATGTAACATATCACACGAAGCATAGCCAGCTCCTTTACGAAAACTCGGCGGATTCTGGTTATGTTTCAGATGACTGGTCATCGACCATTGATATGAACCCGTCGTCTGATGATGGAACTTAACACGTCTCTTCTGGGCTACCTACACTAGCGTATTCGATTACGATTGGTGAGTGGAAACAGATGACCATTTAAATACTTTTAGACCCGCTCCGGTGGCCGCATTCTTTAAGGCGTGAGACTCGCAATGGACCAGGCTGCCTATGACGCATATCGGGGTTCGAATCCCGGTCGGATGAGCTGAAGGTGTTTTTTCCTAAACGGTTTCCCTTTCTCTCTCCATGAAAGTGCGGGTACACTTCCTCTGAGGTCAACCTTACTCATCCCTAACTTATTAGCGTAATTGCATAATTAGTACATATGCGTATATACTGAACGGGTAGTGAGACGTGGCGCTAAAAAACTTTTAGGTTATCCATCAATGCATATAAACCAAGAATAGCTCATAACTGTGAAATTTTACTTTATTAATTTAAAAAAATAATTGTTTCAGATAAATAGGCTTGTCTTCAGCTAAATGCACTATAATATCATCCGAGTCACTCTTCAACATCATCATGGCGCTGCTCACTTCGCCCCACCGATGTCGATCTACCACTACTATCATTTATTCCCAATGAATTTAAAAGTTTCAAGTTATACAAAAATACTATTGAGACGATCGATGATTTCATTCGTAAGTGAATTTAAAATAAATCTAATATGTTGTAACATAACTAGATTGGGTTAATTCGCTGGTTTAATTAATTGATTCAAAACGGTTCCTACATACCTCTATCTTTTAATTCAAATTAAAGTTTCTTATTAAATATTTAACAGACCAAGTGATGAAAATACAATTCACTATTATAAAATTTGGAATCTCTAGTAACAACAAATTATTACATTTTAACTAAACCATTAAAAAACCAAACCAAAATCATCATCTTCTGTGCATGGATAATTTCACAATATATAAATACGTCGTGAGACTACAAACTTAGATTCAGCAAATCTGTATCTCTGTCATTTTATATCTTTATCTCTTTCTCTGTATATGTATCTCATTTTGTGTATTTATAGATATATATCTTTCTATGTCTGTATATCTATTTATGTTGTATATATCACTTAAGTATATCTTCATATATCTCACTAGCATTCGCTGTCTTTTTCTTTACCTATATTACTATAGGTGACCTGGCGGTCTAGGGGTAAGATGTCAGACTTCTGTGCTGAGGGTCCGGGGTTCAATCCTCGGTCTCGGCACAGATTAATCGGATTGCCAAACCCTTCCTTCACCTCTGACAAGACTTGTATTAATCACAAATTGTGAATGTTTGGAATGCCAGGCCTCCACCGTGGTTCGGATTCCACGTTAAACTGTAGGTCCTCCATTTCATCTCACAATCACCCTACCATTACACATTAGCGGAAGTGCGTATAACCCAAACAGGTAGTAAGACGCGGTGCTAATAATAATAATAATAATAATAATAATATAATAATATAATAATAATATAATAATATTTCTATAGATCTTTTTCTGATATTCTATCCATGCCTCTTTATGTCCTTTCTTGTTATGTCTCTCCATCTCTTCTCTGTCTATCTATTTTCATCTCGTTCTCTGTCCGTTTCTTTATCTCCGTCTCGCTCTTTTTTTGTTTGTATCTTTACCTTTCTTTATTTCTATCTTCCTTTCTATTTATCTTTATTTGTCCGTGGTGTGTCTTGCTATGCATACTGACGTTGTCTTTCTCTCTCTCTCCCCAGTATTTTTCGCTCTCCTTCTTCGGCTTTGTCTCTTTTAGGATTTGTCTCTCTTTGCCCTTGGCTCTCCGTCTTTGGCTCTTCGTCTTTGTCTCTCTGTCAGTCTTCATACTCGCGCGCGCGCACACACACACGTCTTTGTGTGTCTCCGTAGTCCTATTGGTCTCTTTCCATCGGTATCTCTACCTCTTTCTTCGTCTGTCCTCGTTTTTATTTCTCTCTCACACTTTGTTTTGCCCCGCTAACTTACTATCTCTTTCTTTCCACGTCGCATTGTCTTTTTCTTTCGGTCTCAGTATTTTCTTTCTCTCTCACTCTTTCTCTTTCCGTCTCGCTTTTTTCTCTTTCCGTTTCGCTCTTCTTCTCTTTCCTGCTCACTCTATTTCACTTTTCATATCGCGGTTTTTTCTCTCAATCTCATTGTTTTTGTCTCTCTGTCTTACTTTTTATATCTTCTTCCTATTGTTTCTATCTCACTTTTTCCATATTTTTATCTCTTTCAATCTTTTCGGTGTCTCAATTTATTTTTCTTTCACTGCTTTTCGGTCGCTTACCTTCTTTCTTTATTTGTATATCTCTGTCGTACTTCCCTCGTTTTATATGTTAAGATTTCTTCCTATGTTTCACTTTCTCTCGACATTTTCATTTCTTTTGTCTTTCGTGGCATCTTTCTCTATTCGTATCGCTTTCTGTTTATCTGCTCATAAATCTAACAGCGACAAATAGTTTTAGTTATAACTACGTTAACTTGTATGAAATAACTTATTAATTCTAAAATATTTATTGGCAAGTGAAACCACTATTCTATGATTCTAATAGTGATATTACATAAAATAAACTAACTCTAATATATTATACTAAAAATAATTAAACACCAAACATGTTACACCTTGCATTATATTGCACATTCATTACTATAGTTATTTTTAATTATTTAAATAGTAATAACCCGCTTCTTGCAGTAGACTAGATTTCCGATGACGGGGAGGTCGAGGTCCGAATCTCACTCGGGTGCACTGAGGGTTATTTTGCCAAAATGGTTTTCCACTCTCATTCCATGCAATTGTGGGGAAACTTCTTCTAAATATAGTCTTCATCATCCTTAAGACCATTAGCGTAATTAGTACATAAGCTTATAACCTGAACACTGAACCTAGTGCTAAAATAAAAAAATGAAAAAATAGTAATACAGTGCACTCTCCTGAATTTTTATTAATGCGTACGAGCTTAAATTTTTAAAATGGTGTGCGCCTAATGGACACATATGCCATACTAGCATTTGAAAACAAAAATATCTTCTTCAGAATTCAGAGATGGTTTTCTTTTTCTTTCAGGTCGCCGAATTTCTAACATATCTTTGATTCCGATTTTTATCACCTCCATTGGGACTCAAGTCATCACCACCAAAATACTATTCGTACCATTAACGAAGACTAGTTTATTTAGAAATTGTTTAAATCATGGTGCTGAATCACTTCAAGAGGCACGTGCTATCTAAAATATAGTTTTGTTTGGACACCTTAGAAATGTGAGAATTTTAATTAAGCTTATTCGAAAAATGAAAAAAAAATATGTATGAGTATGTTTTAGCATCGTTGTCTCCGAGCAGTCACTTTTGGAACCACTTTTCGCTATCGTTTATATAGGCAGCAATATCTGTGGTAGAATAATTGTTTTAATTCATATTGTTGGCAACTCTTGTAGCCTTGACCATAACTATGAACAATTTTTATTAAATTTCTTACAGGATCCACAATAATAGCAAATTCGATTTGAGAGATTAAACGGGGTACCTACCAATCATGAAAGCCACGAAAATGTCGGGAAATCGGGGGAGGGAGCTCAAAAGTTATGACAGTTTATAAATTAACTAAAATTTAAGTGTAAATGAAAAAAAGGTCTTAAAGGCATTTTGACAAATAAATACTGATTACTTTAAGTTAAATATAGCTACATCCAGACCTGCTTTGATGGTCCCACGGTCTAAGGCAGTGGTCACCAAATGGTGGTCCGCATCTGGACCGCAAATTGCAGAAAACAAAACAAAAAAAACACATGTATATTTTTAGTTTAATAAAATCTAAAGTATATCGATGGCTATATTGTTGTTAATTTAACATTTTATTGTACTTTTCATTTATATAGTTGAAAATATAAGAATTCATATCCTTAATATAACTTACTAACTGAATTAATGTTTATAATAGCTAAAATTACTATTTTAACCACCTGAAACTTGGACAAACATTTGCACAAAATTAATCAAACCATATCGCCGACCATTTGTTAAGGTCAACGTTTTCACATCTTGATATAGTTGAGATGCTAAGGAAACATAACCACACTGTTTTATTTCTTTTTTATATTTCAGATATGACATTTATGATTAATTAAAGAGTCTTATTTGTGATCAGGTAAATTGAAATGTATTTTTTTTTAGTTTATATATGCATTCACTTTACTGTATTTGATAATTTTTTAATTATTTATTCTTTTTTCTTACACCTTCTTACCGATTTAAAATAATGTGCCTCCGAAAGGGAAGATTTCCTTCAACGGTGTTGAAATTTATTTCTTTTCCATCACATTTCCTCTTTTTCTTTATGATAACCTTTGCCCTTTTACATACCCCTATTCTTGTGTTTTTTTAATTCCCTTTTATCTACCCCTGCTTCCTTTTTTGTATTATTTTGTTTAGTTTCCACAGAGAACAGCTTTTTACGCTTTTCACTCTCTCATGAAGAGTTCAAATAAAATAAACCAGTGTCGAGAGATTAAATAACAGAGGTCTACTTTCTTTACGAGGCAACCATTAATTCATCCTTCAGTGTCAACATTGTTAAGTGTGAACCATGTTCCTCCTTTCTTTGTTAAAATAACATTGTTTACTTTCTCTTTGTTTCTATAATTCTTACTTTTATCTTCGTCTACATATAAAACTATGTATCTCAAATGTGAAAAAAAATACATTTTCAAGTAATTTAATTCCAAAAAGTTTTTCAATCTAATTTTTTTAGTTAATATTAGACTAGTTTTTTTGAGGTTATTTGAATAGATCGTTATACAATGACTATTTTTTTATATATATGATAATTCTTTTTTTTTTAAATATTTTCCAACTGTAAATGTAACGTTATGTGAGAAATAAATAGCTCTGATATAATAATAGCTTTGTTTAACTTATTTATTATGGTTAAAAAAAACTTCACCCCATTTTATATATGCGAACCTTTTAATTGGTAATTCAATGTATGCTCATTTTACTCATTACCAAATACCAATTATCTTAGTTGGGAGCCTTAAAGTCAAAGCTATTATCGCTTTATTGGCCAGATAAAATATTAAATATCTTATACAGTCAATTTGAAAAATCAAATACTTGAACTTGACTAACCTTTTAAATCCCCAATTTTCGAAACGATCAAAGCCATTTATCACGTTCTACAAGGGACAACTGTAATTGAATGACTTAAGGAGGGAAATACGATCGAGTTAGAACATAAGGTAATTAAGTAATATAATTAAATAATTCTAAAAGTATATTGATTTAAGAGGACCCACACCAGTGGTCACAGGTTCAAAGACGCCAGTCTTATATTAGATTTCAGGTGACAAGGAGGTCGTTCGGGTGCACTGAGGGTGCTTTTCCACTCTTGAGTTTCCACTGTAGTTTTCCCGGTGACGTACCTCCTCGTGCACTTCCATTTCGTGCCATAGGGAATCTATACCAGAATTTGTACAATCTTGTGCACTGAACAAGAAAAAATAATCTGTTACGGCTTTGAATCACTCGACACTTTTTCTATCTCCTCTCCCTCTCTAGATTGAAGTGTTCCCCTATTATACATTGGGGTAGGAACAATATTTTAAGCGTATAACCCGAATGGGTAGTAGGACGTAGTGCTAAAAAAAATCTATATTTTAAAATAAATATTGTAATAGGGAGAGGGAAGATAAAGTTAAATAGCTAAATTATTACTTTTTGTATGAATGAGATTTCTAAATGGAACTTACTGCTGTAAAATAAAAGCATTAGCATAAAAACAGTTAAATTCACTATTTTATTTAATTTTAACAAATAGCTCTTTTCAAACAGATACAAAGTAGTGAATCCTAGTAAATTAATAATGTAAATTATTGTAATTGATATCCTAGGTACGGGACCTGGAAGTAAAATTGAATTCAAAACTAATTTTATAGGCAAACCTTTAATAATAACTGAATAATTCTATTACACTTCTACAACAAGAGAAAACTTAAGAATTGGCAATTTATTTAACAAGATATGTTGCATAGTCTTTCACGTCCAGGTCCCCTCTCTTGCAATTTAACAGCGTAGGTTAAACATTTACATACACTGATTTTTCCATCAACAATATATGTGATGGCTTTATTAATGGATTTACTAATTCTGTCATCTAGCTGCATATACTTACGTCTATTTACCTGGGCCACGTACAGTTTTAGTCGTCTCGTAACTAATTAATAATATATTGGGTCTTCTTTTAGAATTTTTACCTACTTGACAATATTTGGTTTGGCTTTAACGATGCTCCTGTTTAGACGGTTATGCCATCCTTCAACTGCATTGATGGTCTTGTGTCTTTCTTCATAGTAGATCCACATGTCCTTTACTACATCATTCTCTAACCATTGTTCCACAAAGTAACTGTCTCACATGAAGGAGATGATTCCATTATATGAATCCAACCTTCATCAAAAGGTGAGATAGGGGCCATAGCTGCGTACATCCTAACATGTTGCCTCACTTCATGATTGTTCTCAATGTACATATTAGTCATACCAAAATCCAAAATAGGCTAACTTTCCCTCTCCCAATTTTCTAGAAAAATGCCACTATACGATTTTCTAAACCACCATCAATGAAGAGAAAATCATTCGATAAACTTCTGGGTAGTATTATTTCTCTTCGGTTACATGGCACATATATTGCATCAAGAGAATCGCGTCTCTGTCTATACAAATAAGACTTAAGGCGATTGGCCCTTTTCATTTGACGTGGAAATCTAGAGCCATGGGAACAAGCGGTTATCTTCAAAATTTTATACTGATTTGCAATTTTCTTTTTGGAAACGGTTTGTTAAAAAATAGAAGCATTTTGATTAAGTTATACTTTTTATACACACACTTCCTCTATAATTTTAACATGATCAAATATCAATAATTTTGACATTTTCCAATAGAAAACTGCCGGCTGCTTAGCCAAAAATAAGAAAATGTAACACCTAATAAACATTGATACATTACCTTAGAAGAGGTGTTGAAAATATTAGAATAAAAAATTCACTCGTTCTTAAAACTGATATTTCCAAATGTATGATTTTTCTGCAAGACCTGTCCAGTATCTAGCGCTATCTACGTTTTCCGTGATCCATCTGTTCTTGTTGACGCAGAAGGATACTTTGGTCGTTTGTGAAGCCATGCCATGGCTTTCACCCACCCATCCACCATCCCACAAAATAGGTTTTAGACTTGCACTCGACAGGACCAAGGGCCTTAAGAGCGTTCATCATAGATCCAACTCGAATCCCGGCTCACATTTCCGTTTGTGTGAGTGCGCGCGAGAGAGAGGTGTGGGAGCAAAAGGGAAAGAAAAGAACTACGATATGCCAGGAATGTGTTTGAATGTTCACTCGAAATTTTCCGCGGTGATGATGGAGGGCAAAGTGACAAAATTTCTTGTTAATAATTACAGGATGTATCCCTATCGTGACAGAATGAAGATTTGTGCTCAAAGCTTATCTGTGAAGCCATTCTAAAATGGTCAAAAAAGGCCTTTACAACGCAATTCTTATCCAAATGTCACTTAATATTTCAACAATGTTTAGTATTAGGAACCTCTATCTACTCTTTATCTCCATTAATTTTTAATAAGAAATGATCCACGTGCAATAGTGTTGGTGTAAAGTTACAATTCCTAGCCGATTGTATCACAGAGTTGGTTGGCATGTGATGCACGGTCTTAATTTATGTTAATGGTGGAATCTCTGTCATAAAATTCAATCCTGCAGCCATAGCTCCATAAAATCCCTACTATGTATTTGAGGAATAGGTGTCATCCTCCTTCAAACACATTTTTTACGGTTAAAAATACATTTTTCGATTTCAAGCCTAGCAATTTCAATCACACATAAAAGTTTCCTTTCATTGACGGTAGTTTTTACCGTAGTTTTTACCTTGGCAAGGCCGATCAACACAACTCCAGCGCTTAGTATTCTTGTTTTATCTTTTGAATGTGTATATCCTAAATAAAGTATTGCGGATTCTCCACGGATTGTATTCAAACTACTCATGTTGCCAACGTTCAACATCCGGGTCAAAATAGCGTTTCGCCAAAAAATTGCTGTGCTTTATCTAATGTATTATTAAAGTGGGGAAAGAAAGTTTATTCAATATTAAATATTTTCACATTGCTATATATTTTAACTGATTTTGCTACGCATTTTGTAGGTTAATAGTACATAAAAATCCAGCCCAGCTTTCAACTTAATATTTGATATCAGAGGATTTGAAATGTATATATAGGGAGGATTTTGTACAGGGGATGATACCCCTCTGCCCTCCCCAGTTACACCACCCATGATTCTGTACCCAGGATAAATGTTTATAAACATGTGTACAAAACATCTCCAAACCAAGAAAACCTCCTTGAGACTCGTGTCTCTTCTCTTCTCCATATTATATTCCTCCACGCTCATGTTTGCCTTATTCGAAACTCGGGAGAATTTCTCACTAATAAACAACACCCGACTAACCCGCATCTATGTACACGTGGACTAAATGTTTGGATCACCTAGTCTGGATTTCTGGTGACTGGAAGGTCGAGTCTCTAATCCCGGTTGGGTGTACTGAATTTACAAAATAATGGTGTTCCCATATCGACCTCCGTAAATGTAGGTACATTTCTTATAAATTATACCTTATTCATCCCTACCCAATTATTGTAGTTAAAACGAGTGTAACCTGGATGGATAGTAAAACGCGGTGCAATAATAGATCCACCAATAAACCACCTTACTAAACTACTTAGGGCTGAGTCTTATGACTACCGGATAAATATTGCTATCAGGAGGTTAAAGTTAAAGATAAAGGTTATCAGCCACTTTAATATTTTACGAGTATTATGAACTCTTACTAAGGGAGTCGTTCTTTATGTAAAAAATGTCATGAGATCAATAAATTAATGTCATGTCTATTAGAAAACACGATGCAAAGAATTCAGAAGGGTGTTCGAAGATCACTTTTTAAAAACGAAGCGATGTTGAATGAAGCAAAGCTTGAAACATAATAAGCAAAGTCGAAGTGTAAGATTTGTTTTTGTTGTTGTCATATAGCACTACTTTTAATTTCTTGATTATTCACTCATGATATCTAGGTAAATAGAAAGGTTTAGATAAAAACAACAAATAACATTATATTCTTTTACACTGACATTTGAATTTACCTTCTGTATTAAAAATACACTTGTAAATTCGTTTCTAATAATTCCAACGAGATAGAATATTGAATACTAAATTTTTGATACGTCTGCTATAAATTGAATTCAATTAAGGAAGATAACACAACTAAAAAGCTTTGTATACTATATTTCTTTTGCTTCGTACCAGTGACCATCAGTTAAAATTTGGCAGGTATTTTAATTTTCAACAAAATATTGTAGGGGATATTGAATATAACGTTGGATTTATTTAGATTGGCACCCTTGGGACATGATAAGTACTGGACCTCCAAAATTGCCAGAACACAGAATTCGACTCGTCAGAACCCTTTATCTACATACACTTTATGCCTAGGCTCTGCGCTTGCCTTATCATTCTACATACTTTTTTCTGTGTCACACAAGGTAGAATAAAGCTTAAAACAAAATAACACACCGCCTTTAATAACGATTGGTTTTATGGAAGATATAAATAAGGGCAAAAAATACAGCCAGAATACAAGCCAAAAGAATAATGTATAACCAAAAGACTCGGCGACAGACGTAAACAACTTTGGCGCCATTTGTACTGCTGATAGCACCGTCCTGGTGGCCGCCCCTCAAACTAATGGCGGAAGATTCAAAACGTGCCGGGCTAAAGAGTTTCAGCTGTACTATACAGGGCGTGTACCATGAAACTCCAACATCTAAGCACATACAATCTGTACAGTGGAGTTTCATGGTGGACATCCTGTAATATATGTTCATTTGTGTACTTAGCTGCTTTATCTATGCTTACGCTATACACAAGTCGTTGTTAAAATACTCTCTAAGTATCTTTTCTAAAAAATTTTATTTGTTGAAATATGTTATTTAGTGAGATGTTCCAAATTTGTAGATTAGTAAATATAATTATCGAAGTTTACTTCTTCCTTATAAATGTTTCGAAGATGCGAAGGTTATTGCGATTGGCGAAGTCAAAACAAAGTATATTTGACCTTAGACTTCGACCGTTCGAAGCTTCGCACGCCCGTCAGCACACGAGAATTTACTATGAGCGAGAGCGAAAGGACTACCCATTTTGGCGTAAAGGTGTTTTAACATAACTTCCAGGGCTCTTTTACATGCCACAATCTACATGAGACCAACGGCTTTACTTCCCCTTCAAAGGAAGATGTGCTAAGGATTTTTTTCGCTCAAGAATAAACCCTTGACCCCAGCTGGGTTTTAACCCACGGACCTTGGACACTTAGGTGAGATCTTTACCCCAATACCCCCGAGATCGACCCGTGGCTTGGTCACGACACGGGGGAACAAATGTTGGTTTTTCTATAATTTTAATTTTCTCTTACTTGCAAATATTGGTTCAGTGTTTTAAAATGTATTTTCATCTCAAGTCACCTCACGAGTAGGCCTATTCCTTCTAGCCTATAGGTCTACCTTTGATCTTCATCATCTCATTCGATGGCATTATCACACTGAACAACAATGTTCATTCGCAAGTTTTTTAATATGTAGGATCTAAATATAACCGGAGAAAACATTTACTCAACCCTTTCATAGAAGGAAATCTTTGCTTTTATTATTTATATCAAGGCGTGCGGATGTTTTTGAAATGAAACCTTCTAGTAAACTTCATTGCAAGAACATAGCTTTTATAGTTTATATGTTTTTTTAAATTAATTAAATATATAACATACATAAATGTAGACTTTTTTTTTAAGAGGCTGGTAAGGAAATAGGTTCAGAAGCGAACGTTGAAAGGACTAAGTTCATAATCACACAGAGAACACATATTGGGAACGAAAATTAAGATCTTACTGCGAACAACATGTAATTTAACATGGTTAGCGAGTTTAAATATTTAGAAACAATTTTAACTATCAATAACCCGCTTCGATAGCAGCATGGTCTAACGTACTACTCTCACAGTAGACTAGACTTCCGATGACGGGAAGATCGAGGTTCGAATCTCAGTTGGGTGTACTAGTGGTGGTTTTATTCAAAATGATTTTTCACTCTTCCTACACGTAAATGTGGGTACACTTCCTATAAATATAACCTCCCTAGTCCCTAAAATCATTGGTGTAATTAGTACATAAGCGTATAATACGAATGGGTGGTAAGACGTGGTGCTTTTAAAAAATAAACTACCAATAACAATATTAGATTGTAAGTTCAGAAAATAATACAGCTGGGAAATGCATACTATTAATAGGTCAGTAAATTGTTAATATTTGGACTGTTGTCAAGGAATGTTAAATTCAGAATATACAAAACAATGGTTTTACCAGTTCTCTATAGTTTTACCTTACATGACGAAAACAAATTTAGGATGTTCGAAAACAAGGTGCTTAGGAAGATATTTGGTAGTTGAGGTTATACAATGATGAGTTACATATCTTTTACTCATCACAAGCCATTGCTAGGATAATAAAGTCTCGTAAATAACGGTGGGCAGGACTTGCAGCGGGAATGGGAGATTCTAGAACTTTGTTCAGGGTATTGACAGGAAAACCCAACGGGAAGAGAATAATACGCAGATGGGAGGATAACATTATAATGGACCTGAACAAAAAGGGTGAAATGAGGTGGACTGGATAGAACTAGCCCAAGATTGGGAAGGGTTGGTGGAGTAATTTTAAAAGTGCGGCAATGAACTTTCGAGTTTCTAATGCCATGGCAAATATATAAGTATATTATTGTTTAAGAAAATTTACAAAGATATTAATTCTATCCCCAAAAATTGATCGAAATATGCGCTAAAAGTGAATAAGCCTGAACTATGCTCTTATATTTAGTATGCAAATGGTATACAGTGTTTTAAATTTTTATAACCATTCATGAATTTAAATCAACCCTAGAATATTCCATATAATAAGCTTGTAAACCTGGGTATGAACCTATTTAATTTTTGACAACACATTTAATACTATTCACCCAAGCCTTCAGCCCTAATTGTAACTTATACCCCACCTGGCAACGAATTAGGATATATGACCTCTTTAGTCGACCTCCCCAACTACTGATTCATGAGGTTGAAATTTAATTTAACTATATTAAACCAGGTGTGTTGCTAAAATATAAATAAAATACATCCCAGCAAGGTAAATTAAAAAAGTTAATATTCAAGCAATAAGCTTATTCTCGTGAATGTGTTACATAACGTATATGTTTTTTTGTAAATGGTGTTGTGAGGAACATATTTGGAAAAATAAATTTTGCCTTCTTTAACACTAGTTATGTGAATATGGTAAACTTAATATTATATTGCTTGGCAAAAATTGCGAAAATGAGAGTCTGGTGCTTTTAATTTTAAATATCTTGTTATTCATACTAAGTTTTTTTTATTGAATATTAAAGTTAGCAAGCCTAAAATACTAAGATATGCAAATATAATTTTAAGAAACTGCACTGACACATATTTGTAGTGAAGGTGGGGTAAGGGGGTCAAACCCCATGAAATAAAAAATATCTTCATTGTAGCTGTAAGAGATTGATACCCGACCTTCCTACTCATAGTCAACTTTGCTAGGGAGAAACAAATTTTTTACTCTTGTATTTTAAATTAATTTTACATTTGCTGTATTTTAATTTCCAGGAAATAAAAAAATGAGCATTTTACAAGACTTTGAAAGAAGCAAGCGTTTGTCAACCTAATCTAGATGGATGATGTTGAAACTAATTTACAATATTGCCTTTCTTCCCTATCCTCTTCTCTTTTCTACAATCTCATTTAGATCAAACAGATGGCATTAGAATAAAATAAACAGTGAATGAAAACACAATTATCCAAAAAATACTAATAGCTTTTCAATTACGTAAATAAAGGTAGCCAAATACAATCGATATTCTTGATACAGATCTGTACAGAAAAGGTATATTCTTCCTTTCATAAGTATTATTTGATAATTTTAATAATAAATATTAAATAAATCAAAGTATTCTTACGGCACAGGTACATACCATAAATAAAATAAAATTAACATATAAAATGGTTTTTTGTTTTTGAATATTTTCAATAAATTATAATAAACTATTTTATTAAATCTATGGGAAACTAGTTTTTTTCTACTTCTGAAGGGATTCAAAAAAATTTCAAATCTCATATCGTCTTGGCTGACATTTTTACTATATAGTAAAGGTTGATCCACAGTTTATCATCATTCGTAGAGCTCGGTTTTCAAACCATTGGACGTGTAAATGATAGTAAACTGGCTTATTAATTTAATGCATGGATATTTGAGAATCTTCAAAGCTTTTATAACGCGTTACAGCTGCCTGACACAGGAATCTGAGGTTACAAAATTCAAAAACAATATAATAAAAAACTATCAAAGTTAATTGAGAGAGCCTAACATAGGGTGACCATTAGTTCCGGAATTTTCCGGGACATTCCCGGTTTTTGGTATATTGTCCCGTATAAGTAAATGTCCCTGTCCCGGAAAACATCTTGTATTCTTAAGCAGAGGACACTAGCGAACCAAATGTCGTCGTGAACATCGAAAATTGGCCGACGCATAGCATGTTTGCTTGTGTGGGTGAGACTGCGAACGTAATTTCAATTTAGTTCAATGTTCACGACGCGCTCCGATCCACCCGGAGTCGGTTTTGAGCCCGCGCATCAAAGGAATGTTCAGAGTGCGGTTAGGCATAGCGTGGACTGTTGCCGAACTTGTTTCTCTCCCCCACACCCCACACACACTCTGTATATTTGCTGGTGTTAATCGAGGCGGTACATAATTACTGTCACAGTGATCAACATGACTGATTGGGATAGTGAAGAGTATGTCCTGCAATTTATCGAACATTAGCATCAAAAGCCCCTTCTTTGGGACCTATGGGGAAAAGTAGGGTGGGCAGTATTGAACATAGTGGGACGCTTGAAAGTTCGCGTTGTGTATAACCCGAACGGGCAGTAATACGCGGTGCTAATAATAATAATAATAATAATAATAATAATAATAATAATAATAATAATAATAATAATAATTGAAAGTTAGCCAAGCGGCCTGAGCAAAAATGTTGGCCATTTCTGCCGTGAACACGAGACGGAGTTCGCGATGGCGTGCGGTTCGCAAGTGTGTACTCCGCTTTTAAGAGTTTTTTAATTTTTAAAATTGCCGCACTTAAAGACTACTTAGGCAATGGTGATTCTGGTGAAGATTTTAACTAAGGAAATTGAATTGAATGATGGAGCTGTGAAATTTTTTTAATGAGGTAGATAAAAATAATCAAAAATGCATAATTTTAATTACTTATTAATTTTGATTTCTTAAATATGTGTATATTGTATTAATTGCATTTGAAACTTTATATATTGTCGAAAATATAAATAAGTAATGTATTAATTGATGGTTGTAAATTAAACAAACAAATATTTTTTAAATACTTCTCTTAATTTTTTTCAGTCCCAGATTGACGTGAGTAGGTAATGGTCAACCTACTCTAACATAGCTGTTAGCTCTCACGTAAAACAAATATATGTTAATTTTATTAGAAACTGTGATTAAAACAAACCAATTGATTAATTTTATTTTAAATTAAACTGATGTGTGTAATCTAATTAAATTAATATTAGTTTCATATTATGTGGTATTCTCAAAGTTGTTCAAACGTCACCGCAAGAGCTAGCCATATGTTCCCAAGGTCACAAAGTACTACTATCTTGCGATTTCAGAAGTAAGTCTTACACTTAAGTTACCCAAGAAGGTAGCAAATTTACCTTGCTTGGTTCTACTATGGTGTAGCTTAAAAGATAGAGCCATAGTCTAATCAGGCAAGGTTAGATCTTACATGAAAATTAGTGTACAGTACAGATTCAGTCGCAGCCACTTAACCTGGATAATAGTTACATGACTACACACTAACTAGAAATCTCATCGAAGTGCTTTATTCTGCATTCTTCTCTTAACAGTGAATTGGGTCAAATTTAAATTATGTTTTTTATTTTAAAGTTATTATTTTAAAATTAATTGAGTATATTTTTTAAAATTTCTTTGAAACGATTTCCCTCGTCTGAACTCCAATCTTTATAATCAAGATTATAGGCTACTGTTTAACGGTGCGAAGCCTATATGGAGCCGTACTACCTATCTAAGCTACGTACTATCCGTGGACTGAGATGGACACTTAAAAATGAATGATACATGCCCCTATGATCGAACGGTCCAAGGCGTCCCTCTCGTAATAGACTAGACTACTGATGACGGGGAGATAGGGATTCGAATCCTTGTTGGATATACTGAAATTTTTTCTTCTAAATGGTTTTACACACTCCTTCCACGCAAATATTAGTACACATCCTCTAAATTCAACCTTCTTTGTCCCTAACATATTAGCGTAATTAGCACATATGCCTGTAGCCCGAACGTGTAGTGAAACGCGGTGCTTAAAAAAATGAGTGATGCATTACCCTGAGCACAAGCCAAGCCAAGCCAGAATAGCCCAGTTCTTTGTGTTGGTGGGCTGAGTAAAATATGATGGGTTAGATTTCCATACAAAGGTCTCATTTTTAGCATGTGTTTGAATCTTTTATTATCTTTTCGGGCTATCCGCATTTAACTATAATAATGGGGTACGAGAGAGAAAGGTGGAATAAGGATGAAATATGCCTGCATTATCTTGATAGGGGATTGGGAAACTATCTGGGAGGGGGGGGGGGGGGAGACCGGTTAATTTGGCTGGGATTCGAACCTCGGCCTATCCGCCACGGACAAACCAAACTAGCTAAGCCTGACATTTAATCCACGTGTTTTCTTATAAGAAGTAAACCACATTGATGTAGATCGAATAACCTTGTATTCAGTACTGAAGGATACTAGATTATTCTTCCATTGCATGAGCAAATTCAAGAATATATTATACATTTTGTTTCTTTGAAATATCGCAATAATAATTTCAATGTTTAATTAAAGAATGCAAGCAGGAACGAACAATTTAATAGTAGTTATGTTCATTCAAAAACTGCTATTTAAATTTATGTTAAGAATTGTGTCATGTTCTTATCGTTACTACAATATTAATATCTCTCTTTTGATTTAAAGTTGACATATGTCTCTTAGAACCTCACCTTGGATTTGATGTCGATATTTTTATTGGATGATCAAGTTAAACAGAAAAAAAGGAATACGATATTTAATAGTACATTAAATTCATAGATATATTCGGTGTAGTTGTCGACCTCGGTGGTCTTGGGGTAAAGTGCATGCCTTCTGACCCGATGTTCGTGAGTTCACACCCAGACAGGGCCGATGGATATTTCTTGAGCGATAAAAATCCATACCACAACTTCCTTCGAAGTGGAAGTAAAGCCGTCGGACCCACATCGGTTGTGGCATGTGAAAGAACCCTGGTAGGGTTGTGAAAATACCTTTCCCAACAAAATTGGTAGGCTCTTTCACTCTCGCTCATAGAAACTATCGTATGGTGATTTAATCAGTCGGTTCAGAAAGTGCACATAAAATACCTTAAATAAATAAAATAATAACCGTTATTCACTTGGTTTAAGACGTCATTCTTTTAATAGATGTAAAAAAAACGCCCTAGGTAGACCCTACTCAATCGAATAACTTAGAATTTTAATTTCAATTTAATTGATATGAGCTATTAAACGAAACAGTTCGTACTCTTTCCTTGCAATTGCTGGTAGGGCCTACATTTAAAAAACTCATCCTACTATCTTATGTAAAATAGAACGTGACCGGCCCTTGTACAGGAGCAAGCCTACTTAGATAATAAAGCTAAGAATATATCTCGATAAGATTAGTACTATCTATATTTATGTATCATTATTTTAAGTACAAAAAACACTTTCCGTTACTAAACTAATTTACATTGTTATTTTAAATCAGAGTCCAATTATTAATTTGTTCGTAACTTTGATGAACTGTAACATTTTGAAGTGGTTTGTTCATAATCTTCAAGTGTTCAAACATGTTAACAAGAAAACCTCTTCACTTTCAAGTAGGTATATGTGCTAATTCTTTGAGAGGATAAAATATTTTGAGTGATATTAGCGATGTGCAAATACATATTTTTTACCGCTATCTGTAAAACTTTTTTTTTTTTTTACAGTCGGTGACTGGCAAATGTATATACAGTCGAACTTTGTTATAACGATTACCAGTGGACTGACAAAATTTCCTCGTTACAACCATTACTCACTATAACAGTGATGAGTTAAATATACTAAATTTTTTAATCCTCAATAACTTGATAGATGGCTACTGATCCAAAGGTCCTGTGTTTGATCCGCGGTGTTTCAGAATTTTTCTCTGAAGCAGAGGGTCTGGGACGGAGTCACACTCAGCCTCCTGAGGACATATGATGAGTTACTTGAATACATATGTAGCAGCTGTCTATACAACTGAGATTAACGGCTGATGGTTTCGATGTACTGACCACACGACTCTCTCTATCCGCAAATGTTGGCACTAGAAACATTATATAAACAAATATGAATTTAATAGCAAACCTACAATTATTATTCTTGCACCATATCGATTATGTTGAAGAGGTGAAAGAAAACCTTTTACCTCTTACCACGTACTGACTCACGAATAATTTCGACTCTTTCGCGACTCAAGATACACTTTCTTGTTTTTAGTAGAGTATACATGATTCTGACGGAAGGATTCGTTTCTAACCGATTTTATAATCATGGCGGCGTCCGGGTTAAGTGCTGAAGCAGGGCTGGAGGCTATCACTGGAGAGATGCGCCGAGTAGTCTCCAAGGACAAGGAAACAATAAGTGTATACCCTGGTTGAGATTTCTTTTAAGCTGAACGCTGGGATAAATAGATCTTCCTCAGCTATGCAGAGGAGTAAAGAGGATTGCTTTTCAGTTGTGAAGAGGAGTGAGGAGGATCTATGCTATAGGCCTATATATACATTTTTTCTTTAGCGCCGCGTCTTATTGTCCAATTGGGCTATACGCTTATATCGGGCCTACTAATTACACTAATTGTTTTTAGAGCTGAGGAAGGTTATATTATAGGTGGTGTACCCGAATTTGCGTGGAAGGATAATGGAAAATTATCTTGGAAAAACCACCCTTTGTACACTCGACCGAGATTAGAACTTCGATCCCCCCGTCATCGGCAGTCTGGTCTATTGCGATAGTAGCGCCTTAAACCATGCGGCCACCGAAGGTGGGTTAATCTATGCTATTCCTATGGGAAAAGTTGACTCCGTTTGTTCTACAGAATTCCTCAAATATGATGAAAAAAAATACTTGAGCATAGTTTTTAAAATTAAATTCCCCATTAAAAATATGAAATAAAAGCCCTTCGTGTAAAAGCATCGAGAAACAACACTAATCACGGGAGTTTTTTCACTAATAGTTTCTCTAGCTCAAGTAAAAAAAATTGCGCGTAAATTAAGACAAAATGTGTCAGCGTTTTTCTGGCGAAGAAAAAAATAACATAGTAAGCCATCCCATTGCACTTTGTCGAGGTGAAAACCTGGTATCCTATATGGCCGTATCCAAAGGAGGTATATGGTGGAGGTTTAATATCCCCCTTATCCCAAATGGCAAATAAAATAATATAGCAATAATTTTAGATAATAAGCGGAGCTAAAATTAAATTAATATCCATATATTACCTATATAATGATTATTGTTAGTGGGTTATTATTATAATTATTGTTGTTTAGAGGCGCGTTGACACATGCAGGCCATTAATGCCTTAAATAATTATTAAATTACATAGAAAATCACCATAGGGAGAACAATATAGATAATACACCTTCTAGAAACTGCAGGCTATAAACAACATTAAATGGACAATATAAGGCTATAAAAGATAGTCTAAATTTTAAGAACTACTCTCAATATAAGATAAAGTCCATTTGAAGCATTTCTTAGGAGTGGAACTCAAATAATAGACGTTGAAGTATTCGCCTGGCGAATAAAACGCATAAACAAATGACTACTTCTGAACTGTCGCGTTACAAAAGGCGAGTTGGGAAAATAGGGGCATATTTGCGAAACTCCACCAAAATCTGATACACACTAAGGGGAGCATCGTGAAGCACACATGGGAGGGGGGATCCCCTCTCAATAAAAACCCATGGGTCAGTGAAGTATGCCCGACGCGAAGTCTTTTGTCACGGCGACCTCCTCCTCTCTTTTAGATTTCCGTATAGAAGGACACCGCGACACACACGTTCCTAATGGGCCGCAGTTTGTTCTGAGCAGGGTCGAAACCCACTGCTCGTTTGTTAGTGAGGAAACTCTTACAAGGGGCAGCAGTAATTTCTATGGAGTGTTGTCAATTTGTACTGTAAAGAAAGTTTTTCTTTTACACTTTTTAAAAGTTCTAGTTATATTTTTGTTTCTCTAGATTTAAAAAAATAAAATTTATAAAATCAACAATTTATTGTTTGAAGGATTTTTTAATTAAAAGCATATGTAAAAAAAATGAAAATAATTTTATTTTTATTTATTTTATTCCCTCTGACAACCATTGTTATATTTTTCCTCCTTTTCCCCACCTCAATCTTGGTTACTGTCATCTGTACTTTGCTTTTTTTTTTTTTTTTTTTAGTAGACAGTTACATTTTTCAAATATGATTCAGGAAAGTTCAATTTTTGTTTCAGGTAAGCACGACTGTTAAATCAATCGACTAGGTTGAAGATGGCAGTTGGAAAAGTTGGTCATTTATCTTTTAGTCACACCACATTGATTCAAAGAAATCTTCAACCTAAAGTTAAAAGTAACAAAAAATACATTACCTTCTTGGACCCACTATTATCAATACGCCATATTCTATTTTGTAGGTTTCACCATCACATCCAATTTCTATTACAAAACACACTCAAGACTTTATTAGATCTAGTTGTTTTTTTCCTAACTCGCTCGCAACATGAAGTCGGTCGTGTGTTCAAATTCTGGTGGGTAAAGTGTACATATTACTAGTTGGCTAGTTTATTTGATGTTTATTTATTGTTGGATTGAGACTATATAAAATATGTACCGCAAGGAAGTCAATCATCTTAAGGGCCAGATTCATATACTTAGTGCGCCTCAAGTGCGGCTCGATACAAAACACAAGACAACACCTACTTATACCAGAATGGAATGGGCCAGTTTCATATGCAAAAATGGTCTATTTTATTTGATTCTAGGTAGGTTTGGGTTTGAGCCTCAATTGAGGCGCACTCAGAATTACTATGAGACTGGTCCTATTCGTAGCGATCAACATAGCTGAGCTAATACTTACCTACGGTTTGGATCTGAGCAAATTTGGGCTCAGTTGCAGGATAAGAAAAACTCACTCTTGTTCCTTTCGTTAAATTAGGCGATATAAAGTTCAAGAAGCTATCTCAATAACTGTGACAGTAATATATATTAAAAACACTTAATTATTTTAGTGCATATTCACATTGTTCACTTCTTTGAATTAAAATAAATGTTTTCTTAAATTAGTCAATATTCACATGATTACGGTTTTTAATGATTATTTCTTAAAGCTTACGTTTTCAAAATTCTTTCAAGACCCATTATATCATTCTTCACATACATGTAAATGAATCATTTTGGCGATAATAATCCATGAAAAAGGTTTTATTTAAAATGTGCTTGAGTCCTGTTGCAATTTTTGGCGTAACGATGCTAGGTACATACTATTTAGATTATTTTAATTAGGTACGTGACCATTTGGTTAAGTTTATAATTGGGATTTTGAAGGCATTAAAATAAACTGCAGTTAAATTTACCTGCATGGATGAAGCGAAACAGTGAGGTAAAACCATCTTAATTTTGCAGGTACTTTGGTTTACCCTGAAAAGTTAACAAGCTTACCTTGCATAGCTTCATTCTGGCGCAGCTTATAAGTAAGGTCATAGTCGCCTCGGTGGTGTAGTTGGCTAACGCGCTAGTTTCGTGTTGAGCCAGATTGCCGAGGACGGGGAGATCGAGTTTCGAATCTCGGTCGGGTGAACTGGGGGAGGGGGGGTTCCTAAATGGTTTTCCACTTTTCCTCCACACAAATGCGGGTTCACTTCCTCTAAATTCAACCTTCCCAATTCCTAATCCACTAGCGTAATTAATACTTAGGCGTATAGCCCGAACGTTATATCATAATAATCCAAGACATAGGTGGGTGAAATACGGACCATCGAAATAATTAGCCCCCCATCAAATGGAAAAAAACTTTTTAACATGTCTCTTTTTTTACCTAGGAGGTCAAACTTGGTAGTCTTGGGATAAAATGCTTGCCTCAGGACCCTATGATCGTGGGTTCAAACCCTGCCGGAGTAGACATATTTTTATTGAGTGATAAGTCCATAGCACAACTTACTTCGGAGGGGAAGTGAAACCTTTGGTACCATGTCGATCGTGGCACGTAAAAGAACCCAGGAAGGTATGTGTTAATACCTTTCCCGACAAAATTGATAGGCCCTTTCGCTCTCGCTCACAGAAATTCTCGTGTTCTGATATAATCAGTTGGTTCAAAAAGTGAACGTTAAATACCTTAAATGAACTTTAAATAAAAGACCCAGGAGCAAGGTCGATGATCAATCGCGACTCATGCGTATAGCCCGTACGATTAGTAAGACGTGGTGCTAAAAATAAGTCATAGGTAAGGTCAGACAAGGTCAAGGTAAGACTGCTATCTTTCAGGGTAAACTGAGTGTACCCTCTTTACTTTCTCACGACCCCTCTAGCAGAAAAAGTATTGTGATCGTAAAAATAAAAATATAATTCAAGAATTTAATGGATATTGACGTTTCATAACCCACTAAACCCGTAAATGTGTTTTTTTGCGACGCTGTCTGTATGTCTTTCTGTGTCTTGGCAAAGAGCCGGAACAAGTCGCCGATCAAGCTAAAACTTGGTATACAGGATTTTCATAAGGTTCCCCCCAAGGGGTTTTTGAAATTGGATGTATAGCCATAAAATTAAGGGTGGCTTACTGAAGGAGAAAAAAGAGAAAGCGGATTTTGAGAAAATCGATTTAAAAAATTGATTAAAATTCGTATCTAGGCACTGTTTAACATTACAAAATAAACTGTAATCCACATTTTTCCATAAACATGACTTGAAAAGTACTTAAATTGGTGGAAATGCTCAATTTTTTATCATATTTCCGAAGCTATTTGAGATACAAAATAGCTTATCATTGTAAGGCTGTGATACTATTAAAATATATTTTTATAAAACCAATAGTTTCCGAGCTATTGGAAAATGTATTTTTTTAAATTGAGGTTTGGGAAATGGGTAGTTTATTGTTATGCTCTTTGATGAATAGGGATTCAACGTTTTTATCAATAAGGTACTGTAAAAGTGTATAGACCCCTATTATTTCATTTATCCTCCCCCTCCCCCCCCCCCCCCCCATCATTTTTCTGTAACAATATCTTATTTCGTTTTACGAATCTTAAGAGTTTAAGTAAATGTCTCCAATTTTACTAGGAAAAGGATAAAGTCTGTACGGTGCACCATACCATTTATTTTGCTTCGCGTCTTACTAATCGTACGGGCTATACGCATGAGTCGCGATTGATCATCGACCTTGCTACTGGGCCTTTTCTTTAAAGTTCATTTAAGGTATTTAACGTTCACTTTCTGAACCAACTGATTATATCAGAATTTCTGTGAGCGAGAGCGAAAGGGCCCATCAATTTTGCCGGGAAAGGTATTAACACATACCTTCCAGGGTTCTTTTACGTGCCACGATTGACATGGGACCAAAGGTTTTACTTCCCCTCCGAAGTAAGTTGTGCTACGGAATCTTATCGCTCAATAAAAATATGTCTACTCCGGCTGGGTTTGAACCCACAATCATAGGGTCCTGAGGCAAGCACTTTATCACAAGACCACCAAGCTTGACCTCCTGGGTCAGAAGAGACATGTTAAAAAGTTTTTCCATTTGATGGGAGGCTAATTCTTTCGGTGGTCCGTATTTCAACCACCTATGTCTTGGATCAATATAATATAACTTATTTAGTACCGCGTCTTACTACCTGTCCAGGTTAAATACATATGTACTAATACGCTAATGAATAAGGTATGGGAAAGGTTGAATTCAGTGGAAATTTACTTGCATTTGCAAGAAGGGAGAGTGGAAACCTAATTATGAAAAACACCGTTTAGTCTTTTGCGAGAGTGACACCTTAGACCATTCGGCCACCGAATCAGGTATCATAATTATTTGAACAAGAGCAATAAAGATTTTTAAGAATTTGGCCTATATTCAAAAATAACGAATTATTTTAGACACTTTCAAAGTTCGAACCCAAATATTCTATACCTAGAATTAATACCCCTATATTTAGAAACACCTTTCTTTGCCATTGTTTCGTGACGAGTGTTTTAGTGTGAATCAGTAAATCAAACCGCTGAACGTAGCCCACAGGGGAGAGCTGTCTTGAATACGGGCGGCTCATCCTAACTTTGAAATGTATGCGCGAGCTCGACAATGTTGGCATGTAGCCACGTGGCTCGCTGTGTGCCAGTATGCGGCACTGATGCGTGCCAATGCCAATACTGCAGATACCTTAGTGGCGTAGTTTAGAGATAGCTGTATTACGGATCTACGCACACTGCACCGAATAGGGGGGAAGAATCTTCTTCGCTTCTATAGAAAATTTGACTGGGGGACAAAGTAGTTTGGAATCACAGTGAGCTTGATATATACAGATATTAGGAGACGTCTTTAAATTATGTAAGTGTTGGGGGGAGGGGAAGGGAGGGATTCATCTTACGAAACTTTTTTTTTCTCAATGTTTATGGTGAGACAAAATTAAAAAAAAGCTTTTGTCAGAAAATAAATTTATTAATTATATAATTTCACTTGTATTTCATTCACTTATGATATGCTACACCTATTTTTTCTGCAATTAAAGTATTCTAAAATTTCACATCACTCATTTTATTACCAATCCTTAGGTCTAAAAATAACTAATGGGTAAAATAATCTAATTTACCAAATCGTAAAAAAAATACGTAGGATACGGGGGGGAGGGAGTGGTGGTGACAGAAAAATCTTACGATCCCTTACGTGGGGGAAATGTGGGTCCAAATAATGAAAAAAAAAAAGCCTAACGTACTTTAAGGAAGTTTCTTATAGCCGCGATGACACTAGGCTGATCTACCAACCGCTGGTTGCTGGCCGCTGGCCGCTGGCCACTGCTAGCAGCCATCCAGCAGCGTAGTGTGAAATAAAAACAGTAGGAGTTTCTGTCAGCCTGCGAGTGTTTTGCCAGCGGCTGGTAAAGTTGGACATGTTAAACCTTTGCCAGCCACCAGCCGGCCACGTGAATCACTCGCCGCTGCTAGTAGCGCTCCACGAACAAGTCTCAACTCCCTAGGTGTCTGGAGAGGGATTATACTGTATTATTGTTTTAGTGTTCGCGGTAAATAGGTTCTCATTTAATGAAACAAAGTGGTCTGGGAAGGAGTTGACGTCATTTTTTCAATTGATTTCAAAGTAGGGGTTAATCTAGCTATGTCTTATTTTTGGTTGGATCAGCTTAAGATTTTGAATACCCTTGTTTATTAGGGTGCCGATTTCGAATTTGCTATCTCTTTTTACATAAAATGCTAGGTCGGAAACTCTGCACGCTTCACACATGAATACACCCTAGCCAAACATGATATTTAAAGCAATAATATTTTTCTGATACGGCCGCATAACGGCTGCATATTAGGGGCAGCACCACACAGTGGAAGGGACATAGGCATAGTGACAGAGGAATAGGTGTGTCTCTTTTATTTTGAGGAAAAGCATAGTCATGGCGAGTTGGTTTTAAGTAATGAATTTTCTGAAGCTGAATTTCAGAAATATTTTCGTGTATTTAAAAGTAAGTTTGGTGAAATTCACAATTTAACTGAACTTATCAAAGGACGTGAATGTAATGCTCCATATCTCGTCTTTTAACTTCGTTCTCACGTAATCTTTGTGCTCAAATGGTGTCATTATGCACTGGGTATTCTTTTACAACTTCTATCACCTGCTCCATGCTTGATTGTTTTCACAGTGACTCTCCAGAGGAAACTGACCCTAGCACAAGAGTTGATTCCTCCGTTTGCCCTCTACTCTTGTGCGGTGGTGCCATGTCCAACATGCGGTGCCTTGTTATATCCTATAAAGCTCACATATCTCTTGGCAAGGTTGCTAAAGCCTAGGTCACACGGGATTTAGTTTACTAGCATCTAGTAAAATAAATGAACTAGCGGCTAGTTGTACTAGCTGCCAAGTATTTTACAAACGGCTAGTAAAATTAAACATGTTCAAATTTATTAGCGTTAGCCGACGGCAAAAGGTCACCTGACCGACTCGTCACTAGCAACTAGCGCTCAACTATCCCCGTGTGTGCACCGTTGTAGCATGTTGAACCGGCTGTTTAATATCTACAATAAAAATACCATAAATATAAATAACACAATGATTACAAGTGCTTATGTATCCAAATAATATGTGGCAGGTGTTAACTCACTGTGGATTTATGTTGCCGGGAAGCGCCCTATCTCCAGGAAAGCTGCCCCAGATGACCGAGCTGGCACCAACAGCCATTAGACGTCTTACTCACAAGCCACGCTTCCAGAAAAAGGCAGATAATTTTTTCTCTGGGCGCCACACCATCAAAGAGCGCTAGTGGTAATTCAGTGTAATTATTGCAACTTTCCCCCCTTTCCCCCTTAGATGTCCTGATGCTAATCTGTCCCCGAGTAGGTCAGTTCCGTTACTTTATAAGCGTCATTGCTCGCTTCACATAATATATTCTCTTGTATCAATTCGACGGAGGAAGAACTATGACGTAAACCTACATCACAGAAGAATCCAACTAGTGACTACGACGTGTCAGGCGTAGATCTCACAGCCCCGTCGCAGAGGAAGCCTCTTCTGAGACTTTTAAGTATCTACAATTTAGAATCTTGATTATATTCTAAACTCTTCTTTGCTATGTCCATAAGACATAGTTTTTGTGTCAGAATGTCTGACTTGATTATCTATGTCCATCAGACATAGTTTTTTGTGTCAGTATGTTTGACTTTATTTTCTTTGTCCATCAGACATAGTTTTTGTGTCAGAATCGCTGACTTTATTTTCTATGTCCATCAGACATAATTTTTGGGGTATAATGTCTGACTTTATTTTCCTATGCCCATATGGCGTAGTTTAGATTCAAGGGTTTAATGCTCTATTTAACTAGGTTCAGACGACTTTATATACTGGGTCAGTGTGTCTGATTTCTTTTTCTAAGTCTTTAAGACATAGTTATATATATTAGGAAATAATGATTCCCTAAACGGTATGACCACGTTTAGGATCTATTTATGGCGAGTTAAGGTTATCTAACGTTTTCTTTAATGACATAGTCAGGTCAGTGACAGATAGCAGTCACTATTGTCTCTTTTTAGTGTATCTATTTACGGTGCGCAACCTGTGGGAGCACTACTAGTTTGTGGCCCGCGGGGACAGTGTTTTGTCTCCGGCCCCTATAGGCGTCGTTTATATCAAGTTATACTAATATTGTTTGTACTATTTATTGTGTGTCCTAGTAATGGGTGGAAATATAAATATACTATTGAATGCCCAGGCAGTACTTACTAGGAATTGACCGGCCATAGTGTCTTAACCGTGTAGATGCCTGATTGCTCGCCATTTACTATTTGTAAAGTGCTGGTTCCTCTTCAAGTAGATTTTTCTTTGGTTTATGTAACTCTCAGTGGAGCTATATAAAGCTAGCTAGCTTGTATAACCATTCTCATAGTAACTCTATAAAATTAGGATTAAATATTTCTTGTTTTCATTCACTATAATTTCACTATTATTCATGAATAGAACTTTCAGGTTTTAGTCTGGGATTAGCTAGGCTGGATTGTCTTTATATATTGTGGATTAACATAATATTACTATTTGTTGTACATCTTTGACTAACGCTATGTTGAGGCAGATGCTCCTTCGTAGGAGAATGAGCGTTGATCCTGATTTTAAGAGTTTCTAAACTAAAATATATGTTCTATCTTACTTCTGTTAGTTCCTTTTCATCAAGGTGCGTATTTCTATTCCTGCCTATCGGGAAGTATACGACTATGATAACTTAATACAGTTATCTTAAATAACAATGGACTGTTTGAATTAAAATCCATTTAAAACGTATGTAATTCTATTTCTCTTGTTTATATTTTATTAAACCGATTTGTTAAACTTATATATTTCTCTTAAGTCTCAGCCTTCCCAAAACTTCCTTATTTAACTTTGTTTGTAATTGTAATCGTCACTTATTCTACTTAATGGGAGAAACGAGGATTCACCATAAAATGGTTCTAGTAATAATAATACTTAATAATACTTGGCACCGCCTCTTACTAACCGTTCGGGTTGTACGCTAATAGTTCTAGTAGAAATAGTGCTAGTAGAAATCGAATACATGCGTCTCAAAACATCACGCCTAACACCCGAAGACGACATTCTAACATAACAACCAACCAGAAAATACTGTACTAGCCTCTAGTTTAACTAGCCATATACCTGATTCTATGGCCGCATGGTATAAGACTTCACTCTCGTGTTAGACTAGACTGCCAATGACAGGGAGATCGGGACTTGAATCTCGGTCGGGAGTACTAAGAATAGTTTTTATAAAATAGTTGCTCTCTTCCTCAACGCAATTTTGGGTACAATTCCTCTTTTTTCATACCTTCCTCATCCCTAACTCATTAACGTAATTAGTATATATGCTTATAACCTGAACCGGCATTAAGACGTGGGGCTAAAAAAGAGGGGACTGAATTATATTCACTCGGAATGGTATCCATTCCGACAGTTTTGTAATAAACTGCTTTTGTGAAAATCCTGAATTGTATCCACCTGAATTATACCCACAAAAACTGGAATTGTATCCACTCGGAATGGTGTCCATTCCGACAGTTTTGTAATAAACTGCTTTTGTGAAAATCCTGAATTGTATCCACTTGAATTATACGCACAAAAACTGGAATTGTATCTACTTGGAATGGTATCCATTCCGACAATTTTATCCAACTGAATTATATCCACAAAAACTGGAATTGTATCCACTCGGAATGGTATCCATTCAGACAGTTTTGAAATATACACCTTTAAGAGACAACCTGAATCATATCCACAAATGGCCGACTTGAGGTTTAACAGAAGGAACGTTTAACGTAAAAGCTTTGTCACACTTCTGGTGGAGGGCAGCAGGATGGAATCTTCTTAACTTACTACTTGTATACTAGAGTGCAGCCAAATCAGTATGTTAATTCAATCAAATTATTTAAATAACTTTAAGTAATTATTTGAAATTCGTAGACTCCTATAAAGTTGCCAACATTACATAGAATATTAAAAAGCATAGCGTTCTAAATTATTTCTGATATCCAATTAAACACATTGCTGTAATTAGTTTTTATTTTACTTAACAAGTATTGTAGGGTAAGGGATGTACTGCAGAGGATATTCATATCCTAAATCAGCCATTCCTGCTTGATTATATATTTTAGGGGAACATAAGTTAAACGAATGGACATTAGGAACACCTTTAAGAAAGTATAAACAAATTGTTTACAGTCAACATTGATAACATTTTACTCTATTTTACTGTTATTTATAGATATTGACTATCTTTGTATTAATATTATCACTGTTCACCCTAATTTTTATTTTTTCCTTGAGGATGCTTCAAAAATTCATTTCTAATCAGATATAGGTGAATTTAAACAAAGTTTGTCATTAGTGCTCTAATTCTCTTTTCAAGTGGGCTGTAAAAGTATTTTCTTAAACTTGAAGTATTCATCCCCTTTAAAGATTGCAGTGCATACTAAAACATTAATTTTCAACCTTATTTAACTTGTAAGATTTTTTTTCAGGTCAATATATTGTAGATCATGTATCGGCTTCTATAATTTTAAAAAGAAAAACCTTTCATTTTATTTTCCAACAGACTTTAACCACTATGTTAAAAAATGAATATTGAAAATCTAGCTTTAATTTATTCAATTCTAGTGAGAAATGAGACACTTTTGATGAATTCTGGCAACAGTTTTATTAATGGGAATTGGCAGCACTGCTTTGCTCACTTCCTATGCTCAGTGAGCTCTAGTGATGGGACGAATCGAGTAATAGTAGTCGACTACACCTTTTGTGTAACGTAATCGGCTTTACACGATTCTTCCAGAAATACTCAAGTAAAATTAGTTGGGCCCTGTTCTGCTTTTAGTTGCTCCTTTTCTTTATCTTCAGATATAATACACAATATTGGTTGGTATGTTTAACGTGTTGTTTTAATACAAAATCTTTTTTCTCATACAGTTCATTTTCCAGTCATACTCTTATCAGCGCACGATTTAGAACAACATTCAATCCCTATTCGACATTTTATCAATAATACATCTATGACAATATCGGGAATGTAACTCAGAACACCTAGCCTAGTTGGCACACGCATTACCAACTGTGGTAGTGTTGAATTTATGCTGGGTGATTCGTTAAAGTTTAGAGACCCAACCTGATTACTAACGGTGACAGTATAATGAGTGTAATAATCCTTAGACCGATCGACCCTCTAGTGAGGGTAACAGATTTCTTCATTCGGAAGTAAATAAATGTTATGGTAGTGTATTTATTGTGGCTGCACATAAAATATACTCTGAAAAATTTAATATTGCCTCGGCAATTACAGCACAATCCAGTATATTAAACTGTACGAACGAAGAAGTATAGTATTATTAATTTTGATGTGAATGATAAAAGCTGACATAACTCTTCAGTGTTCAACGTCACAACTGTCTGAGAGTGACACGCTCTTCAAGACTGGGTATGGTGCCAATCAAGATAAACCCTCTGCAACTTAAAAACGACACCATAATAAATTAATATGTTTCACAAAGAAACTTGCACTATTATTTTAATACCAAAAACATAATATAGATATACTCATTTAAAATCAAAATAAAAAGTTTCTTAAGAGACAACATTTTCATGTATTTTCTCACTCCCCCCAAAACACTTCAAATACACTGAAGAGGGCAAGAGGGAGGACTGGCAGGCTCCAAGCGGCCCTGCGCTAAAATATGACGACATTCATAAATACTACTGAAGCTATTTTTCTGCGGAAGCAGAAGTGTTGAGGTAAAGCATTAATTGTATTTATAACTGTATTATTGGTAAATTGAGTTACATTATCAATGAATAAGTTGCTATTCCCCCCTTTGGTGGCCGCATGGTCCAAAGGTATCACTTTATTTATAGACTGGCTTGTTGATGGTGGAGAGACCAGGGTTCGAATCCCGGTCAGGTTTACCGAGGATGGTTTTTGCCTAAAAGGTTTCTCACTCTCATTCCATGCACATGCGGGTGGATTACCTCTCAAATTCTTCCTTATTACTATCCCATTAGAGAAGTGTACTATCCCATTAGAGAAGTGTTTTGAAACTAGTAGCCAACAGACCCCACATGTATTTTATACTTTTATATTACTGTGTAACCTGCAGTCACATTTTTAACATAGTGGCTAAAGTCTGTTGGCAAATAAAATGAAAGATTTGTCTCTTTAAAATTATAGAAGTACATACATGCTCTAAAATATATTGACCTAAAAAAAATCTTACAAGTTAAATAAGGTTGAAACATAATGTTCTAGTATGCACTGTAATCCTTAAAGGTGATGAATACTTCAATTTTAAGAAAATACTTTTACAGCCACTTGAAAAGAGAATTAGAGCACTAATTACAAACTTTGTTTAAATTCACCTATCGATTTGATTAGAAATGAATTTTTGAAGCATCCCAAGGAAAAAATAAAAATTAGGGTGAACAGTGATAATATTAATACAAAGATAGTCAATATCTATAAATAACAGTAAAATAGAGTAAAATGTTATCAATGTTGACTGCAAACAATTTGTTCATACTTACTAAAAGGTGTTCCTAATGTCCATACGTTTAACTTATGTTCCCCTAAAATATATAATCGAGCAGGAATGGCTGATATAGGATACGAATATCCTCTGCAGCACATCCCTTACCCTACAATACATGTTAAGTAAAATAAAAACTAATTACAGCAATGTGTTTAATTGGAAATCAGAAATAATTTAGAACGCTATGCTTTTTAATATTCTATGTAATGTTGTCAGCTTTATAGGAGTCTACGAATTTCAAATAATTACTTAAGCTTATTTAAATAATTTGATTGAATTAACATACTGATTTGGCTGCACTCTAGTATACAAGTAGTAAGTGAAGAAAATTCCATCCTGCTGCCCTCCACCAGAAGTGTGACAAAGCTTTTACGTTAAACGTTCCTTCTGTTAAACCTCAAGTCGGCCATTTGTGGATATGATTCAGGTTGTCTCTTAAAGGTGTATATTTCAAAACTGTCTGAATGGATACCATTCCGAGTGGATACAATTCCAGTTTTTGTGGATATAATTCAGGTGGATACAATTCAGGATTTTCACAAAAGTAGTGTATTACAAAACTGTCGGAATGGATACCATACCGAATGGATACAATTCAGCTCCCCCTAAAAAACAACTAGCTAGTAGGTCATGCCAATAAAAGCAGCTTTTATTAACGGCCTTTAAACTAGCCCCATGTAACCCAGGCTTCACAGATAAGCTATTTTTCTGTGATAAATCACACTCCCTCTCACACACTCTCACTTTCTCACACTTTCTCACCCACGCTCTCAATTCACCACTCTGTCTGTCTCACACTTACGCTCTCTTCCACACTTTCCCTCTGCTACTCTCGCTCTCTCTCACACTGTACACACACACAAACACACAAACACACTATCAGATTTCATTCTCATCCATAGAAGGTTAGGTCTGTAATTGAATACTTAACCTATTTGATCGAGTTGATTACGAACGAAATACATTTCCTCATTAGGTTGAAAAAATAAACGATTTTTTACTTTCATCCTATCATGGGAGAGCTATCATAATATCTGCAAATTTTGATGTTAGGGCAGTACTGTCGTGATAGTTCCTAGAACTATCGCGCCACTGTCGTCGTGCACACAGTCACGTAGGCACATTCATGTTGGCTGGGTGTTATTTTCAGTGAAGTTTTCAAGCGTTGGGCGTGTTATGGTCATTTTGCTGTTAAGTTTGTCATGTTTTTTCTACACCAATTGAACGATTTTACGTTTACATTTTGGGGATATTAACCAATACCCATATTTCTGAGAAAATACAGAGCCAGAGTTCAAGATAAAAGAGTCGCTGCTGAATAGACACTGCTTTTGGCCTTTGGTGTACCTACTAATAAGGAATTGAGGGATAAAATACAACATATGTGGTGTATGTATAACAGGGTGACTAAAAATACTGGAAATATACTTGATTTTATTTTTGATACGGGAAATACTGGAATTTTAAATCAGATATTGGAAAAATATTCAGCCTTTTTACTTTGAGTGAAATGTGGGATTAAGCATTTTGAGACCCCTGATACTATTTGGACTACTGATAGTTCTATTTTGACCACCCCTCAATTACTCCACCTCTGGTCTATCTTGTTTGCCACACAATTAGTTGACAATGGTATATTACATTAAGCAATTTTGTGAAGAATGAACTTCTGACAACAAAGTTGGGATTCATGCTGTCATTTTCACTTGAGTTAGAGCAATTTCTCACCGAATATCAGAGCAATTAACCTCTATTGCCATTTATGTTTGCAGATATAAATAAACTATTTGAGCACTTTATGAACAGAATTGAAAGATGCGATGTAATAAATTCAGCAAGTACTTCCAAAAAATGGTTAGCTTTTGATTTAAAGAAACAATCCAACATGAAATCACTCCCTACTGTAGATATTGGGTTCTCAGCATCAGCAGCTTTGAAAGGAATTAAAGACATCAAGATACTTAAGTTCAGGAGATATTGTCAAAAATTCCTAGTTGATCTCTGCAACAAACTTTTACATAAGTGTCCTCTCTCCTACCAAATTGTCAAGGGTGCTAGTTGTCTCTCTCCCGCAGTCATGCTCAATCCATCTGTTAGGACCTATAGGATAACTTCTGCATTAGAAGTCCTACTAGACAAGAAACAACTTTCTAGCGTGCAAGCTGATGTTGTAAAAAGAGACTACTCTGACTTCGTATCAAAGCAAGAAGTTATTGACTACCTTAAACAATTCACTTCAAGTGGTGACCAGCTTGATAAGTTCTTCATGAATATTTTTTCTAGAGTAAATGCATCCCAAGAACTACAATATTTCAATAAAAACATTCTTGTTCTCTTCCATAGCAATGCAGCCATTGAGCAAAGTTTTTCTGTGAGTAAAGAATGTCTACAGGACAGCCTTATTGCTCAATGTGTGACTTATGATGCAGTCACTGCAGCCGGGGGACTTCTAAATATGACAATTTCAAAAAATATTATTCATGCTGTGAGGAATGCATCAGTAATAAGAAAGAAGTGCTTTAAAAGAAAAAATATTTAAGCATACTTAAGTCAAAAAAGAAAAACAGCACCTGAAGAAATAAGAAAATTAGAAGTGAAAAGAAGAACTGTTTTGCAGAAAGCAAAGAAAGAAGCAGAAGTATTAGAACATGAAATGCAAAAATTGAAAAAGTTTTGTGTTTGAATGAATTCTAACTTTTGTCTACATTCTAAAAAAATATTTTGTTTTTGGGTTTTATCATTTTAATTTTTAATAATGTTAGGTAACTGCAATTCTCTTTATTTCCAAGTAATTTTTTTTCAACGTAATATTTTTGTTGGTTATTTTTTATTGAAAATTCTGTATCTTTATTTATATATATATATATATATATATATATAAAACAAATTCATTATCAAAAATATAACTTGTGGAAAGTATCTACTGTCAAGGGGTGGTGGGGATATTTGTTAGTTTTTGTGGTAGAGTAAACTCCCTGGCTGTAATCATTTTTGAAGTTGCGCCACCAAGGCTGATTACTTGTACCTTTAAAGTTCTATTAGTTAGGTGAAATGACCTACCAATTTTGCCAAGAGAGGTATTTTCACATACCTTCCAGGGTTCTTTTACATGCCACATGGAACCAACGGCATTATTTCCCCTCCGAAGGATGCTGAGCTATGACTTTTTCTTGCTCAAGAAAAAGCCTTCGGCCTCTGTTGGGTTCGAACCCTCAAACATCGGGACCTGAAGCTAGCACTTTATCCCAAGACCACCGAGGTAGACGGTGGCATAGGTCATTCAAAGAATGTAATGTGTGTGTATGCACGTGTATTAAAGATGGGTCGGATCCACCTTTTTTCAAATCTGAAACTTCCTTTTGCCATCAAATCCTTAAATGTAAATTTGAATTTTAGAATATATCGTAAGCATAAGTGTTTAACTTCCCAATAGCTAGGATTTTTCCCTTCACTTCTGATTTTGTTTACATTAAATGGTAAATTAATGATCTGGGGTTTGGTTTTTAGGTTTTTCTATTATTATCTTGGTTTTAACCACAATAAACTATTTAACTATTTTAATACCTTTAAAATTAAGTCAAACATATTACCTATTTAAAAAAATGATTATGATTTATGTCTTGAAACCATGAATATTCCTGGTAGGTTCTAGGGTCCCATCCTTAGTATATACTAGAATATATGCGTCAATTTACTTGATTCTTGATGTAAAAATGTTTAACTATGACAGACCTAGGCCTACCCTGTCTTTTTATTATTTTATAATTTTGAAATAAGGATTGTTTGTCTCTGAGTGCCTTTCATATATACTGGATTTCTTAAAAAAATACTGTAAATACTTGGAAATATACTTGAATTTCAAATTAATATTCAGGTAGATATCCTGTATAATCATGACATTTAAAAAGTAGAAAATTCTCAAGGGACCGGGCAAGGAAGGGAAAATGTCTATAAACCTTTGGCTACGGCTTCAACCACTTCCACTTCGGACATTTAGCTGTTTAAATTGAAATGATTGGCTTGAATAAAGCTGTGTATAAACACGCCCTATCATTAAACTGAACTATTCACAACTTTCATGATATCCACTCCCACCAAAAAACTATCGCCATGTGAACTACGCTCACTGATTATAATTCTTATCTAACCTCTCCAATCGTCTTTAATCTTAACTAAAAATAATGCGGCAGTTAAATTGAATGAATTAAACATTATAATGCATTTTGAGTTTGCTGTTAACAATCCCGAAAATATATCCGCCTTCTCTTTACTTTTTCACAAGAAAAATTTGTAATATTCTCAACGACTAGTGTTGTAAAGAAGGAATGCAAACACAACACAAAACATTTACTCTATACTTTTTACAATGTTTGTCGATGTGTAAGTATGCTTGTTAGGAAGATAATTCATTATCAAGGAGGTAGTTTGGGCGTACTCTCATTTTTATTTTATTACCTCCATAATTATAGTCTACAATCTACATTATCCATAGAAGACCGAACAAATTCTCTCACTGAGTAACTGTGAAACACCATGGTTTCGATTTGGCAAAATTGGCACATAATCAATCATCATTAATCATCTTGGAATTTCATGATTAATTCGTGTCAAAGGGTTAAACAAGATAGGCCTACCTTGGGTACAAACAAATTACTAAAGGATGAGTATGACATCATAAACATAAACATGAAAGATCATGGATGTTCTACATTAAAACACCCAGCTAAATCCGATCAACAGATTATTTCGGTTATCCCTCGATTGTTTATCGTGTGCACTTAAAGTCAATTCTCTCTCCAAATCATTAGTAACGCAAGGTTATGTCTTAAGGCCTTTTTTCTTAATTTCTTGGCTAAAGAAAAATTAATCTTTCTAAGTATATTTTTATTCATTTTGTTGTTAGTCAAATCATGTATAAATAGGCCTACGGGAAATTTCTGAAAGAACTGTAAAATTACCCAGATATCACAGAGTACCTTCCATTCATCGTGTATACTTTCAAATATTTATATACCAAGAATAAGCAAGAAATATACAATTTCTCCAGTTGTTAAGATAGTGAATACAATTTCAATTTACTTAACAATATTTAACCCGAATAATGTTTGTTATGGCATATTTTCAAGAACTTTATATTCCAGTTGGCATATTAAATATCGTAAAACAAGCTTTGCATATGTTTTATACAAAACTTAAATTTCATTGGTAATAGTAAAATCTATTCAAATTAATTTAAATTTCGTCTCAATAAATCGTGATTTCCATTCATCATAATTTATGTAATAAGGTTAGACTAACAATAATGTTTAATCTAAATCATCAAACTTTTTGTCTCTAGCTTCGAGACATTAATTAATCAAACTCTATAGATGGGATCTATATTTGTATATATTATCTTATCACTGAAAGAGTACGCTGAATATGTATTACTCGTTCATCGAAAAGTCGACCAGCGAGCTATTTATATTCACTGACTTATGGAAATACGAGTATGTCAGAATAAATTTGTACCCTTCGTTTATCCTGAAAGGGGTCAAGCTTACTTTGCATTTCCACTATAGAGTAACTTATAAGATGAGTAATACTGTAGTACATCAAAGTAAGGCTGCTACCTTGTAAATATAAATTGAGTGTACATTGAGATCTTTTCAAATACATGTATTATATAATCAATATCTTTAATCGCGTTTTTATTTACTATAATGTTAACATATTCACTACAAATTGGAGCTTGAGAGATGATTTTATTTGATAATGATGAGAATGAGGGGATGACTGAAATAGTTAACTCTGGAGGATCAGGAACCATTTAACTTTTAAAAAAACTTACATCAACAAGTCCCAACAGACACACAGGAAGGCTCTCTCTCACACAATGTTAACTTGCCATAAAGAGTTAGGCTTCTCCTCATTGTTAAATTGACATAAAGAGTTTTTCTTTTTCTCATTGATGAAGTTTTATAAACGGTTTAACTTTTTCTCAGTGCTGAATTGTTATAATTAATTTATAATAATGTTTAGGTTTATTTGGTAAGAAGTAATAATAATAATTGATAGAAAGGTTATATTTTCTTTTTTATTCCCTTCTCCTTATTTTATATACTTTTCTTCTATGACGATGACATGTTTCGAAGATTTTTCAGCATCTTCAAGTATTATTTGTATTAAATATGATTGATTCTACTTCATACTATTGGAAAGTTTGTGAAAATTTTATCTAGTCTAGTAAAATTTTCACAAACTTTCCAATAGTATGAAGAAAAATCAATCATCTCTAATACAAATACGACTTGAAGATGGTGAAAAATCACCGAAACATGTCTTCGTCATACAAGAAACGTATATAAAATAAGAAGGGGAATAAAAAATAATATATAACCTTACTGTCAATTATTAATTTAACTTATCAATGTTAAATTACCATAAGGGGTTCTACTCTTCTCGTTGTTGAATTGTTATAGATGGAATATTTAAAATTCACTCAATATGTTATATTATATTAACCTCTCCCTACTAAACTTTATAAATGTGTTTAAAAAATGTTATAAATGGGCTATCTTCTTATTGTTAAATTGCCATAAGTTATTCAGCTTTTTCATATTGATAATATTTTATAAGTGGCTTATCATAATAACTTTTTTTCTGACTAGCTTATAGTGAAAATTGGTTACAAATTAGCTTCATCCCTTTGTTATAGCTTTGCTTCAAAATACAGCTAGACTCGACGTTAAACTGATCCTCCCTGCTAATTTTGATTTGTATTACTCTTTATAAATGTAAATGGCAAGGTTAGGTTTGGTTGAAATATGTTAGATTTGTTTATGCTTGGTTTAATCTTCTCTAGCAAATATCTTATATGACTTGAAATCTTGTTTGCACATTTGGCACCTTCTGACAGAGACTGTCTGTCTCTCTTCTTTTTTTTCCCTAACACCTCTCGTCTAACAACGAAAACTTTTGATTGATTAAAAATTGACATTCTTTCAACGTAACTGAAATGTTTTGTACGGGTGCTAATTTAAATGCTACTAATCTTCACAATAATTTTCTTCTTCTTTAAAAAAAACTATTTTAAGGAGGCCGTCTTGGTCAGCGATAAATTATCAATTACTATCAGGCCGTACGGCTGAAAATAAAATACCCTGTTTCTTTTCTGAAACTACTTTTCTCTTCTCTCTAAGCTTACTCTCCCGTTCACCCTTAACTCTACAGCCACCCTTTTTCATGTCACTAAAAGAGGGGAAATAAAACTATGAAACTTACCATCTCAAGGTAAATTAAAGCTCACTACTAGTTCTCAAATATCTAAAAAATATATATTTTTTGATTCTATCAAAATATTACTGTATTTTTTCGAGGAAATCTAAATTTAGAACCCTTTTTCATCAATCCTAGTTTCATAGCTCCACAAATGCTCTTAAAAAGTCGTTGAAAACGAGCTTATGCCACATTTTCATGCATTTATAAAAACTTAAATTATAGCGTTGTTAAGGAAAAAGAGTCCTGTTGGAATCCTTAGAGTTTCTTTTGGCGTAAACCATATTTTGAAATAACGCATTGTATAAATAACTATTAAGCTAAAGATGAACGTCTGCGTGGCAATTTCTCGATTACCGAGGCGGCCCATTTAAGGAATTTAACACACCTCTGCTACTATCGTTTAGGATCTCCTGATTTTAGTGGATTATGAACCATCCATATCTATATTACGCCTATAAACGCTCCACTTTAAACCTTTAACTTGGCCAATAATGTGAATCTCTTGAAAACTGGGAGTTGGAGTCAAAAAGCAATAAGAAAATTTTATTCTGGCAGTTTATTTAACATATATATTAGTGGCGCCCCGCAACGATATATTTATTAAAGCTATCTCTATAAACAAGTCTTTATAATTCATTTCACCAATGTCTTAAAATTGTTATATCAAATCAAGGTCTTAATAGTTGTATTTTTCTATATAATATCTACGAATCTTTAATCCCTCGTATATCATAGGATTTAAGGGATTTTAGCTTATAATCTCTAGTTTTTAACCATGGTGTTAAACGTCCAAATGAGAAATGAATCGCCACTCTCCCTAAATATTTTAATAATACTATTTCAAGTTTTTTTACAGTATTCAATTGGTAAAAAGGACAATAGAACCCGTCCTAAAATTACATAAAATATGTAAAAGACGACAAATTATTATTGGCTAATCGCACTGGAAACAGCATGTCGAGGCTATTTTTTTTTCTCAGGCCCTCGTGGTTTTAGCATTTGGGACAAATCATGCTCTGTAAATGCCTATAGTAATAATATATATATATTATTACTACATGCATATATATATAATATAGAATCGAACTCGAAATTTTGGCGAATCTCGACGTTTCATGACCCCTTGAATTCGAAAAAGTGGTTTTTGAATTTCCGTCTGTCTGTCTGTCTGTCTGTCTCTCCGACTAGAGACTAAATAATTTTACCGATCGGGCTAAATTTTGGTATAGTGTTTTAATAGGGTTGCCCCGAGAGGTTTTTGGAATTGGATATCTTAACCCTAAAATTAAAGGTAGTTTACTGAAGCATATAAAGAGAGAGAGTCGATTTTCTCAAAATCTGCTCTTAACGATTTTGTCTAAACTTCATTTCAAAACATTTATAAATATTCTAAACAAAATGGCTACCCTCAATATTTAGGCAAAATTACTTTAAGGGCTCCAGTCTGATGCGTAAATTCTCATTTTTTTTTAATCATATCTCCGAAACTATTTGAGATATGAAATTACTTATCATTGCAAATATGTAGATCTATTTATAATACAAATATTTTATTCGAAACATATCTTTATAAAACCAATAACTTTCAAGCTATACGCATATATATATATATATAAAAACTTTTATATATATATATATAAACTTTTATATATATATATATAAAAACTTTTATATATATATATAAAAACTTTTATATATATATAAACTTTTATATATATATATAAACTTTTATATACAGGCGCGGATTCTGGGGGGGGGGTGTCAAAGGGTCAGTTAACCCCCCCCCCCCCCCCCCCCCCCGTGAAAGTTAGAAAATTAATACAAAAAACAAAATGAAAGTTCAAGATTTAGTAAGAAAATACAACACACATAAATTTTTTAAAATTTTTAATATTTTACCGCGTAGCCACCTCTTAAGCCGGGTCCACACGTGTATTATTCGTCCACATTTATTTGATGTTGGATATGACTCACACAAGTGTTAAAAGAAATATTTTTTCTTGTAAGAATATTTGTCATTCATAGCGAGTAACGAACACTGTTCCGCATAGAGACGGTATACTACCACACATCAAAGAAGACTAGTAATTGCCTGAGAGTAGTTCATCTACCTGTGAACAGCAGGAACGGCGTAACTGTGGGGGACCCTGCCCCCCTGGAATAAATTCGCCTCCCACCCCCCAGATATATTTCAAATCCTCTGGTATTATCGAATATGAAGCTGAAACATAGCTTTAATTAAACTCCAAATGTCTTCTAGATGCATTATATTGTCAAAAATTCGCCGTAGAAGACCGCTTCAAATAACTATTTAGACTAGAGGCACCTAACTGGCAGAAAATTTCGGGGGAGGAAAGCTCTAAATAGCTTCCAAGGTCATCCAATTTTCAAAAATGTTTTGGGGAGGACAATTCCAAATTCTGAATTTTCTGAAAGAATTCAATTTTCATAATTTTATTACTGGAAGACCACTTCAAAGATTATCTTATAGAGGTATCTAACTATCTTAAAAATTTAAGGTGAGGATCTCTAAATAACTTCGAGAGGCATCCAAATTTCAAAAATTTCTAGGTGAGCAACACTTTAAATGGCCTATAAAAGAATCTAATTAAAAAAAATCAAGTCGAAGACTACTCATAGTTTCTAGAGTGAACCATTTTTCAAAAAATTGTTGGAGGGTTAATCCAAATAGTTTATAAAAACTATCAGATTTAAAAATAACATGTACGGAACTTTGCACGAACTTTCTCGCTCTATTGTTTAGAAATGGAGATAATTACTTAAAATTCCTAATATAATATACACTCGCAAACATGAGAACAAATTGCGCTAGACATACATAAAACATTTTTTATTCATGGTTTTAAATTACATAATTTTATTTTTAAAGAATGAACGTCTTCATTTGTATATTTGGACCTATAAAAAATATCGATATTTCGTCCCCGAGGGCTAACATTTCGTATTAAAATTTTGACTTCCGATTAAAATTTTCGTCATTTTACAAGAGGATGCATATTTTATGGTTATCGCATTGCTATTAAATTTATCTCTTATAAATTTTGACCAATAAAATAGTTAATTATTGACTATTGAGTCTAAAATGATAGAGATAGAATCGTTATGGCCGATTTTGAGAAAATGGAATATTTCTCTTTTCATCCTCTGGTAAACAGCTATTAATTTTAGGGTTAGACAGACACACAGACAGATGGCGTTGCAAAAACAACTTTTTAGGGTTCGGGGGGTCATGAAACGCCGACATCCATCAACATCTCGGGCTAGATTTTTTTGACGGTCGTAATACTTTACCTTAAAGTGTTGGCAAAGCTAAAAGAAAAATATATTTGTGTATAGCTTGAAAATTTTTAGTTTTATAAAATATATATTTTAAGTAAAACATTCTTATTATAAATAGATCCACATGTATGCAATGATAAGTAATTTTTTATCTCAAAGACTTAAAAGATAAAATTAAAAATTAGAATTTACACATCAAACAGGAACTTTTAAAGTCATTCTGACGAAAAGTAGAGAGTAGCCATTTGGTTTGTAATATTGATCAAACAATAGAAATGAAATCTAATCAAAATCGTTAAAACCGATTTTGATAAAATCGATTTTTTTTCTGTCCGCCCTTAAGATAACTACCCTTAATTTTAGGGTTGGATATCCAATTCCAAAAATTCCTCGGGGTAAACCTATGAAAACCCTATTTACAAATTTTAGCCCAATTGGTAAAATAATTTAGGCTTTAGCCTGAAGTACAGACTGACAGATAGATGGACAGACAGACGGCATTGTGAAAAATACTTTTTAGTGTTCGGGGGGTCATAAGACGTCGACATCCATCAAAATCTCGAGTTCAATTTGGCGATCACAATACTGTAAGTTAGCGATAAATTAAAAATATTGATATTGGGTTCCCATGGGTCAACACTTCGTATTCAAATGTCTAATTCTGGTTTAAAAATTTTACATTTTAATGGGTGTTGCACATCTCATGATTATTGCATTGCTATTAAATTCCTCATTTATAAATTTTACCAATAAAATAGATAAATATTGACTATTGAATATCTCAGAAACTGTTCGTTTTATAAAAACATATTTCATATAAAAGATTTTATTTTTAATAGTACTACAATTTTCAATCATAAGTTATTTAATATCTCAAATAGTTGCGGATATACGTAAATTTACGCATCTCTAAAGTACCCTGAAAGTTATTTTCATGGGAAAATGAAAATAGCCAGTTTATTTATAATCTTAATCAACGCCTAGATACGAATTTTATTCAAAATTGTTAGAGCTTATTTTGTGAAAATCGATTTTGTCTCTTTTCGCTTTTTATTAAACTACTCTTAATTTTGGGTTTAAAAAGACACACAGATAGTCGTAATTGCAAAGACCACTTTTTAGGGTTCGGGGGGTCATGAGACGTCGACGTCCATCAACATTTCAGATTAGATTTTTTTTACGGTCGCAATACTTTACCGTTAGTGTTCGAAAAGTTAGAAAAAATATATATTTGCGTATAGCTTGAAAGTTATTGGTTTTATAAAAATATCGTTCGAATAAAATATTTGTATTAAAAATAGATCTATATATTTGCAATGATAAGTAATTTCATATCTCAAATAGTTTTGTAGATATGATAAAAAAAATGATAATTTACACATCAGACCGGAGCCCTTTGTCATTTTTCAGAAATATTGATAGTAGCAATTTTGTTTGGAATATTTATGAATGTTTTGAAATGAAATTTAATCAAAATCGACTTTTTCTCTTTTTGCCCTTCAGTAAACTACCCTTAGTTTTAGGGTTAGATATCCATTTCCAAAAACTCCTAGTGTAGCCTATGAAAACCCTAGATACCAAGTCTTAGCCCGATTGGTAAAATAGTTTAGGGTCTAGTTGGAGGTACAGACAGACGAAAATTCAAAAACAACTTTTTAGGATTCGGGGGGGGGGTTATGAAATGTCGAGATTAGTCAAAATTTCGAGTTCGATTCTTTTGACGATCACAATACTTTCTCTACCTATAAGATAGCGAGAAATTAAAAAAAGCAGAGGATGGCCACGGTTTAAAAAATACACAAGATCAAATGCGTGTACTTCCTCCAAAGTTTACCTTACGTCCCTATTCCGTTATTGTATCTATGTAAATATCTCGAATGGATAGCAATACGTGGCGCACAGAAAAATCTATTGATACATTATTAGTCCTATATAAGTTTGTTGGTCATAAAATATCATATTGTTTTATGGCCCTCGCTTAAACTTTTTTTAGCGCTATGTCATACTACCCGTTTAGCTCCTACGCTAGTGTACTAATTACGCTAATGTTCTAGGGACGAGGAAGGTTAAGTTTAAAGGAGGTGTAGCCGCATTGTCATGGAGTGGGAAACCATTAAGGAAAAAACACCCTTAGTTCATCTGACCGGGATTCGAACCCCGAGCTTAGTCATATTCAATCCAGTCTATTGCGATAGTAATGCCATAGAACTTGCAGCAATCGAAGTGGAGCTCAAGCTAAGAATCAAAATAACTTTTTTTTCCCCTAAATTACAATCTTATGACTCGGTACGGTACATAATAAACTTTTTTTTTGTATCCTTGGCAACGATATAATTATTTTTTAGATAAAAATAGCACATCACTATGTGTTTATGTCTTTAGGCGCTTTCCCACAACCTCCAAAATACAGTAAAAACCTTTAGTCCGAAATTTTTTATAATCCGAACATGATTTTCGAAAAATAAAAGAAAAAATTATGATTCAAATTAACATATTTGAAGTTAAAAGTTAATTGTCAGTAGCAGCGATAGCAAATAATCAAGTTTAATTTAACTTAAAATAATTACAATATTGTAAAAAGAAATTTACTGTAAATGTTAAACTACAGAAGACATTACGTGCTGTCTATTTTTTAAACGAATGTAAATTTTACGGACGTGAGGGAACGCTTACTCAGTGTCTCCCAGCAAACCCATCCGTATTCTTCTGCTTAATCCGAGTTTTTGCTAATCCGCAGTAACTTCAGCCCCAATTAGTTCGGAATAACGATGTTCTAATGTAATTTTTGTTTTTAGTTAAAGTCCTAATTATGTAAATGTGATTTTTTTCACATGCCATATTTATATCCTTCCTAGCTGTTTTGTTATCTAAATTAATTGTGTAAGGATGAAAACGGTAGTTTTTAACTGAAATACACTCGCATTTGAATGGAGGGAAAGGGGAAAACCATTTAGTAAAATACCCTTCACTCATGGGTTTCAAACCCTGACCCCCCTGTCAGAGGCAAACCAGACCAGAAGTGGTTGGCGTCGTAGCTATACTAATGTATATTAATTACGCTAATGTGATAGATATAAGGAAGGTAAATATTGAGGGAATGCATCCGAATTTGCGTGGAGCGAGAATGGTAAACAATCTAGGAAAAATACCCTCACTACATTTGACCGTGATTCGAACCCAGGAGTAACAATCATAGTCAATAACCCTATTTAATTTTTAACGAACAACTCGCATGACCTCATGAAAGAAATGCTAAAAGATCGATCGATATGGGTAAGTAGCGTTTGTCCTAGGACTCGCGACGAGACGAAGATGTTGAAAGGTCTAAAAGAGATGAAAAGAGAACTTAAGAAGATGGTGGGATAAGGGAGCAAGGGGGTATACCGTCCAGGATCGATCGCCCAAGAGACGCAGCAGCACTGCTGTAGTGTCTACCGCGTGGCAAGGCTGGTGGAACAACCTCATTCGTCACATAATGATCCTATCTTTTCTAGACAAAGCCACATCTAAAGCTTGATTCATGATCACTAAAACCAAGAATACACATTGTCCACGTTGAGCTATCGTCGAACCCGCTCCAGTGGCCGCATGCTTTAAGGCGCTACTCTCACAGTGGACTAGACTGCCGATGACGGGGAGATAGAGTTTAGATTCTCAGTCGGGTGCACTGATAGTGTTTTTTTAAAAATGGTTTTCTATTCTCAATGCAAATGCGGGTACACTTCAACATTCTTAATGCCTAAAACCATTAACGTAATTATTACATAAGCAAATAACCCGAATGGCTAGTAAGACGTGGTGCTTAAAAACGCTATCTTCTAATTATTGGGGTCAGTTTCATAATAAGATTGTGGTGCTGTACCAAATACAAGACGACACCTAACTAGAAAAAATATGCGGAACTTACCCACTCCATTCTGATCTAGTTAGGTGTCGTCTTGTAATTAATGTATCACCCCACTTGAGACGTACTCAATCCTATTATGAAACTGGCCCTTAGATTCATACTCTGTAATTAACACGTGAAGTCTAACTAGTCTTAAACCTTGGTTTAGTCTGTAGCATCTCTTCCTTCTGTGTAAAGGCTCCAGGGTTCGATTACCGGCGTGGCCTAAGAGTTTATCGTTAGTGAAATTGGGCTTTACCCTTCCTACATGATGATTTAACAGTTAGGGGGCTGGGTGTTTTGTCTATTATAAATTTACGTTAGTTTATAAGTACTGTGCTCTTATAATCGGTTGGTTTAGAAAGTGCTCGTTAAATACTTCAAATAATAATTTAGCAAACAATGAATGTCGGTAGCAGAGTTCTCCAGCGAGAAAAAGTCTTAGATATTCGTTGTGTCATTTCAATGAGTATTAAAAAAATTATAGTTTAAATTAAACACATGTATACATATTATTTATATAACTTTAAATAAATAAATAAATAGTAAATTAGGACCAACATCGATAGTCGCTTGGACCAATGCGTCACTCTTGTGTTGGACTGGATTGCCGTTAACAGGAAAATCGGGGTTCGAATTCTGGTTGGGTGTACGGCTTACTAAGGTTTTCCCCCCCATAAATTGTTTCTTTCTCCCTCTCATCGTAAATTCTCGTGCATTGACTTTAAAACTATACTATACTCATCCTTGTTCCATTAGTATAATTAATGTATGCGTATATCCCGCACGGGTACTAAGTAAGATGCGTCAAAAAATAGTAAAAAAATGTTAAATAAAAAGACAAATTAGTAACGTGTTGATCACACTGAGGGCACAGATTGAGAATGATAATTGAAAGATTACAACGAACACCTTACCAATTGACATGGTTAATGAGTTTAAATATTTAGGAACAATTTCAATAACGATATTAGATTGGAAATTAGGAAAAGGATACAGTTGGAAAATACATGCTTTTACTCATTATGTTGTTGACATCTTGTCTGCTGTCAAGGAATGTTAAACTCAAAATATACAAAACAATTATTTTACCACTTGTTCTCTATGGAAATGAAACGTGGTCTCTTACCTTACACGACGAAAACAAATTTAGGGTGTTCGAAAACACGGTGCTTAGAAATATACTTGGTCAAAAAAGGTATGAAAATATGGGTGTGGAGGTGGTTTCATAATGATGAATTGCATACCCTGTATTCATCTCAAGATATATTTAGGGTAGTCATATAACTGTGTTCAAGGTATTGACTGCTAAAGCCAATGGGAAGAGACCGTTGGGAAGACCTAGACACAGATGGGAGGATAACATCAGAATGAACCTGGAAGAGATAAGGTGTAATGAAGTGGACTGGATAGAACTAGCTCAAGATAGGAATAGGGTTTGAAGAGAGGGATTGGATAGAAATAGCTAAGGATGTGATTAGGTGACACACTTTTGTGAGACAAAGAACTTCCGTATTGTTAATGCCAAAGAGTAAGTGTAACGCGGGAAGATTGAATATAAAACGAAAAATATTCAAATAGATGGTAATTTTCTTCTGACTGTTAGAAATGATTTGTTTGCATGTGAATAAATGGTTTTATGAAACCTTGTACCAAGTAACTTCTATATATCACACAAGCTGTCACTACCGGAATAGTTACTTGTATAGTTAATGTGCTTGAATTGAAATCGAATACTAAGATTATCATATTTATATTCTTGACTGGTGGCACTTAAGGTGGAGTGGAAGTGAACGTGAGCTAAGGTCAATGTTTTTGAGTTTCTCTCGACCCCTTGGAGAGAAATAATTGTGATCATAAAAAAATCGAACTCGAAATTTTGGTAAATATCGACGTTTATTGACCCCCTTAAACACAAAAAGTTCTTTTCGTGATGCCATTTGTTTGTCTGTGTGTATCATTGACTCGAGCTGGAACCATTCTACCGATTGGGCTAAAATTTTATATATAGGGTTTTCATAAGGTTCCCCGAGGTGTTTTTGGAATTAGATACCCAACCCTAAAATTCAAGGTAGTCAGTTTATTCCAGGGAAAGAAGAGAAAAATTGGATTTTCTCGAAATCCGGCTAGTGGTTCGATTAAAATTTGTACCTCGACATTGTTTAACATTACAAACCAAATGGTAATTTTCATTTTCCCATGAAAATGACTTTGAGGGTACTTTACTTGAGCAGCAATTTTCGATATCTCTGCAACTATTTGAGATACGAAATAGCTTGTCACTGTAAAGTTGTATTACTGTTAAATATAAAACTCTTTTATTTGATATCTATTTTTATAAAACCAATAGTTTTTGAGCTCTAAGCATATATATATATATATATATTTTTTTTTGTATCCAGGTCTTTGAAAATGAACTTGATTGTTATCCTCTTTGGTGGACAGAGATGTTACTCTTTCTTCTGTTACAGTGTGTATCATTTCATTTGTGCTCTGGGGTGGTGTGTTTCTGCAACATTGAGATTTGTGGAAATAATAATGTACAAAGAGTTTTTGGTAAACTTCTCTCTTTTAAGATAGAGAGAGAAAGACTGTGTGGTGCACGGTATCATCTATTTTAATCTCCTAGCTTTTTTTTTTATATCGGAACGTGGTGTCCAAAGGTAAGAAGGAGCTACTGGCGTTTCAAAATATGTCGCATAGCTGAGGAAGGATTGACCACACTAAAACATGAAAATAACAACGTGGTTTCCAAATATTAGCCATACAGTTCCCTCAGAGATGATATCCAGTGACCTGACAAAAGGGGAATTTCATTTCCACTAATATAAAACATATTTGTATTTTATTTTCAGGTTGTCATTCATTATTTACTCATATATATGACAACGTTTACAAGTACAGATTGAGAATTTGGACAGCTTGTTCTTCTTGTTTCATGCCTATAGTCTTAATCACCATGATCGGAGATATTTTGACAGCAGCTAGTTGAAAGAGAGAGAATATATATTATTCTCCTTAAGACCTACAATGTCTTCAAAGCAGTAGCGTAACAGCTTAAGCTTGGACCCCCCAACCCTTCACAAGGTTTATTTTCGGGCTCCCTTTTCCAAGTCATCTTAACACCTTAATAAATGTCATAAGAAATCATTAATAATCCTAATTAATTACTAATTTATTAATAACACCTTATAATTACTGTTTTAACCTCGGTTTTGTGTTGGGAACCTCATCCGTCAGTCAGTTTGACTGCCTGAAGATAAAAAAATCTACGCTATTTAAAACCTAATGAAATAATAAATGATGTAGCTTAATAAATTTACAACACTTAATGATAAACATATTCTACTCTAAATTGTCAATAACCAGGACATAAGTTATTTGATTACAATTATTTCCTCCAAATATATAGTAATTTAAAGCTCCCTTTCGTGGAACCCTTATACCATTGCCGCCCCCCCTCCCCCATCCTCCCTGCATTGCTGGCCCTGCGGGACTTGAGTGTCACACCACTGCTTCTAAGGCTGTTTGAGAGTATAGCAATCCTCACTATTAAGTTTATAGAGAGATAAAAGTGTACCGTTTATTGTAACAAACCCTAAATTTCAATTTACTTAAGGAACAAAACTTAACGATGTGTTTTACCAGAATAGACCTTGCAATAAAACTAAGTCGAACCGTAACACATTCGGGCCATAACTCAGTCAACTTGCAACAAAAAGCTGCAAGCCATTATATACCGTAATTAAACATGTCGTCAACGCGCAAATAAAGGAAAATCCGTTTAAGTGCAAGAATGTTAAATTAATGTGAGAATTACACGGAGTGTAATGTCTGCCTCGATCACAATAGGTAATCAACCCCAATTTGTCAACAAAAAGGATGTCAATTCCATTCACACTATGCTTTACCTTGGCATCAAGGCGAGTTTACAAGGTTTTCACTTTTTAACTTCTACAGAGACTTTAACTTTACATCATTTTATTAGCGACATTTTTTTGCTTCCTGTTTGGGTTACAACTTTAATTAATATAAAGACACCTGCTTCGGTGACCGCATGGTCTAAGACGTCACTCTTTCAAGATTAGACTGCCGATGACGATGATCGGGGTTTGATCCTGGACGGGTGTACTAAGGGTGGTTTTCTAAATGGTTCTTGTGGGTGACCTGGTGGTCTAGGGGTAAGGTGTCAGACTTCTGTGCTGAGGGTCCGGGGTTCAATCCTCGGTCCCGGCACAGATTTATCTGTTTGCCAAACCCTTCCTTCACCTCTGACAAGATGTGTATTATTCACAACTTGTGAAAGTGAGGAATGCCAGGCCTCTACCGTGGTTCGGATTCCACGTTAAACTGTAGGTCCTCCATTTCATCTCACAATCACCCTACCATTGCATATTAGCGTAAGTGCGTATAACCCGAACGGGTAGTAAGACGCGGTGCTAATAATAATAATAATAATAAATGGTTCTCTATTCTCCCTCTCCACGCAAATTCGGTTAAACTTCTTCTAAATTCAACCTTTCTCATCTTCAACACATTAGCGTAATTATTACATACGCGTAAATCCAAACGACGCAGTAAGACGCGGTGCTGAAATATATATGTAAATGTTTAAGAGGAGGAGGGTTAGTTTTAGGAAGATTCACCATCATTTGCCTGGACAGAGGATGAAAAGAATCGGCAGTGTATTAAGCCAGAATTTAATCTGAATGTTGATTTCCTGGCACAGAGCTGAGTATTAAGCTTGTGACGCACTATTACGGCTCGCTCAGGTTCTATCAGCTAGTCGCAGTTCAGTCCTTGTACCACGCATTGCATCGGAATAAACACTCAAAAGCCATCAGTCATAATGAACATTTCAAACAAAGAGAAAGCCGTTGCGCTGTATTTTACATGCGAATAATGAGGGAGAAAAGGGGGTTTGGGGGGTTGGATGTCATCTGTGGTTCTGGCCACATTAAACTAGCGCAAAGAGAAAATAACTGGCAACTTTTTTTTTATCATTTATTCCCAGATTTTGTGAAAGATGAAAAAATTATTCAGCGTTTATACAATGTTTTGTGACTTTTTTGACACTTTGATGGCTTCGCGATCCTTTGCAGTCCAATCTCTCTTTGCATATATTAAAATAATAATGGTTTTGTTGGTCCTAAAGGAGAAAATACTTCTAATCCAATATGCTCAAATTCTTTTTTTGCCACCCGCCTCGGTGGCGTAGTTGGCTAACGCGCTAGTCGTGTTGAGCTCGACCGCCGAGGACGGGGAGATCGAGGTTCGAATCTCGGTCGGGTGAACTGGGGTGGTTTTTCCTAAATGGTTTTCCACTCTCCCACGCAAATGCGGGTTCACTTCCTCTATATTCAACCCTCCCAATTCCTAATCCATTAGCGTAATTAGTACTTAAGCGTATAACCCGAACGGGTAGTAAGACGCGGTGCTAAATATTATTATTATTATCTTTTTTTGCCACTAATTAGGACAAACTCTAAACAAGCTATCACGGCTCCGTTAAATTTGCATTACTTAGCAGGGCATTTCATTCGGTGGGCTGGTGGTTTGATATGTTTCTTGCTATACCCTTCTTTAATTTATTTTTACCTTGCAGTCTTTATATCTTCAATATTAACTTATCAAATTTGCGCTGCAGTCGGTTAGCTGGAGGCTTGAGGGCTTCCTACCTTGCCACTTCTTTTAGCTCTAATTTATACTATTTCCTCATTCAATGTTATTTTGGCTGGATAATAATACTCGTCATTGTTGCGCAAGTGTCTGCCCAATCGGCTTGCACCGTTACGCTATTGCTCCAGTCATCTTCGAATTCTGGTAACTTTTGCAATGGGATAAAATATCCTCCAAGTGAATACCAGCCCGCACCGATGTTCACAACACGGTCCAAAGCGTCATTCTCTCGATAGACCAAACTGTCGGTAATGGGGAGTTTGGGGTTCGAATCTCGGCCAAGTGCACATGAGTTTTTCCAAATCCGATTTATCTCTTTGGTTTTTTACCATTCCCTCTCCAAGCTAATGTGGGTGACCTTCCTTGAAATAACCTTTTTCTTCTTTATCCCTTAAATAAACTGTTAATAAGCATGGTGTCAAACATTATTATTAAAATAATTGAGAATATTGGAGCGGACTAATTCAAACTAAGCGGACCTAAGCCAATCGGATTTAGCGCGTGGTGCTTTATTCGCTAACGTGCTGTGCTTTCTTGTCTGAGTCGAGCCAAATCAGTGCGCGACAACCTTTGAGCAGACAAGCTGACTGGCGCAGAGCCAACCCTATTGGTTGAGATTTCCAAGGTTGAATAAGAGTGGCTGGGAGTTCACTGCCACTGGGAAGCTGCAAGTATAATAATAATAATAATAATAATAATAATAATAATAATAATAACAACTCCATTGCGCAAACCCGCAAACGAGCTATACCGGCCGAATGATCCGTGGTGATCAGGCCGTATACTAACCCGGTTAGGATCCGAACCAAAGACGCCGGCACGAGTACGACCGCGTGCCGTTAGAAACTCATTATGTATCCTCCTCCTCTCCCCATTACATTCCAGAAGGAAGGATGGGAATACCTTTTTGAAGATAATATTTTAGAAAACTACAACCATTGGACTGTACTGGGATATCAAACCCAGTCTCTTAAGAGCTGGTTACGTTGTTTGAACACAGTTGCACTAATTTAACGGTTCCACCCGCTCCTGTAATCAAGCGTATAAGCTCGTCCATTTAATCTTATTATTTAATTTTCTTGTCACTCAAGAGATCGGGGATTGAATTCTGGCCAGGTGTATTGTGTATTTTTACTTAAGTGGTTTCTCACTTTCCCTCCACACAAATAGTGATACACTTTTTTTAAATTAAACCTTCCTCATCCCTAGATTTCCATGGTGCTAAAAGGAACCTAACTCATATCCAAAACCTTGATTTGATTTTTAACAAATTTGTTTTCAATGCTATTCTAATCTAACCCCATTCAACCACAGGTGCCCCAATGGCCTTATGATTCCCATTTCCTTATTATTTATAGTTCAAATAATGATTTCCGTACATTTACTCTAAAAGTTTACTTTCCTCATCCCTATCCATTAGCATAATTTCTATGCTTATAGCCCAAACTGGTATTCAGACGCGGTAAAAAAAAACCCATCAAGACAGCCCTCGACTCGAAGAAAAATAAAATAGCAATACACCGAAATACTTTGGGACCAGTAACATACTCAATAGTTTGCACCCAACAAGTTTCATGGTTTGAGATTCTAGTGTTGGCTACGTCACAAACGCCGGCCACTGCAGTGTTCATTGTACGCATGCGTCAACGTCTAGTCGCTTCTCTCTCTTACGCACATGAATCTGTTTCTCTCTTTATAAACACACATCACACACACCTCGTCTCTATTCTCGCTCTCTCTTTCACACACCCACACAATACTCTCTCACTTTATTTCGTTCTCTTCCCCGCAAACTTTCTCTGAGCTCCGTGGACCCGGGTCAGAACTTAACAAGAATACCAGGTCAGACACACTGCATTTTACACGTAATGTCAGAAACAGAAGCTTGCTTATAACGCCTGGTTAAAGTTTCGGCAAACTAAACCACTTTTAAAACGTAATTGTGTGATGAGTTTTTTCTAAAAAAAGACTTAAGGTTAGAACAGTTAATTTAGATAGCTTTTCGTAAGCTGGCGTTATGATTTATGGAATAACTGGGTCCTATTCGGAGAGTTGAAGGGCCAACGCTTTATCACTGCCCTATGCATTTGGTACATTTGGATACCGCCATTTCTACACTTTATAACGGGAACAATTTTAGGTTCTTAGAACGTACTCTCTTGGTTGTATGTAATTCTTTTTACATGTAATTAAATTATATATGACCATGACTATAGTTTTTATTTGTAAGATTAATAAATATTTTATTTTACATAAAATTAGCTATTTATTCCCCGATTTTGGTTGGAAGTTTGTTCTATAAGGCCCTATTTCGTACCAGAATCCTACTATAATAGTATTTTGTTAGAATAAAAGGTATTATAGAACGGTAGTAGAAAGTCCATTCCGGAAGGCCTTTTATCCTACCAAATTATTAGTATTCGTTAGGGTTCTGGTACTAAATAAGGCCTTCTAGAACTGGCTTTCTACCAAAATCACGGTATGCATATGACTAGTTCTCTTTTGCTCCACATTTTACTACTCGCCCAGGCTAAAGATTAATCACACTAATGTGTTATGCATGAGGAAGGTCTTCCTTCAGCAAATTTATGAAAACTTGATGCCTCTAGAAGTTAATTTGAGTATTCCTCGCCTTGAATTAAAAAAAAAAAATCGCTAGAAGCTATTTAAAGTGGTTCTCCCTTAGAAATTTTTGAAATTTGGATGCACCTTGAAGCTATTTAGAGTGGTCTTCACCTTAATTTTGTCTGCCATTTATATCCCTCTAGAAGTAATTTGAAGTGGTCTTGTTCAACAATAATAAAAAAAAAAATAATTATGTCTTTAGATGCTATTTGGAATGATCTTCACTTGAACATTTTTGAAAATTGAATACGTTTAGAAGCTATTTGGAGTGGCCCTCTCCCGTCAAATTTTAAAAACTGTATGCCTCTAGAAGCTATTTAGAATTGTTCCTCCCTACCTTGCAAATTTTTGAAAATTGATTGCCTTTAGAAGTTATTTTCAGTTTGATGCAAGTTTGCAGCTTTATATTCGAGAATATCAAGGTGTGACATATAGAGGGGGGGCTAATTTATTACAGAAGGGGCAGTTACAACCCCCTACACCCCATTCCTCGGTTTTGCTGTCACTAATTTGGAGCTACCAAATTATATAATTAGATTTTCATGGTGAGATAATGTAAAATGTTATTGTTGACAAAAAAAACTATTGGAGATGTCGAGAATTAATCAGGGCCTCGGGTCAGGGTCAGGAGCTTTGACCGCTCGCCTAACCCTCTCGGTTTCTTTATTTAGTGCAAGTAGTTCTAGTTCTCATTTAAGTTTTAATAAACAACCTTTGTGGATGTCCTGATTCAGTGGTCAAGTGTAACTGGCTTTAATAGTTTCTTCCCTGTTGTTTGGTGTCGTGACGGACAACTCGGCAAGTCAAGTGACTCCTTTAGGATGTAACAAGAGATAACAGCTGAACACACAAGCTTAGAAAAACGCTAACGAGACAAGACTTTTTTTATCTTCATGGTTGGTTTTTGATACCATGATTCTATAATGTCAGTGGTGCACCCAAGGGTGGGGGTAAGGGGGCTCAAAAGGGGCATTTGACTCCCTTAAGACAGCAAATAAGTTTAATAATAATTTAAATAATCTGAAGGCGAGCTAAAATATTTAGCACTGAAGATGTGTCTAATATATAGGCTATATTTTAAGACCGGGCTTATAACTTAAGCCTAGTACCATTACAAAATTAACAATAATTGTAACCCGATTCGGTGGCCGCATGGTCTAAGACGCTACTCTCGCAGTATCCTAGACCACCGATGGCGGGAGATTGAGATTCGAATCTCGGTCGGGTGTGCCGAGTTTTTTTTTTTCAAAATGGTTTTCTACTCCCTCCACGCAAATATGGGTACACTTCCTCTGAATATAGCCCTCCAAATCTCCAAAAACATTAACGTTATTAGTACATAAGTGTATAAACCGAACGGGCAGTAAGACGTGGTGCTAAAAATTTTTTTAAAAAATTGTAAAAAATAGCACAAATAATAGTTTCGATACATTGTATTTAAAGCCACTTCATTGTTTAAATCAATGTCTTCTATTACTACTAACCATCTTTGACAGGAACATTATTTAAACCTTAGCAGAACAATTTATGTAGGTAGTCCAACAACTTTTTCCAATCTGGCTATTCATTTCAATATGGCAGCCGCTCAAAAGATTTTTCGTTTAATAACTTCCATCAAGTGATTTGAATTTAAAGTTCTAAGCAATCGATCGGGTACTTAAGGCAATTTTTTTAAAAATTGGCACGTATTGTGAGACTAACGTCTTAAATCTCGTTAACCACGGGTATTCTCTATAAGTACTGTGTACTATTGAATATAATTATAGTATTAATTGGTTTTTTGCCTAACTTGATCACTAAGGAAAAATATCGACTTCAAATTCAAGGAAGTATCGAGGTCTACAGTTCACAAAGCTACTAAAGAGTGTAGTAACGATAATAACACGGAGGGAGTGAGGTCACGGAACTACTAGTATTTAGTAAGACTGTATTAGCAATAAGAACATGGAGGGAGCGAGGTCTACTGTTCACGGAACTACTAGTATTTAGTAAGACTGTATTAGCAATAAGAACATGGAGGGAGCGAGGTCTACTGTTCACGGAACTACTAGTATTTAGTAAGACTGTATTAGCAATAAGAACATGGAGGGAGCGAGGTCTACTGTTCACGGAACTACTAGTATTTAGTAAGACTGTATTAGCAATAATAACATGAAGGGAACGAGGTTTATTGTTCACAGAATTACTGCTATTTAGTAAGACTGTATTAGCAATAAGAACATGGAGGGAGCGAGGTCTACTGTTCACGGAACTACTGGTATTTAGTAAGACTGTATTAGCAATAAGAACATGGAGGGAGCGAGGTCTACTGTTCACAGAACTGCCAGTATAGTTGTAGTCATGATTTCTAATTACAAATGTACCCACCTGAGGTTCCTTCATTGGTCTCTTCTTGATGTATTGATCCCGCTTAAAGTATGGGCACTGTCCTCGTGTACCGCTTCTATCCACTTTAAAATGGGCGTTAACACTCGTGGGAACACCTCTTGCACTGCCGTATTGATCACCATACATACTTTAGTAACCACACCCGAATAATTGAAGCCGGAAATAAAACCAAGATCCTCCAGAAAGGGGAATACTGTCAGCTCTGGCTTCACGACTAGTGTAATTGACCTTGGCTCGATCACACACTAGGGACACAGTGTGGTTACCCATCCTATCTCCAGGCGTATCTCTGTGTGGTATTTAAAGTTTTCTTTTCCCCCTCTTTACTTAAGTCCTGGATGGTCCTAGATAGTTTTTACTTTCTCTCGACCCCTAGAAAAGAGGAAGTATTGTGCTAGTCAAAAAAATTGAATTGGTGTTTTTTTTTATTAATGCCGACGTTTCATGACCCACTGAAACTGAAAAAGTGGTTTTCGCGATGACATAGACATAGAACCAAAACCATTTTACCGATTGGGCTAAAACTTAGTATCTAGGGTTTTATAACGCTGCCCCGAGGTGTTTATGGAATTAGATATTAAACCCTAAAATTAAGGGTGGCTTACTTAAGGGTGAAAAGATAAATCTATTTTTTTTTAAATAGGTTGTAGCGATTTTGATTAAAATTCGTATCAAGTCACTGTTTAACATTTTAAAAAAAGTGACTCATTTTTTTCCGGGAAAATGAATAAGCCCATGGCAATTATAGGGTACGTTACATAAGTGGATACCTCCAATTTGATCATAATTTACTTTTTGAGATATGAAATAATTTATCAATGCCAAGTTGTAGGATTATTAAAAAAAAATATTTTTATCTAAACCAATGGTTTCTGAGATTAACCATGGGATTTTCAAATGTAGGTCTGGGAAATTGGGAGTTAATTGTTTTGATCTTAGATGAATACTGATGAACATTTTTTCTCAGTGTTTTCTTGACAGTCTTTATTATTTCTCCATGCTAGTTGGGGGAATCTTCCTACAAAAATGTCTTTTTTTTCACGTATTTTTTGAGTTGTAAGCAAATATCTCAATTTTTCTTAGGCAAAGTAGCAAGAAAATTTGCGGGGCTCAGAGCGGTGGGTATGGAATATAAAGCTGAAAAATGGCCTTAAATCAAACTCCAAACTACTTCAAGATGCATTACATTTTCAAATAATTTGCTGGAGAAGACCACTCTAAATAACTTCTAGATGCATCTAATTGTCACAAACAATCGGGTGAGGAGATCTAGATAGCTTCAAAGGGCATCCAAATTACAAAAATGTTTAGGAGAGGACCACTTTAAATAACTTCTTGAGGTAACTAGTTTTTTAAAGAATTCAAAGGAAGGACTATTAAAAATGGCTGCTAGAGAGAGGCAGCCAATTTTCAAAGATTTGCTAAGGGAAGAGCATCCAATAGGATATAAAAATAATTTAATTCTCAAAAGTTGGGGGGAAGAAGACCACTCCAAATAACTTTTAGGGACATCCAATTTCCAATCATTGGAAGGCAAGTACCTATTTTTTTCTTTTCTTTTTTTTTCTCTTGCCTCTACCTTCCCTCCCAACATTAATAAGGTTCCGTCGCCACTGTTGCTGTGTACCATACCATTGGTTTTTATATCCGATAGATATCTGGTATTGTACGCCACTAGTGCGTACGACATTTTGGTTTCTCTCTCGCCGCGTTTCGAAATATGTTCGGGCGATACCAATTCATCTTATTACTGAAGGTATTCAACGTGCACTTTCTGAGCCAACTTATTATATCAGCACACGACTTAAACTAACTTATATCTAGAATAGACACAACACCCAGCCCCCTGACTGTTAATTCATCAATGGAAGGGGAGACCCACATTTCATCAATGATGAATTTTTTGCTATGCCAGAAATTTAACCTGGGACCCTTAGCTCAGCTCATCAGGCAGACATGCTACCGACTGGTTTAAGTTGTTAATCAAGTTAGTATGACAGAGATTAGGAAGGTAGAGTTTGGAGGAAATATCCTCGTATTTGCGTGAAAAGGGAGTGATTAACCATCTAGGAAAATATATCCCACAGTATAACCGGCCGGGATTTGAAACCTGATCCACCTTTCATCGGAAAATCAAACTAAACGAGCTAATTTTTTTATAAATTTGGTATAATTTGGTTTTAACTAGATAAAAGGATATATTGAGGGACTCTATTTGCTATTAAATCTTATCTTAACATTGAATAAATTAATTAATCTATGAAATTTTTAGATTTTTGTCAAAATCTTGGAGTCTGGTTTGAGCAACCACTAAAACTCGACTTGAACTCGAATTTCCAAGTACTCGTACACCCCTAATATTAATAATTTAGGTATAACTGTTTGTACGGTTTACTATCACTATAGTTTATCAGTGACATAAACTATTTATCCTCTAATAGTATAGGCTACGAGTTAGGTTTATCAAGATTAAGACGTAAGACTGTTAAATTAGGATGACATATTTTTAGGCCCCTTTCACGAAATTTAGTTTAAATAGGAAAGAAATAAACATTAAATATGGGGGTCAAGACAAGTTTACGAATTTCGATAAAATATATTTATACTTTAAATTGTTATCCGCTTATTACTGCTTATTTATGAGGAAGGTAGAAATGTAAGAAAAGGTAAGCTGATTCGCTTGGAGTGAGAGTGGAAAACCACTCTCAATACTACCGGCCGCACTTGAACTATGCACTCACCCTCAAAACTGTCCAGCTGATATTGACACCCTAGCCATCATGCCCACTCTTTTGGTTACCAATCTTGTTATTTTGATTCTTATGTTGAAGTCGCTGATAAGATTGGCAACAGGCCTGCATATCCACTTCACTGGCCGAAATAGCTATTTAATTTCCTTCAAAGCTAATTGGAAATAAAGCTCTTTTTTTTTGCTGATAACTTGATTAGTTTTTTGTTTTTTATGTGTCAAGATTAAGTGACTGATGCATTGTGGTATCATTTGTTTGCTTTTATAACTTATTACCACTGAAAACTGTTAAGCTCGAGCCTTAGAGGTCGTTAAACAAATGTAGCCTGTAATAAAAAAAGAGAACCCAATACACATAAACTAACAATAGGGGTTGCCATCATCAACATTTCAGGACTATTTGATTATAAGTTTCTTTTAGCATCGCGTTTTACTATCCGTTTGGGCTATACGCTTATGTACTAATTAAGCTAATGGTTTTAGGAACTAGGAAAGTTATATTTAGAGGAAGTGTACTCGTATTTGCATAGAGGAAGCGTGGAAAACAATTTTTGAAAAACCACCCTCAGTACACCCGACTGAGATTTGAACCTAGATCTCCCCGTCATCGGCAGTCTAATCTTCTGCGATAGTAGCGCGGTAGACCACACGGCCACCGATGCGAGTTTGATTTTAGTTGACCTAGCCAACTTTAAAACGAGAAATTGAATTATATAATTTCTTACGCGTATTTTGTTATTCCTAAAACCACCTTCAGTTTAAAGCACAAACGAACTAGAACAAAATTAAACAGTTTTTAAAAATTATAATTTAATATATAAGTTTACCTTCTTAGGTGGCCGCATGGTCTATGGCGGTAATCTCGCAGTAGACTGGACTGCTGGTGATGGGGAGATCGGCGTTTGAATCCCAATCGGGTTTTCTAAAGTTTTTTAATTTAAATAGTTTTTCATTCTTCCTCCACTTGAATGTGGGTACACTTCCTCCAAATTCAACCTTCCTGATCACCAACTTGCTAGCATAATTAGTAAATATGCATACAACCCGAACGAATAGTAAGACGCGGTGTTAAAAAATACATACGAGTATGTTTTAGTTTTTCTTTTATATTAAAAAATAGCTATAATTATGATGACACCTTACTTAACTAATAATCTCGTTTGAATTCTGACACTAGTGCTTGTGATTGTACTTGTAATCATGACCTTTGTTCATTCAAAAGGTACTTGTAAACTCGTACACCATTATACACCTTTTAGAGCCACGACCCAATTTTTATGACGACAAACTTTTGCTACCTACCTAGCTTTAATGGTGGGTAGGTGGGAAGGGCATTTTTTAATAATTTTTACCACTTTAAAAAAAATATATTGTTGAAGGATGCTCTTGTTTACAGTTTTTTTTGCATCGCGTCCTACTACCCATTCGGGTTTTACGTTAACGTACTAATTACGCTAATGGTTTTAGGTATTAGGAAGGTTATATTTAAAGGAAGTGCACCCACATTTGCTTGGAGGGAGAGTGGAAAACCATTTAGGAAAAAACTACCTTCATCACACCCAACCGGGATTGAACCACGATCTCCCCTTCAACGGCAGCCTAGTATTTTGCGAGAGTAGCGCCTTAAACCATGTGATCACCGAAGTTGGTCCAGTTTTTATCGATGACGTCATTGACATCCACGTCGATGTGAGTCATGTTAAGATGCAAGGAGTATGATAGTTTGCAGTTGGTTTCAAAATGCGATTTTTATTCCTTTAATAATTGTCTTATTTATTTCCCTAGGTTTTTTTTCCTTTCCAACTTTTTTTTTTATGATTTTCTATTTTCAAATAATTAAAAATTTCCACACTTTAAAATTGTTCGTGACCCGTTCAGAAATCGAATCCTGACCCACAGTTCTGGGACCATTGATATTAGTTTCGATCATAAAAAGTGACCGTAGTGTCCATGAGAAAGAACTGTGAAAGCAACCACTCATGTGATCGACTGTTCGAGGAGAAAGCCTTATAAATACCTAGGGATTAATTTTATTATATAATAATTTTAATCTCATTATGTTGCGTGTGAATTAGGTTTATTTAGTTTCTTTCTTAGATATTAAATTTAAATTATTTATTTTGGTGTTTATTGCAACAGTGCCTCCACGTATGAGAGCCACTGTTAGCGGCTTGCACTTGAGTCTTATATTTAGATACCTTTTCAGTTATTTTAGGGATTTGCTTGTAAATTAGGTTTGTTTAGTTTTGTTTCTTAGATAGTAATTTAAAATATTAATTTTGGCGTTAATTGTAGCAATTTCCCTGCGTAAGCGAGTAAATCTTGATGAAAGTACAGCAAACATTTTAACAATCTATTTTGGTTCCTTGCTACAAGTAGTCGTTGATGTGTGGCGTTGTTGGCATGTAACACATTTCCTCGCCTCATGTGTGTTTGAAGTTCTGTTTTTGGTAGTTTAGATGATTTATGGAAATCTACATTTAATATATCTGACATATTAAATGCGAGCGAAGCCGCTGCCAAACTCTACGTTTTGACCATATGAGGTGTCTCCTTAGTAGGATAGTACCGTCCAGGTAATATTGTTGTGTGTGTCAAGGTTGAACATTTAAAATAACTTCGTGTCTTAGGTCAATTCTCTTTGAAATTAACCACATCATTATATACGTTGATTAAACGTTAATCTCGTCTATTTGGGTTTGCCGATGAAAGGCGGAGTTGGTGCTCAAATCCCGGCTGAGTGAACTGAGGGTCATATTTCCTAAATGGTTTCCCACTATCTCCCCACGAAAATGTTGGTATATTTCCTTTAAATTCTACTTTACTTATATCATTACTGTAATTAAATTAGGGTAGCCTGGCCAGGCAGTAAGATGTTGTGCAAAACAAGTTTTAAAGTCTTTCGCTGGTATAGGTTCTGTATTTAGGAAATACACTTTAAGTAGGGATGTTAGGGATTGCCAGTAAAGGGTAGTATTTTTGCAGTGTTTAGAGCAAATTTTTTTCCGCAATACAATTAAAATATTTATCCAGTATAAACATAGCTAGATTTTCTTTACAACGCTATCTCAACAGTTCTTGAATATTTTATTTCTAGGGTGTCCTAGAATTTGACGAGAACGTTTTCTCTTTGAAAATGTTTGTCATCTAATGCAGCTGTACTCATACACTACAAATATTTAACAACTGTTGATATCACCATGTGCATAAAACTAAACTCTTTGTTTTTACTGGAACAATTTTTATTTCTTGCCGATAAAGATTGTTTGATATAAAAACTGCAAAAACATGAACCTATTCTCTCGTTTCCTTCAACCCCACTTTAAATACAAACACATCAAATATCATTTACATCATTACTCACTTGAAAATACTATGCAAATCTAAAAAAAACTATTTCACAATCACTCGTTGAGATTTCACTTATCAACTTTGAAAATGACCTGCTGATTACGGTGAGATCGGAGCTCAAATCCCGGTCGGGTTTACTAAATGGTTTTCCACTTTACTTCCACGCAAATGCGCGTAGATTACCTCTAAAATGCTTCATACCTCATCCTTACTCAGATTCAGTAATTATTATATATGCATATAATCTGAACACGTAAGACGCAGTGATAAAAAAAACTTTGAAAATTAAAACTGATTCAGGGATGTACTAATTAATTTTAATCATTTAGACGATCTGTATACCCTACTGATCATTTGTTATTCACCATATATACAATAATAAAGGATCCTATAACCATTTTAATTCATCTTAACTCTTGTCGTTAGTTGCTTTCATTGCACGTTACAAAAATAATCACTTTTACAGTGGATTAATTATATACTTCAAACAAATGTGATTTTGTGTCAAGTAATTGCCCACAATATTAAGTTAACCATAATATTTATACTTTTTAATTGATTAAAAAAGACTAAAATCCACAATCACCACACTATTATATTTGCAATAGTTTCTATATTTCTTGGTAAATATTATTTAAAAATTAAACCCTGTAAAAACATGGGAAATATTGCTTTAAGACATTTCTTTCTTGTTCATATTATTAAAGCGCAAGTTATCAAAATTATAAATTACAAAATAGCATTGAATGCTGAAACAATCTCAATCGATGTAACTTTAATCTTGTTTCTAAATGATGTACATGCTAGCATGTTTAAATAGTCTATCTATCCACCAAAGATGACTCTGTTTACCCTTTATCGACCTTACCATGGTCACCCCCTCCGAAGGCGCCAGTCTGACACCAAAAATAAATCATGTCTCGAGTCTCTTATTTTGGGCAAAAACCATACATGTTCTGTTTTCACCTTCCTTGGAGCGACGCGTTGCGTCGTTCCGGAAAGCGTATAACGATAAGAAATAAAGTTCCCTACCGAGCTCTTCTAACAACCAGAATAAGTGGTTTTTACAAACTATTAATACTTTAAACTCTAAAATAAACTTCATTCAATTAAATTAGTTAAGTTTTTCTTATCAGAGCATAAAAGTAATAAAACAAAAGCAATTATTTTATGTATAATCGCTTTTTTTAGCACCGTGTCCTGCTACCCACTCTCGTAATACGACCATGTACTAATTACGCTAATGTGCCAGGGACGTGTAAGGCTGAATTTGTAAGAGGTGCACCCACATTTTCGTGGAGGGAGATTGGAAAACCATTTTATGAAAAAAACCTCTCAGTAGACCTGACAGGGATTTGAACTTCGATCTCACCGTCAATTACAAACCAGTATATTGTGAGAGTGACTCCTTTGACCACTTGGCCACCTAAGCGGGTAAGACAATCAATTTAAATACGATTATACCACCCACATCGATGATCGATATAAATGAGAGATGAAACATTTCTGGTCATGGAGAATCCTTCTTTAATATTTAATATTTTCCCTAAAACATTTCCGCTCATTTAAATGTAACTAACTCACTCGATATATTCAAAGGTTTACATTTTATTTTCCATAATAATCAGTCTTAAAACAGTAATACAAAAATATTATCAAATTATTGACACTAAATCATTAACAGTGATTCTAGTTCTCTTTTGACAGTCGCGCAACTATTACAGCGCTTCGTGGTTGAGTGTCAAAGTGTCATAAACGAGGGGGTTCTTGGTTCGCTGTTGGCCATATAATATGTTAATACTTGAATAATATCAGTCTTTATGACTACATATCTTTCTCCTATAATTTAATGACCTGGAAGTTTGGCTGTAAAATGTCATCCCTACCAGTTTCATGATCCAAGAAAGTGTCAATATTGACACCAGACTGAATTGCTGAGGGGCGGGGGGAGGGAGTGGAAGCTGGGGTTTGAATACTGGTAGAGTGTACTGAAAGTGGGGTATAATAAATGGTTGTTACTAGAGCAAGCGGGTGAAATATTCAATGACATTGATAGGTAACTTTACTGTGAACACGCCACAGTTGGGGCACATATACATTATAGTAAATTCTAAGACACCCACTTCGGTGTACCCACTATCATAACAGACTAGACTGGTGATCATGGAGAGATTGGGGTTCAATTCCTGTCGGGCTTTACATAAATGGTTTTCCCCTCTATCTCCACTTAAATGAGATACACTTCCTCTAAATTAACCTTCCTCATCTCTAACACATAGTAATTAGCGTATAGCCCGAATGGGTAGTAAGACATAGTGCTTAAAAACTGGAAAATACTCGAGGCAAGTTATTTGAATAACTGATTCTCGGACTTCGACGATTCGTCGACTATCTTAGTGGTGTATTAGTGGTGCTCTATGACAAGTTCCTATTTGGGTTCGAATCCTTTTAAGAGCACACTTTTAACTGTTATATCAGCATATCCAGGGATTTTCGAATGAGCCTTAACTGACTACTTTAATTAATCTATAAAATAAATCACCTTTAGTTTGCTTACATTTTACTAGTAGATCGTTGCAGGGATGACTACAGACTATCGCGCTAAGAAGTATTCAAAACCTGTTATTGGGAAAAGTTCTAAGTACATAGGCCTCACTCCACTTTCTAGTTGAAGGTTTACTCGTCAAAGGTTATCCATAGATTTTGAGCTTTAGGAGTTTAACTTCAAGTAAAACGTATATTTTCCCCCTTCACACTACGATAATAACTTTAAAAACTACCCCTCTCCCAGTTCTATATCTATTTGTTGCACCATTTCACTTAAGTAAGAATTGAGTTAATATTGTTTATCTAAAAATAAATATGATATCTACCTATATACAATCTTACCAAAATAAAAGTTTCCATGGTAATGTAAACAAGGAATGATTATAAAGAATAACCACTGTAGAGACAGCAAAAAAGCGGGACATGCGCTAGGGAAATAGTGTTTTCGCTGGAAGCTACTATTTTTGCTAACATCCTGGAATCCAAACCTTAATAATGAGTGGCCTTTGTAAAAATCATTTATGCTGTTTTCTCGTAATGTCAATCAGCGGGCATGGCTTTATATATATATATATATATATATATATATATATATGTATATATATATATATATATGCGTGATTATAGAGTCATCCCATAAGATAAAAGCTCTCCAGAGATTTATAAAATTGATTAATTGTGAAAAACGAAAATTTTTTCTCTAATCACCTTTCTTCAATATAGTTTTACGTATACCTCGTTGATGAGTTCCTAGGACATGTGAGAAGTAAAGTATACCGGCCACGGTTGGAGTGGTGGTGACAGCTAGCAAAAGTTACCATATCTACTCCCATGTATCCATTCGCCAAACCTTATAATCTGCAATACCGTATGTTGTTGTCACTTTTGGTGGTCAAAACTTTCACAACAAACAATTTGTTATGTTTATCTTTTAACCGTTTTCACATCTTCAGCTAGCTTGTCAGTTACCACCACTCCTATAACGAATGTACTCTCAAATGCTCATCTGGATCACCATAACAATGATATCCACATACACAATGGGTATTCAACAATTGATCACTAGATTACTGATCCATTATTCTAGTATCTGGTTGCTGAAATTTTCCTAGCTACAGGTTTCCATTTCTAATTACATGCAGTGCAATTATCATTAGATTTATTGGTAGTAGTTATCAGATCAATGTTTATCAGCAGGTTTAAGTTATTAACAATTAATTGATAATGGGTTTGAAGTGTAGGAGGTATTTATTTCCCTTACATACAAATTCTTATAGTCTAACATGTATCGCATTAAATATGCTCATTTACACTTTTTTTTTTATTTGGAAATACTCAAATCGAGAATATTTTCCGAGCTGGTGGCAGCTGATTTGAAACACCATGGTGCACACCTACCTATAGAGTTCTTAAAAATTCCCTGGACCATATAATTTGTTATCAAGATTAGTGCATTGAATATATTTACGCTAGCTCTAAAATGTATGCAATATACTGTTATGGGAATTAAGAGACTAGAATCTAATCATTATTATGGAAATACCTCGCTCATTAAATGTTATAATACACCTTGGATTCACTATTATTACGTAGTATAAATTATATAAGCACATTAAATGAGCTTCTCTGCGCTAATTTCATTATATATCACTATTACAAGAACAATATAGGTCATATACCAGCCTCATCTACCCCTTACTATATTGGCAGTACTATTAATGACCTAGTACAGGTATTTAATTACAACCTGGAAATGTTTCCCAAGCACTCCTTTTAGAATTCTTGAAATGTTCATCTAGTGGTTATGAATTGGTCATCAATTGAATAGATAGTGATCGTCGATCATTAATTGAGGGCACCATGGAATGTTTTCATCATCAAACGTGGACCACAATAAACATGAATATAGGCCTAGCTTTTGGTTTACATCCACAAAATGTGGTTTACCTAAATACTCTTGGACTTAAAAACAAAGTCAACCTGAAATAGTTATTTTGGTCAGATATAAGCAGATAATTTACATAAAATTGAAACAATTTCAGAATAAAATCATATTAATCATTGCAATTCCTATTAAAATAATCTATATAAGCATAGATGCTAATTCAGTAATTGTTATTTAACCTTTTCTCTAAGGATATTTTATTTCGATCAAAAAATAAAAGTATTTATGGCTCTCTACATACTTTTTTTTTTTTTTTTTACATTTATTGAAATTGACGATGAAACTAATGTTATTTATGTATTATTTGACAATATAATTTAGTTTTACTTTGAATTGGCAATGAAAACTAAAGTGAGTTTAATAAATATACTTTTTGTTTAGTAACATATGCATTATGCATACTAAAATGATCCACTACTCACACCTGCCAAGTCGCCGAAAAAACTAGAGAAACGAAAATGACGAATCTTCGTCTTAGTTATCATATATATATATATATATATACACCTGAAGTGCAAGACACACAGATTAAATAGCTAATCTATCATATTTGTTAGTTACAGTTATAGCCGCATCTAAATATCGTAGTATTTAAATTGAAAAATGACACCCGGACACTGGAATCGAACCCGAAACCTTCGGTTTAGTACGCCAGTGCTCTAACCACTGAGCTATCATACTAAGACAAAGGCCCAGGGTTCTATTCCCATGTCCAGGTGTCATTTTTCAATTTAAAGAATAACATAAATAATGTTTTCAACCAGACAATTCTTCCTTCATGTATGCGAGTCATTTAAGAGGCTGCAGGTGAGTTGCGGCCGCAAGAGTTGTTTACCTCTAAATAGACAGTTGAATTGTGTCCCCACATTTTTAAAGCCACGTATGAATTTCGGCCCGGGCCGAACCTAACAACCTTCACATTTTTTGCCAAAACTATTGGACTACAAGAACTGAGGAAGTTAGGATATTATAAGGGTGTCGATAATTTATATCTTATATTTAAGACAGCATGATAGAAAGCACACTGCTAATTAGGTGGACGCAGCTCATACCTCTCTATCAAGCGAGTGGGGTGGGCTGCAATTCGTACGCGTCTCTCAAAAAGCGAGGCTGCAACTCGTACACGATTTCAAGATTAGGCCGCAACTCAGCTACACAGATTTAAGAAACAGAATGCGTGACCATCTACTCCAATCTTCTCCACCAATAAACTGGAATGTTTATACGCTGAGAATCCGTAATCCCCTCCCCTCTTTCATACATAACTAGTATCTACTGTTTTTCTATAGAATATAAATATGAACTTCTTGCATAACGTTCATTATTTGACAGTAATATATTTTTTTAATTATTGTTCAATTGTTCCCCCGTTTGCAAGTGCCTTCAACAACTTAGCTTCTTGCGTTTATGATCTTATATTCAAATTAAGTTGAACTGTTACATTTTAAACAAATTAATCTCCCTATCCTCACTCACACCCTACCACCACTTAACTCCTCCCCCCACTCACTCCCCTTTTTCACTCAATTAAAATTAATGCTTTTCACGCCATCTCTCCACTGTAAAGAAAGTATACCCTTTTTTATGCCTCTACTTACTCCCCCATACTTTATCTCTTATCGACTCAATTAAAATCAATGCATCTTTCCTCACCCCCCTTTATGATTCACTAATTCTCCCCCTCTCTTCACTTACTCCCATCTCTTCACTATGTTAAAATAAATTCCCTTCACTCCTCCAATCGCTCCCTCATTTTCACCACAAGACCGTTCCCCCCATATCTCCCTCTTCTTCGCTCAATTAAAATGGATGCCCTCTACCCCCGCATCCTCCCCCCTCCTCCTGCAACCTCTCACTCTTGAGAAGCACTTAGCCAACTCAAAATTTTAGAACTTCTGGTAGCCATATTTTTTGCATTTGGGCCAACTCCAAAATATCTACGATATCATTCTGGAGCTCAAACAACAGTGTCAAGCTTTTAATACTTGACAGCCTATTCCAGGGCTGGAGAACCCAACAGGCGAGAAGATCGTCATGACAAGCGGTATTCAATACTGTCCAAGGGTTTTTTCCTCCCCTAGGCTTTATAATTTCAATAGGACAATCTTAATTAATTATAAACTAGTTAATGGCTTCTACCGCGATTTCTTGAGGGTAAAGTGCTCGCCTCAGGACCCGATGTTCTTGGGTTCAAAGCCAGTCGGGGTCGATGGATTTTTCTTGAGTGATGAAAATCCGCATTACACCTTACTTCGGAGGGAAAGTAAAGTTGTCAGGCCCTTGTCGATTATGGTATGTAAAAAGAACCCTGGAAGGTATGTGAAAATACCTTTCCCGGCAAAATGTGTAGGCCCTTTCGCTCTTGTTCATAGAAATTCTCGTATGTTGATATAATCAGTCGGTTCAGAAAGTGCACGTTAAATGCCTGATTAAAAAAAAATTAGTTGTCTCCTATTTTTGTCACCAATTAATTAATTTTGTTGCGTATAACCCGAACGGGTAGTAAGACGTGGTGCTAATAATAATAATAATAATAATAATAATAATAATAATAATAAATAATAAATTTTGTGTCTTGTGAGGTATTTATTAAAAGTAGCATGGATTTTATAGAATGTACTATTTTTTTATTTTTTTTTTGCGCTGCGTCTTACTATCCGCTCGGGCTATACGCTGGTAAAATTATTATTTTATATATTCTGAGTTTTACATTCCTTGTAACTAGGCGAGTTGTCAACAACTTACTTACTGACCAAGTAATAGCATGCATATGCCTGACTGTATTATTTTCCTAATTTTAGCTTTGAATACAAAGATAAATCCTGTGAATGTAGTCCTGATAAGAACATGGAGGGAGGGAGGGAGGTCTTCTGTTCACATAACTACTACTAATAATAAAATTGTTCTTATGAATTACTCTTTTGGTCCATTATAATGCTCAATATTCTCATGGACACACGCGAGAATACATCCAATCATATTGAGTACCTACACTTTTAGAAAGGTTCACCAGCCATGGCTTAGGCATTGAACAGTTAGTACCTGTAGTCTTAAATGAACGAAAGTATAACATTACAGTCTCCTCTCGAAACAAACTATTTAATCCAGTTGGCTATAGGCTTATAGTCCTACATCGTAAAGTGACACTTGACGTACACTCTCGCCAACACATGTCGAGTGAAGGGAGCAAAATGAAAGGTCTGTCTGTAGTTATTGACTGTCCTAGTAACCTTATCGTGAACACTTCTGGAGCTACCATGCTCGTAACTTTGCAATGAAACAACGATTTCAGTCCCGATAATAAAATTAAAGGAATGCTTGGGAGGTATGAGGAAGGCTACAAAGCCAACTGGAGAATTGATTATGTTGCCTCCATGGCTGGACTTTTTAATAGTGTATAAAACTTAATTGGAAGTTAACATTTATTTATATTCTATATCTGGAACTGAACTAGTTTCACATTTTATTTTCGAAACACAAAAAGATAAAGGATTTAGTTGGTAATTTGTGTTATTTTATGAATTTAAATATAAATCGCTGTATTTACTTGTAAGTGATCTAAATACATTGTTTGAAATAGGTTTGGTTGATAAAATTCAATATTTATCTGTTACTGCCCTGTTTTAATGTAATACATGTAGAATCTGGCTCGCTAAAATATCTCAATTTTAAATTTATTTTATTTAATAAGCATTTTTGAAAACATTCTAAAAATATATAGCAAGGAGCGGATAGGCCTGTATTAATTAAAAAAGGAAATAATTTAAATAATTTTGTTACAAACTGAGCTGTAACAGTCACTGTAACTATATATGAAATTTCTCTTTTTGTTACAGCTCATTGTGTAACAAGCTAATTGAAATAATGTCCATTATTTTTTATTAAAAGCGTTATATTTGAATTAAGTTGGTAAACGAACATTTCCATAGTGTATTTTGTGATTGCTTTGTATACAACTTTAAAAAAGGTATTTATATTTTACTAGCGATTATTTAAGGTTTTTTTTAGAACTGCGTCTTACTACCCATCCAATGTACTAATTACACTTATGTTTTAGGGATTAGGAATATTATATTTAGATGAAGTGTACCTTCATTTGCGTGGTGGGATAGTGGAAAACCGTTTTAATAAAACCACCCTCAGTACACCCGACCGAGATTCGAACCTTGATCTCCCCGTCATCGGTGGTTTAGCTTACTACAAGAGTAACGCGTTAAGCCATGTGGCCATCGAAATGGGTAAGTTTGGTTTCATATGATTTACTTAAATGGTAGAAATCCGGATAGCCATGAAGGTATTATTTAATATTCACTAGATGGATCCTTAGTAACAGGAAAAAGGGGGAATAAAGAGACTAGATAACTCTTCACATAGTCTGTTCTTACATGGAGAAACTTTTTTTTCAGTAGCTGAAGAGTGTCGACGCAAACATGCCGTCAGATCTCGAATGCCATTAATGCCCTACAATTATTTCAAATCAAATTTGTCTTAATTTGTTTAGTCTTATCTCACACCAAGCCTCACTTACAAATAAATCTGAACATTGAAGTCGAAGTAAAAATATGGGGTACACAAGGGAACGCTTTAGAGCTTAACTTTAAAATTTAGTCAATGGCAATCGACCTTTTAGTTGGTTTAGTTTTTTTTTTTCAAACATAGTTTATGATTCTTAAGACCTGTTGAACAAACATAGTATTGATTCTTCAATCACCGAATTAGCAATCAGCTTTATCCTAGATTGAGAACAGTTTGGGTTGAAAAAAGTTTATTAGGAATCAAAATCTCCGATAAACTGACCATATATTTGATAAAATAATCAATTAAAACAAATGGAAACACTGTAAAAACCAGTATATTTGGAAACGCTTATTGGGATATGACCTAAATTGATACATAAAGTTAGCTTTGTGGGTATTTATTTACTAGTTATAATTGCATGAATCTCTTTATATCTGGTAATACAAGATTACTTAAACAATATATAGGCTAGCTCTATTATACAAATAATGATATAAACATTTAGATTATTTTCAAATCGAATCATATTTAATATATAAACAATTAATTTACTTGGGCTGGATCTCATCCCAAATTTTATTTCTATGTAATTAAATAAAAGATAATTCATTTCCTAAACAATTTTTTATAAACTTCATTGTATGGTTGAAAAACTTTATCTGAAGACGCCATAATTTACACTACTATCCTTTAAAATAGGGCACACTCAAAATAAATATTAAAAAACAAACTTTACTTTTACTAACCACTAAAATAAGACTGCAAAAATCAATTCAATTATTAATTATGTCGTTTCCCATCAATATGATGATTGGGGAATCAAACAGTCGCTGGAAGAGAATTTGCTGGTTTTCTTGATCAGAGATTTGATCGACAATCAACTCCTAATTATTATTAATGGTACAACTGAAAATGAGTTGTGAGACATTGATTAGAGATCAGCTTACATCTGAGCTCTGAAAGTCAGTGATTTGTGTAACCGGCCCTTATAATATAATGTAATTCTAGCAAAGTAATACTCTCATTGACGCGAGACAAATTATTATAAGTTAATTTTATCAAGATTCTTAATACGCTGTATATATAATCTTCGAAGACAAGTGCCGAAGATTGCTAACGTAGTGGATGCTGCATCTTAAAGCTGCATTAGTTAAAAAAGTATAATTTGGTGCTATAGGAATACTAAGTCTATTATCATATCTAAAACTGGTACAGGTACTGTGGTACAGATACATTTTGAACATAATTTTATGTGTTACATTATATAAATAATCTAACTACTTCAAGGAACTTAATATAGAACATGTAGATAGCGTGAACGAGTAGTAAGACGTGGTGCACCAAAATAAAACACATCCAATATTAAATTTAAAAACATATAGAAAACCGCTCCGGTTTGTATTATATCTGCTACTTTGTTTGTAGATACCTGCTTTTGTCAATTAATTTGAAAGGTATTAGGAAGGCAAATACAGACATAACTTCCTATTCATTTGTTATATTTATTAATGAAGATTAATAAAAACATTTTTAAAGCAAATATTTTATTCGTCCGCTTGGCTAGCAAGTGTAAAATGATCATTGAGTCAAAAGGGGGTCAACGATGGTATAAAACTATTCACTGAGGCTAGATGGAACTTCAGGGCTCACAATGGAGGAGAAAGTGCGATGGTAAATGTTATTTCCTAGAAGTGGAATGTGAAGTCTACATGCAAATAATAGCTCGTACAACCTTATAGCTCTCTCAATTCCTATGTATAATTAGTAGTAAGTACAGTTAAAATACCTTCCTATTATTTGTTAGGATAGGATAACATTTCTCTGACCACCGAACGCGAGTGGAAATTCTGGCTGTAAAAACTTTTTAATGCGTCTGTTATACGTCTGTATAGACAACCAACCAATTACTAAACCTATTACCCTAAGTTCGCGAAATGGGATGTTTATTGCTCGTATTACGTTTTATCGGTTTAATGGGAGGGAAAACCTTTTACAGTGTAATTTTGGTAGCACTTGTTAACATTTGCGAACTAGCCATGGTCGAATATAGTTTAGTTTAACACAGTGGTTTCCAACCGGGGGCTCTCTTCATGTTTTGGGTGGGTCATAATGGTTTTTTGTTTTGTTTTTTAGCACCGTGTCTCGCTACCCATTTGGGCTGGATACGCTTATGTACTAATTCCACTAGGTTTTTAGGCATAATGGAGGCTACGTTTGTAGGAAGTGTACCCGCATTTGCGTGGATGAAGTGTGAAAAACAATTTTGGAAAAACCACCCTCAGTACACCCGACCCAAATTAGAACCTCGATCTCCCCGTCATCGAGAGTCTAGTCTACTGCCAGAGTAGCGCCTTAGACCATGTGGCCACCGAAGTGGGTCGTAATACTTGGTGAGTTAGTTTTCTGTAGCAGTCTCGTGTTTAGACGAATGGCGTTGCCAGCATAACTTACAAAATACCCACTAGGATCGTTTATTCTCTTTTGATACATCAAAGTCGCATTCTTATTAGTCATAATATAAACCATTTATAATAGGACTACATGAATAAAGCTTCACCCGCCTCGGTGACCGCATGGTCTAAAGCGTCACTCTCCCAATAGACTGGCTGCTATAACAGATATACCAGGGTTCGATTCGCGTCGGGTGTACTGAGTGTGGCTTTTCTTAAATTATTTTCCACTCTCCCTCCACGCAAATATGGGTACACTTCCTCCAAATTTAACCTTCCTAATCCATAACTCATTAGTGTAATTAGTACATAAGCGTATTATAACCAAAACGGGTGGTAAGATGCGGTGATAAAAAAAGCTTTGTTTTAAAGTAGAGATGGGTCGATTCTTATATTTCTTTAATATTAATCTTAATCCTAAATTTTCTTTTGAATCTCGAATCCAAATTCGAATCCTTGAATCCTTAAAATGCACGATTTTAGTACAGTATAACTAAAATATTTAAAATTGAATTTAGGAAGAATTGTTAAGGTCTTGTTAGCACTCACAAACACTATTTTGTTTAAATATCTCTATCCTCACACAAAAAATTCACCCCTTTTGAGTAAATTAATTATATTCATAAAATGTTGTCCTTTTTTTTTATGATTTTGTTATTTTCTCAATTACACAAAACTATATAATTACTTTTATCGATTACTTAAAATTGTGATTTAAGGTTAAAACTTTTATAAATGTTTTCGAGATATCTCTTTAAGATTTTTAACGAATCTCTAATCTCTCTAATACCATAGAATTCGAGAGATGCGTGTAGTCGAAGATTCGAGCGTGACAGCTGTAATTTAAGTTATTAGTTTTCAGTTTATTCTTAACAAGCATGTATGGTCTGGCTTGGCAACCATTTCACTAACCTAGTCTGTGAAGAATGTGCATTACATGAACATTTCTAAAAATACACTTTTTCATATTACTGTGCCCACTGGATCGCTGAAACTGTTGCAAACCTTCAAAAGCCTGCGTTGTTTAAGAAGGGTTTTGTTATTTACAAATATCGTTCATGCCAAATTGGAGGTGAAAGGTATCAACATGATTCTATTACTTTAGAATTTTTACATTTAATTTCATGATTACAAAAAAGTTGGGACGTAAATTTAGCTGATTTTAAAAATACATTTTGCGTGCATTGTTGAGATTTTGAAAGCAAGATAAATAGTAATAAACACATCCAGCTTTCCTTGAAAAATAGTCCTAGTAGGACCACAAAAGCAGATTATTAGAATAGTGAGTATTGTTTTGTTTTTTTGAAGCTTCATAATTGATATTCTCTTAAGAAATAGCATGTTGTGATCTCCCTTGACGCCCGGAACACTGACCAGTAAATCGAGTCCATGGACAGTGAAGATCATGCATTATTTCTGTTTATTTTTCATAGTATTCCTCATTTCACTCGGTTTTAAAGCATTTCAAAGTATTTATGTATTCTCGGTTTTAAATTATCGTATCACTCCATTAAATTAACTTTTGTTTTATCACCGAGTCTAACTACCCGATCGGGTCGTACACATTTGTATTATTTACTCTAATAGGCTAGTGAGGAAGAAGGTTAAATTTAAGAGTGAGTGTATCCGCATTTGCATGTAGAAATAAATACTTAGTTCATCCGACTGAGATGTTAACCTTGATCTCCCCGTCATCTGCAGTCCTGTCTATTGAAACAACTTACGTGGGAAACTATTTATATCTTCTTAGTATTGAATATATTTAATATATTTGCTTCAAGATTATAAACTCATCTCGTTATTGACATGTGTGTTACCCACATTGGTGGGAAAGCGGACTAAATGTTGGACTCACGTTTCCTGAAGGTTGTTTTTTCCTAATGTTTTCCCACTCTTCCTCCATGCAAATGCAAGTAAATATCTTCAAAATTAAACCATCATTACACCATTATCATAGTTAAAATGAGTAAACTAAGGCACTAATCTCCCAATAGACTAAACTGCTGAAGACGTGGAGATCAAGGTTCGATCCTGGTCGGGTGTACTGAGGGGGTTTTTCCTAAGTGGGTATCCACTCTCCCTCCACACAAATGAAGGTACACTCCCTCTAAATTCAACCCTCATAATTTCTGACACATTAGTGTAATTGATACATAGGAGTATAACCCGAATGGTTAGTAAGACGCATTGCTAGAAAAAAATGAGTAAAGCCTGAACGGTTTGTAAAACGCGATGGTAAAAAAATTAATATATTTTTTTAAATAGTGAATCAAACACAATTCTCAAATGCCTATTTAGTTTTTCTCACATATTAACTATAACCATGACTATTTTTTATTAATATAATAAACACAAATCTGCTATTTTATTGGCCTGTCTCAACCCAATGTAATAACTGCTTCTTTCAGTTTAAGGAGGAAATAAAAGGATATACATAAACTTATCTACAGCAAACAAATAAAATCTTCTGTGTGCTACCTCATGATTTTCTAAGACATATCGGGATATTAAGTGTCTGCAGTAAGAAGCAACGCTAAAGAAAAAAAAAGTTTCTGGTAATTTTAAAACACCCCCATCGATGGTCGCATGGTCTAACGCGTCACACTTGTGTTAGAGGGGCTCTTTCGCCGGTGACAATGAGGTCGGGTTTTGAATCCCGGTTGGTTGTACTAAGGTCAGGTTTATTCTAAATGGTTTCCTACTCTCCCTCCACGCCAATTCATGTACATTTCCACTAAAATTCTACCTTCCTCATCCCTATTTGACTAGCGTAATTAATGGATGCGTGTAACCCAAACGAATATTAAAATTCGATATAAAAAAAATTACAACAAATCTTTTAAGATCATAAACTTTGATTAAAACTACTTGATACTAATATAATAAGATAAGTAGCACTAGCTATGTACCTCTCTTGTATGGATTCAATACTACCCTGAATTAATAGACCTGCTATCTTCTCTGACTTAAAACAAATTTTCACCTCTGACAAGACTTGTATTAATCACAACTTGTGAATGTGAGGAATGCCAGGCCTCCACCGTGGTTTGGATCCCACATTAAACTGTAGGTCCTCCATTTCATCCCACAATCTCACTACCATTACACATTAGCTTAAGTGCGTACAACGCAAATGAGTAGTAAGATGCAGTGATGATGATAGTAATAATAATAATAATAATAAAACAAATATTATACATTAGTAGACTTTTTTTTTTAAATTTTCCACAAATTTAATATTTATTTCTTTAATACAAAAGGGTAATTTTTGTCAGACCCAATATAGACGTATCTTATGGGTCTAAATCGAAATTATATGGTCTTTAATAGAAATGTGTTGATCTTAAAATGTGTGACTGCTGTTAAAATTACAATATTATCTACTGGAAGTCGAAAATGTCATCCCCGCACCCTCCCTATCACCCCTTACCCCCACCCCACCACATATTCCCAGATGCCTCTCCGCAACCTATGAGGCTATGAGTCGTTCTCGGTCTTTCAAAGGAGTCAAAATCTTTATCGAGGAACGTAAAGGCGGTGAACAGAATATTTTGCCAACAGGCGAAATTCTAACAAATAATGTATATACTGAAGTTTTCTAAAACACTTTGTAAATATGAATGCCTCATGAATATGTTATAAATTTCCCCTTTTAAAATAAAGTCTATTTAAAACTAAAATTCACTTCTCTTTGTGTTTTATTCATTTGAGAAAAATATTAATTTTTTTAAACTAGACCAAGCCTTTACTAAGAATAGTTTTTTTTTTTCATTTAAGTACTCTCAAATTTTCGCACAAGTTTGCTAGTTTGATATTATTGTATTTTATAAGTAATTTATCCTGTAATTAAATATACAATGAAAGGAATCATTAAAATAATGTTCACATTTTGTTATAATAGAAACACACACCTAACTTTAGCACCAGGAATGGAATTTTATGCTGGTCTTTCAGTTCATATTTTTGACTTCATTCCCATTTTCTTGGAAACGGCTTTAACTGACAGATAAAGAAGCTACTAGATCTACTTTCACGTATTCATACGTCAAGTCATGTGATCTGCAGATGTCCCTTTTGCTATACAATGCCTATAAAATAATAGTATATTAAAATGTTATAATTTTTTACAAAAAAAAAATTCTAAAAGGCTCTTCCGTTGAAAATGATACTGTCAAGACTAGTTAATGTCTTTAGAAGAGATGAGGGCAGTTAGATTAATGCAGCTGTACTGGGGTGGAAAGTCTATGGGGAAAAGACAGTGATAAATTATATGTGGAAAACCACCTCCAGTATATTCCACCGAGATTCAAACCTTTATTTCTTCTTCACCGGCAGTCATGAACGAGCTGGACATCTTAGACCACAGGGTCATCAGTGTGGCTACGATCTGTGTACAAGGAAGAAAACATAGTTAAAAAAACACCCTCAAGTGGATTGAACAAAATCCTTCAGTTAAAGGGTCGGGTCGTGATAGAATCATGTATTCCGCAAACTTTTAGTTGACCTCTATTCATTTAGCTACGGAGAAGGTAGCATTACCGTCAATATTGTCATTTATCTCATAAATATTTTTTATTTACATATATAATGTATCGCCGCTTCTTCTATCAGATAGAAGAAGTGACGAATACACTAACAGATATATACAAAGAAGGGTGGGAAGGATAAAAATAAGAGATATAGAAGTTTAACAAATCACGTTATCTAAATTCAAACACGTTGAAAGTATTACAGAAGTTTTGACAAGATAAAATAAAAACATTCCATTGTTTATTGATGGGAATTATATCTGTTACTTTAGACATTGAAGCCCCAATTTGGAGCGTTAGGTGTGAAGCACCTTGGTTTGACCTGCAACCATGACAAGTATGGATTGTGTCTTTATTAGAAAAGGGTGTAACTTGTTAAAGTAGAACAAACACACATTCTAAAACGAAGGTGCTTCTGCTTCAATACAACGGCAATTTAAATTGGAAGCAATTATTGATTTAAGGTTAAGCAACAATACATAACACCACTCCAGCCATGCGGCTACTAGACTTTAACCTAATAAGCATATGAAAGAATAATAGTTAACAATGCCTAATTCTAGAAAGTCCTAGTTTAAAGAGTTACAACGTTGGTAGTTAAACGAGCTAGCTAGCATGAGTTAACTCCATATTGAGTCACGAGATACAAAGGTTAAGTTCCGAGAAGAGGAACAATAAGTTTACAAATAGCTAATGGCGAGCTACCAGGAATCTAGGCTGTAAAGATACTATGGCCAGTCTATTCCCCATTGGTACTGCCTAGTCATTCTGTAGTGTATTTAAATTTTAACACAAGTCTGGACACAGACTATAACAACTGCAAACAGTTAAACATTAACTAATTCAAGCGGGCCTGAAGGGGGCCGGACAAAATAAACAACACCACACGGGCCACTACTCTGTATTAGAGACTGGTATCAGTCAAAGACCCAACTAGGTCATGGAACAAAGCTATAGATTACCTGATCTCCACCTTTTTTTCTATCTAAAGGCTTAGACTAGCTGGAATATGGCCCTACAGTATAGGGCGTCTGGTTATTGTCCAGATATTTAAGATTATGTCTTATGGACATAGAAAAACAGATCAGAAACGCTAACATTCAAAGCTATGTCTTATGGACATAGAAAAACAGATCAGAAACGCTGACATTCAAAACTATGTCTTATGGACATAAAAAAAACAGATCAGAAACGCTGACATTCAAAACTATGTCTTATGGACATATAAAAAAGATAAGAAACTCTGACATTCAAAACTATGTCTTATGGACATAGAAAAACAGATCAGAAACGCTGACATTAAAAACTACGTCTTATGGACATAAAAAAAACAGATAAGAAACTCTGACATTCAAAACTATGTCTTATGGACATAAAAAAACAGATCAGAAACGCTGACATTCAAAACTATGTCTTATGGACATAAAAAAACAGATCAGAAACGCTGACATTCAAAACTATGTCTTATGGACATAGAAAAACAGATCAGAAACGCTGACATTAAAAACTACGTCTTAGGCTGGTTTCACACCAACGAGTCCCGAGTCGAGTCGAGTCCAATCTGACTCTAGAGTCAAGGCCTTTCACATTAGTGAGTCGAGTCATTGAATCCACCAGCTTGATCAACGAGCTCGTGCAAGATGGATGTAGTCTTAGAGGTTTCTATAAATACAATTGTATGGAGGCGCCGGTGTAGACGCCTAAAAAGACGTCGCTTAATGTGGATTTACCCACTTACTGTGAAACGATGCACCTTTGGTAGTTTTTCACATTTGTTTCCAAATAGCGGAAACTGCATTTCTATCCCGATTTTCTGGATGGGACGAGTTATAAATCGAAGGATTCTCTTGAACGATATCAATGAGGTATCAAGTGTCCATGAGGTTAGCCTTGAAAAAGCATGTGGAAATAATACACCTGACTCGGCTGGAATGACGAAATCTGTACTATCAAATACAATATGTACTTGTCTCAATTGGTGAGCCTGACTCGACTCGAATTGACTCGGGACTCGTTGGTGTGAAACCAGCCTGGACATAGAAAACAGATCACGAAGACCCTATCAAAAATTACTAGATCTAAATTCACATAGTCACAGACTTTACTTCTTCTGCGGCGAGGAGGCGAGACCGATGCGTCAAACATCGTGATCACCGCTTGTTAGTCCACTAGTCCTCGATGACTTCTAGGATGTTCCTACGATGAGTCGTTAGAATAAAATATAAAATATGAAGCGAGGGGTGGTGGTTTTATACAAGATGCACTGACGTATTAGGAAAGGGAAATAAAGGGGGGTGATCTTCTAGAATAAATTAGAACGCCTACTACCGCTTGGAGATGGCCGCTGATGACAACATTGGGGAGCGGACAATCATTACAATTGAGTCTGGCAAGCGAGCAAGGTGTCTGTGTGTTGAATTTCCACTAGGAAGTGTTGAGCAATCAGCTGGGTCAATCTTTCCTCAAGCTTGAGCGTTTCCAACAATACGATTTCACAGTGAGTTTATATCTGCCACACATTATTTGAATTTGTTAGCTCTTGGATTTTTAGTGATAGTCATATATTAAGTATTTTTTTTGAGTGTTCGTGCTTTTGGGTAGTTAGCACGTTACAATAAAATCCATGATGTGTATTTTCTTCCAATAATCTTTCTCCCGCTTCCCAATACCCTAAAAGTCTTAAGTTTGGCATATACGCTATGGGGTTTAGTGATAAAAATTCTAAACTTAAACAATCTAAAATGGCAGACGAAACATAAAAATTGATTCCTTTAAAGCTGAAATTTGGTGTGGGTGCTATTTAACAAGCCACATTTATTAGAAAAATCCGATACTTGGAAAACCCAAGATGGTGGACGCAAAATACAAACTGAGCTCTAGAATAATTAAATCTTGTATGGACGCTATGAAGCATGTCATCTTTATAAGAGAAATCCAAAATTTAAAAAATAAAAGATGGTGGATGCAACGTACCAATTGAGTTTGATTTGGATGGATTGGAAGTCTTTCCCCCGTTGTCCAAAATTGCTCCTGTTGGAAACAGGTCTAGCCTCTAGTATTTTTAAAAGCGGCTTTGTAATATAAATGCCTGCATTATTGTAATTTCTTTACACCGTATTTCACTATATTGTTGACACTAAAACTAGTTAAAGATATATTCCAGCCCGCAATAGTGGAAACAAGGATTAATCTTAAGTCGATCTAATTGGGTTTGCTGGTGATGAAGAGGCTAGTGTTTGAATCCCAGAATAGTGAACTAAAAAGTTTTTTTAACTTAATGGTTTCCCACTTTCCCAAGATGAAAATGCTGCTACATTCCCTAGAAATCTCAACTCTCTCATGTTTATCCTATAACTTCATTAAATTACGGATGGATATAAGATGTGGTGGGGAAAAAAAGCCTCAATAAAATGCAAATCAAATACTTTTATTTAATAATCGCTTATAAATTACTAAATAATACATCCTTAAAATTAAAACTGTCCTAGTTTAGATTCCAGTAGTGTTGTGAGAAAGGCACTCTTTAAATGCTCGGCGATGTAGAAGCTGAAGTCATATATGGTTTTTGGTTGGTGTCAAGTAACACTATTTTTAATTGTTAAATTATCTTTGTGTGACACCTTAGCTCAGTCGGTAGTGTGTCTCTATACTAAGTTGAGAGTCCCAGGGTTCGAGTCCTAGTATTGCCGAAAGATGTATCATTGGTGAAATGTGGGCTCTCCCTTTCACAGTGATGAATTAACGGCCGGGGACTGGATATTGTCTGTTCTAAGACGTGTGATTGATGATACGATCAGTCGGTTCAGAAAGTGCACGTTAAATACCTCAAATAAATAAAAATAAATTAACTTTTAGGTCCACACATGTAAAGAGAAAGGCTTAGAGAAACATACAAAAGAAACTACTTACATTCTTTTAAACTGATGTATATGAATTTACCGAGGCTTACGTTGTATATGTCGGGGTTAAATACGGTTTAGAAGCTATTATAAAAATGATTGTATGTTTAGATATATCATATTTAGTGAGGTATTTCAAATCTATTCATTTATATCGAAGTTACCCGCTTCGGTGGTTCAATGGCCTAATCCCTAAGGCGTTATTATTGAAATAGACTAGGCTGATTATCACGGGAAGATGAGTTTGATCTCTGTCGGGTGTACTGAGTTTTCCCCTAAATAGTTTACCTCCTTCTCTCCTTGCAAAAGCGAGTACACTTCCTCTAAATTCAACCTTACTAATCCCTAACACATTCGAGTAGTTAGTACATAAGCGTATAGCCCAAACCTAATATCGCTCGGGTGAACTGGGGGAGGAAGGAAGGGTTCCTAAATGGTTTTCCACTCTTCCTCCACGCAAATGCGGGTTCACCATCTCTACATTCAACCTTCCCAATTCCTAACCCATTAGCGTAATTAGTACTTAAGACACGGTGCTAAGTATCCTATGTATTATTTCTGTAGTCAACATCCCTTTTTCTCAACTAATACAAAGTTTCCAGCGAATAAGGTATCAGTGGATATGTTTTTTTTACCGACCTGTGACAGAATACTCAATTTACTTTAAAACACATTGTTTGTTTCAAATTTAAGTTAAAAGAAAAATCTAATAATATTTTTGTATCAATTACCGAAAATAAACTCTCTTTGCTATTTTGTCTATACACTTCGCTGAGTATTTAATTTCAACAACTCAACAAAAGACTAATCTTTTTTTTTATTTTGAAGGGGAGCGGAAGGTTGAATGGGCGAAAGTTTCGCAAGGGTTTTTACTGACTAGTATTATTGATACTACGAACATATATTTCGACAAAGGACTGCGTTAGCCTGGTTCTAAATTTAGTAGACTGGTTAATCTGCCAGATGACGTCTTGGTGACAAAGTTAGATCCCCAATTATTTGCCAGAAACGTCTAGGGCCAGGTGAACAAGATATAAACTGTCTTGTTACATGTGAAGTGAAGTGAAGTGAAGTGAAGTGAAGTGAAGTGAAGTGCAGCTATTAGATGCTAAGACTGACAAGGTTGGTAAGTGGACAGTGGTCAGCCAGGTGGTCACAGATCGATCATTGACTGAGTTGTAAACTCTGTTTACTCCGACGTAGCCTTACCTTGAAGGATTACACTATGACCCTATCTTATAAGATACGCCATAGTGGAATAATGCAAGGTTAACTTGGTATCTTACACGGTAGACGATGGTACATTTGCAAAATATCATTGATTTTAGCGCTCGGTGCTTAAAACGCCAAACATTTGTTCCGTTTTTTTCCGCTGCGTCTCTTTACTCGTTTGTACTCTGAGCATATTTTTATATATCTTTTAGCACAGCGTCTTACTACCCGTCCTGGCGATACTTATAATGTTATAATCACTCTAATGTGTTAGGGACGCGTGAGGTTTAATTTAGAGGAAGTGCACCCGGATTTGTGTGGAGTGGAAAACCATCCAGGAAATCTACCCTTGGTATACCCGAACGGATTCGAATTCCGATATCGCTGTCATTGGCAGTCCAGTCTATTGTGAGTGTGATGCCTTATACCATTTGACCACCGAGGCGGGCTATACGCATATTTACTCCGTTTTGGGAGTAGAAACGAGAAAGGTGGAACTTAAGGAAAATGTTTCAACATTTTCATTGAGGCAAAGTGGGGAACCATTTAGGAAAAAACGCACTACATAGTCGGCAGGGATATGAACCCTGACCCCCCGTCACCTACTAGTCAGACTAGATGAACCTCACTTTTAGACTGCGTGTCCACTCAATGGATTCTTGTTATAATTACTTTCGAAAAATCCTCATGTATGCCGCCTGTAATTTAGGTTGAATATAAATGGCATTTGTACTGTCATAAAATACAACATTAAGGTTGCCGTCTCGGTAAGCGAGAAATTGTCTCGCGGATGTTCAGCTCTAAGGCAATATTTAATTATCTGATGCGCCATCTCAAAATATATCTCACGCCAAAATAAATTCAAAAGATTCCAACAGGGCTCTTTTCCCTAATAAAATTTGACATTAGCTCACTTTCAACGACATTTTAATCATATTTGTGGAGCTGTGAGACTAGGCTTGATAAATAAGGTCTTTAGATTTAGTCTTCTACCAAATATAGTAATTTTATGCTAGGCTTACAACAGAAAATCTTAATATATTTGAGAACTAGCAACGAACTTTCCTCTTTACCTTGAGATAAGTTCTGCAATTTTAATTCCCCACTTATTTAACTGGCTAAAGGAGGTTGTAGGTGAAGGGTGAAAGGGAATATAAGCTTAGAAAGACTAGGAGAAGTAGTTTCAGAAAATGACTCAGATAATTATATATTAAGCCGTGTAGCCTGACAGTGATTGGTATTATCTCGCTGACCAAGACGGCCGCCTTAATACAAATACATATCAGTACCTTGTCTTACTATCCGTGCGGGCTAGCCGCATGTACTAATATGAAATATTTAAAAGTAGTTCTTTATTTAGAATATTGTTCCTATTTGCGCAACTATATTTAGTCAAACGAAAAAAAAGTTATATCACATCGGGAATAAAACATCATTATGAGCAATGTAGCTTTGGGCTTTGTTGAAATAATTATTTATGAACTATTAAAGAAACGACGTTATCTCACACAAAATAACTTAATCAAAACCTTTGAGAGAATATCTAACCTATTTTTTATTACTGCATGTTTTTTACTCATCCCGCATTGCCAAGTAGGATGCAAAAATATTAAATAATTCAGTAAGTAAACTATTACTGTGTTAACTGACAACTAACAAGACAACTATTAGGTATCAAAAGAAATAGCAAACTTGAAATCTTTTACATAATTTGGTAATAGCTCAGGTCAAACTTTATACTAATATTTCAGTACAAATGAATGTAAAAAAGGGGATGCAAGTAGTTTTAAGCAAATTGAACATTGATTTTCTTGCCTTTCAAATGAAAAAAGAAACTTTTTTCTTTTTAAAGTTTGAAGAAAGTTGTTCAAATTAATTTTATTTTACAGATCTATTTATAATTTAATTTTTTTTTCTGACTAAAAAGAATTTACATTCAAGTTTTAATTTACAAATAAATCATTTTTGAAAGAAATGTTCTTTTGGGGAAATTTTTAATGTTATTTTTAGCGCTGTGTCTTAATACCTGTTCATTTAACATGCATATGTACTACTACGCAAATGAGTTAGGGATGAGGAAGGTTGAATTTAGAGGAAGTGTACCTGCATTTGCGTGGAGGGAGAGTGGTAAACCATTTTGAAAACTCACCTTGGTACACCCGACCGGGATTTCAACGCTGATCTCTTCGGCACTATAGTCTATTGCGAGAGTGACGGCTTAGACGACTTAGACCATACATCCATCGAAGCGGCTCAGGTAAAATTGATGGTGTGTATATTTGAGTACATATATATATATGATATGTGTATAATTAAATATATATGTGATGTATTTAGGGCCTATTATTAAATATATATATAATATACCTGTATTATTAAATAAACACGTATGGGCATTGTTTGTCAGTGAATTGGTTAAAAACAAAAATAATGTATATCCCGTTAGTCCTTACGTATTCGCAAGGAAAAATAAACAATAATAAATTGTGTTTTTATTTTATACATATCTTTTAATTTTCTTAGCTTGCTTGTAATAAAACAGACAATACTATTATTAAGTTATAAAATATGGGGAATAAAACTACTTTTTTTTTAAATCCTCAAATTTCTTTAAATAACAAACATTCATACTTTGACTTTTAGTAACACCAATGATTGATGTATTTCAGCGTACATTTGGACACTTAAATCTCGAGTTTTCTTTTTCTTTGGCTTAACCTGTATAATGCTTAACCCCCATTTCAGAAATATATATATATATATATATATTTTTAGCGCCGCATTTTACTACTCATTCGAGTTATACTCTTATTTATTCGCTAATGAATTATGGATGAGGAATGTTGAATATAGAAGAAGTGTACCCGAATTTGCGTGCAGAAAGAGTGGGGAACCATTTAGGAAAAACCACCTTCAGTACACCCGACCGGGATCCAACTGTAATCTCTCTGTCATTGGCAGTTTAGTACATTGTGAGAGTAGCGCCTTAAACCATGCGGCCACCGAAACGGGTTTCAGAGATATTATCTTGCTCAACTATATTTAAATTGTACCCCATTCTAGAAAGCGTGTGTCCTTGGAACTGACTATTACACCTGTGGGGATTGGCAGGCATTTCAAAAACTAAACATAGCTCAGGATATTTTTATCTTATTGAAGGTGGCTGCCTTGCTTTTTGAAACAACTCATATTCAATGACAATATCCCAAAATAAATTGGCAGGGTCACATTAAGGGCAAAATAAATTAAGTAGAAGTTAGTATTATAGAATATGAAGCTACACTTCAAAACTATTCTACAAACCCCTAAGTTTCATATCTTTATAGTCTTTAATACCGTATGTTTTATTATTTTGTGCACGCTCTGTGTCATTACTCACGTAATATTGTGCCAATCAATAGAAACATATAATAATTTATAAAATTATAAATTCATTAAAATAAAACAATTTAAAAAATTGATAACACTATCAACATGTTCATAGTTTTGGATTTTGTTTTGTTAAAATAACTATAACATTAATCAAGGTTGTAGCCAGGCCAACATTTCAAGGGATATATGAGAGGGATGTGTCCCAAAAATACCGTAGAAAAATAAACTTTCGAATTTTAAATGCCTCGGTATAATTGGCAGCATAACTAAGGAAGAGGGGCATTTCCAACTATTTTCAGCACCACCTTCTGAAAAGAATTTTTCCCCTAGAATAAATTTGCCCCCTCTAGATTTATTTCACTCCCCTCTTATTCAGGGTGATATTTAATTATATACAATAACGTGGTGCAGTAGAATCTACACTAAGAAATAAACTAGAAGTCTGATAACATCATATCGACGGGACTAGATCTTTATTGAGAGACTGTCAGGGACAGGTGAGACAGATAATACTATTATGTCGTAGAGTTTTTATTGACCTGGGTAGTGGAACATTACATGTTCATAGGAGATATTCAAAGTGTTCATTATTACATTCACAACACAGTCCAGCCCTCCTGCACCACGACTGTCATGCTCATTGGAAGATGTGCGGGATATCCTGGATCGTATTTTCAGCAGCCACATTTGCATTCCAGAGATGCTCTCTCTTGTTGTGCCGTTGGGAGTATACAATTCCCTTCGTATGGCCCCACAATCAGCGTTGCAAGGATCTGGAGATCGCGCCGGCTATGCAACAGGCCCATTGCGTCAAATCCATTGCCTGGGATAGTATGCGTCCAAATGGCGTCTCATTTCACGGTCGTAATGTACAGTGGCTCCAACCTGAAGCAGCCACATGTTCATCTGCGTTCCCCGAGGAACGTCTTCTAGTAGTTGGGAAACGGTCTGCAGAAAGTGTGAGTACTTTTCACATCGTAGTCATGCAGGCATTTCATACGGTCCAAGTAGAATATCACCCATAACTCCCGCCCAAACGGTGGCGGAGAATTGATATTGCAAATAACCTTCAGGACGACATTTAGATTTGTGTGGGCCCAGATGTGCTGGTATTGTGGATCTCTGGTGTAGTGGTGCAGCAGTCACTCGCAGAATGTCCTACGGCATTCGAAATCAAGAGCGGGATCCAACTCCTGCACAGGCTGCAAATGGAAGGAGTAAAGTAATTGATTATGTACTGTTCTCCACACGAACGTCTGTGACAGCTGATGACGTGCGGCTAATCACTGTGTACTCGAATCCGGTGAGAATTCCACATAATGCATAATTGCATATTCTACTGCAATGGTCCTGCAACCTCGTGTCTACCAGCGTTGACCATCACGGGCGCAAAGCGACCAATTTTCCTCAGGCGACGATTCATTGCTACAAATGTCCTTGGACTTTGGTGAAGTCGGACAGGAAAACGTGCAGCACACGTACGAGCAGAGAATTATGTCGTTCCTCACCGTAAATCAGAATCATATCGGTCAATTCCTCGTTTGTTTATTGGTACCCCTTCTTACTGGCCATTTTCAATCACAGCAATTAACTGAATGTGGCGTTTTATGTCTCCGACACACCGAATGACGCATGAGCAATGCTATCCCACAATGTTGCCCTCTCGATAACGAAGTGGTACCGCAACAAAGTTGCTATGAGACTTTAAGTTTCTTTTTCAGTGTAGAATCACTGCACCACTTATTGTAAATAATTACGATCACCCTATATTTTCTAATATGATATATTAAAAAATAACTCCAAATAGTTTCTTGTATTGAAATTTTAAAAATCTGGTGAAGACAATTCTAAATATCTTCTAGGGCATCACAATCACACACACACACACACACACACGCACACGCACACGCGCGCACGCACGCGCACATCTAAGGAAATACTACTTCAAATAGAATTTAGAAGAGTATAATAATGTTAAATTCAGTTCCATGTGAGGACCACTCAATATCTTAAAGACATCCAATCGTCAAACATTTTCTGGGAAGGCCCCGTAACTTTTTAGGCCTTGGGGTGAGAAACAAGTTCCACAAACCCCACTTTTTGGTTAATTAACCCCTATACCCTTCACAAGTAAGTTTCTGCTACTACTGACCCAACGGGATACTTTTAGATAAAATGTTTATATTTCTACGCCTGATGAATTATTGCATTTGTCCTACTTAGATTTTACAGTTTTAAATCATGATAAAAAACGACCTCCTGAAAATTTACTTGAGCTCAAACATTAATATCCTGCTGAGTTTGAAAGATAAACTCTTGGCAACACATTTGTAACGACTTGTGAATCCGCTTATCTATGTGTTCCAAGAAGAACTTTTCAAAGGTACATACCAACATTTGTTTGAATCGTTTATTAATATAACTTATTCTTTAAGTCGCTTGTTGAGTTTAGGGTGCTACATGATAGATCAATGAGATGCGTTGTAGACCTCTAGAAATCTCGCATTAGCTAAAAAATTGTTTGATAATTTTTAAGATCGTTTTCAACTAAATGTAGTTGAAAAATATCAGCAGTTTTTGACCAGTTAAAATGTTTAAAATTTTTATTTAAAGTTTACAATAATCAACGATGCTTGACGCTAATATTTTACTTCTGAGATTAAAGCAAAAGGTTAGAAACTAGATCTGGACTTACTCTCATTTAAAGTCATGTTTGATAGGGTCACAAACGAGAATGTTTTATATTGTGGTATTGTTTTATAGGCTTTGTGTAAGTTATCACACTTTTTTCTAAACAGTTAAAATTTAACTTTTTTTACTGGTCAGAACTTTGGCCTATATTTTGGTGAAAACCATATTAAAATATCAAACCACTTAATAAATAATCTGTGATTTCTAAGCGTATGTAACGCTTCGCATTGCTCTCTCATGTAACAAACACCCTTAAGGCCCGTGTTCTTTTCCTATCTTGGTGGGAAAATGTATTATTTTTGTAGTTGAGATTTTCTTATTTATCATTAATGAATTTACGGGTGAAGGACTGCTTTTATGTGCTTTTTATCACAAAGCATCTTACCGTCCGGGCTAAATTTAGACTTTTTTTTTTACCGTATGGCATTACTGACCGGTTTGGCTACCTGTATGTAGCCTATTCGCAGCTCTGGTGGCACAGAACGTTGCCCAAAGTATACTTATGGAGGTTGTCTACACGTCGTACCAGCTTAGAGGAAATGCATATACATTAGTGTAGAGAAGGGATGTGCTACCACTGCACTCGACTGAAATTCGAACCTTGGCCTCTCCATTACCGATAATACGTCCTATTATGTGTTTCCGCTTTGAATTACGTGACCACCAATGCGCGTGCTAATCCACACAATTGGTTCAAAAATTATGCCTCACAACCATCCTTTATTACTAATTTACACTCGAGATTTCATATAAGCTCTTATGCTATGGGTGTATATATCACTCGTATATTGACAAATGCATGGAACAGTCATTTGTCAGATGATACGCAGATGAAGACCGATCCTCTACTTATCTTAATTTTTTAACACCGCGTCTTAATACGTTTGGATTATACTTGTATGTACTAATTACTCACATGTGTTAGGGTTGAGTAAATATATTTAGATGGGATGTATTCACTATTTAAGCGTCTATGAAATCCGTAAATTTAGCTATAAGAAAAAGATAAAATATTCGTCGATGTATCTTCAAAATCTTAATTGACAAAAAAATAAAATAGATTGAAGTTCAAAAGGTAAACAACCAGAAATCACTGCTAACATAATTTTTTCATGAATGAGGGTTTCATGTTTTTTTTTGTTTTTTTGCCCCGACCTCTTTATTATTTACTAGAGTGTCATTTTTAATCCCACATAATTTCCGAGTGATACATTTAAAACTATGCACATCACAGGTTTATATTTTTATTTTCATATTTGGCTAAGAGTTAAGAAAGTTTTATTTAGGCTTAGACTAAGTAATAGGCTTGGAAATATTTGTATAAAGGATATTCATCTATATTAGTTTGGTTTTAATACATACATGTTTACGAAGTTAAGATTACTGAAACCCTTAAATAGGAATTTCTCGTAAAATACAGGAAACACATTTTCTTATAGATAAAACTATAATTTTAGTTGAACCTACAAGACGAATATTATTACCATACCAAATTGAATATATAACTATATTTTTAATATAATTTACTACAACTTATCAATTCAAATAAATACATATTTTAAACTAGCCTCAAATTACTGCAAACCACAAGAACAAGCGGCCATTTTTTTTCGAAGTGCTTCACTATATCACATATTATGAAGTTTTGTGTGTTCAAACAAGATGCTTAATCTATGCAGTTAACAATAACAACCAAAACTATTTAAACTTCTTATGTAGGTAGCTTTAAGTACGTTGCCTCCTTGTATCGCTGATGTAAAGGCAAACATCCTGTCCTCCCTCGTAGATGTACGCCACGTAGTGAGTAAATATTGTACTGTTAAGACACACGTTGTCCTCTTTCTGTAGTTCATTGAACAAACACTTAGGAAAGAAGTGCGCTGTCTCAATCATTACTTCGATATTTTCGTACACCTAGGAGACAGCCTCGCAAGATACTGGATATCCGTGACAAGAGGTCAAGGTCGAATTTCATCTGGGTGCACCAATGGTTGTTTTCCTCGCGTGATTTTTCTATTTTAGTTTACCTCATCCATTCTTAATGTTAAGCTTGGTTAATTCTATAGCGAATTTTAGATTAAATCTCTGCTTCAAGCAAGATAGGTCTAGGTTTGAGCTTACTCGGTACATTTTCTATTATTTATATTATATATTAAAACATTATAAATTGAATTACAATTATATATTGAAATATATTTCTAATTATACTATAGTCACTAACTAGTTTTAAGAAGTCTATTCCCAAAAATAGATAAAATATTTTTACTGACCTATACATATATATATACACATATATATACACATATATACACACATATATACACATATATACACACATATATATACACATATATATATATAATATATATATATATATACACACACATAATTACATATATATACATAGCAAGTTTAAACAAAGTTTGAATCCCTAGATGATAATTCCAATTGAATGCATTCATTTGATTTTTGGCCCACGGAAATCTAAATATCCCGGTCGCTAGTAACTCAGGTATGTTAAATCTTCTCTAAAACCTAAATAAAAAAATGTGTCAAATATTGACACATCTAAGCTCGACTAAAAAGGCCGTGGTTTTTTTTTTCCGAATAAAATTAATTTTATGTCACTGCAATAATATATCGTGAATACAATCCGGTTTTGAAATATTATTTTAAGTGCTTATTTTTTTAACACCTCGTTTTTCTATCCACTTGGATATACGCCTAAGCACCAATTTTGTTAATGTGTTAGGATGAGCAAAGTCGAATTTAGAAGAAGTGTAGCCCGAATTTGCTTGGAGGAAGAGTGGAAAACATTAAAGAAAACCACCCTCAATACACCTGATGGGATTTTAACCCCGATCTTCCTGTCATCGGTAGTCAAGTCTCTTAAGGTAGTGACGCCTTAGACCATTCGATCACTGAAGTGTATCAATTGCATTGTTAAAAGCTAAACACTGTAATTAACAATTGGTATTTTTAACGTTTTTATCACGTTCACTTATACCTCAAGATATTGCTTGGTGTACAAAAGAATCACACTTTATATATACATATATATACTGTGTACATAGATATATGTATATATATATGTATACACATATAGTATTGAACTATTTCTAACTTATTACTATGGTAGCTTTCCATATTTTATACTATAATTAATTACCTTTCATATTTTCTATTATAATACGAATTGTAGGCCTATATGCATGTTGTTTGTTTTCTCTGAAAGGATAACCAAGGATGATATGTATTTAAAAATGGAAACACAAGCATACCATAGATTTCATAAAAATAAAATTGTGTGAGAAAAAAAAAGTAAATCCACAATAAATGCCTATGATAAGTAAAAAGATTTCTATAATGTATATAGTTTTAGCACTCTCGCAAAAGGCTAGACTGCCGATGACAGGGGGATTGGGGTTCAAATCCCAGTCAGGTGTACTGAAGGTGGTTTTTCCCTGAATGGATTTCCACTCTTCTTCCATGCATATGCGGATATACTTCGTCTAAATTCAACCTTATTAATTCCTAACTCATAGGCGTAATTGGGACATATGCGTTTAATCTGAATATGAAATAAGACGCGGGTTGTGTGTGTGTATGTGTGTGTATGTATGTATATATATAATATATATATTATATATATGCCAATATCTTAATATGTTACACGGCAAAAACTATAATATTGGCAACTTATATAAAGTTCCATTTTTTCCCCTATGCATTTATTAATATTTCATTGATTTACATATTTACTATCATTTCGTTTTTGTTGCCTTGTTTTTCTGAAAATATTTTTATTCACTTTGATTTTATAATATACTATCATTTTTCTTATACCCAATTTAATACACATTAAAATCTGGGTAACCTTCATTTTCTAAATAATTTGTCCTTACACGGCATGATTTAGCACAGGTTTTTGTAGTCCGGTTTTTGGTTCACATTTGAAATGTGTTTGCTAGTATATTTTGAATTTGTGTGTATACTATTAAATTCCATTACTATCTGGTTATATATATATATATTAATGTGTATTAAATTGGGTATAAGAAAATGATAGTATATTATAAAATCGAAGAGAATAAAATATTTCAAAAAAATAAGGCAACAAAAACGAAATAATAGATAGTAAAATGTAAATCAATGAAATAATAATAATGCATAGGGAAAAAATGAAGCTTTATATAAGTTGCCAATATTATAGTTTCCAAACATCCTGTATATTATATATCTCCAAACACACCAGGTGTTGGAAACTCATAGCCCAAACAGAACATATAGCTGTTTGAACCAAATTAATACAAAATCCCTATACACTTACTTCCGGAAACCTATGCTAATGACATTAAGTTGTGTTCAAAGTTTCAGCCTATAGCGCCGGGATAGCAAAGCTGTCAAGCATAACTGTACAAGAAGTTGCATAGGAGCTAGGCGCGCGGCACTGCACATGTAATAATGGCGAGCACTTTCTGTGATGTAGGACCGTTAATGATGACCCTCAGAACGTATTCGCATTTCTAGATGGACTGGTGTGTTGTTTACTATTAATTGTGGTATGTTCTGCTGCCGTTATCCAAGATGTCAAGGTGTGTAGTGCTGCGTGCCTATCTCCTTTGCAACCTAATGTACACGCATGCTTGAATAGCTATGCTACCCCGACGGTGTTCACCGTAACTTTGGACACAATTTAATGGTACAGTATTAGCATAGCTTTCCGGATGAAAGGTATATGTGCAGTTTGGGCTATGAGTTTCCGAACACTCTGTATATATGCATACTTAGCTGACTAAGTTTTACCAGATAATATGTTAAAATTTAGTTTTACATTTTTTGTTAAATTTATAAAATGATATATCTATTATTCTTTTCATATTATATATATATTTCTTATTTTTTTCATGTTATATTAATTAAGGTACAAATGATGATATATATATTTTTTATCATTTAGTTATTTCTGATATAAACATGGTGTACAGCTAACTTACTCTCCGATATTTCCTCTCTTATTTATTTATCTATGACAAATTTCGTGGCCTATTTGTCATTGACATCGAAATTATTCACGTAAATGTCCACTTCTATCAAAGATTTTATCCTTAATTGATATTTGATCTAAATTATTAATCATTTTATTTATAATATACACATATTCAAGCTTGGCGATCTTTATATTCTCAAACATAAGTCTGTACATTATTATAGACTACCATTCAATTTTAATGAACAAATGTTTATACTGTTTAATATACATGCTTATTAAGCTAATTAAAAAAAATCTATCAGCGCTTTTAGCATTTACAGCCTGCATCAATGTTAAATTGTTGCATTTTCACATCGTCCATATGTAAATGATAATATAACTTCAATTTCTTTTATAATATCTTACAAAAATATATAATATTTATAGCAAGATGTTTGTTAATTTATTTTATATTCAGGACACACATAAAAGTATTCGATCTACCTCAAAATATTATATCACACTTTTTGTATTTTTCTTTTTTGCTTTCATTTGGCACCACGTCTTACTAGTTACTACCCGTTCAGGGTATACGCTTATATACTAATTTCACTAATTATTTTAAGCATAAGGGACGTTATATTTATAGGAAGTGTACCCGCATTTGAGTGGAGAGAGATTGGAAAACAATTTTTTAACTCAATGCACCCGACCGAGATATGAACCTAGATATCTCCGTCATTGGAAGTCTAGTCTACTGCGAGACCATGCGGCCACCGAAGTGGGTTTATTTAATTCTTTGGATTTGTTCTGGTTCACGTATGTCTCAAGAACTATTGCTATATAGAAAATAATTATTTTAAAAATTAATTTGATATAGTTAAGTGACTAATCTTTTTGGGTGGCAGAACTTAAAAAAATAGTTAATTTTCTCTTGGAAATATATTAAATTAAATTTATTATTAAATGTTAAAACATAATTTTGTAATTTCTTATACTATAAATAATTATTACTAATTGACACATTTTAACAATTTTTATCTTTTGTCCCTAAAAAATTATTAAATATTGAAACTTATTTTGAAATGTGATTTTTTCCAATTTGATTGCTTCTGAAAATAAAAATATTTTCGTGACTTACATAATGATTTATTTATTTGTTCAATCACTCGTTTCTGAGAGTAAAAATATTTTCCTGAATTATTTAATGGTTTATTAATTTGTACAATCACTCTATTAGATTTTTTATCTATTCCTCTATTGACTGCACTTAAACTGGATTTTTGCTACCATCATTAGTAAAGTTATCTTTTTTTTTTAACTTTTATAGAAACACATCCGATTTTCTGAAGGTGAACTAAATATCGATCCTTTATTTTATATTCATGGCAGGTAACCTGCGTATGGGCTCACAGTGTGTTATCTGCGACCTTGTCGGTTGTAGTTTTTCTGCTCTTGGTTTCACTATATTATTTTGTCTATAATCTATACTTGTAAAAACAGCTTTCTTATTTTCCACCCATTTATCCATGTCATTAACCCGGATTTATGGATCATTAATTCTCAAGTTTTGCCTAGCACTTTATTTATAACACCGTTATTGTGTATACTCCTTTAATAATATAATTTAATATTTAGCACCGCGTCTTACTACCCGTTCGGGTTATACGCTTAAGTACTAATTACTCTAATGGATTAGGAATTGAGAGGGTTGAATTTAAAGGAAGTGAACCCGCATTTGCGTGGAGGGAGAGTGGAAAACCATTTAGGAACCCCCCCCCCCCCCAGTTCAACCGACCGAGATTCGAACCTCGATCTCCCCGTCCTCGGCGGTCGAGCTCAACACGACTAGCGCGTTAGCCAACTACGCCACCGAGGCGGGTACTCCTTTAATAGATTTTGTTTTGTTCTCCTCTATCATTATTGCCATTTCAATCTATTATTTGACCAAATTTTACAGTTTATTGTATATAATAATTGATGACTCTTGAATTGGTCCCACGTCATTCATAACATTTCCAAGATTATTTTCTTTAAAAAAAACAATAGTAGGGCCTACGAAACGTTTGTCTAAAAAATCCCCAGCAACAATAGTTTGATTACAGAAAAAATAAGTAATGTTTATTCTATTACGATTTAAGCTATCCCTGCAATATATATATACTTATACACAGAACGTCATATTGGATTACTCAGTCACTAGAGGTTTTTGCATTTAAATATTAAATTTAATGTAATTTGACAGAACAAAGGATGCCATATTACTAACTTATTATTAGGTGTTCTGTCTCATGACAGGTCCATTCCTCTTGTCAATGAACTTAAAGACTGCCAACGCGCCCTGTTATTAACTCACCAATATTTTAAACATAAGGTTAATTTACAATCACCCCTTTCTGTGGAGGCATGGTCTAAGGCGTCACTCTCCCAGTAGGCTAGACTGCTGATGATGGGAAGATCGAGGTTAGAATCTTGGTCGGGTGTACTGAGGGTGGTTTTTACAAAATGATTTTCAACTTTCGCTCCACGCAAATGTGGGTACACTTTCTTTAAATATAAGTTAACCTTTCTCATCCCTAAAACCATCATTGTAATTGGTACATAAGCGTATAACCCAAACGACTGATAAGATGCCGTGATAAAAAAATCACTATATAACTTCTGCACTTGTAAATTTATATGATAAAGCTTTCTCATACCTACTTACCTACTTCAGACGCAGGCTTATGAAACTTTTGATAAATAAACTGAAAAACAATTTATTTTATTGGATAACTACTATAAAAGGTTTTGGGACCTGCCCCGTAGTACAGTAATGGTGGTGGTGGTGATGGTGAGTGTGGGTGGTGGCGGTGGTGGTGGGGTGGTGGTGGTGGTGGTGGGTGGTGTGGCGGCGACGGTGGAGAATTAGCAGCTAAGGTAAACTTTCAACGCAAAATTATTTAAATACAGATCAATATATTTGTTATTATTTTTAGCCCGGGATGCCATTTATTGGTAATAAACCCTACAATATACCCTAAATGTTCCTAAATCTAGTGATCCTCTTCTATTTACAACATCATGGTTGGATGAGTGGATTAGACCACTAGAATCACATCGCTCTTGGCCATCCTTGACTGCGGGGTAGGGGTACGAATCTCGGCCGGTTGCACTGGAAATGGTTTTACATAATTCTATGAATTTCACCTGTTTTTGTGTCATCTCCACACTAAAGCCTGGGATTTTCCTTTAAGCTACCCTTCTAGTCTTACCCCGTATGTTAATAAAACTTACAGTAACCGTTTTCCGTTTTCTCTTGTTTTAATTAGGGCATGTATTTTTCATGGGTTTTTTTTTGCGTTGCTCTAAGCTTTTCATGTGTTTTATTTTATGTATTCCCTGCATAGTAAAAATGTTCTTTAAAAAGTTTCAAAGACTTTTGATTATTTCTATAATAATAATTTAATATTATTAATATATAAATAGCACCCAGACATTTAATTTTATCACTGCCAAGTAACTTAAATAAGTGTACTCTTCCACAAGTAATTACAAGTGAATCATTACCATACAGTACTGTAAGTTGTGTCATTTCACTATCACTCAACTGATGAAATATTCATTTTGACAACAAAAGACAATAATTTATTTCCAAAGACGATTTGAATGGGTAGCTGATAACCATTATCTACATAATTACAAAACAATATTATATTTCGAATCCATTGTATTAGTTTCACTTGACTTTTAACCCCTTTTATTTCACCTTTATCATACTATACTCTTGTAAGTTTGAGTATAAAATTGGATACAAACAGGGAAAGAGACGGGAGTGAAGTAGTCACTCGTAAAAAGAAACATCAAATTGACGATGATACGACTCGCCAACTTTAGTACGTACCTTTCCATAGCCTATGTCTCCCGAGGTTAGTGAGTAACGTAAAAACAACATTCGCTTAGATCCAAAAATTACACGGAATTACACACTGTCTCAATTTCCCACTAGGCATAATACAAAGTAAGCGTAACTATAATAGAAGCGTGTTTTCAAAACACAAGAATATAAACAATTTTATTGATTTAATGGAACACATGATATCTCATATCTTAAGCTAGTAAGAAAATCAATTGCACACAATCGTAAGTTAGTGTAACTATTAGCTTGACAAATATTATAACTATATACATTTTAGGTTTTTTTTTTAATTTTTCATTTCATAAGAAAAGCTCTGATGCGATTAAACTTTATCTCGAAGTGTATCTTATAGATTTGAAAATAAACCTATTGTATCCAAAATTGTATATTCGTGTTTGACGGATGTGCGTGGAAGGGTACGGATTGTATGTCACTTATCAGATACTTTTGAAACAAGGAGATGCGCTATCCCCATTACTTTTCAATCTAGCCTGAAAGTATCCTATTAGGGTAATACAAGAGCGTAGGGAAGGGTTGACATTAAACATTACTTTGCAGCTATTAGGGTACGTAGATGATTTAACTTTATTGCTCAATAGTAAGGGGGTGAGGCAATAAATGCAGACATTTTATTAGAGGTTAGTAAGGAAATAGGTTTAGAAGTGAATGCTGAAAAGACTTAAGTATATGATCAATGATCACACATAGAACACAGATTGAGGACAATAATTTAGAGTACTGCGAGCAACATATCATTTGAAAGGGTTAATGAGTTTAAATATTTAAGAACAATTTTAACTAGCAATAACGACATTAAAGTGGAGATTAAGAGTGAAAAAAAAAATCGGGAAACTACCCGGTCAATAAGTTGTTGACATCTCGCCTGCTAACCAGGAATATAAACTCAGAATATGCGAAACAATAATTTTACCGGTTGTTCTCTATGAGTGTGAAACATGGTCTCTTACTTTACATGACAAAAACAAATATAATTTGTATTATATATAATATAATATATTTGGAATATATTTGTCAGGATAATCAAGACGTCTTGTAAATAACAGTGGGAAGGATATGCAGTGCAAATTGGAGATTCCAGAACCTTGTTCAGGGTTCTAATGAGGTATACTGAAACGAACTAGCTTGAGATGGCGATAGGTGGCGTACTTTTGTAAATGCGGCAGTGAACTTGCTTGTGATTCAACTATACACAATAGACTATGGGATGAGTGCTTCTCATGCTGTGATTACTGTGCTTGCAGGGAAGCTGGACACGAAGGCCGCACCACTGCAGACGACTATGCACGGGACGAAGTCATCCGACGTTTGCTGCGGAAACCCCACCCACCGTGCGGGTCGCTTCCACCTCGACGAGAAGTGGCTCAGCGACTGTGGAAAACGACAAGAACCGTGAGTATACACGGATGATGTTTAGCAGCTGAATTCATTACAGGGACAACTACTACCATACCTGCGCCAGGGAGCACGTGTACTAAATGCTGGGCTCATATAGTCTTGTTTGCCGCGATGGGGAGTTGGGGGTTCTAATCACGACTGGGGGTAATTATGGTGTTACCCGCTTCATTGGCCACGTGGTCTAACGCGCTACTCTTGTAGTAGGCTAGACTGCCGATGACGGGAAATGAGGTTTCGAATCTCTACCGGTGTGGGCCTACTGATTGAGATTTTTCCAAAATGGTTTTCCACTCTTCTCCACGCAAATTTGGGTACGCTTCCTTAAATATAACCTTCCTAGTCCCAAAAACCATTTGCATAGCTAGTACATAAGAGTATAACCCGAACGGATATTAAGACGCTGTGATAAAAATAAATTTAAAAGAATTATGGTGTTTTTCTCCATTTGGTCTTTCACTCCCTCTCTACAAATGTGGCTCAATTTTCTCTAAATTGTACCATCCCTATCTCTACCCCTTAGCTACCTTAGCTAAATATGGAGAGCCCGGGTGGTTAGTGAGACAATAATGAATTCCTTGAACTTCATGGCCATACTTTTATACCTGGTTGCCGCGACAAAAACACCTCCTCCAGGATGCCAGACCGTCAAGCAATGTAATATATGAGAGTGGCGATAACACTTGACGTTCTGTAGTTCTGGCCGTGGTGTTTTGGTCTCTACGATCAGGTTACAAGTGTGGTCGCGCCCGGCCCAGAATCGCAACAAAGTTTCATCATTTAAAATCTCTCTTTGTTGAAGCTGTCCAGCTATTCCTTGTTGCAGTTTCTGTGACATGTTAAATTCAGGTGTAGCTAATACCAATAGAGGGCAAAGCTTTGGAGTCAATACGTCAAACGTTTGACTCGGACTCCTTCATAAATGACAAATGTATATTAATTAGTAATAGCAAATCATAGTAAATCGTAGCACAAGGAATTTCATCACCACCATTTAAATAATCAGGCTGCTTAAGTCTATAGAACATAAAATAAGCTTATATTTATTTAATTAAAATTACAAATATATTTCCCGAAAAATAAAAAAAGTATAAAATATGAGTATAAAATTATTTATATATTTAAGTTTCAATTTTGAAATCAGAGTAGGTACATTTCTACCGACCCCGACTCCACCCAAAATTGCCCACAGCTCCACTAAAAATGTATTCAGACTCCACCCAAAATTGTCTTCGGAAGCTCTAACCCAATCCACCCTCAAAATTGACTCCGACTCCACAGCCCTGATAGAGCAACTGTCTTCTTCCCGAGTCTGGGCCTGCGAGTGTTTTATTTCAGGTTCTCTTCCTATGCCTTTGACGCCATTGGGAAATAATTTACTTGCACAACAATTATTTATATGCCTACGTGGCAAGAAACCTTTATGTGATTGTACCTTTTAATAAGTGTTCAACCCGCTTCGGTGGCCACGTGGTCTAACGCGCTACTCTTGCATAGACTAGACTGCCAAATGACGAGGAGAATGAGGTTCGAATCTCGGTCGGGTGTACTGAGGGTGGTTTTCCCACAATAGTTTTCCACTCTCCCTCCATGCAGCTGTGGGTACACTTCCTGTAAATATAACCTTGCTTAATCCCTAAAACTATTAGGGTAATTAGTACATAAGACGTGTTGCTAAGAAAAAAAGTGTTTCAACACAGAAAAATATCTTGGAATGCGCTCTGTATTATTTGCATTATATATGCGGCTAAAAGTCGTTTAATTTTCCTTTAAAGGGAATCATAGACATAACTTAGGAGTTTATGTGGATTTAATTGCATCTTTAAATTGTACCACTCGCAGATATCGTGCACCCACAGATGCCGTCATCTGTCTCTGCCATCTTTAAAAAAACTCAAGACAAAGGAGTAGAAACATGTTTGCTCCTGCTAGAAGAGACCGGGATAATCCACCACTACCATAAACTACTCCAAACAGCTCTTTTTTTTTTTATCAAGGGGCAGAAATGTTCCAAGTATTCCACGCGAACAAATCTAATTTCCACCACAACATAAAAGTGTTGCAGTTCTTGGAATTATCTCACTTTATCAGTGAACAGTTAACACTAATTTATATTAAACAATTATAAAATACTATATACTCATGTTATTTCTTTTTAGCACAACGTCTTGCTTCCCGTTTGGGTTTGACGCTTATGTACAAATTACGCCAATGTTTTTAAGGAATAGGAGGGTATATTTAAAGGGAGTGTACCCACATTTGCATGGAGAGAGTGGAAAACCATTTAGGAAAACCACCATCAGTAGACCTTCACCCGTCCGAGATTCGAACCTTTGATCTTCGCGTCACCGGCAGTCTAGTCTACTGGAAGAATAGCGCGTTAGACCATGTGGCCACTAAGCGAGTTAGTCATATTATTGAAACCGATGTAAGAAAATATATGTTAGTTATTAGTTATATCTCTTTTATATTATGAATATGAATACTTGATATCTAACACTCATAAGACAATTGGACAACAAAGCAAATCTAATGGGAAAGACGTCAACCACACAAGACAATGTTTTTCATACAGCTTTTAATAATATTCGACTTCGGTGGTCTTGGGGTAAAGAACACCCCAGGACTCGATGTTCTTGGTTTCAAACCCATCCCCTGGTTTTTCCTTGGGCGATATAAATCCTTATCTCATCTTTCTTTGAAGGGGCGTGTAAATAGCCCTGGAAGGTATGTTAAAGAACTTTCCGAAAAAATTGGTAGGTCTTTCATCACTAGCTCGTAGAATTTCGTTGCAGAAGTAAATGGGAAACCACCGCACATATGCTTTTTACCAAATGGTGCGGACAGCACTAACCAGCCTAAGGTACTAAGTGCATGTCCAGCTCCGGATGGATGATGAATGGCAAGTATAATACTTAGCACCGCATCTTACTACCCGTTCGGGTTATACGCTTAAGTACTAGTTACGTTAATGGGTTAGGAATTGGGAAGGTTGAATATAGAGAAAATGAACCCGCTTTTACGTGGAGGTAGTAGAGTGGAAAACCATTTAGGAAAACCACCCCCAGTTCATCCGAGAGAGATTTAAACCTCGATCTCCCCGTCCTCAGCAGTCTAGCTCAACACGAAACTAGCGCGTTAGCTAAGTACGCCACTGAGGCGGGTGATGGGAAGCACATCTAACCAACCTTTTGGCTGTACACTCATCAATCAATCAGTAAATAATAATATACTACAAACTTAAATATAAATAGATATTATTATTATTATTATTATTAGCACCGCGTCTTACTACCCGTTCGAGTTATACGCACTTACCCGCTTCGGTGGCGTAGTTGGCTAACGCGCTAGTCGTGTTGAGCTCGACCACCAAGGACGGGGAGATCGAGGTTCGAATCTCGGTCGGGTGAACTGGGGGTGGGGGGGGGGGTTCCTAAGTGGTTTTCCACTCTCCCTCCACGCAATGCGGGTTCACTTCCTCTTAGTTCAACCCTCCAATTCCTAATCTATTAGGTAATTAGTACTTAAGCGAATAACCCGAACGGGTGTAAGACGCGTTGCTAAATATTATTATTATACGCACTTACGCTAATTTGTAATGTTAGGGTGATTGTGAGATGAAATTGAGGACCTAGAGTTTAACGTGGGATCCGAACCACGGTGGAGGCCTGGCATTCCTCACATTCACAAATTGTGATTAATACACATCTTGTCAGAGGTGAAGGAAGGGTTTGGCAATCAATAAATCTGTGCCGGGACCGAGGATTGAACCCCGGACCCCAGCACAGAAGTCTGACACCTTACTCCTAGACCACCAGGTCACCGAATAGATGATAATAATGACAATTTTACACATAATAATATAGACGTAATATCAGAACTCATTAAAAAAAAACATAGCAACATTCTCATGAATATAATTTGAACTAAAAGGAGGAAACCCATTATGTATGATCAGCCGGCACACCCGCTTCGGTGGATGCGTAGTCTGACGTGGATAAACTTCCTTTTAGAAATAACCTTCCTCATCCCTAACACACTAGCGTGATTACTACATAATATGCATATAACGCGAACGCGTAGTAAGACGTGGTGCAAGAAAAACACACACAGCTGGCACTGCGCGGAATGTCTTGAATGTTTCTCCGAGAGTTAATTATGTTTGCCTCGAATGTCTATTACGTCTGTGACCATAAGGAGGTGAAGTTGTTAGTGTATAAAACGCAATTTTGTGTCAAACGAAATTATAAGAAAATTTGTGTTTTATCAATTAACAGAGCTGAGACAAGATGATGTAATTCACCATATTCCAACCTCTTCTTAAATATTTCATGCACCCAGAAACTGTGTTCATGGCACTTTTTGTTCATGCTCTTCCTCCTACACACTAACTACACCTACTACAATTAACTCCTCTTCGGATGATCGCTCCATTGTAACTGGGACTTGAATAGAGTTTCTACAAACGTTATGATCCGGTCTGTGCTAGCCGTTCATAGTGGGTTAACTACGAGTCTTGCCGTGCCTGCTGTCATAGTGGTAATACGAGTCTTGCCGTGCGGTTCATAGTGGTACTACGAGTCTTGCCGTGCCTGCTGTTCATAGTGGGTTAACTACGAGTCTTGCCGTGCCTGCTGTTCATAGTGGGTTAACTACGAGTATGCGTGCTGTGCTCATATGGTTCCGTCTTGCCTGCTGTTCATAGTGGGTTAACTACGAGTCTTGCCGTGCCTGCTGTTCCGGAATAGTTCGTGCTGGTCTATGTACTACGAGTTTGCCGTGCTCTGCTGGACTCGAGTATGCGCTGTGCCAAGTTTTTCCTCCTTAACTCCAAAAAATGAATGCAAATCCACGTCCTCCATACTTGATATTAGATCCAGAAACTAGTACAGACTCACCTTCGGCATCAAATGGAGTACGATTAGTGTCTGCCATACAAGACGCAATTCAAACGATTCTTAGAGTTATAACACTAAAACAAACAATAATGATATCTAAACAATTCTAACAAGTAAGCCCGCATCTAAGAACGAGAATAACTAAAAGTGAAGGGTGAGTGAGAAGTGAAGTGGCGTTGATCTGCTCTGCTTTTCTTTGCTTTGCTATTGGGCCGTCTGCACGCACAAACCCTATTAGATAGTAAATCAACACCACTTCACTTCTCACTCACCCTTAACTTTTACTCATCCTTGTTCTTGCATACGGCCTATAGTTGTAGCCACTTTTTTTTTCTTTATGAATTCCATTATTTTGACTATTTGAAAGAAGATAATCTTGACCACTGTTTTGTCACATTTATTCAATTCATTATACCAGAACTAAGCACGCTGCCAACTTTTAGCGAAATATCATAACATTGAGGTTTTTATGGTTTGAATTGAAGTTATAAAGCTCTAAAACTACTAAATTAATCCTCAACCATCTTGGGATTTTCTCTTGTGAAATTATTTTAAAAAAAAATCACTATTTGTTATATGAGGGCTATATATATATATATATATATGTTTCTAGCCATTTAACTTGGTCTTGGCGACAATTCGTGTGAAACGACGTTGAAAAAGAATTAATTTTCACATTTTGGTCATTCTAAAATAAACAAACTATAAACCCTTAAATTTAAGGCTTTAAATCCTATGGGACATATCTTGCCATTTTGGGACGTTTACTACGTATCTCAGCGCATCGGTAGACGGCCCCCTTAGTGGTAAATGCATAGTACAGTCCATTCGCCATAGGAGTGGTGTTAAGTGACAATTTAAAAAAATCCATATCAACTCTCATGTATCCATTTGCAAGACCACAGTAAAAAAATGTTGACCTACTGTCACTTTTTTTTAGTTATTTGTTCTACGCGCTTTTACATTCTTGAAATACGAACTTATGAAACAACCCGTTTATATATAGAGAGAGAAATGGATTCTGTAGTTCACTTAAAAGTATTTTACAAACAATATATTCTCTTCACAAAGTAAGATGACTAACCAGCTGAAATCAAGTAAAGTGACGAACTAGCAGAAAAAAGTGTGGTTGATGACGTCATACAGTATTCGGTTGTGTTCATGAGCATGCCTTTACAACAGAAAAACGTTTCACTACGAAACCAATGTTTTGGGTGTCTTCTTTTCCGAAGTTAAAAAAATTTTTTATTTATTTAGTTGGCCAGTTATAATAAGATACAAGTGTGATTATAGTAATTTTTAACTTATTATTTAATCCCCTAATATAATATCTCTTGTTGCCAAAATCGCAAAACAAAAAACATAATGGTTTTTTTAATATGTGTTTGTTCTTTCAGTAAGTTATTAAAAAGTAAACTATACACTTATCCTAAGGGAAATATTTTTAGAAGCGTTTACTATCATTTTTGAATAATAAAAAGTATTACTAATAAAATAATAGTTATTTCCACATGAGTGTCTTTCAAGCATTGTTAACAAAAAAAACACTTCTGCTGGTTGTCAGTTACTACCACTCCAGTGGTGAATGGGCTGTACAGTAGTATAGTGCTGTTTTATAATCTGACGGTCTAATATATAAACAGTGTTTTTAAAATTTATTTTTAACATCTGTGAAACTGTAATCATCAATGATATTGTTATGCTTACATTATAATTACGTTATTTATGAAACTAGATATTTTATAAGATCCTGTCAAATCCCTTTCTTTTGTCGTTTACATGTTGTTATGATACAGCAGCAAATATTTGAGACAATAGTTATTAAGGTAGGAATGAATTTGATTATTTATGCTATATGGCACTTTATGGCGGTAGGGTCGTAAAGAGACTCTTTCAATCCTAATGGGGGCAGAATTTTTTTAAATAAAATAATATCGAATACCTCGACGCAAAGATAGTGTGCTTGAATCGAAACTTTACAGTAATAATAATAATAATGATATAGGTTCAAGATGGCTTTGTTTATTTTAGTTCATCTGTCTGATAGGTTGTTAACTGCTAGATCTAATTCCATCCAAAGGTTAAGGAGTTAAGGATGAGGAAGGAAGTTTAGAGGAAATTCACTGATAGTGTCGCTTAGACAGGATTTCATCCATCTGAGATTTAAACCCCTACCCATCCTTAAACGGCAACCATATGGAATTCGAGCTTAACTTCTGAGACTCCGAGGACACATCTGATATCTAGGATAATGTCATAGTTCAAGCTATGTCTTAACTTTAAACTATTAATCTTTTCCTCAATAAACCTCACACATTCCCTTCCAATAATAATAATGGCGTGTCTGGACATCATCACTCCGTGGCTCAGTTTGCAGAAAGATTAGTCGGTACTAATGTACCGTTACCCAGGGGACGCCCGAATGTACCTATCATACATCGTTTTCATGGAGGCTCTTTCCATGTCCGGTAAGGTGAGAGGAGTATGATAGTGAATATGACGGGGTAGAGCAAATTAAGCTCTTAACCTAACTCAAGCTTAATTAACCAAACCCTAATGACCATGGAAATTATTACCCTTTCAAAAAATGATCCCATGGTGCCAGCCGGCAATTGAACCCGGCACCTCTAGGTCAACATACAAGAGCTCTGACCACTCACTATACCACCTGGACTTCGTGGATCAATGTCAGGGCTTCTAACACTACAATGCGTGGATGATCAAACCGACGACCAACCAATGACATTGTTATTAGTTTACTTTATCTGGATGGTCCATCTTCAACAGAACAGAAGCTGTTGGACTATTATTATTATTATTTGAAGTATTTAATGCGCACTTTCTAAACCTACTGATTATATCAGCACATGACTTAACTTAAATCTCAAACAGATACACTATCAATTCTCGGCCGTTAATTTATCACCTTGAAAGCTTTCTCCCATCATGCATTTTTCAGCCATGCTTGTAATCAAACCTGGGACCCTCAGCTCAGTAGGCAAACAGGATACCGACTTGGCCAAAGTGTCGGACTGCAACTGTTTTATTGTTCACTCTTTCTTAGCAGGATCAACTATTTTAACTTTTAATGTGAATATCTTATTTTTAACAATTAGAATTAAACAATTAAAAATGCCTCTTAGCTGAGACATAACACGTTTAATGTGGGTTGGAAGGGAACGCAAATTAGGAGCCATGGTTTTAAATGTTTATAACAAAAAAACAATTTGGCCAAAATAGATCAAACATTGCTACAGTGGTTGCACCACACCACACACCCCACACACACACACACCACACACCACACACACACACACACACACACACCACACACACACACACACACACACACACACACACACACACACCAACACACACACACAAACCACAAAACACATATATATATATATATATATATATATATGCGTATACATGGTGTTCAGAAACTCAAGTCCCAAACTGCAAACTATGCTAATACCACTAAATTGGGCTCAAAGTTTCGGCACACAGCGCTGGGAGAGCGAATCTGCGCAGGCATGCGTGTACAACAAGTTGCATAGGAATTAGGCGATCAGCACTGCACATGTAATCATGGCTAGCACTTTCTGTGCTGTAGGACCGTTAATGATGACCCTCAGAACGTATTCCCATTTCTAGATGGTCTGGTGAGCTGTTTACTATTAATTGTAGTATGTTTTGCTGCCATACTCAAAGATGTCGAGGTGTGTAGTGCCGCATGCCTAACTCCTATGCAACCTGTTGTACACGCATGCTTGCACAGCTTCGCTCTCTCGGCGCTTTAAGCTGAAACTTTAAACACAATTAAATAGTAATAGCATAGTTTGCCGGATGTAAGTGTATAGGGATTTTGTATTACTTTTGCGTCAAACAAAATATATGTGCAGTTTAGGCGTTGAGTTTCCTAACACCCAGTATACACATGTATATACATGTCTATATAAATATGTATAAATATATGTAATTGTATATATATATGTACATGTATATGCATGTCTCTTTCTTTCTTTCTCTCTCTCTCTCTCTCTCTCTTCTCTCTCTCTATTATATATATATATATTATATATGTGCATGTCTCTGTGGTGTGTTGTATATGTGTTACTGTATTTGGTTTTTTTGCAACCCCTTTTCTCTCCTTTATTGTCCATCCATTTATTTTTAATTTAATTTTTCTGTAAAGTATATAATCCATTTAAAAATTAATGTTTTCTAGAATTTAATCATATTTTGTAGACAAGTGAATATTAGCCTGTAAATAATTTATTAATAAATATATTTATAACTATGATTATTTGTTATAATATAATTGTATATAAGTGCAAGAAAGGATACGCGCCTTTACCTAGCCTTAATAAAGAGGATATTATTACTTTGTTCTCCTTGTTGAATTTTTATAAAGTGTTGCACTCCAGCTTGTCATCGTGATATAAACTGAGGATTTTGTGTTCCATTTCAAAACCTTTTCGTTTTAAATTGGACTCTCCAATGTTTTATTTCTAAACATTCATTTTAAGGCTTAACTATTAGTCCCTTTAGAACGAGATTATTACATAATATAGTTTTAAAAAGTGATTTCTATCCTTCTTTAACTTGATACTGATATTTTCGTGAAGTCCACATTTTTACTTTCTCTCTATCTTACAGGTATAGAAAGTATTGTGATCGTAAAAAAAAATCGAACTCGAGATTTTGATGAATCTCGACGTTTCATGACCCCCCGAATCCGATAAAGTGGTTTTTGAATTTCCGCCTGTCTTTCTCTCTCTACCTCCGACTAGAGCCTAAACTATTTTACCGATTGGGCTAAAACTTGTATGTCGGGTTTTTATAGGGTTGCCCTGAAGGGTTTTTTAGAATTGGATATCTAACTCTAAAATTAAGGGTAGTTTACTGAAGGGAAAAAGATAAAAAGTAGATTTTATCAAAATCGGCTCAAACGATTTTGATTAAATTTCATTTCTAAACATTTTAAACATTACAAACAAAATGATACCCTAAATATTTCGGCAAAATGGCTTTAAGGGCTCCGGTCTGACGCGTTAATTAACATTTTTTTTATATAGCTCCGAAACTATTTGAGATATGAAATTACTTATCATTGCAAATATGTAGGTCTATTTATAAAACAAATATTTTATAAGAAACATATTTTTATAAAACCAACAGTTTACATCTATACGCAAATGTATATATTTTTTAACTTTTCGAACACTAAAGATAAAGTATTGCGACCGTAAAAATAATCTAAACCGAAATTTTGATGGATGTCGACGTCTCATGACCCCCTGAACCCTAAAAAGTGGTTTTTGCAATTCCGTCTTTGTGTCTTTTTAACCCCAAAATAAAGAGTAGTTTGGTAAAAATCGAAAAGAGAAGAAATCGATTTGCTCAAAATCGGCTATAACGATTTTGATTAAAATTTGTATCTAGGCGTTGATTAAGATTATAAATAATCTAGTTATTTTCATTTTTTCATGAAAATGACTGTTAGGATACTTTACAGAAGCGGAAATTTCCGTAGCTCCGCAACTACTTGAGATAATAAATAACTTATCGTTGCAAAATTGTAGTACTATTAAAAAAATAAAACCTTTATATGAAATATATTTTTATAAATCCAACAGTTTCTGAGATATTGACAACTATTTTAATACAATTTTGTGAGCTTTAGTTGTAAAGAGATACTACTTATAGTTTAACGCAATAATTCTCCAATGCCATAGAGTAATTAAATATAAGCAAGTCTCTCAAAAAGTTATTTGTTTGTATTTTTCCTTTAACCTTTTAGGAGAAATATTAGTACAACAATGGTTTTTCTCCTTCATTTTGGACTCAATAGTCAGATATTTACATTTTTTATTGGTCAAAATTTATAAATGAGGAATTGAATAGCAATGCGATGACCTGAAGATGTGCAACCCTAATAAAATGTTAAAATTTTAACCAGAAGTCTGAAATTTTAATACGAAGTATTGACCCTTTGGTGGATCAAAATTGATCTTTTTTATTAGTTCAAAAATACAAATGAGGACATTTATTCTTTAAAAATTAAAATAGTAAAATCTAAAACCGGGACTCAAAAAATGCTTTACGTTAATATAGTGCAGTTTATGATTGGGTTTGCTAGTGTATATTATTTCATTTCACATATATTACGAGTTTTGAGTAAATATCTCAATGTTTAAACAATAGAGCGAGAAATCCTTGCGGAGTTCGGTACCATTTATTTTTAAAGAGTTTGCAATCTTTTAAATTGTAGACTACTTATAATTAATATCCAATCATGTGGTACTTGTTACTCTGATAACTATGTCTATCTGCTGGTGTCCTGCCTTCATCTGAAAGTGTATTAGGCCACTATTGTTAATAATACATTTAGCTGTGAGCAAAGTAGTTCAGTGACATCGTTCGTTCCCTTCTTCCCCCATATTTTTTTGTGTTGGTTTGATTGGAGTACCTTGCTGTCGAGGTTAAATATATTATCATTGGTATCTGTTACTATCTCGTTATTTCGAGAATCTTTGTTAATTAGCCATTAAAAGTGCAGGACTAGAAAATCAAACTTTACTATTGCAGACGAATAAAAATAAACATTAAAAGGTATTTATAATTGTTTCTTAAATTCAGTTACTTTATTCAAAATGGTGTGAAACTAACTTAACATCTTTGATTTTACGTTTGTTGAAAGGAACATTGAAAGAAAATAATAAGGCTCTAAATACACACATAATTTATTATTTATACACACATGCTCATTCAAACATACAAGGCCTAATAGAATAATTATAATAAAAGTTCCTTGGACCTACCAAACACTAGTTTGTCATATAAATAATAAGAATGTCAAAAAAGGAAACTAAAATAATTTTATCTCTTACATACGTTCTATTACATTTTTAAATAGATTATTTCACAAAAGCTAATATTATGTTCATGCGTTTATAATTTTCTAAAATGAATAAGCGTAAAACTAAAAGGAAAGCTTATAATTTAAGATTATTTCCCTCCAGTTTTAGTTGTAAATCTCATTCATTCATTACAATTTGATTTAGTGATGTATATATCATGAAGATTAATATTATACTATTTACGGATATTTTTACAGGCAATATGTACACTCCGTTTACCATGATGGACTAAACAGGGGTCCTATATTATAAGCTGCTCCATAGTTGAAGCACACAAGGCCAGCTTGATACCTTTCAGGGTAAACAAATGTTACCTTCCCTTCCTTTGCGTTACAATTTATAAATCTATTTATTTTGCTTTATTTGTCTTATTAAAAAGTTATTTTTCAGAACTTGCATATTTTTTAATTATTTCAAAATATTACAGTAGATCTCTAGTTTAAACAATGAAAAATGTTTTATTTACCATTGCTAAGTATTATTAATGAAGAGTTTCAACAATTTTTTTAAAACCTCTTTCATTTATTGACTTGTATTTTGGAGTTGTTAATGTTAATTTTTATTTATCAATCACAATGCTTTATCTTCTACAAATCGAATTTGTTTTGCCCATGTGGTCATTTGAACTCCATTCCTATCATTATCTTCTTGGATTTTATCATTGTTTATCCTTTGATTTTTTGGAGATCCTTCAGACATATCTGTATTGTTGTTTTGCTTTGTTTCCGTGCATATTATTTCTGTTTTACACAGGGGGACTTCCTTGTTCAGTTCTGTGACATTTTCCTCTTTGACATCCTCTGTATATAGTTTTGTATTTTCATCAAAAACTTCAAATTCCTCGAACTCTATATCGTTTATGGTAGGTATTTTAACAGGTGCCTTGTCGTAAAGTGATAAAATATACATTCCTGAATCATCTCTAGGCTTACTACAATCTTGCCATGTGTGAGTTGATTTTGATTTATTAATTTTAACACCAATATCGTCCTTTACTGTGTTTTTTATATTTTTCATTTAAATTATTTATTTTTGGTCGTACAAATGATAAACAGCAATCTTCCTCACTAGATGAACTATAGCTTTTCTTTGTCTTACTTCCAGTTTCATTAATATTTGCTTGGTGTTCGTATACAAGTACGTTATTTACAGCACTGTGATGTTTTTTAAATATTGCTTCATGTAGCTTCTTTCCCCCTTCGTTTTCAATTCCGTCTGCGTTTTTGTTTTTTTGTTCCTCGATTACTTTACTATTATTTTCATCATATAGACAATTTTGTCTTACATTTTTATCAGATACACTAACTTTTTCCATCTCGCTTTGATATTTATCACCTTCTTCTGTCCCAGCCAGTTCCAAACGACTACCACAGCTATTACTTTTAACTAATCGAAACTTCACCCCTAAGTAATTGTTCCTGAATATTTTCTTTCTTGTAGAGCTATTATTTTTTCTGATTTCATCCATTATAGCTAAAGTCATGGGACTCATCAAAGGCCCTTTAGTACTTGCAATAACGTGACCACCGTAGTAAGTGACAGATGTGCCACAGGCTCTAATTTTGTCTAGAACCTCTGGAGGCACGTAATGACCTCCAGCATCTCCGTCATCGTCTTCGTCGTCACTGTAGCAGTTGCGTTTCTCTTCTGAGTTATCATTATCGTCACTGCTAAATACATCTAAATTGTCATAATGATGATTGCTATTTCGGCTTAAAATATTTCCACGAGGTGATGACAAATCTATATCAGGATCATAACTGAGGTCGCTACTAACACCAGATGACACGCTTCCTGTATCAGTCCATCTTGGTAATACAAGGCTTTGTGGGGGTATTGTATCGGCCGTCAGGTATCTTATTTGCCGTCGTTTATCAATTTTGTTCAGCGTTCCTTCATGCAGATTGCTGTTAGGCTTGTTTCTTTCACTGCTATTGTTACCGAATCACTCCCTGATCCTTTGTGATATAAACTCTTCTCAAACACTTGTCTAGCATTTTTAACAGTATCAGGATTTGGTAGTTCTTCATCAACTAGTTCTCGATTTGTGCGTTTTGGATGATAGAAGAAGTGGCGCCTCAGTACTGGTTGTTGAAACTTTTGCTGTCTGGGTAATGTACTTGAAAACATTGCAGAAACATCTTGATTTTCATTAGAGTAGCTTTTTTTAACCGTTGCACCTGTTATCCGACATGTTTTCTCATTACTCGGTTCATTGGCTTTACCGTTATTAGCGAACCCATCTATCTTATGATTAGAACAATGCTCCATCCTCCCAGAGTGCTCTCGAATGGGTTCGATTATAACAACATTATTGTTGACCAGTAACTCTCTAAGACCGTGACGATAATCTTTGAGATACTGTAGGAGACCATCAAATGCAGCTGCTTTATTATCTGGTGAATACTTTCTACTTTTTAACGCTCTGGCTTTTGTTGATTCGCTAGTGTCTTTGTGTAACATTTGTTTCTCCTTTTTATGAATGTATTCGTCATCTAATTTAATCCCTTCATTAACGTTGACTTTGCTCATTTCTAATGTTTGGTAACCTTTCTTAGTACTAGCTTTACTTATTGAGTGAGATTGGTCAAATATTTCCGACTCTGAAGAGATTTTTGCTCTCACAATGCGTGATATAGGCAAATCGTTCTGGGATTCTCCCTTTTGACCACTGCAACTAAATGCCCTAAAAGCTGGTATATGTGTTTTTTCCATTGGTGGGCTTTTCCTTTTGACTGCATCTAGAAAGCTACACGATTTATGTAAAGGGCTGTGAGATACCATCTTATGATTTGTTTCTTTTGAAACCGTGTCAACATCTTCAACACTTAACGTAGCATATATACGGGGCTTAAAATGTTCTTCACTTTCACCACATGTGTTGGGTTCATCATGAAGGTATTGTTTACGATCACCTTCCGTTATAGTTTGCACGGAATTTAAACCGATAGTGATTTGTGGATTCCTTGTTTGTGTTATTTTTATTGTGTTGCTATTTTCTTCAAACAAAGTTCTTAGTTTACTTGTGACATGATTATCTTCTTGAGTTTTCAAAATTTCTTCATCGGTCTTTACTGTATGTGTTATATCATTATTGGACGATTCCACATCTTTGGTTTTTTTGGCTGCTGATACATCCTGTGAACAAAAATTGCAAATTATATCAAAACTCATAACTAATACTAGATGACTTGAAGGAAAGAAGATAATTCTGCGAGATGAAGGAGGAACAGAGGACAGGGTGCATTGGAGGTCTAAGTTTCACTTACAAAAGGAATGGACCTGTCATAAGACAGAACACCTAATAATAATATATATTATATAATAACTAGTTTACTACATATTGGTTAAGTGTGCAAATAATAATAAGATATACATACGGGATTTTATATTTATTATATAAAATATATAATATAAAATTTGTATATAAATGTCATGTAATAATATTTAATAGCCATGGATAGATAGCTATGAATACACCCACTTTGATGACTCAACAAGTGAAATAGCCTTTTAAACACATGTCCCCTGGAAATATTAATGTGTGTTGTGTGGTGTGTGTGTGCCAACAATATATTAAATTATAACTGATTATTTGTCCTTCATTAGGTATTTTGAACTAATTTGTGGATTTTACAAACTTGATACATAGGCCAGAGTACAAATTATTAATATATTTAGCTCATGGGTCATAACCTCTTAATTTTAAAGGAATTGGTAATTTAGTTTAGAGAAAGCACAGTAAAACCTCGTTAGACCAAACCCTCATTCTGAATTTCCGAATAACCTGAACAGGCCAAAAATAAATAAAAAAAAGTATTTATTTTTGAATAAATTTCAATGCACAGTAAAAATTCTACCTTTTACATTTTGGATATCATTTGGTTCTCCAAATTAGGTCTAGCCCTAGTTATTTTCAATTCCATAATCCATCATTGTCTTCTGACACCCACATTAGAGAGAGAATGGGAAACATAAAGCGCTAACTCACTTATGAAAGTCTAACCTCAATGGTCCCAGATAGGACTTACTCTAATCTCATCATCAACAGTGACTTTTCACATTGTGAATCATGCACCTTATATCCCATGGCCACTGGGGAGGGCTTTAAATATTCAGTTTAATCTCTGTCACACACGCATACATATATTTTGTGGATTCATTAATAAAACTATGTTTGGTGATGTATGCCAGCGGTCATATCACTAGTTATGTCTTTCCTAAAACACGTTTTAAACGAGGAAAAAGTAAATCTGCACTGAATATAGGCTAAAGCGACTTCATTAAATGACACCTGCCAAAAACACCAAGAGTTGGATTATATTAAAAATAAAATTAACGTTCATGTCTGTCACGCTTATTTGGGTGTAGAAGATGATCAATTAATTCTTTGAAGTGAATATTTCGTCAACTATATTTGTGTTATATTTAATAATACATTTAGCCATGCAGTTCCCTTTTAATTCATCAGTCATCACTCATCATCACACATAGACTAAGATAACCATTTAAACTTTTTAAACTATTTTATACTTCGCTAGTAAAATGTAAAAATAAAAATTAATACCATTTTATTTCAATTATTCAGTCAGAATAAATTCTTCTGATGGATGATTCATTATTAGATTTACCTTATTCTGTAACATTAATTTAAGTATAACATTAGTTATAAGATGAAGCTACTAGATACATTTATAGTGGAATGTATTCATTTAATGTAATTATTAGCTGTCTACAAAGACGTTCAAAGAGCCCTGCTGATACGAGAGAGTGATAACATTAGCTACATCTTAGGCACTCAAACGGAAAATTTTGATTTCCCTTTAATTTTCACAAAGTGAGAATAGTAACTCCTATACAGTTAATTTAAGTGTATATTCTAAGATGTAACCATGATTGTGTATATATGAAATATTAAATACTGACAAAAAGAGAACCGTTTAGTTTATTTAATTATTTTGATATATAATATGTTTATCATAAACAAAGTAACACAGCTTTTTTTTTTTTAGCATTGTGCCTTACTACCGTTCGGGTTACACGCCTATGTCACCATTTACTCTAATGAGTTAGGGATGAAAAAGGTTGAGTTTAGGGGGAATGTACCCGCATTTGATTGGATGTAGAATTGAAAACTATTTAAGGAAAATCACCCTCAGTACACCCGATTGGGTTAAACCCCGGCCCTCATCGGCAGTCCATTCTATTGAGGGAGTGACTCCCTAGACCATGTGGCCACCGAAGTGGGTAGCTTTATATTAAAATAACTTATGGTCAAGTATACATTCAGATATAAGCATTTTCAAATAAAACCAAAACTGTATAGAATATATTTAGGTATATAGAGAGCATGGTTTTAGAAATTAGTATAGATGCATGTGTGTTCAAAATGCTTAAGATTAGCTTAACTTTTTGATTGAATTATTTGTGCAGTATTACTTCACTAGCTTAAAATACATTTTGATGTATATTATACTATTTGAACAAAACTGTTTAGAAAAATATAGTGAAAATATAAAAATTTAATTCTAACTTTGATAGGGGACAACTCGTTAATATTTGAGGTATTTTATTAATATTTTTTTTTAATCATGACAAATATATAATATTTTGTTCAAAGTTGTCTTGAAATTTATATATAAATGGTCTTTACCTGTTTTTTTGGATTCTTTATCTGATTTGCAACACTTTTGCTGCTTGTTGAATCTATGATGTAGAGAATCTGTGGCCTTCGTGACATTTCACGTTCGTTGTTCTTATATGTAACTATTGGTAAGTTTTCTTCTCTCGTCCTTTCATTCGTGTCTTCTATTTTAGGAATATATTGTAATTTACTTGAAGGTACTAATTTGGATTCTACATTAAATGATCCCTTTTTTTCAACAACTGTGTTATTTTTGTCATACACTTTCTCTTTCTTCTTATTTTCTTTTTGTAGAGAGGCAGCACTACAAAATGTATTTTCTGGTGATTGGTGAATTTTGTTGTGCCCAGCTGTCTTTTTTACTAAAACTCCTAAATTTAAAGCTGGCAAAACGTACTGATTTGAAATTTTGGTGTTATCACTACACGAAGTATTGGCACAACGTGGCTTTTTATCGATACCTTCACTTGAATCACGAGTACCTTCAATATTAGCTGATTCTCTGTCGTTTCGTTTTATTTTGTGACATTGGTAATGTTTGCTTCTTTAGACTTTTTGTTTTGACTCTTTTGAAAATGTAATAAATTGAAAGAACGTTTTTCTGGAAATATTATTTCGTTGTTGATAGCGTTGAAAACTTTATCATTGTCACTGTTTACCTCAAGTTCTTTGGAGATGGTGCTGAACATACGATTTTTAATGCCTCGAAGAATTGTTTTTTCCTTTGACAATTGATAGGTTCTATTGTTTTTCAGGACTCTATTGTAACCGGTGCTTTCATTTTTTTTATATATCTCTTTTGGGGATACGTTTATTTTTATGTCCTCAGTAATGCTTTCTTTACCCTTTGTTAATTCCTTACTTCGATCATCGACGATTATTTCAATGTTGCCTTTGAGGCTAGGGATTTTAGAAGAATTCAAATTGCTGATGAAAGATTGCTTGTTTTTTGCGGCGCTGGTTAGATTGACCGTTTTTCTTTCACGCAAATATGTAAAACTCTTCTCGGCTTCTTTGAAGCTTTCTGTGGATTGTGCTCTGTTTTCAAATCTGAAGAACCAGGGTTTACTGGTTTTGTCCCACTTTCAGAGTGTTGTATGTTGCTGGTCTCGGTTTCGTCCCTGAAAGCTGGTGGAACTTCAAGGAGTTCTATCTCTGCATAGCTATTTTCGGGGATGTCATTTCCGGGCTGCCTAATCTCTGTCGGTTGAGAACATGGTTTCCCTTCAGTCCGCTTCTGCGTAGAACATATAGATGACCTAAGACAAACACCAAAAATTGTTACTGAACAGATACATTATTGGAGTATTCTTCGTTTATTAGCTAGGTCACACTTTACAGAACAATTGGATACCTTACACTTATTTTACAAAAAAAGGTTTTAATTGGGCTCAAAATCATTTCTTGACATATTATTTTCTTGATGAAAGTAGGTTAAATTATCTTATTTTATACAAAAATAAATGTCATAAATAATTGTTATGATATTGTCTGGCTCGGTGGGCAATATGGCTAAGGCGTTGTAGCGACATGGAACGTTGCTCATGTCCAAATAAACCTAAGCTTACGTTGAGCGACTGAAAAATGTGTCTGATTTAAAGAACTTTGCAGAGAAAATGTTTAAATCTTGTTTGCTTAAGGCTCGGGCAAAAAAAAATTAGATTATAACGTCTTTTTCCTTTTTAAGTACCTATTCTGGTGCTTGGATCCCATATTTTTTAATACCTATTTGCCTACCTATTCAAAACTATTTTGGTGCCTATCACTTATGTATTGATTACTCTGCGTGTCATTGCCGCATCTTTTATGGCTTTTTTTAAAACCTAACAGTGAGTTTACTATAGCGTAGTTAGGGAAAGAAATAATTATAAAGTTCAATTTTCCTTTTGAATTCCTATGCTACTCTTAAAGAACTATGAGTCTCTACACCTTTGTATGATCGATTAAAAGCTTATTTAAAACTGTACATGTTGACTACACTTGATAACTAAACGCCTCATACAGAGAACAGCGGGAGCTCACATACTTGCAAACGTGGAGCTGTATCTGATAGCTCTTATAAGGAAGATACGTCAATACACAAGGATTTATATGAAGGATGCGGTGGGCAAATCGTTCACTTCTACTTTGAGAGGTGTCATGTTCAGTTGTCTTTGCTAAAGATGATTTATGTACGCTTTACTAGCTGTGTTGGATACTGGTGAACTATATTTTGTTTTTACCTGCTCCGGTGGTCGCATGGTTTAAGACGCAATTATCGTGTTGAACTAAACTGCTGATGACAGGACGATCGGGGTTCGAATCCCGGTCGAGTGTACTGAGGGTGGTTTTTCCAAAATGGTTTCCACTCTCCCTTCACGCAAATGCGGATACACCTCTTAATTCAACCTTCCTCATCCCTAATTCATTGGTGTAATTAGTACATATGCGTATAACCTGAATAGGTAGTAAGACGCGGTGCTAAAAAATAATATTTTCTAATGTAAGAACAGCATGATTAGAGACAATTTTAACTAACCACACACACACGCTCACTTGGGTAGAGAGTAAACTACATTGTATATATTCCATCTTAGTGCATTCGATCAGGGAATTAAATCTGAGGCCCTAAATTCATTAGTCAAGCGTCAAGCATGCTAATCACAGTAATAAGATTCATGAGAATAATATATCTTTCGCTCTCATAATAATGGTCTACATGCCTGGTAAAGATGTGCTAGCTTAAATCGTGAATGGATCACATCTTCCTGTCAAATATCTAATACAATGATTATATCTCAGTGAGCTACTTTTTCCAGGCCATCAACATTTAATTTATCCTTTACCTCGAGTAGAGAAAGTATTGTGATCGTCCAAAAAATCGAACTCGAGATTTTGATGGAGGTTGTCGTTTCATGACCCCTGAACCCGAAAATGTATTTTTTGCAATGCCATCTTTCTGTCTGTTGCTGAGGCTAGAGCTGAAACTATTTTACCGATCAGGCTAAAACTTGGTATCTTGGGTTCTAAGGTTCCACAGAGGATTTTTTTTTAACTATCCGCCCTGCCCTAGAATTAATGGTAGTTTACTGAAGGGCAAAAAGAGGAAAAAAAAATCTATTCCTTTGAAATCCGCCTTAACGATTTTGATTAAATTTCGTATCATTGCACTGTTTAATAATATTACAAATAAAATGGCAACTCTTATTTTCTAGTGAAAATGACTTTGAGGGTGCTTTACACTAGCGAAGATTTCCAATTTTTTTCATATTGCCGCATCTTCTTGAGATAAGAAATAATTTGCCATTATAAAGTTGTAGTACTAATAAAAATAAAATACTTCAAACTAGAAATATATATATATATATATATATAAAACCCATGGTTTCTGAACTATTGTCAAATATATTTTTTTTAATTAAGGTCTTGGAAATCGGGAGATTATTACTATACTCTTTGGTGAACAGAGATGTTAAGTTTTTCTAAATAGGTTTCTGTAAAAGTGTATATTATTTCATTTATGCTCTTTTTTGGAATGTGGTTCCCTTTTTTTCCCCCATCATGTTTCTACAACAGTGTTTATTATTTAATTTCACAAATCTTATTAGTTTTAAAGTAAATGTCTACATTTTAGGGAGAAAGTCTATACGATGCATCGTTCCATTAATTTTACGTGAAAACACTGAATTCACATCGAGCATTTTTTTTATTTTATCAACGTTTAAGGAAATCTGTACGTACGTCCACGTGGCTGATACCTAAAATGGTTAATTTTTTAGTACTTGTACATGGGTTCGTCCTATAATCCAGATGTTACATTTCTTGGTGCAAGGGTTGAACTATTAGTACTAGCTGTGATATAGATTAGACTAGCTTTTAAGTTGTTTTCTTAAATACTCATTTGTTTAAAAATTGTATACACCTGTAATATCAACATTAACCAATGAATAATAACTATTAAAATATGAAGCTTTATCTTGCCAACGTTGCAAGTTACATTTGACATATTGGATGATCTAGACAGAGAGCATCGTTCTACTATCTAACTTTTTATTTGTAAAGTGTCATGCTTGAAATAAATGTGGGCTGAAGATATAATTAAGAGATGGTTATGCTATCCAAGCTATTGCTCCAAGAACGCATTGAGTTTCAGGGAAGTGAATTCCAAATTTGGTTTACTCTGTGAATATCAGTTATGGTTCCTGCGCTTCCAGACGCTTTATCTTACCTTCTGCTGTCTGTGCTGAGGGAGCTCGCCAATGGGCGAGTCTTGCTCGAGGTATCAGTTGTTTTCTCCTCTTGGTGTAGCAGACCTCGTTGACCGCTTCTTCTCGAATAACCTCGAGGGCCTGATGGCGTCTGGTTCTAATAGGGGTGGTGCCGTGGTGCCGCTGCAGACTGTAGTTGGAGGTGGTGCTTGCGGCAAGACGCGCCCTCGCGCGGCACGTTGATTTGCACAGCGTCTGCGAAAACCACCGTTGTCGCATTTAGACAGGTTTAAAATATGTGTTTAGACATTTTCCCCAGTGTCGGCACTAGTTCTAGTGACTTTAAGGTGGGATGGAATGAACTTGAGTAAAGGTTTCGTATTTTATAGTTTTCATGACATAAATATTTTTTGGATTTAATAAATAAATTGTGGTTTCAGTCAATATATTTAGTTTAATTTTCTACGCACTATAATCGTGAGAGGTCATGAATATCTGTTATGGGAATTAATAATTTAAACAGGACCTTTTTCTTTGTTTAAAAAATTTATGTTTATATGACATTAGGCCTATACTAATGGTATATATTTAATAACTGTTAGGATAACTCAAGGTAAAAAAATTAAACCAACCGTAATCTATCGAAGGACTTTGAAGCATTTTGAAGCATATTTTATTTTTAGAGCAAAAAGAGGCTTTTCTAATTAAAAAAAGTGCTAAAATATGTAACTTAACTTGCGTTCTCTTCCATCCCACCTTAAAAAAACTCCATGACTTGAGCCCGCGATTGAGCTATACCGGCCAGGATAACTATTAGGATAACGAACCCTCCTGCAGTTAATCTCATTTTTATAGAGTGGAGGCACTACCTATTTATTCACGTATCCCCTCATTTGTCCTCATGAGGCTGAGTTTGACCCCTTCTAGACCCACTGCTTCACAGATACATTCTGGAAGCGCCGGGTATCGAACCCGAAACCTCTGACCACTAGACCACAAAGGTGGTCTCCACCCCACCTCAAAAGCTCTAAATTAAGAAAAATTGTTATTGGGTAGCTATGTCATATAAGAGCTATTTGAGTGTGTGTGCGCGACCGCACCACGCAATATTACTGGTCTGGGCTATCCTTCTCTCTTCCCATGTAACACCAAGTAAACATTTATCCTAACCCCTCCCTCCTCCAATCTGTGTTACATAGCTTTTCACGTAATTATTTCACAGGAAGCTTTTGTGATACTAAAAGTGAGCTCAGATTTAATAATATTCAGAATCTATTTTAAATCCTGAATTTAAATGCTCTCAAAGAATTGTATAACACTACTTTATTATTTTTTATGTATGGCTTAACTGTACATACATACGACTATTTGAAAAACCAACAGCTTTAAAAAAAAAGTATAACCCAAACGGTTATAAGACTCGGTGTATAAAAAACCTTTTTAAAACTATTTGACAACATTAGAGTTTGAGTATAAGAGTTTTGTTACATAACACTATGATGTAGAACCTTCCCCCCCTCTCAACAGCGTTACGTGGTTTATGGATAGCCCCTTTCATTAGGAGGCTGAAATGATAAAGGTAGTGTTTAGAGAAATTGTACCCTCACTTGCATGAAAGGAGAATGAGAAACCATTTAGGAAAAAATACCTTCATTACACCCGGCTGGAGCTCAAACTCAGACCTCCCCGTCACTATCAAACTAGATGAGACGACGACTTTACCCTCGCACCCACACTAAATTTGGAAATGATTCCTAAACATCATATGGCAAAACGTATCATAATATAGCCTATCATTTTAAATTGTATAGTTTGATCAAATTAAATTTGAAAATGAAGACGTTCTCCTACCCAACCGTTTGTTTTTATTAGTATTTAATATTTTTTGTATGAATGTATAAATGATTATTTTTATATGGTGTACAGTAAAAATATTGATTTGGTACTGTAAACATCAGTGAATAAATGTGGGTGCAAATCTTTTATTGATGCATTAATCCATTTGCCTTTCTAGGGTTCAATGTAATAGCAAATATGCGAGTAAAATTTAAAATGAATAATAACCATATCATAAAAATTCTGCATGACTTGTCATCTTTTTTCAACACATTGTTTAAATCAGGCGTTTGATCATAAGGGCCACATTTAAAAAAAATCATTATGATCACCATCTTTAGTAAAAAAATTATTTTTATTTTTAAATCATTATTATCACCAAAAAGAAAACTAAGCTTACATAAAATTTAGAGCTACTATATTTTTCACAGAAATATGAAAAGCTTATTTTGCAGTGGATATTAGAATTTAAAATCTTATGTTGAAGTAACTTTCATAAAATGATGATAAATGTATGTCAGTAATCCGTGATATCTCGTGTATTTGTTTTTGTTATTAGAGACAACTTTATTTATTACCCGTTTCAGTGGCTGGATGGTCTATGGCATCACTATTGTGTCAGACTGGTCCGCTGAAGATGGGGAGATTGGGGTCTGGATCCTGGTCGGATCTACTGAGGGCTATTTATCTCAAATGGTTTCCCACTTTCCTTCCACGCAAATTTGTTTAAATTATTTCTAAAATGCTTTCTTACTCATCTCTACCCCAATAGATTAGTTATGTATGCGTATTACCTGAACAAGTTATATGTGGTGATCAAAATATACCTGTGCTCAAAAACATTGCACATATCTGGTGTGCAAATTTATCCATTTTCGGGAGTCTATCTCTTATGAGTGAAGAGTAAAAATTTGGTGTACCAACCTCATTTTCTAGTACACCCCAGACATTTATCAATTTCCATGTACATTAGTCTCAAATGGTGTATCTCTAAAGTGTAAATAATAATATGAATGAAACAGCATTGTATGTCGTTTCATCAAAGGATCCGCGGGCCTCTCGTAATCATGGATTGGGCCGCAAGTTTGATATGTCTGGTGTAAATAATAAATTGATTTATGGTGCATCAAATCATTTATATAACCTACGGGCATAAATTAATAAAAAGATGAAACTTGTCCTTAAAATCCCTCTTTTTGTACAAGTGTTAGTTAATACACTGACTGTTATCTTCAGTTTATCATGAAAGGTATCAAGCTTAACTTGCTTTATGATGTAGCTTATGTGATTACCATAGTGTAATCAGCCAAGGTAGAACTTCTATCTTTCAGGCCGAACAAAGTGCACACATAATCCCTAGATTGGACCTTAAGGGTAGGGATGTAGGAAATGCGAGAAAAGATCAGTATTTTTGAAGTTTTTACAACAAAACATTTTTTGGCCAAAATAAGTAAAATATTGCTTCATATAAACATAGAGCTTAAGTTTCTTCACATGGTGGTATCAAAAGTTCTTGAATATCTTTCAAGGGTGTCCTGTAATTTAATGACAACTTTTCTCTTAATTTAAAAAGTTTGTGATCTAATCCCGCTATGCTCATGTCATATATTCAACAACTGTTGATATCACAAGGTGAAGAAAATTAAACTCTGTATGTATTGAAGAAATATTTGATTTATTTTGACCAAAAAAAGTTTTGCTATAAAAACTGCAAAAACACTGACCTTTTCTCAAGTTACCTACATCCCCACCTTAACGACGCGTTTCAGCAGACGAGTTTGATATTTATATTTTATATCGTAATTTTTTGTATAAAAAAAGCACCTCATTTTTAGCATTAAAATGACTTTTCATATCGAATTATGCATACAAAATTATCGAAGTCTTAAAATAGAAAGACATCTCTGAGTTGAAAGATTATACTATAAGATTAGACTCTAATCTTAAAATAAAATTGTTTACGTATTTGACTTGTACTTTCTAAACTAACTGATTGTATCAGACTACGACTTCAACACTAAATTAAATCTAGAACATGCACAACACCCAGCCCCACAGCCGTTAATTCATCACTATAAAAGGGAAAATCCACTTTTCTTTGAGATACTTTTTCGCCCATGCTTTAAATCGAACCAGGATCCCTAGTTGAGTGGTGTGACGTTACTGAGTTAAGTAAGATTTTGTATATTTTTATTTTGAAATTGAACTTTGTTCGTGATTTATATATATATATAAAATTCTCAATTTCAAAATTCATGCTTTATATATATATAAAATTCTCAATTTCAAAATTCATGCTCTTTTGCATATTAGAATCTTCTTTAGCTTACTGCATATTAGAATCTACTTTAGTTTAACTGTACTAAAATATTATTTATAAATGTGCTAAAAAAAAGCCTAAGGTTTATTGCGAAATTGTCACATAAATTACTTAATAACGATAGTAAATAATCCTTTCTCCCCTTTTCCTCAGCTATGGAAAAGTGGTCTAAGCCGTTAAACCAACATTTCACTTGGTCTTCGTTGACAGGAGGTCTGGGGTAGAACAGTGATCGATTGCACGAATTCCCTAAGGGGTAGTATATTATGAATATTTTCACAACATTCATTTTTACATGGACCCATAAGTCTCACTGTGTCAAATTTCAGCTCTCGAGCAGATCCGCTTCAGTGGCCGCATGGTCTAACGCGCTACTATCGTGTTAGACTAAACTGACGATGACGGGGAGATCGGGGTTCGAATCTCGGTTGGGTGTAGGCCCTACTGAGGTAGGTTCTCCAAAATTATTTTCCGCTCTTCCTCTAAATACAGCCTTCCTCATCCCTAAAGCGATTAGTGTAATTAGTACATAAGCGTTTAACCCGAACGGGTAGTAAGATGCAATGCTTTTTAAAAAAGCTCTCGAGTTAAACGTGAAATGTGTAAAATCGTTCTGACTATTCTAAAGCATATCGTGGGCCCCCTAATCTCCCCATCATATGAGGTGAAATTAAAACCTACGCCCGCATTTCTAGTAATTCTACGCAATCCATTTCATATTAATAAATGAAAAAAGATGTTAAGTTGTGCATTGATGAAAAAAAAAAAAGATTTAAACAAATCTTGAATAACGAATATTTTGTATATGATGTGAAAATATCAATAAAAAACAACAACTTAAAACTCTAAATTAGTTTCGCGGGGCCCTGTTTTTTACCCCCTTAGGAGTGTTTGATGAAAGTTGTCGTGAAATAGTTTCTGATGGGGACACGCAACAACTGTGCCAACTGCCAAAGTTATTATTTATCGTTAAATGGGATATGAGTTGGGGAATCAGTATTATTTGGATACATTGTTAATCTATTTCACATTCGATGTTGATAAATAAGATAAAGTATAAAATATTTCTTTTTTTTTTTTGAAGCCCTTGGTTCTATTCCGGCCGACTTCAATATAATTAATTATTCCTCCTAACGGGATTACATAAGCCTTCCAGCCTCATTTACAAACTGATACAATCCTGCTATTGGAGTCTCGCTGCGGGTCGCGCCCACCTGCAGATCAATGAACGTTAGTTTGGAACGCGCTCATTATACTCGAGTTTTTTTGTCACGCTATTTTGTAAACGGCTCGAAAATGTCGCGTGCGTTATTTACAAAAGCGATGTGGAGTGGGAGAGTGCTCTACGGGCTGGGGGAGAAAATAGAGAGATAGAACCTATAATCACGTCACATTTACTGTTTGGAAGGAACTGAAATATAAATATGTCCACCCGCATCGGATAACCAAGCAGTCTGAGGCATTAGGATCGCATTATTATTGAAGTTAATAACATACATAGTGAAGTAGACGGTGAGGTTGAAGTTAATTTCCCCACTAGGTGAATTTAAAAGTGGAAGGCCTTCTACAGTTGACTTTTCAATGCTCTCTTCAGACTAATGTGAGTGTGCTTCCTCTAGGCTACCCTCTTCATCCCTTATCCCTGGATTAGTTTTTTTATATTATTTAGCATCTCGTCTTATTACCTGTTAGGCATATGCGCATATGTACTAATTACGCCAATGATTTGGGGATGAGGAAGGTCTAATTTTAGAGGAAATGACTGGCATTTATATGGAGGGAGAGGAAAACCATTGGGGTGGGGAAACACCCTCAGTACACCCGACCGGGATTTGAATCACGATATCTCGATCATAGGCAGTATAATCTACTGCGAGAGTAAGGCCATATGCTGAGACCATCAGACCACCGTAGCGGGTACTTAGGTTGTTAACGAACCTTGTGTTAAAAGGAAAATATATGTATAATAAATTACTATGTGCAAGTGTTCTCGCTTTTAGCAACTTAACATTATTTAACTTTGGTGACCGTTTCGGTGGCCGCGGGGTCTAAGGTGTCACTTTCGCAATAAACTAGATTGCCGATGATGGGAATATTAGGGTTTGAATCCCGGTCGTATGTACCCAGGGTGTTTTTTTTCCCCAAAGGGTTTTCCACTCTTCCTCCACGCAGATCTGGGTGTATCTCTAAATTCAACCCTCCTCATTCCTAACACATTAGTGTAATTATAATTATTTATTTTTAGCACCGTGTCTTACCACCCGTACGAGCTATACTCACTTATGTACTAATTACTCTAATGGTCTTAGGTATTTATATTTAGAGGAAGTGTACCCTCATTTGCATGGAGGAACTAGTGAGACGTGATTCTAAGGACATATTTTAGGTTAATAAGATTGTCTATAAGATGGACTTTTGCAGAATAATAAGAGAAAAAAAACACTTGCGTTGAAAGAAAAGGGTAAACTACCATGTGGGAGACTCTACCCCGAATACGCCTACACCGGTTAAACGAGTACTCCCAAGATAAGCTCCTCCTCACCTAGCTTTGCCAACTAGTTCTAACTGTATTGAATAAATCATTTCCAAACAATAAACAGATCTGTCACCAACATCATAAAATGAAGTATCGCCCTGTTTTACAAATCTTGCATGGACTAGTTTGGACACAGGTTTCTGTTTGGCCTAACAGATAATGAGAAGTGTAATGGCGTCAAAACTGTAGAAACGCTGTGTAGGGCACATTAAAAAAAGATTAGGTTGAAACCCTGGACTGGCGCTATTTTAGTGAAGCAAATAGATCAATATGCGAAGAGCTCACCCTCGTAAAGATAGGATATTCCAAATTTTCCATTAATCTTCTTTCTATGAAGACATATAGTAAGCCCGAATCTCTCCTACCAGTAAAAGTGATACGATGCTATGGATTCTTGAAGTGCTTCTCTGAATGAGTGATAATATTTTGGTGCAATTTGTAGAGCTCTTTTATGGTCCGTTTTTAAGGGGGCAGGGGGGCATAGCTGTCTAAAAAGTTTAGAGACACGCACAATAAAACTTAATAAATAGTATTAATATTCCCTCCATATCTTTTCTTTTACCATGCAAAGCGAGTATAAATTATTATTCTGCGTATAATTACTTTTACTTTTTAAGCTATAAGAAGCATAAATAAATTATTATGATAGTGCAAAATAAAAATACCTTGATACTAAACAAAAATATACTTTCCTTATAACTTCGATTCTAAAAAGTGTTTTTGTCATGTGTTCCCAATATCTAGGCTTCCCTTACCTAAAGCCTAAATGGTCGTACTAATTTTCTTCAAATTAGTTTTTAATTGTCTTGAGCTTAGCTCGTTGCATGAATAATATGAGCATAGACTAATAGAAATGTAGGGTAGTTTATCCAAAGTTTCCAAAACAAACTGCCTTAATGACGTTACCCGCCTCGGTGGCGTAGTTGGCTAACGCGCTTGTCGTGTTGAGCCCGACCGCCGAGGACGGGGAGATCGAGGTTCGAATCTCGGTCGGGTGAACTGGGGGTGGTTTTTCCTAAATGGTTTTCCACTCTCCCTCCACGCAAATGCGGGTTCACTTCCTCTATTCAACCTTCCCAATTCCTAATCCATTAGCGTAATTAGTACTTAAGCGTATAACCCGAACGGGTAGTAAGACGCGGTGCTAAATATTATTATTATTATTACTTAATGACGTTGCTTATTTGAAGATTTCGAAGCTCTTGCGTTAAGTGGGCTGCATCTTAACTTGACGCACCTAAGCACTCTAAGCACTAACTCATTGAGACAATAATGTACAAAATATAAAGAGTGAAGAACATGATCAGTTCATTCTATGAGGCCTCTTGTTTATCTACTTATCCCTCTTTTATCTGACGAGTTTACACATTCACTATAATATTTGCGTCTAGACAGCATTGACTTGCAATTAAATATTACCTTTTCCTTGTTAACAATTTTAGATAGACACATACTTCTATGGAGGTTTTTAATCTACATCCTCGCAGAAAGATTCCTACTAACTATTTTCCTGAATAAACCAAAGATCCTAAGTTGTAGATGATTAAAAAAACAGGTTTACAGAAAAAAAAAGACACTTTAACACTATTTTAGATTTATTCAAGAATTTATGCTTTTTGTTTGCTATTTAGGAAAACATATGAAATGATGAAATTAGTTAATAATGACATTTCAGGCTGAATGTCTCAGTTCTGAGATATACGGTGTTGGTAAGAGTTATAGAACCGGAACCTCCCCGTACACATATGTTCATGTTTGGGTAGGGCACAAAATAAGATTTGATTATTAATGAAGATTGTTTTAATGGTTTTCAAGCCTCAAAACTACATTCTCATGAGAAATACCGTAGTGTTAAAATATGTGTCTTTAACTAGGCAGCGCTCCTAAAGAACGTTTATTTGGTTTAAACGACATTTCCCTGCGATAAAACAAACAGTTTTTATCGCACATAATTTTAAATATTTTTAAATAAAACTAAGAATAATTTCAGAGTTTTCTAGTTTTTTTGTGGTAAACATTCGAAGCCTTGAAGTACTTTATAATTTTATTACAAGGTTCAGTCATTTGGTCAGTCAAATCCTGAGATCGATGCAAGGTTTATATATACAGGGTGGGGTGGAAACAATTAGACGATCTATGCTGAGTAAAGTGATGGACAACGTCCTGAGGTTTTCCTGACGTCTGGTGGAGCTCACTTGAGTGACATTATCTCCAAAAAGTGAAAGAGTGTATTATGTCGTTTGCTTTTATTTGGCTAGTGAATAATTATTTTTCAATTAAAGGGTTCTGCTGAAGATGGGAATATCGGAGTTCGATCCCGGTCGGTTGCACTGAGGGTTGTTTTCCTAAATGGTTTTCTACTTTCCCTCCATGCAAATGCGGGTGCGTGTCCTCTAAATTAAGCCTTCATAATCCCTAACCCGTTAGCGTAATTAGTACATAGACGTATCACCTGAACAGGTACGTGGTGCTAAAAAAAAGCGTTAATTTTCAAATTACTAATCGTCTAATTGTTTCGGCCTCACCTTATACTAACAACATTTTTTTGTGTCTGCTTAACGTTTTACTACCCGTTGTAGCTATCTGCATATACACCCCACCCCCTCTCCCTTCTTTTAAGCGTATGGCCTATTCTACCGTGAGAGATGCAGAATCTAGTTAAGTCGCCGTGTGTGTAGACTTTTAGACGCTCTGTGGGAACAGAAAGTTGCCTAGGATATACCTTGGAGGTTGTCTACACGTCACACATGATGATAATGATACATGATGATAGTGATCATGAAGGTGTGGAGCCAGTGGAAATCTTAAACCAAGCTTAAGCCTAACTAACCAGATGATGGTGACCGTAGAAACAGTTCCTCTTTCGGGAAAAATACCCGTGGTCTCGTTGGACTCGAAACCGGGACCTCTATATAGTAGCCAGGGGTGCTGATCACTACACAAAGAGGCCGGCCACATTTACACTAATGTATTAGGACTGAAGAAGGTAGAAGATATAGGAAATATATATATATATATAAGTTCGGGTCGGGGAATTTTGATTGGCAGGCCCCCTTTCTTACTGCCATATCATGATTTGGTTGGAGAATTTTGGTTATCAGACCCCCTTGCTTACTGCCATGTCATATTCCCTATGTGGCTGCCTACTTTTAAAGGACTTCCTGGTATAAGATGTTAGCCGTCCTTTCCTCAAGCACCAGAACAACCAGGCTCCTCGCTGTGCTCATCCTGGAGAATGCTACATAGAGCTGGCCGTGGGAGAAACAGTCTTCCCTTAAATCAACCCCCACTCCCTTCAATGTCTGATCCTGAGCTTTATTGATGGTCATTGCAAAGCAGACTTTCAGGGGAACTGGACTCTCTTAAACTGGAAGGGGTAATCCGAAGGAATGATGGGAATGTGAGGTATAAATATTGTTTCCCCATAAACACACCCTGTGAAGATAGTTGCCTCGATGGCGTTGCGATGGAGGTCCTTCACTTGCAGTCTGCTTCCATTTCAGCTGTGGGGGCTTCAAATTGTGCAACAACATGATGGGCGCGCCAACATTCAAGATAAGAGTGTGAGGAGGGAGCCCAGGGGGTTTTAGGGTATGCAAAAACTCTACCAGGTAGTGGACAGCATCCTTCATCCTACTACTGAGTCCACTGACTGATAGATCAACTCCTCCGATACAAACATGCTGAGCAGGAGGTTGTTGATCTCATCTGCCTTATCGTTTCCAGGAGTTAAAATTGCCCTCGCCCTTAATCATGACATAGTTTTCCGTCTTATGTTATTTAGGTTGGGATAAATGATTATAGTCATACTGTTCATGTCCTTAACTAAATGACATATGCTAGAAGGAAGGTTTATCTTTCCATCTATCTCCTTCACCTTGCCGTCTTCCAATTCTAGCAGATTGTATGCAAAACCCTCATTCATGCTATCACTTTTCAGATGAACTATCTTATTTTGCTTTAATGACAGCTTTTGAATTTTCGGCAATAGGTATGATGATTTAAGGCAGGCCTTGACTTCATCGACTTGGGTCCCCCGGGATACTACTGGCATGGTCTGCCTAAAGCCGCCCCCCCCCCCCCCCCCCGCCAGCAAGACAGTAACACCACCCATCAGCTTGTCACAGCTGTAAATGTCCTGAAGGCTGAAGCTTATGGTTTAGAGCCTCTATCCCCCCTTTATGTGACACGGTATATTCGTCCCATACGATAAGTTTGCAATCTCGAAGCACCTGGACTATATTGCTGTTTTTTGAAATGTTACATATGGGAGTTTCTGTATAATTCAGATTGAAGAGGAGTTTGAAGGCTGAATGGGCAGTTTTACCCCCCTCCAAAATCGTTGCAGCGATGCCCGATGAAGCAACAGCCATAGTAATTCCCCTGTTACTTATAACTTTGGCTAATAACACGTTTATCAAGAATGTTTTTCCTGTATCTCTTGAGGCATCAGAGAACATAACACTGCCCTCTCCGCCGTCTACGCTTTAAATAACATTCTTGTAAACCGTCATCTGATCGCCTGTTAGCCTTGGCTCGTTGTCATCCACTGTTTTCGACAGACATCAAAGTTGTAGCTCAATTCCCTGAGGTAGTCTCGGTTGCCCATGACACCATCCGCATCACGCGTTGTTTCAGGCAAGCCGTAGTGCTTGAAAGTAGCTGTCAATATTCTTGCTAAATTTCACATCTCTGCGTTTACAGATTAAAGAGATATAGCTCAACTCGAAAACCCCACCCGCTCCCCGTTTACTCGTTCAGATAGTTTTTTTTAAAAAAAAACCGTCAAACACTAATTTATTTATTTTTAGGAAGAGTATATTTCCCGAGTTTCACGTTTCTAGATTAAGCTATTTCAAAGATATAGTGGTTTTTCGAAAAACGCATCCCCCTCCCCATTTGACACGTTTTCTTTCTTTTTTTAAGAAGAGTATTTTCCCCGAGTTTCACGTTTATAGCTTAAGTGGTTTCAGAGATATATATCAACTCTAAAAAATCCACCCCTTCCCCGTTGTTCACCCGCTTGGGTGATTTTTTCGAAAAACCGTCGAACATGTATTTCTTTTTTTTTTAAGAATAATATTTTCCCCTAATCTCAAGTTTCTATCTTAATTGGTTTCAGAGATATACGTGCTCATCAATAAAGTTTTTACCCCCGTTTTCACCCCTTAGGACGCTAAAATCGAAAATTCGTCGAATACTTCTTTCTTCGATTTTGATAAAGAACCCTCAGGCCAAATTTCATGTTTCTATTTAAGTGGTTTCGGAAAAATCCTATCATTTTATCTCCCTTTTTCACCCCTTTAGGGGTTAAAATTCGCAAAATCCCTTTTTATCGGATGCCTACGGACTGAAAGGACCTCCATGCAAAATGTTAAGATTTTAGGTCCAGGGGTTCGTGAGATACGGTGATGATTGAGTCAGTCAGGGCTTTCGTCTTTAATATATATAGATTGTGTATGTATGTTTTATATAGCATATATAAAATGTGTTTGATTACATGTAGCATATTATGAGGGATTGATTTATTTATTGTGTACTAGCTCCCTAGAAACTCATGAAAATGCTTGTTTCGAATTACTTTAGATATACCTTTGACTTCGAATTAAAAAATATCGACTGTAATTTTTTTTTTTTAAATAATGTTGATCATGGACTTCGAAAGATTTATTTTAACTTTCCAATGTTTTCCTCGCTTCTTTTCGATCTTCCCTTAAACTCTCGTGGCACACCTGCTGATCCTTCGCGGCACACCGGGTGAAAATGCTGCCACCATTCGTTCACCGACGCAGGTACTATCAACAGTAGATGTTTTTATTTGTAAGAGAACATTTAAAGTACACTTTCATTAACAAACTTTATGGTTACTTTTTTTATTCATGAGCTACGCGTAGTAAATTTATATTTCACGCTTAGGTAAACAAGACCTCATTATAATGATTTGTTGGTAAGGCCAAATTCATGCTTCAGTATTCTCTTGATTGAGGAAATATCGACACTAACTTATTTGCAACAGCGTTTAACCCGCATCGGTAGGTACGTGGATAAAGCTTGTTAAATATGGTTTTCCCACTCCCTCCACGCATTTATATGGGTTCCATTTCCTCTAAATTCTACCTTTATCGTATCTTCCTCACTAGCTTTACCAAGCGCGTTATAAAACGTGGCGCAATAAATAAACTTTAAGAGCACATACGTTATATTAAGGTATGTCATATTATTTTTTATCTAAATAAATTCAGTTTATTTTAATGTTAAATAATTATTCCAGTTCAAACTGGTTACTTTCCTATTAACACAGTAAAGGCCTGCTAGTTTAATAAGTACCAGTAGATGCAACAAGTATATTTTATAATTTAATTTTTACTTAATCATAGAGAGAGAGTATTGGAATCGTGAACATTTTTTGTATAGAACATTTTGTTGGATGTTTTATGTGCACCAAAAAAAATTGTTTTTCCATTCCTGTCTGTGCCTGGAAATACTGCCGAAGCGGTTGGTGGATTTCGTCAAGACTTGATATTTATAATTATATGTGTTCATTCCTCTAGGGACAATCGTGATTTTTGTTTGGCACCGTGTCTTACTACCCGTTCGGGCTAAACGCCTAGGTACTAATTACACTAATGTGTTAGGGATTATGAAGGTTGAATTTATAGGAAGTGTACCTGTATTTGCGTAAAGGGAAAGTTGAAAACCATTTAGGAAAAGCTATCATTAGTCACACCTTACTGGGATAGAACCACGATCTCTCAGTCTTCGACAGTCTAGTCTTGTGAAAGTAGCGCCTTAGACCATGCGGCCACCGAAGCGGGTAATTCTACTCTTAAATTACGGGTAGTTGACTGAAGATAGATTTTGAAAAATAGTATTAATTTTTTTTGGAAATGGCTTTAACTACTTTGTCCAAAATGGCTATTTGGGAACGTTTTACTTATACATAACACTGTATACTTTTTTTGTAAAAATAAAAAATTAAGGTAATTTACTGATAAACCATTTTTTAACATTCTTTACAATTTATAATATATTAGATGGAAATGTATATACAATTTTGACCTACCAATTATTATTTTTTTGCTAAGTTTCCGATATTGGTCTGTGTTAAAGAGGAGAAAGGGAGGAATATGGGGTCGGCCCAGGGCCTCAGATTAGAGGGGCCTTTTTGGAAATGAAGCATTCATTAACCATAAACTTAAAAGCATACATTATATATGAACTATTAAACACTAAGTAATAAAGAATTTTTAAAAGTTTAGTCATTAAAAACTAAATAATGTAAACCGTTAAAATTGTAAAATATTATAAACATTATTCATAAAAATACGTGCCTTTCATAAGGGGGTCGAGGTGTGCCTCAAAAAAGTGAGAGCGTTTGGCCTCCAAATGCTTTAGGATGGCCCTGCTTATGGCACATGTTGCTTTGATATGTTGGTATCCATTACTCGCACATGCAGATTTACTTGTCATTGCATTTATCAAGCGGCAGAAGCTATTTATGTTCAAGTGGTTCTTTTAAATATTACCAAGAGAAATATAACTTTGGTAGTGATTCATCACTAATAGATGTCCCGAAAAATACTTTGTGCATTTTTTTTGCGAGAGAAAGGCTATGTATTCTACACTGGTATAAACTGACACTCCGTGAAATATTGCCGATGACAGCTACAAAAATTGAAAAGGTCATTATGACGCAACATGTAATTTAGATGCAAGAAAAATGCTCAATTATATCTCTATAACCTTGGTTTCTCTATTTGGAATTCTCTATGCTCTCACCTGATGTCAAGTTCCCCCTCTTTAAACATTCAAGGTTGATTCTAGAACAAATGGTGAGAACTTTTGGGTGAGACACTTGTTACTTATTTTTCGTCAAGATATGACTGTATTCTTTTGTTTCCTTGGTTCAGCTTTCAAATAGACCTTCACTCTTCAATGACATTCATTAGTAAAGTGTTAAACCTTAAATTTGTGTTTATCATTTCACAGTGATGAATTAACGATCGGGGGGCTATATGTTGTGTCTGTTCCAGATTTAAGCTAGTTTATAAGTCGTATGCTGATATAATCAGTCGGTCCAGAAATAACATGTTAAATAAAGCTTTCTCGGTGTATTAAAAATATTGAAACGCTTGCAAAAATAAACATGTTTGGCGAGTTATATAATTTGTATAGTTATTTGACACTAAATGAAAGTAAAACATTGTCACAAATATCTATAAATATCCATGTGGTGTCTGTCTGTCCTTCCATGGCTCTTTCTCCCACTTTACGATATCCAAGAGAGCTCAAATTTGGTATGGACACTAAGGAGCATACCATCTTAATGGGGGAGGGGGGGGGGGTCAGAAACTTGAAAATTAAAAGATTGTGGACACAACATACAAATTGAGTCCAATTTGGATGAGAGGGCTTGAAATTTTCCTAACAAATAGAAAAAATAAGTTATTTGTGTGGTAACAAATTTTAATTATTTTTATGATAAGAAAAACGCCTATATGCCGGTACCACAGACGAAAAAACCCTAAAAATAAACGAACGCAATCAAATTGCACCTTTCGGAGAAAGGTATAACTCCTAGTGCATAAATATATGTGGTGGCAAGATAATATCAAACGAATATGAGCTGAAAAAAATAATTATTCGAACAGTCACGCTTAATATGATCTTTGATAAAAAAAAGAAACGACACATCCTTTCGTAGCTAAAGTAGCACTTATTATTTTGCTTATAAATATATTGTACACCGCATCTTACTACCCGCCCGTACTATCTGCATATTTACAATAATAGGGTCGTATTATGAATGTAAAATATAGAGTAAATAATGTACGCATTTGCGTGGAGGGAGAGAAGGAAAATAATTTAAGAGGAATAAAAACCTCACTATATCCAGCTGGGATTTGAACCCCAAGCTCTCCATCACCAATAAACTAGACCAGACGAGACATACGCCTTAGCCCGCATGCACATCAATGTGGGCTACTTTTCTTTCTACGCATTAGCTATTTTAACATTTTTCTACCAAAATTTGAACTTTATTCAATGGGTCTGTCCAAGACCATAAAAAATATTTTTCTCGGACATATTTTGAGATGTTTATAAAAAAGAGAGGTACTATTGGTACTGCCATTTCTCTATTACTTTGTTCTCCTTTGGCTCTAATTGTTCACTTATCAAAGGAAAAACTGTTTGAAACATTCAAAATAAAAAAAATCTACTGATATACTAAATACATAGCTATTAGCTACTAGCTAACTTAGCAATTATGAGAAAGATATGAGCATAGATCATGTTTTTTGAAGTGAGGATGGCAACCTTTATGTGAGAGGAAATCGATTCCATTGAAGACCTTCCTGTTAGGTCAGACATCTTAACCGTATGGGCAACACAAACGGAAATAATATATCAATGGCCTTGAAGAAAATATTATTGATGTAACACAGGATACATACATGTTGTATTAAATTATATCCAAGCAATGTTTTTAAAACGTCCTTGTCTCTGTAGTAATATTTTATGTTTTTTTGCTTTTTAAAAATTTTATTTCTATTAATAAAAATGAATGCCAACCTTACGGTTGTAACAATTTAGCTTAATAGAATAGGATAAACGTACTGCATTTCTGATTAAATATAGGTTTACTAGTATTAGACATTAAGAATAATGTCAATCCCGGATTATGTTTTTTTAATGTTAGATATTAAACGTGCACTTCCTGAACATACTGATAATATCAGAACTTGACTTTAAACATTATTTAGAACATAAGAACAGACGCAACACCCAGCCTCCCCTTCATTAATTTATCACTGTGAAATGGGAGAAACCCACATTTCACCAATGATAATTTGTTAAGTATGCTGGGAATCGAGCCGAGGACCATTATCTCATCAGGCAGATTATGCAGATTACGCTAGTTACAACTTGCTAAGTTCGTGTCTACCACACTATCTAGGTGGCCAACTCTTCTGCTAATTATGCGGTTTGGATGCGTGGTTTGTCTTATCTTTGGACTGATCAACCTAAATAATTGTATTACATTCTGGTTCTCCAACGTACTCTGTTTAGTTTGCTTTTATTATTCTAAGAGTAAGCCTTAATTGTCATAATTAACCAGTCTGTCTGACACGACATGACTGACTTCATTGCCAAGTTGGATGAGATGGATATGACTTTCGCAGGGATTGACATAATTGCTCATAAAATCTGATGACTCCTTCATTACTGTTCAAAATACCTTTGACGCCACAGTAAGTACATATTTACTAAGTTAAAATATTTATTATTAAAAATAAAATAGTTTTATGCTCAATAAATTTACAAAGAAAAAATAAGATTTATTTAGTTTCATCATTTTTATAGTAGACTACGGACAGTTGCAAATATTGTTCACGAATCTGTAATAATAGACCTAAAATTGATTTGATTACTTATTAGAATCATTACACACGCAATATTCCTATTCTATATTAAAAAAAAGCCTGAATCTATAGAATAATGGTTAGGCCTACTTGTTAAGAAACATGATGTTTGTTATTTGTATTTAATTTTACTAATGCTTTTTTTTAACAATGCTATCACATATTTTAATAAACCTTGTCACCTATTTTATAGTTATAGAGTCTTATAGAGTTTCTCTTGTTTTGAACCTAAATTTTGATCAAATAGAACATGGAAGTGGATTAAAAAATCATAGAACCATGAATCAGCAGCTTTGGTTGAGTAATTTACATTAGCCTATAGCGAATTAATAAATTGGTGTATTTAGCGCAATCACGTGCACGGACTACCTTGGTTATATCTAAATAAAGTTTGTATGGTTTTAGGCTGCGGGCGGTTCTGGGTAGTTTGTTAAGGTTAATTTCTAATTTGGTTTATATTACGTATATTTGCAGTAAACTTGGACATGGGGTTGGTAAGGCATAATGCACAATATATTCCCTATTTTGTGTTATAAATAGATTGGATCGACCATTGTGAGATGAAGCTAAATTTCCGTTGTTTTCGCTTACTTCTTTTGCACTATGGAATATATAAAAAAAAACTTCTTCAACGATTAAATCTTATAGAGATGTAGTAAATCTATTGCCTAAAATGTTCAAAAAAAAAACTATAACATTTTAAATTCAATAAACGATACCAGAATCAGGGCAAGTCAGTATCTATATTAATTATGGAATTAAAAATATAGTCAAGTCGTGTATGTTTGGGACATTCTTGAACTATATCTTAAGAGACCCCTTTGCGTACGGTTTGTTGGTCAAATACATGAAACACAAACTGTTTAGGGCCTACTGGTCCTTTAATATAGCTCTTATTTTGGAACAAGGTACTTTTTATCAAAGCGGCTAGGCTTGCAACCATCAATTTAAAAGAAGTCAGTCAGCCGAAGGCCAGCGTTTAAGGAGAGTTTAAATCACAGGGAGGTCAGCATATGTCCAGTCGAATATCAGATGTAGCTCATATATAGCCTTAATCAATAAATCTGTCCAGCTCTAGTGGAACGTAATCGTGTATTTCAGGGTTTGGCAAGTTTCGTGGTTTAGGTAGACATGTATAGAATACGAGCCCAACAAAACCACGGGAGTGTTAAACATTTTTTGGGGGCTAATGGGTTTTTAGGGTTGGGGAGGGACATAAATCACTATCTTATAAAAAACAAAGATGTGAGGGCCTTTGAGAAATTAGAGACAGTGATTTGGATACCTTTTATTGTTAAAGGGGATGGTTATGTCACAATTATGAATGTGATTTAATCGAATTTGTCATTACCATAACAAATTAATTTTCAAATAGTTTGTGTCTATTTATATCCCAAAGCGTCCTAAAAATAAAGCTCGTTTTTTAAGGATATTTGTACGTACTGTACATGAATAAGGTTGTATTTGAGTCACGGATGATAAAGTAAGTTTGGACACATAACATGTTCTAGAATCTCTGGATAATAACGTAACCTAAATGCAGCTAATCGATTTTGGGTGCCGCCCGGAATAAACCCAAGGTATCTCTTCTTGGTATAGGTTATCCCAAATATATGTTGTTATTCTGAACAGCTTCTTAATCTTTTGGGCTCTTTGCACATTTATAATAATGGAGTTGAGATGAGTAAGGTAAAATTTAGAGGAATTGTAGAAGCACCTGCGTGGAGAGAAAGTGGAAAACCTTTTAGTTAAAATAAAACTCCGTACACTCGACTGGGATTTGAACCTTGATCTCTCCGTCACAGGCAGCTCAAACCAGACAAGACTGACACTTTTTTTTCCCGTGTGTCAACTGCTGTGAGTCCGTATTGTAGTGCATCTGAGTCTGTTTTCTATTTATATATCTCTCTTTCTCTTAAAATCCCCTCTCTTTTTAATGTAGCTTGAGGCTAGATACTTTAACGTACTGATAACTAGTATTGGCACTAAAGCGTAAGAAGAAAAAGATGACACAATAGTGAATGTGTTTTTTATCACTTTATTGTGACGTAGACTACACGCCGAGTTGTTTACGCTTTGTACATTATTTAACTACTTTAAATAAAGGTAGGTGCACATTATGGCGTATCTCATCGTCTAGCATCGCTCCGCACCGTCTCTAAAAATATGATCGATTTAAGTTGTTCTCCATTTACGCACAAAATAATGTAGAACTGGGACAATTCGATGCTTTATGGATAAATGTCCGCCAATATTTGAAAGAAAATACGTACCGTGCCGACACGATGCGATAAGGACAGGTGTGTTCCAACCTTAATTCTTCCTTCTCTAAGGAACCTCCGTGAATCTGTTATTGTAAAGTTGTGGATCAAGACAGTAGCTAGAACTTGAATACTTAAAAACCACAAACATTTAACAATTTTCATAAAATATTGAAAATTGTGTACTATGTCATATCGATATTATTTTATAGTTTATCTCTAGTAAGTTGTGCGATGGCTATTGCCTCCAAAGTTTTACTATAGCTTACTGCCCAAAAACTACTACTACTACTACTAATAATAATAATAATAATAATTAATAAATACTGCGCGTCTGGACTACATCACTCGTAGCCCAGTTAGTGGAAAGATTAGCCAGTATTAATTTACCTTTGCCCAGGGGACGCCCGAATGTACTAATCTTAGGCCTACCTAATTTCCATGTCCCGATGAGATGAGGTGATGGTGATAGTGAGTATGAGGGTGTGGAACCAGTGGAAACTCTTAACCTAACTTAACTCTAGCTAACCAGACCTTAGTGACCGTTGGGATAATTCCTCTTTCGGGAAAAATTCCTAAGGTAACATAATGGGAATCGAACCCGGGACCCCTAGGTTTGTAGACGGCTGCATTGACCACCGGTTATTGTACGAAATAAAATTACATGTTTTAGAGTGTACTTGTGTATTATAGATTTTGATTTCTATCCGTCAAAGTCTTTCTTTATTTTAAGGAATTGGTAGGTCAAAATGTTTTCTTTAGTTTATTTATAGGGAAATGAGTACTTCATTGTAAAAGCCAAATGTGTAAAACCCCCACTAATTCTACCGTACAGAATTCTAACCCAGACCTCCCAGTCATTGATGGCCAAGTGCATTGAGTCTATAGGTGTGGATTAACCACCCAACCTAACCATTTATTTAAACGCAAAGGGAGAAGAGAATGGATTATGAATAATTGACTGAATATCAATTGCCTCGAAAGAGGAGTTGGAGCAACATTTTAGAAAAAACAACTCCCAGGGGAGACGATTGTGTTAAACTCTCTTACTTGAGGTCATGGCCAGGCGTTCTAACCACTCGACTAACCCTGTCAGTTTATGGACGATACTATTTTGTTTTTCACGGTTCTGCAATTTATTTTGTTCCCCAATCTTACCCATAATGGTAAGCTCCAATTGCTCACTAAACCATTCATTTACTTTCCTCTCTTAAAACATTTTATTTTTACTGTAAAATACATAATTTATATTTTAGTTATATTTAATGCTTGCGTTAAAAACAAACATAAGCAACTTTTTAATTTATGAATAAATGATGAGGGGGAGGATAACCTATTGGAAATGTGTCTGTATTTGTGTGTAAAGGGGAGGGCGAAACATCAACGCGAAAGTTCCCCTCATTGCACTAGACCTCTACATGCAATGTGAGTCTTGTCATAAAACCGACCGCTCGGTCATACAGTTCGATCATCAGAATTAAATTCTTAATTGCTCGTTAGCAGCTTTTTCTCAGGTCATATTTTTGGGCTATAGTATAGACTATAGATCATTTCAGTCCATACAGCATTATTGTTCTTTGAAACGAAGATTCGATTGTATATTTTGATGAAATGTAATTATTTATTTATAAAATATAATTTGTTGGCAACTACATAGATTAATCTTCTATCAATGATCTTTTTAGTAAATAATCGATTCTACAGCAATTAATTACCATAGCAACCAGCATCGGTAGGCATGCGAACCAAACGTAATCTCATCTAGTCTAATTTACTGGGGAGGAAAAAGCTGGGGCTCAAAGCCCAACGGAATGATTTACCCACAATATATATATATGGAGTTTTCACTCTATCTTTACAAAAATGTGAATACATTTTCTCTAAATTATACCTTTGCCGTTAACATATTTAAATGCGGCTACCACGCAAATAAATTAAGGCGGGCTGGGGGAAAAAAAACAGCACCGCACCTTATATCTCTCAAGCCCTACTTCCCCCAAAATATGGACTTTATTTTTAGACAGAAAATTTGAATCTGGGAAATATTGTGTTCAGCGTAGTCCACAGTTAATTATTGTAGAGACGTTTTATCCCGTAAAAACTAGAAAAAAAAGGAATGACAAATTTCTCTCACTTTCGTCAAAAAGCATTAAAGAAACTTTATAAGATGATTTATTTGAAAACATAATCTCGATGCATAAATTAATAGATGAAAAATTTGGACTTAAAACATTCAAATGTTGAATTTGATTAAACATACACATTTTAAAAATTGTTTGTATTAATTGAGTAATTTCTATAAAATAAAATAAAAATGTTATCATTTTGTAAATTACATTTTGTTCTTTTAAAAACATGTAGTTTGCTTATGGTAATCTTTTCATAAATTAAATTATTTATTTTATTAGTAATTTTCATTTTAAAAAAGTTTGCCAATAAATGTTGGGATTTAAATTCGTTTGTTATTACTAGAACCTATATTGTAAATATAATTCAAGCTGTCTGGTATTGTAAATATTAGCTTTCGCTTTCATCCATACCTTTACTTATTAGATTGGTAAAATTTCAGTTTCACTCAATTTTTATACACAACTGACTTTCAAAAAAGGGGGCAAAATCAATTACACATCTGTAAATAACGTTGTTTTGGTTAACAGTTAAGTAACATATTATAACATAATATAATCTACATTGGTATTAAAGCATTCACAAATTGTACATATTATGCAGCTAAAGTTGAAAAATTACCTTTCGACTGATACAGCAAGAAAAGTTGAGGAAGTTGAGGGATGTTGGTACTCTAGTATCCTACTATATCACAAAGTTTTTGTTACACAGCTTCCAATCAACGATACACATTCTATTAGAACATATCCATCCACCTTGCACCACTGCCAGTAAGTATTTGTTTGGACTGGATACATAACTCTCATCCTTCCCCAGCTCAGCCGAGCGTAAACAACTATAGGTAGCACCAGCAGCGACACTACGTCATTTCCTGTGGACCTGGCGTTGAAGACGAGGGAAGGTAATTCCGGCTTGGAACTACGAGAATAGACAATGGTTTACAATGAATTCAGACAATATCCATGGTACAGCATCGCAAGCGCTTATATACCCCTAGCATTGTATTTTATTATTTTTATCAGTGAGTCAATGTGAAGTTATTTTCTAGCATAAATGGGGAAAAGATGATTGACCTTGTGGAGACATTTAAAGATTAGCAATTACTTATATTCTTAACAACTAGCACGTCAAATTGTTTATTTCAAAACATTATTCACTGTTGGAAAAACGGACATTTTCTAGTGCCGAAACGCATTAGAGAAGAAGTCGATTTCAACCAACCAATATAATATAAAAATAGTAGCTATAATTAGTGGCATCCAAATACCATAAGTATTGAAAAATGTTGCATAACAGGCTTGGTGAAAAATCCCTCCTTTTTATTTTATCATCCCGTCTCGGGCACACACATGCACTAATTACGTCTCTATGATAAGATGAATTTAGAGGAAGTGTACTTTTATTAGCGTGGCGGGAGGCAGTAAAACAATTTAGGAAAAAACGTTTTAAGTACAACCAAGTGGGATTTGAACCATGATATCCTCATCAGCAGTCTAGTACTATTGTGAGAGTGACACCTTAAACCATTCGGCTAACCAGCTGGTTATTTATTACATTATTGCCATAGAGCTAGGCAAGCTGACTAAGCTTCAAAATCGTTTAGTCTGGTTTGTGGTCGGGGCTATAATGCCATCCAGGTTAAAACATTGTTTTTTCCCTAAACAATTCTCCAAACTTCCATGCAAATGTGGCTATATTTTCTCTAAATTCTACCTTCCTCATTCCGTACTCTACTAGCGTATTTAAATTAAGTTCGTATAGCCTGGAAGGCTTTTAAGTTGCGGCACAACAAAACAACTGTAATTTTGATAAGGTTATTTTCGTGCCTAAAATAATAAATTTAGTATTTATTATGCGAAATGTACCTGATTTTAAAACCAAGTTTATTTATAAGGACTTATTTGCCGTAAAAAATGTGACTTATCTCGTAGACTTGAAGCTGTCCGATTAAATCGACGGATTAAAGATATTTTCCAAAAGGGACTTATTACACTTATTTTAGTATGATATATGTTGTTTTAACTCTCCTCTTTTTTTTCTATGAGAATACGGGTGTTATACTTATTGAATTTATCACAATATTATCACTCTTTAGTTAGTGTGATTGGTAAGAGCAATTTATTCAAACTTACGTTTGAAAAACTTGATTTGGTTCAGGGTCGGTGGTGGGTGGTTGGAGGTGAAAACAAGATGAACACCCAACTGATTAGATTGAAAAAAAAAATCTAAAATTTTGATCTATTTAGTTAATTAAAACTTTTTTTTACTACACATTCAACACGAGGGGTCTTTTATATGTGTGTTCCGCGCGTCTTACTAAAAGTTCAGGCTATTGACACGCTACTAATAGTATAGAGAAGAGGAAAGTAGAATTTATGAACGTGTACCCGAATTTTCATGGAGGTAGGTTAAATAAAATGTTGACACCAGAAAATCAGTCATTGGTGCAGTTCACAAGAGTTATTTACAATATTTCTTTGTCACCTTGTCTTAAAGCCTGTTCAGGCTATATGTATATTTAATAATTACGTTAATTTGATAAGGATGAAGAAGGTTTAATTCAAGAAAATATACCTGCATTTGCTTGGAGGGAGAGTGGAAAACCATCTAGAAAGAACACCCTCAATACACTCGACTAAGACTCGAACCCCGATCTCATTATAATTGGCAGTCTACTTGATTACGACAGTGACGCCTTAAACCTTGCGACCACCAAACATATGGGAAATAATTGATCTTTCATTGTTTGTTAGTTATCGTTTAAACTGTTATGTATTGCTTTATAAATATGAAACTGGAATTTTAATGAAAGGCTAAGACACTGTCGGGAATCAATGCTGAGCTTCTGTTTCAAATGTGAACAGAATAGACAGTAGCTGACAGTGATAGGTGAGTGGTTATTTCACCTGACTCTTTGACTTGCTCTCAGAAGGCCCGAGATAGATTTCAAATGCCTGCATTGAGGATATTGTTTACCTATTGTAGTTTCTGATTCTCTCTCTCTAAAATGTTGCTAGCAAAGCTAAATACTATTCACATTCCTCATCCAAGCTCGATTATGTTTGAATTTGTCTTATGGTAGCCATCATTAGTGTCTGCTAGATCGATATCCCATCCATGTTCTCGTGTATGAGTATGAGTAAAGCTGGACTACAGACTATGCGTGAATTATTCGTGGTTCGTAATTCATGATTAGCTTATTCGTCTGTATTCGTGAATAGTGGAGGGCTCAGTCGTTAAATATACAAGGTCCTTCAGATACCTAGTTAAAAACTATACAGGTTGTAGGGGGTGACGAGACAAGTATTGCCGCGTAAGGAACGTGGGGTAGGCGACGCCAAATGGTGGCGCTTACGATAAGTTGGCGATATATGCGCCTGGGGGATAGACAAATCATCCTTCTTCACACAAGCAAGTGGAGTGTGGTGTATTATTATTATTATTATTATTATCACCGCGTCTTACTACCCGTTCGGGTTATACGCACTTACGCTAATGTATAATGGTAGGGTGATTGTGAGATGAAATGGAGGACCTACAGTTTAACGTGGAATCCGAACCACGGTAAAGGCCTGGCATTCCTCACATTCACAAGTTGTGATTAATACACATCTTGTCAGAGATGAAGGAAGGGTTTGGCAATCAGATAAATCTGTGCCGGGACCGAGGATTGAACCCCGGACCCCCAGCACAGAAGTCTGACACCTTACCCCTAGACCACAAGGTCACCTGAGAGTGGTGTAAATTATGATTAATATCAGGCATTGAATTGCCTGACAATTAGGACTGTGGAGTCAGCGTCGGTATAAATATACCGACTCTGGCTCTAAAAACTTATAATACTATTACAATATATGGTAAATACACATTTTAATTTTATACTTTTTTATTCCTTAGTATCAATATATTTTATAATTAGGACTGATTTTATTTAAATATACATTCATAATGCCAGGGAAAATTCCCATGAAGTCATTTGTGTTAAAGCACTTAGCTGCGGTAGATTTTTTATTATTAATTAATATACATTAATCATTTATGAAGGAGTACAAATTGGACAGTAGAAAAATAGAGGAGTCTATGTTGAAGGCTTGGTGTACTGACTCCTCAGCCCTGCTGATAACAAGTACCTATAAGGAATGGCTGAATCAAGGGAGGGAGTGGTGGTGATGCTTCTCTTGGTTTACCTGACGTGCTGAATGTGTTGCCTAACCCCAGATGCATATATCGCCAACTTTGACGTTTCGTAGCGCCGCTATTTGGCGTCGCTGACCCCAAGTTTCATTGCTTGGAAGTACTCGTCTTGTCATCCACTACAACCTCTATAATTTTTTTACTCACACGATGTTACGAGTGACTAAGAACACGATGAATATTGAATCAGGAACCAAGAATACACACGTAGTATGTAGCCAGCTTAAGAATCACTCCGATCATAGGTAAACACATGTCCGTCAAGGGTTAAAAGCATCATATTTACTCTCTAAATACATTTAGGTCAATTGCAGTGCCCAATTGGCAGTGTTAAATATGTAGTGCAGACAATTATTTGCCTAATAACTATTAAAAACCAATATACACTTTATAATACTAAGATTCCTATCTAATTTTAAGATATTCTAGACATAAGAATCGAACAATTGGTAATTGAAAGCATTTAACAACGTTTAATAGTTAAGAAGAGTATTTTGAGGTTTAGGAAGGTAGAATCAAATGCTATATCAACACTAAAATTGATAATACTATTTAAACCTAAATGATACATTGGCCCTTGTTATTCTTATAACCTGCATAGAGCAGATGAAACAGGATATTTCATCTTTTAGAATTTTCTTCTTAAGTCAACAACCCGAAGTTTGGTTTTATTTCTATCCATGCGGTGGTGGTGGTGGGGGTGGGGTGGTGGTGATGAAAGGAGAAACCCACATTTCACAAATGATAAATTTTTTGGCCATGTCAGGAATCAAACCTGGGACCCTTAGCTCTGTAGACAGACATGCTACCAATTGAGCTACAAGATAATTTTCAGTTTAATCAACACACTAACAGGAATTGGATGAGATAGAGTCCGACATTAGTGAATATAATTCATTAGGATATTATTAAGAATTTTAATTGTGTGTTGGCTGTTTACAAAATTTGGAATGTGTAGAAAAAAAGTTGATACATTTCAAGATTTCTAAATACTGAATTGTGCCTTTAACGTTGCTTGAACATAGCTAATGTTGAGAAAAATCTGTAAGATAGCGTTTGTGTTACTGAGTATAAGGTGAAAGTGTATGCTAACGTTCCGTTCCGTTTAGAACCAAAAAATCTATCTTTGTCAGCGGTGGAGTGACTGTAAAGTCTTGGGATGAAGTTTTAGGGGTGGATAAAGAGGGAGGGAGTGGGTTAGCGGGTCTCTGGCTATTATGAATGAAAACTCTTAAGTCAGGGACCGAACTAAAAACTGTCTGTTCATTTTTAAAGTCAACCCTAACTTGATTTGAACACTAAGCTCATTTAGTTTATTTTAACATGAATGGTGGACCGAGTTCAAATCCCGAATAGGTAAACAAAGGGTGCATCTTTCTAAATGGTTTCCCTTTGTCCCGCCACAAAAATGTGGGTACATTTCCTCTGTTTTAGACATTGCTCATCATTAACACTAGTGTAATTAATAAAAATATTAATTACACTAAAGGGTGCAATATACAGATATACCAAACTAATAGAGTGTAGGGAAAAAAGGGTGGGTGAGCGGGTGTTGTATTCAAAGAATTAACTCTACATGATGTCGAATATGAGTATTTGTTATTTACGGTTATAGCCTCATCCACATATTATTTAAATTAAAAAATAGCATATGGACACGGAAATTGAACTTGGGACCTACAAACTATATTTTGATAGTTGTTATAAAACTAATTCGTTACGTCTGATCAAAGGGGAGAAAATACAGTAGAAAAAAATTTGACGAGAAAGGTAAAAGAAAGAAGTGATTGAAAATGTAGGCCTATATGTGTGTTTATGATTGTGGAGGGGGAAAAAGGGGGGGATATTGATGTAGACATTCTGTGCACAAATGCACATATTGTTAGTGTCCATCTGGACACGTCTGTAACCTGAACCTAGTTAATACAGTAGTGGTTCGCAAATTATGTTACGTGATGCCATTGCAGGTTGTCGGTGCTATTCTTTTTTTTTTTTACTTTTTTAAGTACCGCGTGTCTTACTACCTGTTCAGCTTATACGCCTTTGTACTAATTACTCTAATCTTAAATCTAGGACAGACACAAAACCCATCTCCCTGCCGTCAATTCATCACTGCGAAAGGGTAAACCCACATTCCAACAATGATAAATTTATCTACCATGCCAGGGATCTAGCCCGGGACCCTTAGCTCTGTAGGTGGACACACTACCGACGGAGCTAAGTTTCATAATCTACTAGCATGATAATTTTTTTTTCTAAGCTCTATCCACAGACAAATTTATAGCATTTCTGTACATTTTTGTAAAAGGGCCAATTTGTTTTTTAAAAAAAAGGTGGGGAGGGTGCACAGCATAGACTTTCTCGCTACTGTAAATAAAAAAAGAGACATTTACTTAGAACTTGTAAGATATTTGTAACGAGATAATAGACATTGTTGCAAATTATACCAAAGAGCTTAACCGAAATAATAAACACTGTTAAAGAAGTTATTAGAGCTATTGAAAATGGGTCTTCCTATTATTAGAACTATTGAAATTCAAGTATCTTCCAGGTATTGGAGTTATTGATTATGCAAATATCTTCTGTTATTGGAGATATTGAATATGCCAGTGTCTTTCTGTTATTTGGAATGTTGGGTATGAAGTGCTAGCAAAACAATCGTTCACCAACTCGTGGGAAACCTGGACCTGTAGGCATGCTAACAAAGGCGGCAGTCTGTTATTGTCTGGCTTCCCGGTGACGGGAAAGTCGGGGGTTGAGTTCCGGCCTCATGCTCCGAGATGGTCTTCCATACATAATTTCCAACTCTCTACGGAAATGCGGATAAGCTTTCATTTGGATTCTGCCCTATTCATTTCATTATATGGTTGGCTTGGATAGGGAAATCAAACTCTTGGCCTATTGGCCTATTAATGCCTTATTTGATAATTATAGTAGGTTATGTTTTTGAAACAAGGCTAGAAGAATGATTCCAGCAAACAGAAGTGTGGTGGAGGAGGGGATCCTTTTTATCTAGTGTAGGCCTATTGATTGTAGACGTTAATCCAGAACTTTTCCTAGAAGCTTACTTCAACTTATTTTCCGTTGCAGATGAAAAGTACACACAATTCCCTAAGCTACTTACGAAGAATAAACGCAACTAACTTATATTAAAGGGAGTGATCTCGAAACTTCAATGCCATGAAAAGCTAAAAAATATTTAAAATAAACCCCAACATCTAATAATGCTCCCTTAAAAAAAATATTTTTTATGATTATTTTTTCACATGCAAAGAATAAATTATGAATATTACAAAAATGTATTACGGTACCCGCTCCGGTGGCAGCATGGTATAAGGCGCTGGTCTTGCAATATACTATACCGCCGAAGACTGGGATATTGGGGCTCGATTCCTGTCGGATGCACTGAGGTTTTTTTTTCCTAAATAGTTGTCCACTCTCCCTTTACTCAAATTTGGGTGCACTTCTAAATTAAACCTTCCTAATCCCTAACACATTGGTGTAATTAGTACATAGGCGTATAACCCGAGCGGTGTAAGAGAAAGAAAAAATATATTCCAGAAAAACAGCATTGCCAAGCTACCATCCAAGTAGACCCTATGTGTGTGAATAGGTATTATAAAATCATAAAACTTATCAAAAATATCGGCCGGATCAAAGCTTACTATGAATAAAGTAAAGGCTAAGAAATAACAAAAGTGAATAGAAAAAAAAAATCAGAGATGACCGCTCCAATAATGTCTTCTATGATAAAGTAAACTGTGTTTGGTCCCTACCGCTTAACTGGAGCCTTTTTTTTAAAAAACAAATTCCTACCATTCTTATACCAGATGAGTTCTAATACATCTAAAATTTAATTAGAAATCTTCCATTTTTTTTTCTATTCCCGTTAAGCGAATTTCAAAAATTGAATAGTTGGTATAATTATAAAGTATCAAATCAAACTTACGTTATGAGATTTAGGGGTATACATTAAGATAATACAAGCATATCTATACATTCACAATCTGGAAAATACTGTGCGAATTAACACTTTCACATAAAACTTATTTTTTCGGATTAAAAACACAATAGAAATGCCATTAAGATACTGAAATGTTTAACAATGTGCGAGTATTAAAAATAATAGATAGTACTATTTAAATTGTTTAATTTATCATCCAGTTATGATATTTTAATTTTCTATGTTTGTGAGTTCCGTTAAAAAATATTACTTTCAGCAAAATATGTTAGTTTTGATTTGATAAAAAAAACTTAGATATATTTTCTTTTAATTGTGGTTTTATTTGAAGCATAGCTGGACCAGTCTCCATGAGCATGCCCTGGGATGATATGTGTGAAACCGGTTGGGAGTGGTGTTTTTCTGGTCCATGGCTAAATCACATTTCATGTTATCTCATTCCTGAAACCGGTCAGGGATGACACAAGTGTTTACTATTCTTCGAAATTTAATTGGAGGGTAGGGTCATAGTGTAATTAGTTAAGGTAAAATTACTTGCTTCCTTTCAAGGTCATCGGAGTGGCAATTAATATTAACATAAATGGCTGTTATCGGAGGATTTTTATATCCGGATTTCCGGTATTTTAGTTAGTTATTAAATAGTTCAGCAATATATACAAAATGATACACTGTAAATATGTATTAATTTATTTTCTTGAAGCGGGAATATTCGGTAGAAATAATTGGTTGGTTTATTGGTTCATTTTATACTCAAATATCAATAAAACTTAAAACCGTTAAGGTGGGGTAGAAGGGAAGGTGAGCTCAGGGCAGTATTTTTGCAAGTTTTATAGCACAACACAAACATAAAACAAATAAAAAAATTACTTCAGTACAAATATAGGCCTACAGTAGTTTAATTTTCTTTACGTGGTAATATCAACATTTGTATAATATCTGTCATGAGTATGGCGGCATTAGATGACGAACTTTTAAATGAAGAAAAAAAGCTTTCATTAAATTTCAGTACACCTTTGATAGATATTCAAAACAGTTATAGTTCTACTGGAGAATTATTTGACTTCTTTTGACCAAAAAATTGTTTTTATAATAAAACTGCAACATTACTGTCCTTAACTCTCCTTCCCTTCCACCCCACCTTAGCTAGTGTATGCGTTGTCTATAATCAGAAAATTCCCAAATGGTCATCCTTTTTATTTTAACAAATATCTACAAAATCTTATGATAATAAAGAAACCAATAAACTAATGTTATTGTATTTATTTAGAACTTATAATTAACAAACAGTTGGCGTATAGTCCGACCGGGTAGTAAGACGTGGTGCTAAACAAACTATTACAAACATCTTAAGAGTACAAATAAGTATTAACTTTGGATGAGTTTGAAATTACTATTTTCCTCATCAAAGTCTTCTTCATCAATATTCTCTTAATTTAAATAATGTAAATTGCTTTCATTTGTGAACTTCAATCATTGAGAAAAGCACTCACAGCTTTGAGCATCGCAAATTAAATAGCAAGTATATCTATAGGAATTGTTAAATTTACAGATAATAAAACTTGAACTTTTGCAAGAAAAACAGTTAGGTGTGAACCGTATGATATATTTTCAATGATATGTAGGAACACATTTTAAAGACCTTTTTTTCAACTATAGACTTAATGAAGTGAGGTTGGGAACTTTCATCAACATGAACGCAAATCAGAGACCCAGCAAGAAAGCGGTACTGAAAGCAGATCGGTAATCAATTTATTTTATAATGCTGCTTATAGTACAAAACATTATAGCATTTTATCTTCAAGATAGTATTTTTAAGTTAAAATATAAACTACCACCACTCTTTTAATATTGTAGCTTAAATCTACTCGACACGGATGTCCATAAAAGTTTATAATAATTCGTTGTATCTTTATTTATCACTTTAGAAGTTTCGTTTAATAGGCCATAAATTGGTGACATTAGAAACTATTTTGAGGATTAATAACATCTATGGGCACTGAAACTTGTACATTAATAAAGAAGAAACTCAAAGAAAAACAAAACATGATCTTTGTATAGAGACAACATGAATAATTATTAATTTCACTTATGGATCCCTGTTCAAAATCTATTATTTGATCGTCAAAAAAATCGAATTCGAGATTTTGATGAAATCTTGACATTTCATAACCCCCGAAATCTGAAAAAGTTGTTTTTGAATTTCCTTCTGTCAGTCTGTCTGTCTGTACCTCCGACTCGAGCCTAAACCATTTTACCGATTGGGCTAAAACTTGGTATCTAGGGTTTTCATAGGGTTTTTTGGAATTGGATATATAACCCTAAAATTAAGAATAGTTTAATAAAGGGCGAAAAGAGAAAAAGTCGATTTTCTCAAAATCGTCTCAAATTATTTTGATTAAAATGCGTATCTAGGCGTTGATTACCAGTTTCTTAGATATTGGAAAATATATTAATACCATTTTGTGAGCTTTAGTTGTAAAGAAATACTACTTAAGTTTTAACGCAATAATTCTCCAATGCCATAGAGTAATTAAATATAAGTAAGTATCTCAAAAAGTTTGTTATTTTTCCTTAAACCTATTAGGAGAAATGTCGACCGCCGAGGACGGGGAGATCGAAGTTCGAATCTCGGTCGGGTGAACTGGGGTGGTTTTTCCTTGAATGGTTTTCCACTCTCCCTCCACGCAAATGCGGGTTCACTTCCTCTAAATTCAACCCTCCCAATTCCTAATCCATTAACGTAATTAGTACTTAAGCGTATAACCCGAACGGGTAGTAAGACGCGGTGCTAAATATTATTATTATTATTATTATATTATTATTTATTATTATTATTATTATTAATTATATATTATTATTATTATTATTATTAGGAGAAATGTTAGTACAACAATGACCTATCTCCATTTTAGACTCATTAGTCAATATTTACATTTTTTATTGGTCAAAATTATTATAAAAGAGGAATTTACTAACAATGCGATGACATGAAACTGTGCAACACCTAATAAAATGTTGAAAATTTTAATTGGAAGTTGAAATTTCAATACGAAATGTTGACCCTTGTGGACCCAATATTGATCTTTTTTATCGGTCCAAACATACAAATGAGGGCATTAATTATTAAAAAATAAAATTATAAAATTTATAACCGGGACTCAAAAAATGTTTTAAATAAGTATAGTGCAATTTATGCTTGGGTTTGCTAGTGTATATTATTTCGTTTCACATATAATACGAGTTTGAGTAAATATCTCCTTTTTTAAACAATAGAGCGAGAAAGTCCGTGCGGACTTCCGTACCATTTATTTTAAGTTATGGTTAATTCACAGATCGAAAACGGGAACATTTTGTTTGTATGGTGAAAGTATAAAAAACAGTTATAATATTTTCCTTTTATTCTTCAATATAATCAAAGTCGTTGAGCCCCAATCAAAGATGTTGTGATGGATGTCCAGGGCAGAACAAGAAACATGCATGTGTAAAATAGTGATTTTCTAGTTTATCTTAAGTAGTGCGCGGATGTTTATGACCTTAAGAATCGCGAAATATGCATACAAATACGCCCTTAAAAATACCAATATATGACCTAAAAATCAACAAATATGCCCTAAAATGTATGTTAGTGATAATGAATATTACTAAAAATATGCTTCAAATAAAGGAAGTAACTTGCAGTAAAAGCAATTAGCCGACACACATTTAATTACTGATCTGACTAGCTCACATCTAATTCACAGAAACATTATAGAGATAACTAGGAGAGTCTTTACAATATAAAATTCGAAGCACGAGAGATATTAGAAATATGAGTTTTTTACGTACAGTAATTTAAATTTAAATATGACTTTCTGTTCCCCAAATTGTGAAAATATGACTTAAAATTGAAAATTGTTGAAAATATGCACTTCAATGCAAAGTAAAATATGTGTATTTCGAGTCAGGGTAGCATAAAAAATGTGTGTAGCTCATTACGCATTAAATTCGCGGTGAAACTAAAAATATGATATGTCATAAACATCCGAGCCCAAATCATAAGTGACTTAGGAGATAGCTTAATCAGATTATAGAGTTTACTCGCTCAGTATTGAATAAATGTACTACCCAGGGGAGGAGAGAGAGTAGTCCTTTCCTTGTATAATAATTCTTGTTGATTCAATATTTAAATCAATTATTGCATCAATCGAAGATCAAACTTTGTAAACTGACCTATTGGTGAAACTTTAAACTACGAGGCTAAATCTAAAATTATTTCTGTATATTTTCTTATTTATAAAAATACAATAAGTGGGCCCTAACACATTTGTATTCTATAAATATGGTTTAAGTATTATTTAAATACCACATAATCATATCCACGAAATTATATTCCATACGGCACAGATTCGACATTGTTTACAATATGCTATGCTCCAGAAAAATGTCTGCTTTTTGGGTAGCTAAAATGCCGACAGACCGCAACAAAGGGGTGCATATGATAAGGGATTTGAAAAATTTGCAGCGCTATCAGAACAAAGGCTATGATTTCATTGCTCGCATTCCGACAGATATTAAGTCTCTTTGATAGCTACCAGACACTCCTTTTCTGCCCTCCATTAACAGGCATTTTATTCACAGAGACTTCACCCCTGAGTAAAAGCAGCAAAGCATGCTGTGAAAATACACGTCTCCCCACCCCCGAAAATGTTCCTTGTTAAACAGTCTGCGCTGGAGGTTCTGCCTACAGTTTTTCGGGATCGCCCTTCATTCCACAATCAACGCCACTTCATACTGTAGAGCCCATCTTCTTCTGCGTGCTGATGATATTCGTTGAAAGCTATTAGGACATGCATTAGAAAATGATATTTTATTGCAATAAAACGCCCGACTATATACTGCAAATACCACAATCCAGAAAATCACAACCCCAAGGTTGGCCAATTTTACAGCGTCCTCCCTAAAGCCCCAGTGAGTTAGGGATGGCCAGACTGAGCGTGCGAGCGACTAAAATATAAAACAGAACACATTGGTTGTAATGAGAGGTGGCCAGACTGGAGCGACTGAGCGCGCGCGCTCGAAAGATAGAACTGTTTCTATTTTTCAAGCTCGCGCGCTCGACCCGGTACAGTCTAGTTTACAGGCGCTAGGCAATATTATTGAATGTTGGTTCATTGAGTGCTAGGAAAACTTCTCATTTTGACATTTTTATTACTATCGATAGGTTTAGCACACTTTCTACTAACGGCCTAATTTAATTGGTAAGATCATAAACCATATATATATATATATAAAACTGATTTGTTAAAATACTTCAATTGTAATCAAATTAGGCCTTTACAAATAAGAATCACCATTAGCTTAGAGAGAGGATGAGAAAACCACAACAATAAATCACTTGTCAAAAACCACCCTCAGTTCACTGAGACAAGATTCAAACCTTTCCTCTTATATACCTAAAAACGAACTAGCTATACTTTCAGAGGCTAGCTCTTGTGTGACTTGGTAGCTATCTTATTAACACTGAAAACATATTGTCATCAAAGGTTTGTTTAGTTGGTTAAGGAATGCTAATCTGAAATGGTCAGAGCGTGAGGAAGACACGTTCTTTCACATTCATCCCACATGAATAAGTCAGCTTGAACTGGTGATGCACATATTTGCTAAAAATGTAAAAGATAATAAATATATTTTCCATAAAATCGTATACGTAGTGAATGTTTTTCATCTCGTTGTTCCAAGGTATTTTTGTGAAGGCCACCGTAGCGCTAATGAGAGCACGATTACTGCTGACTTCGACATGACTCACTTCCTCGCGTCATGCTTCCAAACCACTAGTTGCAAGAAGGGGGGGGGGGGGGGGGGGCGAGGAAAATAGTTGAAAATTCTAAACAACATCGTGTACCAGTGAGTGCTTTAAATAAAAAAGTAAATAAAGCTACCAGAACAAAGGGGTTTGATATTTAAAAGAACTTGTAGACAAATATATATTTAAACTATATTCCTGAACAATTAGCGCTTTTATTAAAACTTGTGATATCGTAGTGTCATTAGCTAAAAAAATATGTATTTTACAACGTCTTCTTATTTGCATTTTGGGTAGTTTCTTTACTATCAAAAAAATCAATTCAATTCGGTTCATTTGTGCACACATTTATTAGCACCACAAAGTCTATTCTGGAAAAATATCCAAATATATTGTCACAAGGATGTTATTTAATTTCCCATTATAAATAATGGTTTCATTATTAGGATCGAATTCAATATTTTCTATTTAAACAAAATAGAATATTCTCTGACGACGAATTCACCGAGCTATGACTACTTTACTAAACGAGGAAGTAGTAATCAGCTCTTGATTTTAAAAACTTAAGTTAACCAAATATATATTAACAAGCTATATTTATTTAGGGTTTTGTGGCTGTAGATCAAAAGACACACTTCCGCATGTTTGCTTTCATTTAATGTGAGAAAACCGTTGTCAACATACGTATGTGCTGCCAAACATTGCACGTATTTGGTATGCAAATTCAACCATTTTTGGGGGTTTATCCATGTTCAAGAAAGTGTATGGATTTGACACACCACTTTACACGCTAGAATTCTCCAAAACTTTTATGCTGAATTCCCAAGTATCACATTATAAATTGATATATATTATATATTGACGTTTATAAAACTAATAGGTTTCCATTGAATGTTGGTTCCTCATAAGGTCCTGAAACTTAACAAAATCTTGGATAGAACTGCGAGTTTGACATGCCTGCATTAGATAACTCATAAGAAATACATAGCAAAAAGTGCTACTCATAAAGAAACCTTCTTCATATAGCTTCTACAGTCATGTTGGGCTTCAAATTTTCCAGCGTAGGACCCCTGGAGCCTCACTCTTAACTAAGCCACGTTGGGTTTACTGAAGTTGGTTTTCCCTAAATTGATACAAGTTCTCGCCATTCATGCAAATGCGGGTACACTTCCTCTAAATTCAACGTTCCTCCTCCCTAGCACATTATAGTAATTAATACCTATGCGTATAGCCCGAACGGGTAGTTAGGTGTTTTTTTATCATGTACAACTAAAGAATTATTTTTAAACTAGTTCGTGGGCGTATCTTAAATTTAGCGACATTAGCCCGCCGTTGGTAACACTGGCCACAAATAAATGTTCCTCGTGGTGGCGGCCATTTGAAGGACGTTATTTCTTTACGCATCAGTCACAAATAGCTCCCGTGACGATACCTGTTGTTGCCGTTCTCCTTGAGAAAAATTAAGGGGGCGGTCGCCCACAGAGGGCAACATATATACAGTACTTTGTAATACAGGGGGCTTAAGCTAATATCTTCATTTGAACGATTGTAACAATTTCCCGACATAAGAAAGCCAATTGTTAAAAAACAAACTTTTTTGTTACTTAGCTATCCCAATATAAAAAAAATGTCCTTATAAAGATCATTTCATCGTTTACTATTTAAGCTCTGCCATTCTAAGACAAAGTTTTGTATTTTATTTGTCAATAAAATCCTAGTTCTGTGAAAATTTCACCTTTAAGAGAATTTAGTGTGAGCATGTAGTTCTCAATATTTCTTCAGATAAATTGTAATGTCAAATAAATTAAGGAACATTCACTACACATACCCGTTTTAAATAATCTTGCTTATTCTTAAATGACCTTTAAAAGCTATCAGAATAATTTAATATAAAAAATGTAGAGATTTCTAACAAAATATTTTATCTCATTATTTTAAAATCGGCTTCAGTGGCCGCATGGTCTAAGGTGCTACTCTCGCAGTAAACTAGACTGCCGATGATAGGAAGATCAAGGGTTGAACCTTGGTCAGTTGTATTGAGGGGGGGGGTCCTAAATGGTTTTCCACCCTACCTCCACGCAAATATGGGTACACTTCCTCTAAATATAACCTTCCTAATTCCTAAAAACATTAGCATAATTAGTAAATAAGCGTATAACCCAAACGGGTATTAAGACGCGGTGCTACAAAAAAGTTTATGTTTGACGTACTTACACAAATAAATATAATTATATACTTTCTTCTATTTAATGTGTTAAAAAGTAGTTAGGCCTTTTATCACTAGTTTCAAGATGTCTTGCGCTATTTGGAACGATTTGGATAGCTCATTTCGTCCAGACATCCATTAAAATCGTATAACCGTGCAGTCTCATCATGCATTTAAAGACCTTCATTGTGATGAGTGAACAAAGACTTTACATATAAATACAAGAGTTTTTAAAGTACTATTTCAAATTAACCAACAATTTAACAATTTACTGTTAAACGATTTGGTGTCATATTCAGAGAGCACTTTTAAAAGTTTAGTATCTTCACAATGTCTAAGGTAGGTTATACTTTTATTGGTCTCATATATATTTGATCAATAATTACTGTGTAAATATGTTAATTCCTTAATGAAGAAAATTGCTATGAGGGGGAAAGCCTTATTGAGATTATCGCCTAATTTTTTTGTATACGCCTTTGCAAGTCGCTTCTTTAAACTGATTTTCATCCTGGACATAATTAATATAAACTATTTTTATATTCTGTGATACAAATAGATCCTTTTATACCCAATACATCACACCATTGTACAAGCTTATTAAAATACGATCCTCGAAAGTTGCACAATAATTATTACAGAAAAACCTGGGTTCGTTAAAGGGTATTTGCAAGGGCATGGAAAGCTATTTTTTTCCAAGCGGGGTCCTCTAGAAAACGTGTTTATACCTTTAGTCAATAAGGGTTTTTTATATCCTAGGGGGACGTTCCATCGAATTCCAAAGGGGGCTCAGACCCGCTGAGACTCCCCAGTTTTATGTCCTTGGTTATTTGCTTTTGGAAGTGTTCGCGGTCATTATATTGGTGCAATGGAATGAAACTTAAATACCGCCTGGCTAGTAGTGTACTTCTTACTAATAATAACTTAGGCCTACATAAAAATGAGTAGGTTTTTGTCTGTTGCGCTTTCACGCAAAAGCCACTACACCGATTGTGCTAAAATTTCTCATGGACATAACTAAGACGTTCGGTTAACCTAAAGGCTAGTCAAAATTTACGTCCGCCATTTTGTTTCATAATGAGGCCAACAAAACACTATATTTTGACGTTTTTGTAACTGTCTATTTTTTTCGGATTTTCACTGTATCCACTTTGATAAAACACATCCCATGAGAAGAACGAGTAATTATATAGTTATGATTAACAATCGGTGGCAACGAAAAACAAGCGGTACTTCACTTAGTAAAGATTTTCGAAACAGCGTTCTGATAAGAGTTTTTTTAGCACCACGTCTTATTACCCGTTCAGCCTACACGCTTATTTACTAATCACGCTAATGGTTTTGGGGTTAGGAATATTATATTTAGAGGAAGTATATCCGCAATTTCGTGGAGGGAGAGTGGGAAATCATTTTGGAAAAACCCACCTCAGTACACCCAACCTCTACTCGAAATTGATCTCCCCATCATCGTCAGTCTAGTCTATTGCGAGATTAGCGCTTTAGACTATGCGGTCGCCGAAGTGTTCTTACATATTATTCCTGATGGTATTCTTATGGCAGCTTGGAAGAACGATAAAACAAATCATTAGTAGCTATTGTAAAGATACAAAAAATAACATTGTTGAGTATCAAACGTCTAGTCCAGTGTTTTTAAGAAATATTGATTTCGAATCCTGGTTTGACACTTATCATGGAGGTGTATCAAACAAGGCACGATTGGCCGAAGTCCGGTTTATTCAGAAGGATATATCGGGTGTTAATAACTCTAACTTGTAAATAGACAAGAAAAATATCAGGACATTTGCATGTCATGTTTTATCCACAAGGGTCTATTAGCACCAATTATCATAAATTTGCCAACTTCTTCTATGTGTTTGTAATTTGTAAAAGTAATCAGCATTCTTTTATCTTTGTAAAACTTGTGACATAACACTTCTCTTTAAATACAATGTTATATTGTGTACACGATTCATATATTAGACTAGGACTGTATAGAGTACGACGTACGTGCAAACTGTATTCGTATAATGTATTTCTCGACTACTTACATCAGCAGTTAAAGCGTCTGCCCGGTAATCTAAAGCAGCGGTATTAAATAATTTTGGTTTACGTACCCCCAGATATATCTCTTCAACTTTGTACCCCCAACGGTTTTTTTAGCACCGCGTTTTACTACCTGTTTAGGTTATACGCATGTATTAATTACGCTAGTGAATTAGGGATGAGGAAGGTTGAAAATAAAAGTGTACCCACATTTTTGTGGAAAACCATTTAGGAAAAACCACCCTCATTACACCAGACCGGAATCCGAACCCCGATCTCCGTATCATCGGCCATCTATTTTATTGCGAGAGTGATGTCTTAGACCATGCGGGCACTGAAGCAAGTACCCCCAAAGTTGTTGGTGCATAATGTAAGTTATATACATCCCATTCGTGAAATTAAATGCAGATATCCCGGATGGATATTGAAATGTGTAAAATGGCATAGAACAGTCGGGCCTCGTTCACTGGCCAGGAGGATTATAACACCCTGCGGGTGGATATGAATTCGACCCCACCAATCTTTTTGCCTTATATTAAATTAGGCTAGGTTTGATTGGCTTAGAATTTTGTTGTCTTTTACTATCTACCACTTCCTGTTTTTCGCTCAGCTTGAATAAACATTTACAACCATCCTAAATGAAGCGCTACAATAGTTGGGGTCGAGTTAGTACACCAGTACGCATTGTTTATAGTTCCCAAGAAGGAACTCGTGGTCCAACTGTAATGTGGGACTAACGATACCCGCTTAAACGCAGGCCCACGTGGTCCAACTGTAATGTGGGACTAACGATACCCGCTTAAACGAAGGCCCACGTGGTCCAACTGTAATGTGGCACTAACAATACCCGCTTAAACGAAGGCCCACGTGGTCCAACTGTAATGTGGGACTAACGATACCCGCTTAAACGCAGGCCCACGTGGTCCAACTGTAATGTGGGACTAACGATACCCGCTTAAACGCAGGCCCACGTGGTCCAACTGTAATGTGGGACTAACGATACCCGCTAAACGCAGGCCCACGTGGTCCAACTGTAATGTGGGACTAACGATACCCGCTAAACGCAGGCCCACGTGGTCCAACTGTAATGTGGGACTAACGATACCCGCTAAACGCAGGCCCACGTGGTCCAACTGTAATGTGGGACTAACGATACCCGCTTAAACGCAGGCCCACGTGGTCCAACTGTAATGTGGGACTAACGATACCCGCTAAACGCAGGCCCACGTGGCCCAACGTCCCTGTAAAAATAGTAAGCATACATGAATACATTTTAGGTCCTCTTGGGAATCGAACTAAAACTTAAATGCAAAGTCTAAGCTTAGGTGTCGATCTATAGTAGTGATTTTAAAACTCGCGGTACACTAAAACAAATCTCTAAAAGTGTCAAGGCACATAACGCGTTTTAAAGGGGATGTTTTTATCATTAAAATAACGATAGTTAAGATTGTGTTTAAAAAGTTCAATAGCTAAAATTCTTATAATTGTGTTACAAAAAATAAATTATCATGGATTTAAATATATATATATATATAAAAAATCACTAAATTTATTTTTTTCCTCGCTTTTCGATATTCCCTCTAACTTCCGCGGCAAACCTGCTGACGCTTCGCGGCACACCTGCTGGAAAACACTGTTCTATAGTAATAATCATAATGATCTTATTAAATATGGCATTTTATTTTAAACCCTTTTAAAACTATTTCGTTTGTGATGTGTGCTCCTAGAACTACTCTGACAAACGGCCATCGACTGCGATCAAAAGTAAAGTTTGGAGACGTTCTTTGTGATCATTAGTAAAGTTTGGAAACGTTTTTTGCGATCAATAGTAAAGTTTGGAGACGTTCTTTGTGATCATTAGTAAAGTTTGGAGACGTTCTTTGTGATCATTAGTAAAGTTTGGAAACGTTTTTTGCGATCAATAGTAAAGTTTGGAGACGTTCTTTGTGATCATTAGTAAAGTTTGGAAACGTTCTTTGTGATCATTAGTAAAGTTTGGAAACTTTTTTGCGATCAATAATAAAGTTTGGAGACGTTCTTTACGATCAATAGTAAAGTTGAAGAAAATTAAAATTTTCTCATTTACAACATCTCTATGTAATAAAATACTTCAAGAGTATTTTTTAAACTACTTGTTTTGTGTCAGTCTCCCTTACTCATAACTCACGAATGTGTCATCTGTCTGGTTGGAACTGTAGCAATACATTTTTATAAACTCACGCAGGCCTAGATTTTAGGAAAGGAAAGGGCTACACAAACTGTTGCCATAAAAAATGTATTATTGGCTCTGTGGATAGCAGTCATGGTATGATCTTAAATAAACATAACTTATTACATCAATTTTTATTTATTTCTGACAAAATATTACTTGCTTACTAATGGCACGTGCGGTAAAAAATATTTCAGACTGTGATTTACAAAACGTCAACAACACCCCTATATAGCAGTGAATCTAGTGGCTACATATTGAATTATAAATCTAATGTATCTTGATGACCAAATTTACTTATTTGAATAATATATTTAACAGTGAGATTTTAACAGTTAATATTGTAAAGAAAAAATTATAATATTGAAACTTTGAAAAGAAAAAAATTTGTTTAATGTTGGGTCTTCAATTTTGTACACCTCTGTTGCCTCCACGGCTATAAATCCGGCCCTTCACCCATGCATTGAAAATCCATATAGCGGCTAAGTGAAGAGAAAATGTATTTGAATTAAAATTATTATGCTCAGTTAAACCAACCACACCGCACCATTGCTACTAAACTCGAGTCAACAAATGAAGCTCTTTCTTCTTCATCCGGTGTAAATACTCTACTCACGCGATGAGATGAGGTAGCTCTGGTAATTGACGTCATAGATCATGATGTGAGAATGATTAGACCTGAATGTTTGTTGGAGCAGAGCATTATCGAGGCACTCTCAATAATTGTTAAATAATCATATTCTATTTAACATGCATTATCTAATCATGTTGCCATTATGCTTTCCATGTAGTGCTTGAAAATGATTGTCTTTCACTTTAATGAAACCCGATTGGGTCGCTGTACATTGAATCCGTAATAAGTGCGACCGTAAAGAACTGGTGTACATTTCGTCCCAATTGTTCTAAAGGTTTTCTTGTGTTTCATCCCGGCATTTACCTGAAGCTGAATTAGCTATGAGCTAACCTGATCTAGCCTAGTAAACCAAACATTGTATTGTTACTTTTTTTTTGCAAGGAAAAAACTTTGTCTTAATATTTTATGGAAAGGTATTTTGGTCACCGCTTCTCACTACCCGTTTGAGTTAAACGCATATGATCTAATTGTGCTAATGTATAAGGTATGGGGAAGGTTGAAATTAGAGGAAGGGTACCTGCATTTTTGTGGAGGAATAGTGGAAAGTTCAACACCTTAACTCATTCGATAGCATGTCTCTCTTCTTAGCTAAGGGTACCAGGTTCGATTCCTGGCATGGCTGAAAAATTTAGCATTTATGAAATGTGGTTCTCATTTCACAGTGATGAATTAACGGCTGGGGAATGGATGTTGTGTCTGTTCTAGATTAAGTTAATTTATAAGTCGTGTGCTGATATAATCAGTTGGTCCAGAAAGTGCACGCTAAATTCTTCAAATTTATTTTTGGGGGGGGGGAGGGGGATAAGAGTGGAAAACCATTTAAGAAAAAAAAACTCGGTACAATCAATCTGGATTTGAACCCCCACTTACCCTTTATTGGAAGTGGCACGCCTTAGACCAGGCGTGTAAACTCGTTTGAACCTAAGGCCGGGTGCATACAGTGTGACAGCAAAACGTTTCGAAAACTGATGAAACCAAACATGTTTGTATCATGGGGTCTCATCGTGTGTCATTCCATTTCGACTACATGCTTTTAAATGAGTCTCCGCACACTTACTGACACAAGGCAGAACAAACGCGATGAAACAAAGCTGCTATCTTCCCTACTCTCATGTTTCATCCACTTAGTTTCACTTGTTTAATGAAAAATACGCCACTGCGCAGGTGCAAAGCCGGGGCACTACGTTCGCGTGACTCTGGTCTCCCTCAAATTTGGAATGGGTGATCAATATTTTTTTTGTGTGTTTTTTTGTTTTTTTATAGACTTACTCGAGTGAAGTTAAAAAATTTGTCAGGAAACTTTTTTTTTTCCAAAGACGCTTCCTCAGTACTTTTTTCATGGATAGGCTGAAGCCAGTTCCTCTTATTTGGTGAGTCCTGCCCAACCAACCAATCTCAGGAAATTATAGCGAAAAGTTAATCAGTATCGAAATCACCAACATACGCCTTCTTAGCACAGACTGACACATTTTTGTCTAATTATGTTTTTGCTTCATCAGGCTTCATTTGATTTCATAAGTTGAAACGTTTTTTCTGTCATGGTTTCAAGATATTTCGTTTCTTCATGTTTCGAAACGTTTTCTGTCATCCTCTATGCGTCAGGTCCAAGGACAACATAGAAAATGGAAAATTATAAGGGAGCCGCATTTCGAAAAATTCCAAGTTGTCACCGTCTTAAGAGGGAAAAAACAACTTAATTTTGAAATAATTAGTATTACATAGATAAAATAGAGATTTTTTTTTCTCGGGCATTTAAAACTTTATTTTGCAGAAAGGGTTTGAATGTTAGATTTTTTGTGATGAAGTCACTTTCATGATGACAAATGTATGTCCGTAAGCGCTGATAACTCGTGTGTTTGTTCTTTTTAATAAGATAAAACAACTCTTTCCATACTTAGTTGCTTTCAAACCTAGCTTATATTTGGTGCGTAAATTTATAAATGTTAGAAAATCGATCTCTGGTTAGTAAAGAGAAAAAATTGGGTTCACCGACCATTTTTCCTAGATTTCCCAAAATAATGGTCGGCCGTTCAGAATCATGGATCGGGCCACATGCAGCCCGTGGACCACAAGTTTGACATGTCTGCCTAAGATCATTCGACCACTAAAGCAGGTTTCTAGACCAATAGAACTAGTGAACTTGTCTTTGTAAGGTCTATTTCTTTCAAGTTCATTCCTATTGAGACTACAAATCACTGATTAAACTAAACGCTTTCTGCGGGAATTTTGAACAACGAAGATGGTGTAAGTTAGAAATGGGCAAACTATGGCCCGCCGGTGTGTTCAATCCGGCCCGTGGGATAAATAATAAAAATGTGTTGAGTTGTGTAGAAGGCCTTTTTTTATACAACTCTTTATTTTTATAAAACCATGCAAAAATCAAAATTTACAAACTTGCTATCATGCCTAAAAATATATGGCTATGAACAAGTGTTTTCAACTTTGAAACCAACTTAATGATGAGCATCTTTCTTCTCTCTTGAGAATCACCTCCTCACAGTTTCATTGATCTCATACCCTATCATATAAATCTTCTAAACTAATTTTATACATTCTCAATGCATTTAAACTTTTTCCTATCAATCGGTTATGTGTGTTTATCAATTTTTTTAAAATGAATTTTGAAGAAAAATAATGAATCAAAGTCTTTGGCCCGCCTTTTTATTTTATTTCATTTAGCTCTTGTGTAAGTAAGTTTGCACATCCCTGGTATAAGTGGAGAAAAACATTTGAAAGACGATGCAGCCCACCTCCTCGTGTTCTACCCTGAGAAACGCTAAGAAGCCGCAGGACGCAACATACACGCGTCAAGGACTAATTTTACACCGTTCTTTTGGTGGCCAGGTACTAAAATCACACAGAATTATACATACGGAACTAAATTACCAAAACCTATCTGATTCGATACCTCGTTAGGATTTTTCTATTTTTACTACTCGTTTTAGAGCACCTAATTCACTGTAAAGGGTATAGTGGTGAAAATCGACCACGCCATCGACTACGTCCTCTTTTACAAGTGCAGTAAACATTCCAGGGAATTCATCACCAACATTATTTCCTTGAGTGCAGCCAGCAGTCCAATGGGGTCCCACTCGGTTAGTTCCATAGACATATAAAGGGGTAATCTCATCCTCGTCTTCTGCACATATACCAACATTTAATGCTGGTGGTCATATGTTTAAAGGCATAACATTAGGTTGTTTAAACCAGCTAGTCAAAATTATTAGTTTTTTTTACTTTTTCACTATCTTACAGGTAGAAAAAGTATTGTGGTCGTCAAAAAAATCGAAGTCAAGATTCATCAAAATCTCGACGTTTCATAACCCCCCGAATCCGAAAAAGTTGTTTTTGAATTTCCGTCTGTCTTTCTGTCTCTATCTCCAACTAGAGCCTAAACTATGTTACCGATCGGGCTAAAACTTGGTATGTAGGGTTTTCATAGGGTTGCCCCGAGGAATTTTTGGAATTGGATATCTAACCCTAAAACTAAGGGTAGTTTACTGAAGGGCAAAAAGAGAAAAAGTCTATTTTTTCAAAATCAGCTCTAACGATTTTGATTAAATTTCATTTCAAAACATTTATAAATATTCCAAACAAAATGGCTACTATCAATATTTGGGCAAAATGACTTTAAGGGCTCCGGTCTGATGCGTAAATTATCAATTTTTATCATATCTCCGAAACTATTTGAGATATGTAATTACTTATCATTACAAATATATGTATCTATTTATAACACAAATATTTTATTTGAAGCATATTTTTATAAAACCAATAACTTTCAAGCTATACGCAAATATATTTATTTTTTGACTTTCAGAACACTAAGGGTAAAGTATTGCGATTGTACAAAAGAATCTAACGTGAAATGTTGTTAGATGTCGACATCTCATGACCCCCCCGAGCCCTAAAAAGTAGTATTTGCAATGCCGTCTGTCTGTATGTCTGTTTCAACTTAAAATAAAGAGTAATTTAATAAAGGCTGAAAAGAGCAAAAATTGATTTTCTCAAAATTGGCTCTAACGATTTTGATTATAATTCGTATCTAGGCGTTGATTAAGATTATAAATAAACTGGCTATTTTAATTTTCCCATAAAAATGACTTTTAGGGTACTTTACAGAAGCTGAAATTTCCGTATCTCGGCAACTATTTGAGATACTGAATAACTTATCATTGCAAAATTGTAGTAATATTAAAAGTAAAAAATGTTTATATGAAATATATTTTTTATAAAACCAACCGTTTCTGAGAAATTGCCAAAAATATTAATACAATTTTGTGAGCTTTAGTTGTAAAGAGATACTACTTAAAGAGTTTTAACGCAATAATTCTCCAATGCCCTAGAGTAATTAAATATAAGTAAGTCTCACAAAAGTGTGTTATTTTTCCTTAAACCTCTTAGGAGAAATGTTTGTACAACAATGATCTGTTTCCATTTTAGACTCAATAGTCAGTATTTACATTTTTTATTGGACACAATTTATAAATGAGGAATTAAAAATTAATGCGATGACATGAAGATGTGCAACACCTAATAAAATGTCGAAAATTTTAACCAGAAGTCGAAATTTTAATACGAAAGGTTGACCCTTGTGGACCCAATATTTATCTTTTTTATCGGTCCAAACACACAATTGAGGACATTATTCTTTAAAAATAAAATCATTAAATTTAAAACCGGGACTCAAAAAATGTTTTACATGAGTATAATGCAATTTATGCTCGGGTTTGCTAGTGTATATTATTTAGTTTCACATATATTACGAGTTTTGAGTAAATATCTCAATTTTTAAACAATAGAGCGAGAAAGTCCTTGCGGAGTTGCGTACCATTTATTGATTTTTGTTTTCAATTAGTGAAAATATTGAACACCTGTAAAAAAAATTTTTTTTAATCGATAAATACTTTCTTAAACTAATTATTCATGTAGAAAAAATTCTGCTGGTATGATCTATATCAGTTGTATATACCAAATCTACAGGTTGTCCCAAAAGTTACTGTACAGTAAAGAATTACGTACTGCTATGAGGTACGTGGTTCTTTACCGCACATTAACTTTTGGGACACCTTGTACTAACAATTATATTTTATTTTCAGCCGTTCGATCATGTGAGGTCAAACTAGTCAGTTTTCCATTATAAACATATGGAGTTTTCCCCCCAGTCAGCCGTTTCTTGTTATGTCCTCAAATCTAAGCTACTGCGCAGCTCCAACGAGTAATTTTTACCCATTTTGGGCCATGAATTTGGGCTAGTTCTTGCTTTATCCGATATATAAGGTAGGAGTGAATTATTTAATTAGAACGAGAACATTCCCTTTGTTATATAACAGTATATGTGGATCAAAATCATAAAACAATCTTACCCGCCTCGGTGGAATACTTAGCTAACGCGCTAGTTTTGTGTTGAACTAAACTGCCGAGGACGGGGAGACCGAGGTTCGAATCTCGCTCGGGTGAACTGAGAGTGTTTTATCCTAAATGGTTTTCCACTCTCCCTCCATGCAAATGTAGGTTCACTTTTTCTATGTTAAACCTTCCCAATTCCTAACCCATTAGTGTAATTAGTACTTAAGAGTATAACACAAACGGGTAGTAAAACACGGTTCTAAGTATAATGGAAAAATTTGAAAAATCAATAAATAACAGTTCAGCCGCTTAGGTGACCGCATGGTCTTAACTCTAAGGCGTCACTCTCGCAAAAGACTTGACTGCCGATAACGGAAATATTGGGGTTCGAATCCCAGTAAGGTGTAAAGAGGCTGATTTTTCCGCTCCGCCACCACGCAAATGCGGGTACACTTTCTCTATATTCAACCTTACTCATCCCTAACATATTAACGGAATAAGTACATATGCGTATAGCCCGAATTGCTAGTAAAACGCGATGCTAAAAACATTTTTTTTAAATGACTGGCCACCATGGTGAATTATTTTAAAGCATATTAAAACTAAAATCTTAAAAAACCATTCCACTGATTCACCGTGGTAGTTCATGTAGGCCTACAACATTTTACCCACAAAGGTACAATGTCTGAAAGTATCTACCCACCTGTTTTGCTCTAAATACGCCACATAGCCAAACAGTGATTTTTAAATCCGTTTTCTCGCGCTTCAAAGTAAGTTATAGAAATATAAAATCGAAACAAATCGAATGCCAATTTTATGTATTTTGAGATGTGTTCCAAATACTTTTTTTCTTTTGTTGGTAGTTTTACTTATAATAATTGTACCATACACTTTAAGGTGGAGGGGACGCGAGAAAAGGTCAGTATTTTTGCAGTTTTATGTATCAAAACTTTTTTGGGGGAAGGGTCAAAATAAATCAAATATTTCTCCAGTATTATTATTATTATTATTATTATATTATTATTATTATTATTATTATTATTATTATTATTATTATTATTATTATTATTATTATTATTATTATTATTAGCACCGCGTCTTACTACCCGTTCAGGTTATACGCACTTACGCTAATGTGTAATGGTAGGGTGATTGTGAGATGAAATGGAGGACCTACAGTTTAACGTGAAATCCGAACCACGGTGGAGGCCTGGCATTCCTCACATTCACAAGTTGTGATTAATACACATCTTGTCAGAGGTGAAGGAAGGGTTTGGCAATCAGATAAATCTGTGCCGGGACCGAGGATTGAACCCTGGACCCTCAGCACAGAAGTCTGACACCTTACCACTAGACCACCAGGTCACCAAGAGTGATAATAATCCTTAATACAATTTCCGTAGGAGGGGAAGTAAAGCCATCGAGCCCATGTCGATTTTGTCATGTAAAATATGTGAATGTATGTGAAAATACCTTACATGGTAAAATTGGTAGGCCCTTTCGCGTTCGTGCATAAAAATTCAATATGGAAGGCAATCGGGAACCACCACAATATCTTAACTTCCCTAGTATATGGTATTTCTACCGATGGTGCAGACAGCGCTAACAAGCCGATGGGCTGAGTCCCAGTGCCGGATGGACAGAGATTACCATAAAACTAAACTTCTGGTTGTTGACTTGAGAAGAATAAAAAGAAGAAGAAGAAAAGCCTTTAGGTCCCTATACACTATATGTAACTAACCACTAAAACAGTGTCCTACATTTTGAAAGTAATGATTGCTAAACTAAAATATTACAAGCACGTTTCCATTCACATATTAATGCAATATGCCTCTGGTCAACCAAATATTATCCAGAAAGCTTAATATTTGCAAAATACCTTGGTTCTCTTAGTAGAAAATATAAATCTAAGCCAATTAACTAACTAGACCAGTAACCATCAGATATATTTTACTAAAATGCTTATTAATGAGTCACTAAACTTGTCTTATTGATAAGATAGACAAATAGCAAATTTGTTTTTACCTACGGGTTGGTTACTCATTATATTAATCATAAAAACTCTGCGAGAAAACAAGAAAAAAAAAGTATTTGTTTGTTTAACAAACTAATTTTTTTTTCGGGAAACCATGTAGCCATAATTAAATAATAATACCTACTTACTCTATGGCATTAGAAACTTGAAGGTTCATTGCCGCACTTAAAAAAGTACGCCACCTATCCTTATCTATAGCTAGTTATGTCCAATCCACCTCAATACACCCTATCCCTATCTTGTGCTAGTTCTATCCAGTCCCCCTCATTACTCTCTTTATCTCTTTCAAGTCCATTCTAATGTTATCCTCCCTTCTGCGTCTAGGTTTTCCCAATGGTCTCTTCCCAGTGAGTTTGCCAGTCAATACCCTGATCAAGGTTCTAGATTCTCCCATTCGCACTGCATGTCCTACCCATCGTAATCCGTGAAAATTGATTATCCTAACAATCTCTTGTGATGAGTACAGTGTATGTAACTCCCCAGTAGCCTCATCCCTTTTTGAACCAAATATCTTCCTAAGCACATAAAAAAGATGACAAAGTCCGATTACATTAATTGCAACATTATAGAAACATGTTTTAATTTATTTTTATGACTAAACTATAATTTTTTTTTACTGAAACAAAGATGTTTTATAGTCGATGATTTCTTATCTTCGCCACCATGCTAATGTATGTGCTTTATGTTTCGCTGGATAGCACTCTACACAGATTATTTGTCTTTACATTTTTATTTATACTCTTTAATGCCATGGGATGGTAATAGAAAGGAAAAAATATGTTAACTAGGAAACAAAATTCTTTTTACAGCCTGTTTTTCAATTTTTTTTAGCACCTCGTCTAACTACTGGTACTGATTGTGCGCCTATTTACTAATTACACTAATGTGTTAGGGATTAGGTAGGTTTAGCTTAGAGGAAGTGTACCCACATTTGCGTAAGGGATAGTGGAAAGGCATTTAGGGAAAACTACTCTCATTGCACCCGACTGGGATCGAACCCTGATTTTCCCGTTTTCGGCAATCTAGTCTATAGTGAGTGTAGTGCCTTAGACCATGCGGCCACCGAAGCGTGTTTTTTTTTTGTATTGATTACCTTTATTACATGTTTGCAGTTACAAATTTGTGTATATTTTTAAGTGAGCGCTTTATTATAAGTGGTGACTATTAGCGACTCTCTAATTAACCGCTTCGATGGCCGCATGGTCTAAGGCATCACTATCGAAACAGCCTAGACTACCGGTGATAGGGAGATCGGGGTTTTAATCTTGGTCAGGTTTACTGAGGGTGATTTTCCTAAAGGGTTTTCCACTTTGCCTCCGCAAATGCGGGCACACTTACTTAAATTCAACCTTACATATTCCGAACATATTAGCGTGGCTAGTATATTTTCATATAAGCCGTACGGGTAGTAAAACGCAGTGCAAAAAAGTATTAATAGTAAATACAAGAATATGTACTTACAAACACTCGTATCAGGATAATAAAATACCCGGTTCCAACATTCCTAAGTGCATTCTTGACCATCTTGATTGGTTTTCCTTTTAAAGTTGGATTGGGAAAGCATTAAAGTGGGCTCTGAATATACTCAGGAATCGTACCCTTGGCACTCTCACTTAATTTAAGCCTGTTTTTATTTGTGTTTTATTATACATTTGAGTCTATATTCACTAAAGGGTACAAATATGCTCCGGATCATGTATAAAACTGGAACAACTTTGCTTCTAAAATACTGCCATCCATTCCCTTTGAGATTCGCCCCGTTTATTAGCTCAGTTTCCGTATTTACCAAACAAGGAGTAAACGGGGGACCAAAACAAAAGTCACGTTATCACAAACATGATTTGCGCTGTCTTCAACCAATTTGTGTGAAGACTTTTTCCATTGTCGATGCTACTTTATTTTAAATCTCTGCATAAAATGGTTGAAATTACAAATATTACTAAAAATGTTAATTTTTTTTGCAGGGTTTACCACACCATGATCACGTGGCTTGAGTTTTAGATATAGTTTTGACCAATGGAGCATGTGAACTATAGGGGAAAAAATCAGAAACTTAAACTTATAAATCCCGATAACTTGGCAGAGCAATGGAGACTAATTATGCTACCTCCTAATTTGGAAAAAAAGAAAAAAAATGGGAACAGACTTTGAGCGAAATATGAAATTGTACGGTCGGATAAAAGCCTAAGCTTTAGTGTACTTCTCTAAAGGTGATAGATAATACCACCCCATTTACAAGTACTGTAATCATACAAGCACCGCTTGAGTTCGATCACCCCCATGCTTATCTAGCGGCAGAGCTGGCGCGAGGGTTTTACACATCCTAGGCGAGACTTAAAGCTTGCGCCCCAGATGTATTATGTAGTATAATGTAAATTTACTACATGCCCTGCGTGATCCAAAATTAATAATAAGGTGCCTAAATACTTGCCCAAAAATTGTATATTATATAGAGAGAGAGAGAGACAAAAAAAATTGGGACTCCCTTTTTACCACCTTAATCAATGTTTGCAAACATATTATCCCTTCTTCCTTCCATTTCTCTTAATACTTTCGGAAACTTTTAGTTAAATATCGAAGTGATTCACCTACAAAGCTAAAACTATAAAATGATTACACTTTCAATCAATCTTTTTACTTTTACGCTATCTTAAGGTAGAGAAAATATTGTGATCGTCAAAAAAAAAAATCGAACTCGAGATTTTGATGAATCTCAACGTTTCATGATCCCCCGGATCTGAAAAAGTTGTGTTTGAATGTCTGTCTGTCTGTACCTCCGACTAGAGCCTAAACTATTTTACCGATCGGACTAAAACTAGGTATCTAGGGTTTTCCCTGGGGGGGGGGTTTGGAATTGGATATCCACCCCTAAAATTAAGGGTAGTTTACTGATGGCATAAAGAGAAAGAAATGATTTTCTCAAAATCGGCTCTAACGATTTTGATTAAATTTAATTTCAAAACACTTATAAATATTCCAAACAAAATGGCTACCATCAATATTTTGGCAAAATGACTTTAAGGGCTACGGTCTGTTGCGTAAATTCTCATTTTTTTTATCATATCTCAGAAACTCTTTGAGATATGAAATAACTTATCATCGAAAATATGTAGATCTATTTATAACACAAATATTTTATTCGAAACATATTTTTATAAAACCAATAACTTACGCAAATATATATATATCTTTGAACACTAAAGGTAAAATATTGCGACCGTAAAAAAAAAATCTAACCTGAAATGTTGATAGATGTTGACATCTCGTGACCCCCCGAACCCTAAAAATTGCTCTTTGCGATGCCATCTCACTCTAACGATTTTGATTAAAATTCGTATCTAGGCGTTGATTAAGATTATAAATAAACTGGCTATTTTCATTTTCTTATGAAAATGAGAGTAATTACAGAAGCGGAGATTTACGTATCCCCGCAACTATTTTAAATACTAAATAACTTTTCGTTGCAAAATTGTAGTACTCTTAAAAATAAAAAATAAACTTTTACTTGAAATATATTTTTTATAAATCCAACAGTTTCTGAGATATTGGCAAATATATTAATACAATTTTGTAAGCTTTAGTTGTAAAGAGATACTACTTAAGTTTTAACGTAATAATTCTCCAATGCCATAAAATAATTAAATATGTCTCTCAAAAGTTGTTATTTTTCCTTAAACCCCTTAGGATAAATGTTGGTACAACAATTATCTATCTCCATTTTAGAACAATAGTCAATATTTACATTTTTTATTGGTCAAAATTATTTTAAATGAGCAATTGAATAGCAATGCGATGGCAGGAAGATGTGCATCACCTAATAAAATGTCGAAAATTTTAACCGGAAGTTGAAATTTTAATACGAAGTGTTGACCCTTGTGGACCCAATATTTATCTTTTTATCGGTCCAAACATACAAATGAGGACATTAATTCTTTAAAAATAAAATTATCAAATTTAAAACCGGGACTCAAAATATGGTTTACATAAGTATAGTTCATTCTGTGCTTTAGTTTGCTAGTGTATATTATTTCGTTTCACATATATTACGAGTTTTGAGTAAATATCTCCATTTTTAAACAAAGAGCGAGAAAGTCTATGCGAAGTTCCGTACCATTTAAACACTAAAAAATAACATTTTGTTTGAATGTGCCCTTAGCGACCGCCCTGTCTAGCGGATATAAATTATGAAAAGAAAGACATATAAACCATTTGCTTATGGCAGCGATCGATCTCTTACCGTAGTTCATGGTCTTGAGCCCATTTCTCCCTGTCCTTAGTCGTCCTCTTATTTCTCGGCTTGGAGACATAATAGCGAACTGTGGAACCGGCGCCGGGGACGTAGCTGCTGTGACTACTGACGCACTCGGCGCCGGCAGATTGGGCGCCACCTATGTTGACGGCGCGTTAGCCACTTCTTGCACGCGCACACCCACTCGCGAGGATTCGTTTATTCACTAGCTTGGATTGCAATTTCCATTCGGAACATCCAATCCGAGATTTCTGTTCTTTTCGTTTTGTAAAACGGCACTTCTAATTTAGGTCGGCCTCGACTGATGACTAATTTCCCTTCAACTTTTTTTTAAAGCATAAGTTTTTATTAATCGATTTTTACGTACACACTTGAAACGAATGCTGTAAAGATGAAATTATTCAAACATACAAGTAGTGAAGCTCTTGACTAGCGAGATATTTAGAGTGACGTTTATAAGTCCATTGCCATATTTTTCTTCAAAATAAATTCTGCTTATTTGTATTAATTATCACGCTTTAAATTACTGCCACTTTTGTAGAGAAAAAAAAGTTTCACTTTGTATCAAAAACTTCGAGTTTAAATGTGGGCCATACAAGCACTGGTTCCAAAGTTGTAAGTAGAGAGGTTTGGTCAGCTTCCGCTGCGAGTCTCCGATGGAATCGAATTGCCTAGCTGCACGCTCGTTCGCAAGATTCTCTAGTACAAACAAAATGGCTGCCAAGTGGCACGAAGGATATTTTCCAGTTTGCAGAGCAAGGGGAGTGAACGCAGCGGAACTTTTCACTTGAAATAAACGTTTCACCTAAAACACTTCTCAAGCAGAACACAATTCATCTTTGGGTCTGCCTTCCTTTTCTTGTGCTATTATGAAGATCGTTGAGGCATGTAGATGTGGGATGGAAATCGTATTGCGTGATGTAGTAGCCTACCTATTAATACTTCCGAATAGCTTATACTAAACTTTTGTGAGACATTCAATACTATCGATCTGATATTCAACTAAAATTGAAGGGTACAGGAAAAAAAGGAGGAGAGTCTGATTTTAACTCGAATTGAGTTAATATAATATTTAGCACCGCGTCTTACTACCCGTTCGGGTTATACGCTTAAGTACTAATTACGTTAATGGATTGGGAATTGGGAGGGTGAATTTAGAGGAAATGAACCCGAATTTGCGTGGAGGGAGAGTGGAAAACCATTTAGGATAAACCACCCCCAGTTCACCCGACCGAGATTCGAACCTCGATCTCCCCGACCTCGGCGGTCGAGCTCAACACGACTAGCGCGTTAGCCAACTACGACACCGAGACGGGTCGAATTGAGTTAGTGCATCTGTTGGACAATCATGAGAACTTTCTAGTGCACTTTAAATTATATAATATTATTATCATTATTATTTTTATTATTATTATTTGCTAGGGTCCTTATGGGATTTGAAATATAAAAGTCGTCCTGGAAAATGTGTGTTATATGACTTCCCCCCCTTTTCCCCTGTATCCTTCAATTGCTATCGATTTTAACTGTGGTAGCTTAAAAAGTTTTAAGAGGGAAATTCAAGATGTTTTCCACAAGTTGCATTAGTGTTATAACTTGTTGACCTTGGTGGTCTTGGGGTAAGGGGCTTGCTTCAGGACCCGATGTTCGTGCGTTCAAACCCAACCACGCTCGATGGATTTTTCTTGAGCGATAACAATCCCAAACACAACTTCCTGGAAATAAAGCCGTAAGTCCCATGTCGATTGTTAAATGTAAAAGAACCTGCAAGGTATGTGAAACTATCTTTCCCGGCAAAATTGATAGGACCCTTTCGCTCTCGCTCATATAAACTCTCATAATGCTGATATAATCATTCTGTTCAGAAAGTGCACGTTAAATTATTATTGTTATAAGGTATTCTGTCTTACGACAGGTCCATTCATTTTGTCAATGAACTTAGACAGCCAATGTGCCTTCTCGTTTGCCTCTTACCCCAGCTCTCAGAATTTTCTTATTTTCTTCAAGTCACCCAATATTTGAATTCTCCTTCTTCCTAAGGCTGTGTCCAATCCAGTTTTCTTTGCACCGAAGAATCAATTCCAAATGAGGTTTCTTCTCATCCACTCTTTTAAGACTTGTTCATTTCTCACCTTATCTGCCCACCATATCTTCTCAGGTCTTCTCTCCATCACCACATTTCAAAGGGCTCAAAGTATTTCCTTTCCACCTTCTTAAGAGTCCAGTTTTCTGCTCCATACAGTGCGATGCTCCAAATGTAGCATTTCATCGGTTTTTCACAGTTTCAAACTCAACTAGCTGGTCAGCAGTAACCTATTATTGTTGAAAGCTTCCTTGGTGCAGTAGGCATCCTTTGTCATCATACTTCCCAAGTGCTTGAAAACGCTCTGTTTTCCCACTCCTGGTTTTGTGGCAAAGTAGTACTCTAAAGTCGTTTATAAAATTTCAAGGAAAAACTACATTCAAGGAAATGTATATCCCCATTTATTTTTTAAATCTGAGACCAAAAGTAGGCCCCCGGATACTAACATTTCCCCATTTTATACATTATTTTCATATAAAGAGAATAAAATAAATTATTAATGTAATATTGTTACGTTGAAAATCTATTATAACCAAACGAATTACTATCTTGTAAACGGGTCAAAAAAAACATAGTGAATTAAGGTGTAAATAAAAATGCATTAAAACCTTTTCTTTGTATATGTCTTTGTTGCACTAAGAGCAAGCTCAAAATGGTTCTTAAAGATAATATAATGTTTAATTAATTTAAAAACTTGAATAATTTTATAAAATAGTTAAAATAGTTGTATTAACATTCTTACTTTTGCTTTCAAGATAAAATTAGAGTTTTCCAAAATATGAATACGTCATTATGGAATAATTGTGAATTATTATGGATAGGTTTGAATGAAACGTGACGTATTGTAATCAATATATTCAATATCATCAGATATTGACAGATATCCCAGAAACTAAAAATCTTTCATATCCCCTTTTATTCACAACCAAGTAGTGAAAATTCGATTTGCCAATTATTAACAAGTATAGATACTTTATTTGAAATAAATTTTATAAAGGGTTGATAATTTTTTGAAACACTTATGCCACATTAATTAAATAAACACCCGCGTTGGTGGCCGCATGGTCTAAGGCGTCGCTCGCAATATACTAGGCTGTCAATTACAGGAGATTGGTGTTCGAATCCTAGTAGGGTTATTTGGGTGGTTTTTCCAAAACTGTTTCCCACTCTCCCTCCACACAAATGCGTATACGCTTCCTCTAAATATAACCTTCCTCATTTCTAAAAAATTAGCGTGGTTAGTACATAAGAGTACAACCCAAACTGGCAGTAGGACGCGGTACTAAAATATAACTGAATAGGCGTACCCTTCGTTTACCCTGAATAGGTAGCAAGCTTACCTTGTATGATTGAACTATGACGCAGCTTATATTATGATAGGGCCATAGTCTAGTCTATCAAGTCGGGTAACCGGAGTGTACGTAATGTGTAAAACTATCTTTTGTTTATTAAAAAAATCTTTTTTTTTAATATCTCAAATATGCAATAAAATTATTTGGAGGTAATAGTGTGTTGGAATCTAGGGACTACCACCAGGGTTGGCTCAGACTTCGAATTGCATGCAGGAAGCCAGGAATTGTTTGGTTCGAACCCCGATTGGGTGCAATTATTAGCTATAGACTAGGGTATTGTGTATATTTAAGTTCAATATACATTATTCATATCCTAGTTCTATATCTATAAAATTAAAAAGGGGCTGTAGGCTGAAATGTTTTTAAAAATCTATGGTTGACCTATATTCTATATTATTTTTGTGCCTGTGAGCTATTTTGTTTGCGTACTTATAAATTACAATTTTAGGTATTAATTTTATTAATGACTAATGCAACAATTCTTTTCGGAGGTCCAAATCTAAAAGCATAGAATGTAATGTTTACTCGCAGATTGGATAGAAAACAACACACAAAATCATACTTTAAATAATTGCGTTATCTACAAAATAGTTGTTGATGTGTGCAGTTATTCGAAGTATGATACTTTATCGTGTGTATGTTGATAATTCGGATTCATATTTACTAAGTAAAATCCGATAATCTCAAATTTACTTTACAAACATAATTGGTATAAGAAGCTAGTCAAATTTCATATGCCCTCCTTTTTACCTTCTAGAAAAATGTATATGGTGCCCATGGATTGTAGGGAATTTGAAAGGTTTGTACAATAATTCGCTGAAGACTGGATATAAAACCACGTATTTTAAATGAAACCTGAGCTCCAGATCAGCTGGTCTAGAACAAATCCCGGATCAGTCATGCTTGCAAACTCCTCACTCAGCCTTGAGTTTGTGTTTATTATTAGTCACGTCCCCCATTGATTTATCTGCAGCCACTGCCTTGTTCAAATACCTGCACTGGAGCAAACTCCAAGCTTTATCATCTGTAGCAATAGGCGTGTCTTGAGAAGGATGTAGGGTTAGTATTTAAAATATCATACAATTTTATCAGTGGGGAAAGTCATAAAATGATATGTACAAATATTATGTGTGTCACATTTCATGTTGTGACAGTTATAGATTCTAGCTAAAACATAATTTCAACATTTGACGCCTTGTTTAGCTCAATACTCCTTAGGAATTAACATATATATTTTTACAGGTGATAGAAACAATCTGCAGCTACGCATTTCAACAAAAAATTGTAAATCGACTAAACGTAGCATGTATTATGCCTCCTCCCCCCCCCCCCCCCACATCCCCCCACCCCCCCGATTTTTAAGACAGATTTTCAAATGATTCCATTGAAATGGTTTAAATTATATTTACATTCATCTGATTCAGTTGCCGCATGGTCTAGTCACTGTCATAAAAGACTAGACTACCGGTGACGTGGAGATCGGGGTTCGAATCCCGGGTATGTGTAATGAGGGTGGTTTTCGCTTTATTTTTATTCTCCACATCTCTCCACGCAAATTGGGGCAAATTGGGTAGGCTTTCTCTAAATTCAACTTTAATCATCCCTAACACATTAGTGTAATTAGTACATAGGTATGCGTATAATCCGAATAGGTAGTAAGACGCGGTGCTAAAAATAATATATATTTACAATCACTTTTAAAGAAAGCATTAGTTATGACCAGTAAACCCTTGTGAAACTTTCGCACATTCAACCCCCCCCCCCCCCCCAAAGAAAGTATTTTGTTGGAATTGAAATACTCAGCGAAGTGTCATACACAAAATAGCAAAGAGTTTATTTTCGGTAATTGATACAAAAATATTGTAGATTTTTCTTTTAACTTAAATTTTAAACAAGCAATGTGTTTAAACTGAGTATGCTTGTCAGAAGTCGGTAAAAAAAATCCTTTCCACTGATACCTTATTCACCGCTGTAGGCTTTGTATTATTTGAGAAGGGATGTTGACAACAGAAATAATATATAAAATTTTCTCACTCTAAAATATTTAAATTCACACGTAAAAAAATCGTGAACAATTTTGTCCTCATGATTATGATGGACGTTTTATGTGCCTGTGAATTCAAAAAAGTAGGTTTTATACTAATCTCTGCAGCCAAAAGTGTTGATCGTTTTTGTTCAAACTTCATATTTAGATGTTAAATTGTCATTAGAGATGAAATCGTGATTGTAATAATTTTAACTATAAAATTAAGGGTAGTTTACTAACGACTTGAGTTTTTAAAGGTCGAAATTTTTCGAAAGTAATTTAAATTTTTTGTTTAAAATGAATATACGGTTATTGTTTTACTTAATAAATAAAATTTTAATCTACTTTTTATAGAAAAAAACTTATTTTATGATGTATTTATAATGGTAACTTCGAATTGCAAAACCTTCCTTACACCTCTGACAAGATGTTATAATAATCAAACATTTGAATGTGAAGAATGCAGCATCCACCGTGGTTCGGATTCAGTATAAACTGTAGTCTCCATTTCATCTCACAATCAATCCTACCATTAATGCACAATTAGCGTAAGTGCGGATAACCCGAAACGGTGTAGTTATGAGCCGTGCTAATAAAAAATTAATAATAATACTGGTAACTAACTTTTGAAACTTGGTTTGATTATGTAAGATTGTGTCGTACCATTGATTTTAAGTAGTGGTTTGACTAGGTCCGAACTCCTCAATCTTTTTCTTGAATTATTTTATTACTTTCTGAAAACTTTATCTCAGCTTTGAAGAACTTTAAGACAATACTAATTCATTGAACCCGAAACATATATTTAAAACAATTAATTTGTACTACTACTTAGGTTTTATAAACGGCTATGGAAAACTATCCCTACATTTACCTTTTTACTACATCAAGTGTAAAAAATAAAACTTAATATGTCGGTCAGAGCTCTTCTGGGCAACATTTTTTTTTGTATCGGCTTTCTAGGAGAGTTTATAGACATGATAGCAAGTTTCAACACTCCAAGCATACTTTCCTAGTTTTTAGAATTATTTATTTCCCAAATAAATTTTCAACAGCTGCTTCTTACCATCTGTTCAGGATATACGCATCTATGCTTATTACTCTAATAAGGTGGGGGTGAAGAAGGCAGTGGCGTATTCTCTGGGTATGCTAGTCCTGCGCCGCATACCCATAATTATATGGACTAGTTTCTTAATTCTATGCCGTATGTGCAAACTGTGTGAATAGTAATGTTTAAATTGTGAATAAATACACATGTATAATGTATATATATATAAAGAATCAAATAGTCAAAGCTATTATTTATGCTTTTAGTTATGATTACTCCATCTGGATATCATATTCCGAAAATGACACCTGGGACCTTTGGCTTAGTAGTACGCCAATGCTCTAACCATTAGGCTATCCAGGATTCGTCCCGTGTCCAGGGTCATTCTTCACTCATATTTTAAGGCAGAGTCTATGATGGACGTGCGTGATAGCTCGTGATTTTAATAAAATCACACATTTGTAGCCGACTATTTCCACGCGTCCATCATAGACTCTGCCTTAAAATATGAGTGAAGAATGACCCTGGGCACGGGATGATTCCTGGATAGCTCAGTCAATGGTTAGAGCATTGGCGTACTATTAAGCCAAAGGTTCTGGGTTCGATTCCCGTGTCCAGGTGTCATTTTTCAATTTTCTGAATATATATTATGAATTTGTAAACTAATCTTTGTTCATACTCCAAGAATATTGTGTTTTAAGTGATTATTCCTCCAAAAGGGTCTTCTACCTACCCAGCTATGAAGCTCAGGACCTGCTGCTTGAAAACAGCAGGCAAAGCTAGAGAAGATCTAATGACCTTGACCAATATCTATCGGGTGGCAACACTCCCCTTTCCCCTCGCCAACAAACATTGGCCAATGAACTAGGGTGTTTACAACCCAGGGCCTGCTGAATAATTATAGCAAGTACATAAAACAGTGTGCCAAATATTGATCACATAATCAAGAATCAAGATCACAATGATTATTTAGTATAGCTCAAGTAAAATAAAATAAAATAAATGCAAATAATATTTTAAAGTAATCGTATAGATAATAAGCTTTAAATCATGCACTAATTAAATACACATTTGATTATGCTTATGCATTCTAGGCACGTATCATCATGTATTTGGCAAGCATATTAACTACCATTTTAGAGTATACACTGGTGAAGGGGAGTGGGGAATGAGGGGCTAATTTAACTCTAGTAGCTAGACAGTGTTTTTGTTTTTAGTATGAAGTATTATGGAGTTTTAACCTTGTTCTTTTAGTTGTTGCTTATATGTTCATAAAGGAATCCCAAATGTTAGGAGTGTAATTTCACAATTTCAACATGATTTATCAGAAAAAGATAAAATAAAATTTATTTTCATATGTAAATATATTAGCATTAAACCAATGACGTAGCGATAGAGTAATAGGCCTAATAGGAAAAAATCTTTCCTTTGTTATTGTTATCACGTTTACGGATATAAATAGCTTCTGGAGCATAATTAGGATTTAATAGATAGTTTTAGGCTCATAATTATTATTGCAACATGAGTTGGACAATCCACCCTATTCCTCCCACCAAGTTATGATGGACGCTTGAACCATGTACTACTTCATTTTACTCTTTTTATGGGTTTTTTTTTTCACTTTGCGTATTGCTACCTGTGAGGCCGACACCTTAGCTCAGTCGGTAGTTTGCCAGTCCATTGAGCTAAGGGCTCCGGGTTTGATTTCTGGCATTACTGAAAAAAATATCATTGGTAAAATTAGTATTTCCACTCTCACGGTAATGAATTAACGGCTGGGGGTCTGGATGTTATGTTTGTTCTAAATTTAAGTTAGTTTGCAAGTAGTTTGGCTGATATAATCACTTGGCCCAGAAAGTGCACGCTATATACCTCAAATAAATTAAAATGCTACCTGTGTGTACTTGTAATTACACTCAACTAATTGAATAGGGTATGTCACTCTTATTCAGTGAGGGGTGTGCTCATAACACTCTTGGCCATGATAATAATCGGTAGTCTCACGTTTTGGTGTGTTTTTTGCATAGTTTTGGTGTACATTTATGAAGTCAGAATAGTAGTAGGCTGCAAAGCTGGATATTCAAACAAATATATAAATAATTCGAAAAAGAGAGACGAGAGGAGTTGGAAGGCGCTAAATGTCCCAAGATAGCTTAAGAGTACGAATAAATCATAAATGTTTAAGAGCCATTGTTCTAAGCTAAGGGTACTAATGTTTAAATATTTCCAGAGGAAGCATCTTTTTACCTTCTTGGCCGACGGTGGTTAAGAGTCTTTGACCCGCGAATCCTTCTTACAGATTTTAGAGTACAGCATACCTATTAATTTTTTCAGAATACTCCAGTGGAAGAAGGAAGCATTTAAGAGGTAATCTAACCGCAGTTGCGTGGAAGGAGAGTGGGAAACAATTTAGGAAAATTACCCTTAGTAGACCCAACAGAGATTCAAACCCGATCTCCCTGTCATCACCAGGACAGTCTTAGCAATAGTGACGCCTTAGATCATTCGGCCACTGAAGTGGATCTATGCATATTTACGTATAAATGTGTCTATAAATGTATAAAGCTAATAACAATCAACGCTCATTTGATGAATTCCTCAACAAGAAGTATCTTTGTCTTAATCAGGCCACAAACGCGTCCATACCAGTACGCTGCTTTGGCCGAGTAATTGTTGGAATCATTAGCAATGTGTTTCATGCACACGGTTTGTAGGGCGTGACGTTAGTTCAAGGCCTAGTTTCTACGCGAGGGAAGTGAGTTGAGTGACCTGCTTGCGGTGGTTCTGGTGCATCGGGAGTCGGCGCTGAATGGACACAACAAAGAAAATACCCTTGTTTTGATGTTATTGTTTCACTTTGACCTTTTCATCAAAACGATCTCTTTTTAATTAGGTTTTGGCCTCGTACTGTGGGCAAGACCACATTGGAGCTGATCCATAAGAGGTTTGAGACGCGTTTTAAACGACAAGAAATCACTCCTTATTTAATAAGATGTTGGTTATTTTAGATTATTGCTCACGCCACAATGAAGGAGGTATGCGTATAAAGGTGGGTCAGGGGAGTTTCAGAACCCCCCTCCCACCTACCCTCTGGGATTAGAAGCTGGGTGGTAAAATTGTCTAGCGGAGCCCCCTAGAAAAATTAGATTTCTAAATGGTAAGGTAGGTATCAACATGTCCCTATAGGATTAAAAGCCTTAAATTTAACTTTATTAATTAAAAAAAATTAATGAAATGGTAAAATTAACTCATTTTCATTTACGTTTCACGCGAAATGCCGTAAATATTAGCTAAAGTAATAAGGTTAAAAAATGGATCCAGCCTTCCTCAAACAAATAGTCATTTTTATTGGGCTCACAACGAAAACATTCAAAAGATAGGAGATGGTTTTAATATTTTTGAAGCCTCAAAACTTCCATTCTCATAAGAAATACCGGATAGAGTTTGTCACCAATTTCTCTACATTTTGTTTGTTCAAATCCTAGTCTTGGTAGAAGTGTATTATCATCCTAACGTGGTATGAAACCAAGTGGGACACGAGTAATTCGAAGCTCATTATTAATGCGATACACTGTAAAAACCCCTTAGTTTGTGTTGAGAGGCTTAAAGAAACGCAAACGTATCTGGGTAAATCCTATTTACCCCGTGGAGGCTTTCGGCTGCGAACAGAGTGTGTACTTTATTATAATAAGATTTAAGTTAGTCTGATGGTTAACTTAAGCGTCACGATATGGATTAAGAATAGAATCAACATTAATTATGACCTGCTTCGGTGATCGAATGGTTAGCAGCGATTTCCAACCTTTTTAAACTCACGGCACATTGAACAAGGTGCTAAAATTATCAAGGCACACCATCACTTTTTTAAGGTGAGATTATATCATTAAAATAACAATTATTAAGATTGTGTTTAAAAGTTCATTAGCTAAATTTTTAATAATTGTGTTTTTTTTAACTGTTGATCATAAATTAAAAAAAATATATTTATTTCTCTAAATTTTTTTCTTCTTTTTGATCTTCCCTCAAACTCCCACGACACACCTGCTGACACTTCGCGGCACACCGGGTGAAAATACGCTGTTTTAAGACGTCACTATCGCATTAGATTGGACTGCCAATGACTGGGATATTGGGGTTTGAATCCCGGTCGAGTATACTGATGGTGTTTTTTCCTAAATGGTTTTCTCCTTCCCCTCCACGCCATCGCGGATACATTTCCTTTAAATTCAACCTTCCTCATCCCTAATACATAAGCGAAATTAGTACGAATGTGTAAAACTCAAGTGGTTAGTAAGATGCGGTGACAAAAAAAACCGAGTATATTACGTGCCGGTTCGTGCACGTGTCTTGAGCGGTGTAGCAGTTACTTAAGACACTTAAGTAGGTCCACACGGAAAATGACTATTTCAACCAATCAGAACAATTTATTTTAGTTAGAATAGATCTTGTTTTATATAAAATCTTGCGTCCTTTTAGTATCATTTATCTATTCTGATTAACATACTGTGGTAATAAGAGTTCCGGGCTACAAACCCAGATGTCCCGGGTTGGATGCTCGGCGCTTCCAGAATTTATCTGTGAAGTAATGAGTCTGGAACGGGGTCAAAATCAGCCTCGTGAGGAGAAATGGGGAGCTACTTGAATAAAGAAGTAGTGGCTCCGGTATAGAAAACTGAGATTAACGGCTGGAGAAGTTCTTTGTTCTGACCACATGACACCCTCTAATCGCAAATGTTAGCATTATCATCGCTAATGGTGGTGGCCGCTCGGTTGGTATAGTTTGATCTTGGGCTCACGCCATAGATTTTTTATCCTGATTAACATAAAAATAAAAGGTATAAACATTAATTTTAATTGGTTCCAGTAGTTTCATTAAAATTACTCGGCACTGTTTAAAATAACTCTTCTTCCCCCACGTGGTCTAAATGCCAAGCTCATTTATTCGGGTTTGCCGGGCTCATGGCTTGAATCTCGGCCGAGTGTACTAAGGGTATTTGTCTTAAATGTTTTTTCTCTAAAATTATACCTTCCACATTATGGGGGAAAGGGTAGTCCTATTCATTGATCATTTGGGAAAAGAATAATGGTAAAAAAGAGTTGAACAGACCATATATAATTATATTAACATTTTTCCCACCTTAAAGCCTCTCATAAAATCAGCTTGCGAGAATTTCCATATCTCAAGAAACCTGCATTGGTGGGCACGTAGACTAAATGTCCAACTCATCTAGTCTGGTTTGTCGGTGAAGGGGAGATTGGGGATCAAATCCGCCTAATGATTCCCCCAAGGCACACAGGCATATGATTCGGTTGGTTGTATCTTAACTGCGATCTATTTGGAAATATATTGTTTCCGGATTATCTGTATTGTATCACAATTTTCCTTTTTCAAGCAGTATGAGCTTGTGAACTCTATCAGGTAGTTAGATTGTCGTGCCCGAATTTGACATGGGATATATTCCTTGTAGAGCTAGCTCAGAACCGGACAATAAGACCTGTCGTGCCCGAATCTGACAAACACGCATCAGTGAGGTTGACTGTCGTGCCTGATTCCAACACATTCTATATAATTCAGAGTTATATCAGCATTACAAATTAAATTAACAATATAGTAAAATGCTATCAATGTCTACAAAAAAAACACGTCTCTAAACTGTCCTTCTACTGTTTTATTATGTACACTTTGTTTGCCCTGAAAGGTAGCAGTCTTACCTTGACAGATTACACTATGGCCCTAAATTTTAAACCGCACCACATTGGAACTATTCAATGTGAGTTTGCATACCTTACAGTGTAAACTAAGTGTACCTTCTCTGGTAATACTGAGCAGGATATTGTTAAAAACAGACCTGAATCTGAAATAATAATAATGTGTGGAGGGTTGCAAATGGATAAATAATCGTTATTTGTTAAACTTCCCCGTCACTAGGTCTCGCCTTAATTTCACTTTCAATTTTTGAAGCTTGGTCAGTTCTACAAACTAAGGATGATCGATTCTCCGTCATTCTTCGAGTCTAGATCACACTTAATGCGGGTGTGTTGTTGGCAGAAAAGTTGGTTCCCGGCGAGAAGTCTTTGTTTGTGCGGCCCATATATTCGATGATGGTGGCTGCTTTCACCATGATGGGCCGTGGCGAACCTGACAACCCAACGAACACGTTGACTCCGAATCCGACTCCGGTCAGTCACCTTCTTCCCGTCGTTGCAAAAATGAATAAAGGCAAGTCTGTCTGTACCCACCTCCGCCCCCATTTAACCCCTTGCATAATGGCATGGTTTCAACATCCCACTAAAATATGGGGATGCATGATAATTTTCCACAATGGAAGTGCAAGAACATAAAGAGAATGTATCAAAATTGAGATGCAAGGTGAGTTCAAGTTGGAAAATGGATTAGATCGATCAACCGAAGCGTCCAGGATCGATATAAATCACAATTTACGTCGAAGTTCGAGCATTAATGTAGTAACTGGGCACTAAAGAGAGAGAAACTATCAAATTGTTGATTTTTGATCTAATACTTCTCTATAAGAAATAGGAATTGATTTTTTTATAAAAAGGTTCAGCTGAATTTTGACTGATACGTAAATACTTAATCGCCTGGATTTTTTGTTTGTTTGGGGCTATGCGCCTGACCCAGAAGAATTGATAGCACAGGGCCAATTATAAGTTATGAAATGAAATCCTAGCTTGAGCTTCATCATTTGAATTTAACTGAAGTCGTATACAACAAATTGACACGAGTGCACAGAAAAATACATATTGTCATTTTCTAAATACCAACGTTTAGCATTGTAGAAGGGAGTGTAATGTTACAGAATTTGTTTTGTCATGGATAATAAACAACTGCATTTTAAAAATACCCTATTTTATATAATTGTAAAATATCACCCTGCAATATACTTGTATCTGAAATAAAAATATATTGATTATTAATTTTCGCTAGTCATAATGTAACTATCAATCTATATTCAAACCCACTTGTCGAATGGTCTAAGGCAACGTTTTTCAAGATGTGAGAAAAAAATTGAGGAGTAAAAATAAGTCTTTGGAAATCCATGATCACCATTTTTTTTTTAAATAACACGATGATTAAAATGTTAGCAGTTGCACTTCTAAACACAATTTTAATGCTGTACTCGTTTTTTAATTAATAAAATCCCTCCTTAAAGAGCTGATGGTGTAACTCGACAATGTTAACCCCTTGTTCAGTGTGCCGTGAATTGAAAAGGGTTGAAAATCGCTGATCTAAGGCGTCACTCTCACAACATACTGGACTACCGATGACGGGGAGATCAGGTTTAGAATCCTAAATCGTTATATATAATATCCTAAATGGTTAAAGATGGATAGAATATATAGATATACGTGTGTGTAGCCCGCATGGGTATGTGTGTGCGTGTGCGTGTCCTGCACGAGTAGATTTCGGTTAAAATCCTATATATTATTTCTGTAGTCAAAATCCCTTTTTCTCAACTAATACAAATCCTACAGCAATGAATAAGGTATCAGTGAAAGGATTTTTTTTACCGACTTCTGACATTGCATACTCAGTTTACGTTAAAACACATTGTTTAAAATTCAAGTTGATACAAAAATATTGTTGATTTTTCTTTTATTTACCGAAAATAAACTTTCTTTGCTATTTTGTGTATACATTTCGCTGAGTATTTAATTTCACCAACCCAACAAAAGACTTAATCTTGGGGGTGAAGGGGGGTGGAAGCTTGAATGTGCAAAAGTTTCGCAAGGGTTTACTGGTGTATTTATATATTCAACTGCGTCCCATCATGCTTGCAAACTGGTGGTGATTGTTGATGGTGAACTTAATACCATACCTGCATAGTGTGGGATAGGTAAAGGAATTTTTAAATACCAATTTGTTCATTCTTATTTACAAAACAATCTTACAGGCATGCTCATTGGCAGCGTTCTAAATAGTATGTTTAAGGGTTAGGGAGTTGAGGGTTAATCCTTCAAATGGATGTATACATTTAACGATAAGTCCCTGCTGAGTGTGCAAGTTGAGATTAACCCACAAAAGTTGTCTTAAATCCTTTTTTTTTTCGAATAAATTCATGCACCTTGTAATGATACTGTTTTGGACCCCTCTCATTTATTCAAAAAGTCATGGATGAAGTGTATTTATCTCTAAAGAGCTGTATGTAAATTTTCCTTATACTACTTCATCCATGGATGATCAGGTGTTTTCAGAAGTAATTTCAATATAATACGTTTTAAAACTTTATTTCTTTAAAAAACCTCCTTCGTTCTATTTGAGAATCAGGTGATAGCTGGCTGTATTTAAGCAATAGGAAGCTAGCTTTCACAACATCAGGCTGCCAGAAGTTTTCCTATTAGTTAGTTTTAACACTGTCGACAAGGGGTCCAAGAAGCAAGGGGTAGATCATATATAAGCAGCTTGTGCGTATGAATCCAGAGAAAATCTCAGTCTGTAACAGCACTAGCTCTGGCTGTCCGAATCATTTCGTTAAACAAATAACTTTTCATTTTAATGTCAATTTTATACTATTGAAGTGTAATCAACTAAATAAATCATGTATAAACATTTATTTATACTGTTTTCAACAGAATTACATATAATCAGATCATAATATAGCCGTGTGATGGCACGTACGCAGTAAGGCATGCACGCGTCGTCGTCGTCGTCATAAAAAATCGCCATCGCTATAATTGCTGCCCAACCGTGGGGCAGGCACGCGTCCACATCCACATCATCATAAAAACCGGTATCGTTATAACGTTTCCTCTTAGTTACTCTTCTCGGCCCTAATCCATCATAATTTAGTTAGTATCTCTTACCCTATAAGGAAATACATCAGCCTTTCCTTGGAGAGAGGACGGGAAGTTCCAGAGTGGAAAAAGCTCACTACTATATGTACCTGTTTCGGTCTAGTCAATGGTGTGAGCCATTGTGACATCTTTGCAAATAGGACATTATTTTCTTATTCTAGATCAAGAAGTAGTTAAATGGAATCTTACTGAAATCTCCTGGACAAGCTATTGCATGGAGCCTCAGCACTGTCTAGACTATATCAATGACGCTGTAATGAATGGAATTACCCTCAATGCTGCCATCTCAACCATACACAAAATAGTACTCAATCAATCCACTGAAAACTTGATTTAAGAAAGTGGAAGAAAAATATTTCATGAACAACTTTATTTCATACTTTATTATAATTATACTTATTTGATCTTTTTTTATTAAAAATATGATAACTTAATAAATAGTTTCTCTCCTTTTTAACCTTTTTTTAGCACCGCGTTTTACTTCCCATTCGGGTTATACTCATATGTACTAATTACACTAATGTGATGGGTATTAGGAAGGTTGAATTTAGCGGAGGTGTACCCGCATTTACGTGAGGGTAGCGTGGAAAATCATTTAAGAAAACCACCCTCATCACACCTGGCTGGGATCGAACCCTGATCTCCCTCTCTTCAGCAACCCAGTCTCTTACGAGAGTAGCGCCTTAGACCATGCGGCCACCGAAGCGGTTATTAAGTAATAAGTTTTATGTTAAATATATATTTTGAAATCGTACTAAAGAGGTTCAATTATTCTACTATTGCTAGATTAATTCACTAAAATAAACAGGTAAAAAAGTGTTGGTACCTAAAATAAAAATTAAATAATCTAACAATAGCGGAGATATATATTTACTTAACATAACGAAATCGAGGCAATGTATCATGAACCCATATTTAAATTAATTATAATAAAGATAATTTTACATAAAATAACATGGATATAATATCAAACCCTAAAAAAATAGACGAAATAACATTATCATTAATTAGTTTCTCTTTGTTGAGTCTTCATCTTGACTAACGTTAAATAGACCGAAATGATTTTTAACTAACAGTGAAAAATATACTCATAGACAATGGCATAACCTTAGAGGCATGTGAGTTTGTAGAAATATTAATATATGGTTTCTTCCTTATTGTCTTCACCTCATTTCACAACTCCTTCGGGCTGTACCCATATATATTAATTACGTTAGTTGCGTGGAGGATAAGTGAGAAACCATTTAAGAAAAATCCCCCTTGGCACACCCATCTGGATTTCTAACCTCGACCTCCCCGTCACCGGCCAACCAGCCTAAATGAGCTTGGAGTTTTGACCACGTGCATACCGGTGCAGATAGATGTAGCAATAAGAATAACTTTATCTCACAGTGGAAAATATTATTTAATTTATTTTGATATAGTAATACGCTAGGCTTTGTTCTGTGACTCGCACCTTTGGCAAATTGTGTCAATTTTGGCAACCTTAAGATAAATAAATTGATTGCTTATGTTGGTTAGTATTTAATTGTTTTATCTTCTAAAATATTATCCCTGTGGCAATTTAACTATGGTGCAATATTGGTAGGCAATACATTAATAAACAATTACCTAATATAAAATAACCACTTAATAATTAAACTAGACTTTGATAAATAATTTGGGTTTGTTGGGCATTAGGAAAAAATATATAGCAATTGAAAATTGACAAATTAGGTTAAAACACACCAAGACAACATTCATCATTTGTTTTTTTAATTGATAACGGTTCTAATATATATAAATTTAATTAATGTATTTATAAAAGTTAAATACGCAGATAATCTAGCATTGCTGGGCAAAAATGAAAGAGTTGTAGGAAATGATGGACCAAATGGTGAAGATAGGTTGAAGATAATTGAAATTGAAATCAACATTGAGAAGTCAAAAAGATTTTTATAAAATGAAGAGCAGCTGAAAATAAAAATTGGAAACTAGTAGCTGGAAAGCATTGAGATGTTCAAGTACCTCTGAATTCTGCTGACAAAGGATGCCTACTGCTTCAAGAAAATCAGGCTGAGGATTGCTATGGTCAATGGAAGCTTTCAACAAGAAGGGGTTACTGCTGACCAACAAGTTGAGTTTGGAACTGAGGACAACATCGCGTTGTATGGAGCAGTAACTTTGACTCTCAGGAAGATGGAAAAGAAATACATGGAGAGCTTTAGAATTGGGTGCTAGAGAAGACTAGAGAAGATAAGTTGGACAGACAGGGTTACAAATGAAGTCCTAAGAAGAATGGGTGAGAAAAGATCCATTTTGGATGTGATTCTTCGGTACAAAGCTAATTGGATCAATCACAACCTTAGATGGAATTGTCTACACGACGTCATAGAATTATAGAGATCCAAATATTGGATGACTTGAAGGAACAAAGACAATTTTGGGACCTGAAGGAGGAGGCAGAGGACAGGGTGGATTGGCGGCCTAAGTTCTCTGACAAAAGTAATTTACCTGTCGTAGGACATACTAAATAGTAGTAGTAATATTATTAATAATAATAATAAAAGCAAATATAATTTGAAATAACAAGTTTTTACAATACCCAATTGTTAGTTAATCTGTAATTTTTCGAAACATTACGGAATTATTCATCCAAGGACAGATGTATAGCTCCAACATTGAACAAATATTATTCCCTTCAAAGTTTTTACATAATCATTTTATCTATATAAAATTAATCGTTAAAAGCTCAATCTTAAATCTATTATTTAAATAGTGAAATATTGTCACCACACTTAACTAGATGTATAATGCCATGCGTTGCCATTCGATTCGGTGCAATCAGGGAGTGGTGTTTATGTTTTGAGAAATCACTGCCTGAAATATTTGTTTGCCACACGTGCAATTAGTAAGTTAAAATATTTTGGCTGAAATGGATCTAAATTCATATAGTAGACTAAGCTTTAGTTTTTTTTTTATTTCTTACTATGTCTTCACTCTATTAGAGCCAATGGTTTTTTTTTCTATTATAACGGTTGGTGGAGGCCCTGGGACGTTGGTCCCTGTCGCCCTCCTTTAAATCCGGGCCTGTATTAATCCATCATCATTCATCATATAATCGTATTGGCGGAAGAAAAAGTTAAAAACCTTTAACATTCACAGGATAAAAACAAAAAAAATATCAAATATTAAAACGTGGTGGTCTTACTATTTCATGTTGCGTTACTTCACATGCTTCGTGAAGTCTATAACAGTGATGCCAACCAAAATATAAATATGTAGCTACATTTATTCTATGTTTACAAGAAGGACTGTTTATATAGATAAAGTATTCCACTATTCATAACCCAAGACTTTTATACATTTCTTTCGACGGTTACAAGTTTAATGGTTTTAAATTTTACGAATTAGTTGACTGAAAGTAGCAAATAATATATGAAAATATTTTTAAATACCAGCATGAGTGTTAAAAAATTAATTTAGTTTTTATGACTATAACGAAAATGTCAACTTGGTCACAAAAATCTCTGTTGTTTCTCTGCTTATTTTAAAAACGATAGTTTATAATATAGTAAGTTATTACAGGTCTACAGGATAATAATACTGTAGTTTTACATAATAATGCTCAATTTAGGTGGAATGGTTATTTTTGTGTGGATGCAATTTCCAAAAACAAATTAAATCAAATGGTGGCTTAGAGCGCCCTCAAAACTAGAGAAAGGTGATGACTGATTTTTTCAACAACTTGAAATATTTTACAGATGGCTCCAACAATTTGGTTCCAAATGGGTTTTGGAAGATTTTTTTAAACACCGCGTCTTAATATCCGTTTGGGTTGTACGCCCATGTACTAATTGCACTAATGTGCTAGGAATGCGGAAGGCTTAATTGAGAGGAAGTGCACACGCATTTGCTTGGAAGGAAAGTGGAAAACAATTTAGGAAAACCACCCGACTAGGATCTAACGCCAATCTCAGCGTTTTCGTCACTAGTCTAACATGAGAATAGCGCACTTATAACACGCGACCACCTAAGTGGGTAGGGAGACTTTCCTAAATACAATAATAATGTATCTTTAGTTATCTAAGATAAATTAATTTAAGGATAGTTTAGTTACAACAAATTATAGAAAATTAGAAAATTTTGGAAAATGACCTTGGAGCTTGAATTCAAAATGAGAATAAGTGAATGGTTTTTTATAAATAGGACTATGTTTTTATGTTTAAAAATAACAAATAATTTTAGGCTAGTTTTTAAATAATTTATTTTCGAAAATTTGAATTTCGTTGAATATATTTCAACAATTAGGTTTAAAATTTATCTATTAAGAGTGATTATTGTGATTAGACAAGTTGATGTGGTTTTTTATAAGTAAAACTTATCTAAAGTTGTTTACTAAAAATACATTTTTGAAAATTTTATTTGAAACTATTATACACTTTATTAGAAAGTTTGTTCGATTATGTCATACCATTTTTTTAAGTTGGAAAGATCCCTAAAAGCTATTTGGATTGGTCCTCCAAAGTTTTGATTGTTTGAATGTTGATTAATATATTAATATCCAAAGAGGAATGAAAAAATATTGAAATATGAAGGAAAAAAACTTTGTTTCCCAGCCACAAACTACCATTAAAAAAATCTACATTTCTTTATATAGTATTATACAACCCGGCATTTTACTATGTTTTCTCGAGTATGTATGGGTTTGTTTCGGCCACCGGCTTACCAAGTCTATCGTGGCCTCACACTGAGTAGCGAAGCTGCCGCTTATAGGTCCTCAGGTAGACCTTCTCTTGGTGGTAACCTTCCCTAACTGTGAGGCTATGGGTGCTGATGATGACTTATCTCACTCCCAGCCCACCAAGCTGGGAGCCAACTGGCTAGACCCTATTCCAAGCTCATCGTTGGTTTTGGCCCTGACCAGTCTCCTGTCTCTCGTGTACACCTGACCACGTACATCAAGTTAGCCCGCCACTTTCTCCAAATGAATTGAAATTACTACAGTCCTTTGTGCTACGTTTGTGCTCATATGTGCCCGAAGCACAGCGTTTGTGCTATTTAATTACTCAAATTATAACGATTTTAATGTGGCGGGCCAACTTGATTTCAAGCTGGCCTGCCACATTTTTTAAAACAACATATCTTGATTTTGATTACGCCAGTTTTTTGTGCTCCATTTGTGCTAATATGTGCCCAAAGTTCAGCTTTTTTACTATTAAATTACGCGCGTGGGAACGATTTTAATGTGGCGGGCCAGCTTGATGTTCAAGTTGGCCCGCCACATTTTCGAAATCAAAATTTTCTTTTGCCATTCGTTAGTGCTGTGTTTGTGCTCATATGTGCCTGAAATTCAGCTTTTGTGCTATTAAATTACGCCCGTGGCAACGATTTTAATGTGGCGGGCCAGCTTGATGTTCAAGTTGGCCCGCCACATTTTCGAAATCAAAATTTTCTTATGCCATTCGGTTAGTGCTGCGTTTGTGCTCATATGTGCCCGAAATTCAACTTTTGTGCGTCCCGGCGTCATTGGTTCGGATCCTGATCGCCTTGGAGTCACGTGCGTCAGTTTATATCTTAGCGATAGATTTAAATACCTAAGTTTCACGTTACCTACCAACGATTAGACTAGATTTGATTTAAATGAAAGATAATATAAACTAACGATCACAAATTAATTATTAGGATTAATTTACTCCACGCTTTGGTTTTGGTTACTAATGAATGACTATAAATAATTAAAGTTGAATTTGCGTGATTGCAGGAGTGTGCAAGACACGTCCGATCTGTATAATAGCGTGATCACGAGTGCTTTTCCTATGGCTACCACGAGGGCTTCTTGCAACCCTCACCAGGGTCCCTAACCCTATGCTTGTGGGCGCCGTGGCGCCCGTCGAGCCTTTTGCGTCTGCCCGCCACTTTTTGACCACAGCGGAAAAGTTATAATTTTAATCTGTCACTTTTCCAATAAAAATCAAGTTTGTGCTTATCTCCAGATATGCTTTTCTCAAGAAGTTGTTGATCGAAAGCCCCATCTTTCCAATCGCTTCCTCTCGTTCCTACTCCTTTGCCGGCTCATTTACAAAGTGTACTTTTACTTGAAACTACCATTCTAATAGTTTCAAGCTGAATGGTTTTGCTTTTTCCTAATCTCAAAGACCTACCCCCTTCCACCATTCTCTTCACACTCACTTTGTAAATATCTTGGCATGGGTCTACCCAGCTTTGTTGCCTGAATACACACAGAATAAATATATATTTTTAAAATGTACTCAAGTTGTGGTGAGTAGTTAAATATTTACTTGTCTTTATTTTGGTCTTAAAACCGTAGATAAAGCAATATTTTTTAAATTTATTTTTGTCAACTTGGAGGGGGTTGAACCTCCTCCCCCCGCCCCCATGGCTACGGCCTTGAGTATTACCCACAACCACATGTAACGTCACAATCGCTGTTGGAAACTTAACATGGCAGTTGATGAGGCTGACCTCTGAGCCGGGCTTGAGTTAGTAAATTCATCTTGAAAAAGTAATTGGTGCCCGCCGCACTAGCGTTAATTTTGAATGTGCTCTAAGGTACAAAATAGTTGGGGACCTCTGCCTTGGACTATTTCTCTTCTTAAAAAAAACTCGGCACTGTCACTTAAAATTTATAACTCTGTTCGGGGAGATCTTTTACAATTTGTCCTGTTCTTTACTGCTAGTTTTTAAGATTCGTAAATACTAAAAAACACAATATATATTGTACCCTTATTTTAGAAAGGGAGACCAGGTGACACTCCAGAACGTCCTTCACTAAAACTCATAAATCCTGCTAAAGTTAACATGAAATATATGTTATGCTTGAATAGACTGAACCACACTTTCACAGATCATTATTATTTCACCCGCTTAAGTGGCCGCATGGCCTAACGCACTACTCTCGCAGTAGACTAGACTGTCGATGACAGGGAGATCGAGGTTCAAATCTCGGTCTGGTGTAATGAGGTTTTGTTTTTTTTCGAAAATGGCTTTCCACTCACCACCTTCCACGCAAAGCGAATAAACTTCCTCATCCCTAAAGCCATAAGGGTAGTTAGTAAAAAGGCGTTTAATCCAGACGGGTAGGAAGACGTAGTGCTAAAAAAGACCTATTGTCTTTTAATGGTAGAGGCCCTCACTTGGTTGACAATTTTGAGGACAAGCTTCATAAATTCGTTTAGTTTTTAAAATCATTCACAAAATTGTTGCTAGTGAAAAATACAGTAATAAGAAACAAATTGTGGAAAGCTTTCGTCTCTCTGGCACAAAGCAATGAAAAAATTTTCGACACCAGTAAAATCTGAAAGGCCATCTTTTGTTGTGTACAGCTTGTCCCAGAATAAATAAATGTTTGAAATCCGGAGTAAATATTCTCACCTGTAGTGCATGCGTCCTTTCAAGGGAATTATTGTCAAAAGATTTCCTTTTACAGAAAAATCACCGAAAATCAAACTTACAAATACAGCTTAGTGAGAAGTGTCATTCACATCCTTAGAATAATCAGGCTAAAGTGAGAAATAACAAGTCATCCAAGTCGTTTTTCAATTGTAAAGCAACACCACCAGACTAAGCCTCGACTCGTCTCATACTATTGACACACAACCAGTGGATTTTATTGAATATATTGGGTCAGCATTTTTTTTTTTTTAGAAAAAGTCAGATAATCTATCCACAGCCTCTAAAAACACTCGTTTTTTTATCATCCACTCCATCTTAGTCAGGTTTCTGTTTTTTTTAGCGATGATCCGGACATGTGGTGAAATGTGAGAGGGGAAGCTTTATTTAAATCGGTATTTTTTTGCAAAAAATTGACTGATGGCTGATTGTTTTATTGTCTTAGTTTCTCTTTTTCAAAAGCCGTATTTAGAGGAAAATCTTTGTCTCTCACTGAATGAGTTGTTTGTCGTTCAACATTATCCTTCTTGCCTCATTTCTCATCGTCATAAACTGTTTCCAGCTTGTGGTTGGGTCAGTTTAGTAAGATGCCTCCATCTTCATCTATCCTTACCTCATTCTTCTCCTCTCACTTGCACACTTTCTTATTTCCCTCTCTAATCTCTTTCTTAGCCTCCCTTGCGGTCTTTTGCCTACTTACTTCATTTCCATAATTTTCTTTGGCATCCTCTTCTTTTCCATACCATCTCAGTCTTGCTTCCTTGCTTCTCATGTACTCCATATACCCCCCACACTCTCCCGGATAACTTAATTCCTAATCCTTTTTCTGCTCATAACAACTAACATGCTCCTCACACACCTCTTTCCCATGGCCTCCACTTTCCTAGTCTCTCTTACATTTAATGTCCATGTTTCTGCTGGATGTATGGCAATGGATACCTTTCTTACCTTTATTTTTAAAAACTATTTAGAATTTTCAAAATATTTTAATCCACCCGTTTGTTTTTCTATAAAATCATGGGGTCTTTTATTATTCATATGCATCTAGAGTAGAAGAAAGACTATATAGTTTCTGAATTCTTTTTATATTTATTTTTTTAGGAGTTTCATTTATTTAACTACCGTTTCAAATTATATTTTTAAAAAGCATCCTAATAGCTTCTTTAAAAATAATAATAGTAACACCGCGTCTTACTACCCGTTCGAGCTATACGGTTAAGTACTAATTACGCTAATGGGTTAGGAATTGGGAAGGTTGAATATAGAGGAAGTGAAAACGCTTTTACGTGGAGGAAGAGTGGAAAACCATTTAGGAAAAAGCACCTCCATTACACCCGAGCGAGATTCGAACCTCATTCTCTCCGTCCTCAACACGAGACCAGCACGTTAGCTAACTACGCCACTGAGGTGGGTGTCTTTTTTTTTATAAACTATTAATTATTGAGATAGAAATGTATAACTACTTATTTGGTTCATTTGTCAATACATTAAATTTTGTTTGCAGAGGTGACTGTGGAATATTTTCGAGGACTGCCGCAAGTTACTGTGCCCCTACCATCGCGCAAAGAACGATGCAGATTCACACTTCGGCCCATTAGCAACACAGTTGGAGACTTCCTTGATATGTTGCGTCATGAAGACCGTGGAATTGACAGAGTAACTGTTAACACTGTTGGTGAGTTCGTATGAAAGCCACTTGATTGATTTATTCACTTTTTTTAAAAAAAAATCTGGGTTTTCTTGAAGTTACTGTCAACACTTTTGACGAAGTGTATGTGTGATCCTCTTTCTCTGTATAAGGTTTTACATGTATCTTCATAGAATGTTAAAGTTTATAAATACTGATTAATTCTATTGGAAGTATCTTAATATATTTATAGTTTTCAAAATAAACTCTGCACTTTGATTAGATAACTTAAAAAATGTTGATGCAGAGGACAATCTAGACATAAGTATTTTGCTTAGAATATGAATACAAGCTTTCGAAAATATCTGGGCTTTAATCGAACCTACAAAGTTTTTGAAGTTCATCCAGGCTAGGTAGTGCTCAAATTAATTTATTGAAATAAATTAATTGAACAATTAAAATTAGTATTCAAGTTTCATCATTCACGATGAATTTGATACTGGTGAGAATTTTACTAAGGCTTATTTAGATTTATAGAGGTGCCGAAAATAAATACTATTCAGGTAGGCTGAAATACTGTTATATATGAGGCTGATGGAAATAAGAAAGTGTCTACTTCTTGATAAACAAAATTAATAGGAATTACTAATTTCTTTCTTTATTTTTTTCAAACTCCGATTAAGTAGACTATAATTTGAAACTTTTGATTAAACTACAAACCAACGCTTCAGGTTGTTAATTTGTTTACTAAAACTTAAATATAGCAAATATGGTTAATGAGTTTAAATATTTAGGAACAACTTTTAACTAGCAATAACGATATTAGAGTGGAAATTAGGAAAAGGATACAGTTGGAAAATGCATGCTGTTATTCTATCATTAAGCTATTACCATCTCGCCTGCTTGCGAGGAATGTAGAACTCAGAATATACAAAATAATAGTTTTACCGGTTGTTCTCTATGGATGTGAAACGTGGTCTCTTAGATGACAAAAACAATTTTTTGAGGGTTTTGAAAACAAGGTTCTTAGGAAGATATTTATTTGGTCCAAAAAGGGATGAGGCTACTGGGCAGTTGAGTAGGTTAGATAATGATGAGTTACATGCCCTGTACCCATCACAAGATATTGTTAGGATAATCCAGTCTCGTGTACTATGGGGGGCAGGACATGCAGCGTGAATGGAATATTCTAGAACCTTGTTCAGGGTACTGACTGGCAAACCCAAAGGGAAGATCTAAATTTTAGAGGCAGATGGGAGGATAACATTAAAACGGACCTGAAAAAAATAGGATGTTATGAGGTGGACTGGATAGAATTAGCTCAAGATAGGGATAAGTAGCGTGCTTTTGTAAGTTCGGCGATGAATATTTGAGTTCCTAACGTCATAGAGTAAGTAAGTAACTATACTAAATATTAGTACTAGGAATAAGTGACCATAAGGTTCATAAACAATGCTGCGTTGATGTCATTTAATCTTTAACTGCTCAAAAGAACTTATTGAGCTTGATGTGAATACCAATCTTCATTTTATATATAGCAGCTTGTTGATAAGATTCCAGTTAGGCACAAGACAGATAACTCTATTTAATACTTTTACGACTTTTATCCCTCAGCTTCGTTGATTCGGTTGGTGAAATTGCAGCCTGGCTAACACTTATCGTTGTAAGGCATTTTCCTTACTTCATTTGTTATGTGCATTATTTACCTTTTATTTCCCTTGCCTTCTTCTTCACGTTTGAGAGCGGGAAATTGCTTTTTTTTCCCCCTATTTTTTTAAATAAAAGTGAACGTAAGCTGTAATAATAAAATGTGTACGGTGTATTTTTAACAGAGATTTTTTTTGCATACACTTTATTAACTGGCAATCAAGCTTGGAATATTCCAGGAATTCAAATAAATATAATTAAATTCCATGTGTATCCATTAATATTTTTAGTTTAACAAGCCAAGCATCCTTTAAGGCTACTAGTAAAACCTATACAAACAAATTACACTTTTTCCCTGTAATGGAATAAGCATCTTAAGATCTGTAATCAATTGTTCTTGAGAATAGATTAGGATTAAAATTAATGTCGCTATAACATCCATTATTGGGAAGACATAGACACAGATGAAAGAATAACATTAGAATAGGCCTCAAAGAGATGGGATGTAATAAGGTGGACTGGATATAACTAGCTAAAGATAAGGATAGAGTGTAATGAGTGGGACTGGATAGTACTAGCTCAAGATAGGGATAGGGTGTAATAAAGTAGACTGGATAGAGCTAACTCAAGATAGGGATAGGGTGTATGTAATGAAGTGGACTGGATAGAACTAGCTCAAGATAGGGATAGGTGGCATACTTTTGTAAGTGCAGCAATGAGCTTTTGAGATCCTAATGTTAAAGAAGTAAGGATACTACTATCTAATACATATAAAATAAAGTGCATCAAGCAAAATTTAATATGTAAATAAATAAATAGGAATCTGGCCTTAAGAAATAATCGAAATATTGAAGTTTGTGTAAATATGTGTTATTGTTTTTAATTTAATTTGCACTTCATTTTCCTACAATTCTTTTATATATATTTAATTGCATACATCCAATAATATTAATTTGAAAACCTTGGAGCTTGGATCATGTACAACATATGTAAATTTGAAAACTAGCAAATTTTAAAAATTATTCAATTCAAAATTATAAATTAAGTTTTCACTTTTCTGTTAAAATAATTTTGAGCTTAAGTAGAAATGATATTGTAAGCACATTCAAAGGAAATATATTTTCTTTCTTTTGTGAGAAATATATCAAAGTGGTTCTTTCAACTAGGTTTTTTTTATTTAGCACCGCGTCTTACTACCCTTTTGGGTTATACACTTAAGTATTAATTATGCTAATGAGTTAGGAATTAGGAATGTTGAATACAGATGAAGTGAACCTGCATTTGCGTGAAGGGAGAGTGGAAAACCATTTAGGAAAAACCACCCCCAGTTCACCGACCAAGATTTGAACTTCAATCTCCCCATCCTCGCAGTCATGCTCAACACAAAACTAGCGCGTTATCTAACTACACCACCGAGGTGGGTCTAACTAGGTTAATTTTACTATTATTTTTAAAGAATAAACAAAGTAATATTTTTACTAACTTTTTCAGATGGTGTTCGTATTGCTGCATCGAATACGATAGAAGCGTTAATGGAAGACAATTTCAAACTTGTTGTAAATGACAGTGAATATTTTGTTGAAACACCAAAGCAGGAGCGAATAAGTAAGGTAAGTGATTTGATTTATAATCCTTCTACGAGAGGAGAGGTGGTGACAGCTACCAGTAGTTTCTTTATTGTAAATATCGGCTGAAAATCAATATTGTCTACTTATTCGGAAATTATTACTTATACTATATTATCAATAATAATTATTTCCTAATAGGTTGATATTGGTTTCTTTCAGCCAATGTTTGAAATAAAGAACATTCTGGTAGCTGTGACCACCTCTACTACCTTAGATAAGGCATTTATAGGCCTATTATTTGATTGGCTAAACTTCTAAAAAATTGTTTACTACTTTATGAGCTCACAATATGGCCTAAACTGTTTTTCTAATGCTTTGTTTCCTGAAGCTAGTATGCAATGGAGTTAGAACGTTATAGAAAGAAGGGAAGTGGGGTTAATTTCTATAACAATAGGCCTAACAACTGGTTTTCCAAAATAAGAAAACAAAGGGGTTTATAAACTATTTGGACACTTGGGTGATAAACATTTAAAGATTTTTTTTAAATTTAATTAATCTAAGTTTTCGATAAACTATATTATAATCTTTGAAACTAAATAAAATTAGTATTTTGATACCCGCCAGAATGGCTATAACTAGATACTATAGGACCGCCAGTCTGTATATAGCTGTAAGGGCATAACTAAAGAAAGTGAGTTTGTTATGGAGTTATTTCTCTGATTGAAATATAGTTCTGATAGAGGCACTACTCTTATATTGTGAGTTCTTCCTATAGTCATGTCTGCCACTTGCTCTAGTGGCTACCGTCTTGCGTTCATAAATTAGATTTGAATGATTCAAAGCAGTAAAGTTATATTATAAATGTATTATTCAGTGTTTCATTGAACACCTAGATACGCAAAGCATCTAAAATGAGTGAATTCATCAACACAATTCACTAATTAAAATCATTACTAACACTGTAAGACTAAACACATAAGGAGATTTTAATTATTTAAAATCACGTCCAAGACCACTACATTTTTAATTTGGAAAGTAAAATTGGTAAAAAAAAAATGCGGAAAAAAGAGAGAGAAGAAAAAAGACATGTTCTCCTCATTCTTTTACTAACTTTTGATGGAAACTTCTTGAACATGAAGTCTCAGGAAAACACTCCCATTGTTCAATGATTTTTAAAACATTAACCAATAGCTGGTATTGCTAAACCTCTGGCCACCGTAACAAGGACTGCTCCAGAACTCTGAACTGTTTCCAGATGCTATGGTAATATTGAATATCAAAATAGATATTCAGAATGTTAAATGCGATAGTAAAGATGGTTATTGATTAACAAAAACTAACATATTTGAGACAACAAATTATTATACAGATATACAGATATAGAACTACTCTTGTGAATAACCTTGAAGTGACTGACTAACTAGTAACTTGAAACTGCGCATGTACAACTAAAAACATGGTGTCCTTAGCGCATGCGCACTTAAATAGGATATTCAAAAATACATCATGTCACATTTAAGCTATTCTCACATGAAAAATTGTAAACCTAAATCTCTTCAACAGGTAACAATTATTATTGTTTGAGTTTAAATCATCCTTTTTGTCTGTAGCATTTTCAGCCATTCCCATTTGGGTCGTGGTTGGCTACCAGATGTGAATAAGTGGTTTGATCTATGGCAGGGAAATTGATATTGTATAAGTGTTTATTATTTATTTATTTAGCACCGCGTCTTACTACCCGTTCGGGTTATACGCTTAAGTACTAATTACGCTAATGGATTAGGAATTGGGAAGGTTGAATATAGAGGAAGTGAACCCGCATTTGCGTGGAGGGAGAGTGTAAAACCATTTAGGAAAAACCACCCCCAGTTCACCCGACCGAGATTCGAACCTCGATCTCCCCGTCCTCGGTGGTCGAGCTCAACACTACTAGCGCGTTAGCCAACTACACCACTGAGGCGTGTCTATAAGTGTTTACTCCAAACATCTTAAATCTTAATAATAACAAATAAAATATGCATCATTTTAAACAAAAGAAATAAATATCAGATTATTAGAATGCTCAAAAGTTTGTTGTAATGTAGCAGCTTGAGTTCATGTATTGAATGGCATTTTAGGTGATTAGATAAAACTGACAGATTTCATTTGGTTGGTGCCGCCCCATTATTTTACTCTGTAAAACTCTTTCTATCATTCTTCTTTGAATCAGACATTTCGCTCTTTTCATCAAAAAACTTAGCAATTTGATTAAAACATTTTCAGCTGTAAAATAAAGCAATAAAAAAATTGAATTTATCGATATTTCTACAGTATTTTGATACCTGTCTACTAATGTCCTGCTTCATAACCTCGTGGAAGTTGCCCTAAAATGTTAATACTGGTACGTGAATAAACTATTCAAAACATATTGTAATTTAGCTCGTGAGGGTGAACGGGATTCCCCTGATTTTATGAAATAACTGATGACAAATTCGAAATCAGCACGCTAAACAACATAGTTATATGAAATTTTATGCAAATCGAACACTAAATAATGAATTTAAAAATGTACCCCAAATCTGAAAATGTTAAAGGATGAATAAAGAAACTTATATTTTGTTTAATGTAGTCTACTTAATTAAATGAAAAATTATAAGAGTTGTAACAATGTAAAAAGCCCTAAGCTACTCAGCTTCCTTCATAGTTGCTTTGAGTCTATTTAAATTGCTTTCATGAAACCCTATTATAATAAATAATGAAATAAGATACATCATCTCAATTCAAACTAGTATGGGTACTTTCTAGAAAAATTAGTGTATATTTCAGAAGTCAAATACTAACACCAACCTTAATGTCTTCATTTCATCAGTCAGAGCTTCCAATAAGAAAACAATAAAAGGTTGCGTAACGCTCACTGTATTTATACCTTCAAAATTTAATAAAGCCTTAATTAAGGCATTGGCTGTACAACATATGACAATTTGAGTCATAAAACTGAGACAGTCTAGCAGCCACGAAAGTCACAACTAAAAACACTAAACAATAAACAAAACAATGGCTGACAATGCTGCCACTGCATTGCTGGATGAGTGAAATTTTTCTACTGGGCAGCTTATGTTCCCTTAAGCCTAGTATGCACTAGGAAACATTTCCCCGGAAACATTGTTTGAAAACATATTGCCCTTGCTTTATAAACAGTTGGGCAACATTTTTTCTAGTTGCCTTTGTGTTTCCCAGCGGGGAAAACATGTTTCCCGTGATCCATTTCAAATGGGTTATTCAACAATGTTGGCCAACATTTCTGACAACAAGCAACGTGGGCTAGTAAGTGAGATTGCTGATCTAAATCGTGTGTTTCTTTTCATTATCCTGGGATTAACCATTTGTAAAAGACTTCAAAATCTGTAGGAGACATTTGAGTGAAGTTACTAAAACCACTGCCGTCTTCGAACTTTAGTTCTGTCGGAAGCTTATTTACATATTACGAACCATTTTGAAGCACTTTACAGACCCAGCACCTACCCCCGTTTTCTTATTTTCTGTCTTCTTGAACAGCTCATAACTACATATAAAGCACAAGCCATAGCAGCCATAGCCTCAACAGACATCGATCACTCAACTGAACTCTGTACGGGAAACAAATGTTTCATCATTGTAGTCTGGACGCGAAACAATGTTTCTTTAATGTTTGCCAACAATTTGTTTCCCATGTTGGGGAACAGCTGGAAAACAGTTGTGGAATGGTTGGAAAACAGTTGGGCAACAATTGGCCAAGAGTTGGTCAACAATGTTTCCAAGTGCGTAATAAGCTTACAATTCGTTTCCATACCGCATTTGGCATACACTCTCTGCCTACTGACAACGGCGCTACTAAACTACTTGATTGACTAAGAGTTCTACATTCTACTACAGAAGGAATCTCCCTTCAATGTATGATGATTTTTGAAGTTGGGATAATTTGTAGAATAGGAATCAACAGTTGGGAAATTTTAAATTTGTCTGTAGAAGTTTATGGTTAAGGACTTTCATAATATAAAGTAGGCCTAATGTAGTACAGAATAAGCCTAGAATTTCCCAATTCCAGATCTAAAATCTCACAAAATTCCCAACTTTCAAGCTTTTAACTGACATTGGGGGGGGGGGGGGTGACACCACCCCCGGCCTCCCCAGTGCGACGCACCTGCTCAGGAACAGCTTTCTCACTGACATGACTATTTTTCCCTTGATGATTCAACAACCCGCTCTGAACGAATGGTTGTGGGTCCCATTTATTGAAATTTGAACCATTTAGAACATTAGAAATGGAACCCGATTGAGATGCAGAAAACCGTGTTATGGAGTCAAAATTAAGTTCATAACACCAAAACCACAATCACACTAAGCAGAACTAAAGGAAATTTATTGATTTAGTGATTTTTTTAAAGTAATGTTTTCCGATAGTGATATTGCCCAGAAATTTCAAATGCGTAAAGATAAACTTGGATATGTCATCGTGTATGGACTAGCTCCTCTTTTCAAAAGCGAGCTTGCGAATATGGTTAAGCAATGCTCATTTTTTTGTATTTCATTTGATGAGAGCATAAATACTGTGGCTCAGAAGACCCAGATGGATGTTGTGGTTCACTTCTGGAGTAAAAATGAAATTCATGCAAGATATTTAACATCTTGATTTTTAGGTCATGCAACAGCTCAAGATATATTAATGAACTTTATATCTGCACTAAAAGACGAGGCCTTGGATCTTAAAAAATGTTTCAAGTTTCCATGGATGGACCAAATGTAAACCTCAAATTTTTAAGTGTTCTCAAAAGTTACTTGAAGGAAGATTCTCCACAAGATCCTGAGTTACTGGAGTTTGGAACTTGTTCTTTACACACTATCCATGGTGCTTACAAACCAGCACATGCTAACTCTAGTTGGACTATTAACCAGTTTTTGCGCTCACTATATTATTTATTTAAAGATTTTCCAACAAGACGTGCAAACTATCAAAGAATAACAGGATCATTTCTTTTCCCAATGAAGTTTTGTTCTATAAGATGGGTAGAAAAATCAAGCGTGTTTGAGAAAGCAATGTCAATGCTGCCGTATTTAAAACAGTATTTTTATTCTAACAAGCATCCTCCATAATCTGATAATTTTCAAACATTAAGCAATTTTGTGAAGGATGAACTTCTGACATCGAAGTTGGGATTCATGCTGTCATTTTCACTTGAGTTGGAGCAATTTCTCACAGAATATCAGAGCAATCAACCTCTATTGCCATTTATGTTTGCGGATCTAAATAAACTACTTGACTACTTGAGCACTTTTTGAACAAAATTGTAAAATGTGATATAATGAATTCAACAAATACTTCCAAAAAATTGTTAACCGTTGATTTAAAGAAAGAATCCAACATGAAATCACTCCCTACTGTAGATATTATGTTAACAGCATCAGCAGCTTTGAGAGGAATTAAAGACATCAAGATACTTCAGTTCAGAGGAGATTGTCAAAAATTCTTAGTTGATCTTTGCAACAAACTTTTACATAAGTGTTCTCCCTCCTACAAAATTGTCAAGGGTGCTAGCTGTCACTCTCCCGCAGTCATGCTCAATCCATCTGTTAGGACTTATAGGATAACTTCTACATTATAAGTCCTACTAAGACAAGAAATAACTATCTTGCGTGCAAGCTGATGTTGTAAAAATAGACTACTCGCACTTTGTATCAAAGCAAGAAGTTATTGACTACCTTAAACAATTCACTTCAAGTGGTGATCAGCTTGATAAGTTCCTGATAAATATTTTTTCTAGAGGAAATGCATCCCAGGAACAACAATATTTCAATAAAAACATTCTTGTTCTCTTCCATAGCAATACAGCCATTGAGCGAAGTTTTTCTTTGAATAAAGAATGTCTAGTTGAAAACCTACATGAGGACAGCCTTATTGCTCAACGTGTAACTTATGATGCAGTCACTGCAGCCGGGGGACTTCTAAATATGACAATTTCAAAAAATATTATTCATGCTGTGAGGAATGCATCAGGAATAAGGAAAGAAGCGCTTGAAAGGAAGAAAAGATTGAAGTAGAAGTCAAAAAATGAAAAACAGCATCTGAAGAAATAATAAAATTAAAAGTGAAAAGTAGAACAGTTTTGCAGAAAGAAAAGTAAGAGACAGAAGTGTTAGAACATGAAATTCAAAAATCGAAAAAGTTTTGTTTTTGAATAAATTTTAACTTTTGTCTACATTAAAAAAAATTGTTTTGGGGTTTTATCATCTTAATTTTTAATAATGTTAGGTAACTGCAATTATCTTTATTTTCAAGTAATTTTTATCAACATAATATTTTTGTTGATTATTTTTCATTGAAAATTCTGTATCTTTATTACTATATATATTACTATATATATATAGTAATATATATATTAATATATAGTAATATATAGTAATATATATTAATATATATTAATATATATATTACTATATATATATATACATAGTAATATATATAGTAATATATATATTAATATATATATATATATATAAAACAAGTTCATTGTCAAAAATATAACTTGTTGAATGTATCGACTGTCAAGGGGTGGCGGAGATAATAGTTTTTTTTGGTAGAGTAAACTCCCTGGCTGTAATCATTCTTTGAAGTTGCGCCACCAAGGCTGATTACTTGTACCTCTAAAGTTCTACGAGTGAGGTGAAATGACCTACCAATTTTGCCAGGAGAGGTATTTTCACATACCTTCCAGGGTTCTTTTACATGCCACATGGAACCGATGGCTTTACCTCCCCTCCGAAGGATGTTGAGCTATGATTTTTTCTCTCTTAAGAAATAGCCTTCCGCCTCTGTTGGGTTCGAACCCACAAACTTCGGGTCCTGAGGTGAGCACTTTATCCAAGACCAGCGAGGTCGACGGTGATATAAGTCATTCAAAAAATGTAATGTGTGTGTATGCACGTGTATTAAATATGGGTCGAATCCACCTTTTTTTCAAATCTGGAACTTCATTTTGTAATTAAATCCCTATTTAAAATTTTAATTTTAGAAAATATTGTAATCATACGTGTTTAGATGTCCCAATAACTAGCATTCTTTCCTTCACTTCTGATTTTGTTTACATTAAATGGTAAATTAATGATCTGGGTTTGGTTGTTAGGTTTTTTCTATCATTATTTTGGTTTTAACCACAAGAAACTATTTCACTATTTTAATACCTTTAAAAAAATAATCAACTTAATACCTATTTAAATAAATAGTACGGCACACCGCACAGACTTTCTCTCTCTTTCTATAAACTCGTAAGATTTCTGAACGGAATAATGTACACTGTATCATCACCACTCCACATAAGAACATGCATAAAATAATATACAATGATATATAATCAATAAGAAAAGAGGCGCATCTTTATCCACCTAAGAGCATTTCAAACAGTTTAATGTCTTCCACAAGGGTCAACACTTCGTAATAAAATTTCGATTTCTGGTTTTAACATTTTATAAGGTGTTTCAGATCTTCAAGTCATCGCATTGATATTTAATTATTCATTTATACATTTTGATCAATAAAAAATGTAAATATTGACTATTGAGTCTAAAATGGAGATAGATCATTGCTATGCAAACATTTCTCCTAAGAGATTTAAGGAAAAATAACATACTTTTTTAGATACTTATATTTAATTACTCTATGGCATTGGAGAATTATTGCGTTAAGACTTAAGTAGTCTATGTTTACAACTAAAGCTCACAAAATTGTATTAATATATTTGCAAATATCTCAGAAACTGTTGCTTTTATAAAAATATATGTCAAATAAAAGTTTTTTATTTCTAATAGTCCTATAATTTTTCAATGATAAGTTGTTTAGTTTATCAAATAGTTGTGGAGATATGGAAATTAACGCTTCTGTAAAGTACCCTAAAAATCATTTTCATAGGAAAATGAAAATAGCCAGTTTATTTTTAATCTTAATCAACGCCTAGATACGAGTTTTAATCAAAATCGTTTGAGCAGATTTTGAGAAAACCAAATTTTTCTCTTTTCGCCCTTCAGTAAACTACCCTTAATTTAAAGTTTTTATAGACACACAGACAGACGGCAATGCAAAGACTATTTTATAGGGTTCGGGGGGTCATGAGACGTCGACATCCATCAACATTTCAGGTTAGTTTTTTTTTACGGTCGCAATACTTGAGCTTTAATGTCCAAAAAGTTAAAAATATATATATAATTGCGTATAGATTGAAAATTATTGATTTTATAAAAATATGTTTCGAATAAAATATTTGTATTATAAATATATATACATATTTGTAATGCTAAGTAATTTCATATCTCAAATAGTTTCGGAGCTATTATAAAAAATGTTAATTTACGCATCAGACCGGAGCCCTTAAAGCGATTTTGCCGAAATATTTAGAGTAGCCATTTTGTTTGGAATATTTATTAATGTTCATAAATGAAATTTAATCAAAAGCGTTAGAGCCGATTTTGAGAAAATCGACTTTTTCTCTTTTTTCCCTTCAGTAAACTACCCTTAATTTTAGGGGTAGATATCCAATTCCAAAAACTCCTCGGGGCAACCTATGAAAACCCTAGATATCAAGTTTCAGCTCAATCGGTAAAATAGTTTAGGCTCTAGTTGGAGGTACAGACAGACGGAAATTCAAAAACCACTTTTTCGGATTCAGGGAGTCATGAAACGTCAAAATTCATCAAAATCTCGAGTTCGATTATTTTGACGATCACCATACTTTCTCTACCTGTAAGATAGAGAGAAAGTAAAAATGATTATGATTTGAATCTTGAATCCATGAATATTCATTGTAGGTTCTAGGGTCCCATCCTTAGTATATACTAGAATATATGCGTCAATACACTTGATTCTTGATGTAAAAATGTTTAACTATGATAGACCTAAACCTACCCTAACTTTCTATATACTGGATTTCTTTTAAAAAAAATATACTGGAAATATACTGGAATTTCAAAACTATGGTCAGGTAGACACCCTGTTTATTGAGTCGACCTGGCTTATTTTATCTTTAGTACCCCTTCCCTTCCAATTAGGTGTCATCCATTAACCATATAATGCTTTTTCTTGCCTTTTTTTAACCTTCCTCTCACATATAACACCAAGTAGGCATTTAGCCTTACTCCTCCCTCCTCCATCCTGTGTTAGTAATATTCATATCAAGAGTGAATATCATCATTTCATATGGAAGCTTTTATGACACAAAGAGGGTTTAAGTTTTAATAACTCTCAAAACCCAAAGTTATCTTTAATTATGTTTATGAAAGGTGAAAAAAGAACAATAATATTATTTTCTCAACATCATAATTTAAGGCGGTGTTGCAAGGAACATGATAAAAGCTCAGTGTTTTTTTGTAATTTTTATATCAAAACTTCTTTTGGTCAAAATATATAAAATATTGCTTCTGTACAAACATAGAGTTTAATTTTATTCACAGGGTGATATCAACAGCTCTTAAATATCTGTCAAGGGTGTCCTGGAATTTAATGACAACTTTTTCTCTTCATTTAAAATGTTTGTCATCTAATGCCGCTATACTCATGACAGATGTTTAACAATTGTTGATATCACCAGCTGAAGAAAATTAAACTCTGTATTTCTACTAGAGCAATATTTTATTTATTTTGGCCAAAATAAATATTTGATTTAAAAATCTCAAAAACGATGACCTTTTTTTTATGTTCCCTAAATCCTCACTTTAAATACAAGATCTGTGTTACTTAACACTGTGATTTACCCACTCTCCTCCATGTGACATCATGTAGACATTAAAGTTCCCCCCCTTCTCAACATCGTTAGGTGGTTTATGGATTAGGCCTACCTATATTACCTCAAATGGATGCTAGGTATTTAGCCACCTACGATAAAATCACCTTTTCATACTTAGAATAGGCGGGTGTGGTGTGGCGAGGGTGAAGACCTGTTAGATGGCAAAAGACAGTCTAGCTCTTTAAATTTTTAGATATTTTCCCCCTCTTGGCTGCCATTCATTGACCAAATTTATATTTATTGACTGTGAAACTTTCACTATACCCACAGATAAATGTTGGTACATTTTTACATGTGCTCGAAATGAGGGTAGGGTGCCTAGGATTGGTAACTAAATAAACATTTACTTTATAAAGGATTTTATTATTATTATTATTATTATATTATTATTATTATTATTATTATTATTATTATTATTATTTATTATTATTATTATTATTATTTATTTTTTATTATTTATTATTTTTATTATTTTTATTATTTATTATTTATTATTATATTATTATTATTATTATTATTATTATATTATTATTATTATTTATTATTATTTATTATTATTTATTATTATTATTTATTTATTATTATTTATTATTATTATTATTATTATTATTATTAATTATTATTATTATTATTATTATTATTTATTATTATTATTATTATTATTATTATTATTATTGTTGTTGTAAACATACCTTTTCATATTACTTTCATAAGATGAAGATCAACCCAGAAAATGGGCAAATAGTCAAAATCTACACATATAACGAGTAAAGTTGTAGTTGTTCATAGTTGGCCATATAGTGCACTGACCATTAATACTCCATTTATTTAACTGTCCCATTGCTAACATTTCTGATTTATATATTTGTATATGATTTGTTTTTATCTTTCCCTGTTCTTTTAAATGTCATATAGGAGGAACTGGAGAGGCTATCTGATGTACGCAACTTGGTGAATCAATTATATGAAGCCTTGAATATAGAAGAACACCAACTGAATAAAGAACGACTACTCAACATGCAACTAGAAGCACTCAATGTAGAGCTAAAGCCACTAGAAGAGGTATGAAGCTTCTTTTTTTTACCATATATTAAATAATATTAATATAATTTTGGATTTTCTTTTATTAAAATCAGTTTCATTTACACACACTTGAATATGTTATACACATGTGAGCATACACACTCCTAACCCATTTTCCACATAATAGTTTTATTGAGAACAATGAACATAGTTTTTGAAATTAGTGGGAATATCTTCCTGTAAAATCTTTTATATTTCATTCTCAAACAAAGAGCAATTTATGTAACGAATTCAGCTTCATAAATACAAGGAATCTGTTTTATTTTATGCAGGAAGAATGTAAAGCTTGGACATGTTTTTTTTAAAGTTGTCTATTATTGTTTTTTATCCACATATATTCTCTAGATGGGCTGTCAGGGCTGGGTTGGGGGGGTAGGCAGTTGCCTAGGGTGGCATATTCTGGAAGGGAGCAAAAATGATATATAGTAATTTACTTTATTTATGATCAATGAAGTAAGGATGTTAAAAATGGGTATTCTTAGAAAAGAAGTATTTAGAAACGCAATCATATTTCTTAAAAATATTCAATACTTATTTTTTATTTTATTTTAGCACCGCGTCTTACTACCCGTTCGGGTTATACGCCTAAGTACTAATTACGCTAATGGATTAGGAATTGGGAAGGTTGAATATAGAGGAAGTGAACCCGCATTTGCGTGGAGGGAGAGTGGAAAACCATTTAGGAAAAACCACTCCCAGTTCACCCGACCGAGATTCAAACCTCGATCTCCCCGTCCTCGGCAGTCGGGCTCAACACGACAAGCGCGTTAGCCAACTACGCCACCAAGGCGGGTTTCAATACTTATTAAATGTCTAGACTTTCCTCTTAATGGGAACATGTGGACTTTCATAATACCTTTTTAATTTGAATTTTATAAAATTTTCTTAAAATATTTTTATAAGAAAACAGAATATGAGAATTATATGTTAGTACATTATTATCAAAATATGTAATTCATGGAATGTGATTTTCCTAGGTATGATTCAGTGATTTTAGTTTCTAAATTGATTGGTTTTGAGTAACCAAAGAATTTAATTTGTTTATTAGAATTTCAAAAACTAATTATTTGAGAAAAAAAAGTTGTGTTATGTGTTACAGTACACTATAAAAAATATTTTAATGAAACATAGTGATTTTAAATGTTAATATTTTTTTTAGCACCATGTCTTGCTACCCGTTTGGGTTATACACTTATGTACTAATTATACTAATGGTTTTAGCGATTAGGAAGGTTATATTAATAGGAAGTCAAGCCGCATTTGCGTAGAGCGAGAGTGGAAAACCACCCTCAGTACACCCGACCGAGATTCCAACCTCGATTTCCCAATCATCCGAAGAGGATATATTAATTAGACTTATCGCTAGTTAATAAAAATTTATAAAATTTGAATATATATATTTAAAATTAGATTTTTAATTTAAAAGGGTTAAAATTCTCCCATTTTTTACTGTAAATTTTTATTTGTAAAAAAAAATTGTTAAATTCTTATGAATAAAATAAAAATCTGGTAACCAACATGGACTTTAGAAGGGTTTTCCAAATCTAAATGCTACTTGTAAGAGTTGCTAGCACTGAGCAATTTTTTCCAAGTAGAAACTTTTAAAACTCTACATTTGAAGCACTCTGCTTCAAGAGAAATTAAGCAGACTTGCACTTCTCTGTATTGAATATAAAATATCCCAAACATTTTAGCTCAAATATTAATTAGTAGAACAATTGGCCAAGGCCGAAGCACAAAAAGATTCATTTTTAACTTGTAGTTTCTTTACATTTATATTTTTAATTTGTATTCTTATGTTTGTATTTTTGTGAAAATGTTTTTTTTTAATTAATAGCATAAAATAATGTATCTTTTAGGAAATGAGTCATGAGTTTATAATATATATATATTGAGATGTTAGGGTTATAATACATATTTGTAAAATCTTTATTTAACACGAACAGACCACTGAGCAGCAATATATAAAATGAACTCTTCCACACTTTAAAACAAATTAAACTGTACAAAAACAACCCAATTAGCTATTTAATTTTATAATTGTATTTAATTTCTACAAAAACTTCTTTTAATTAATATTCTGTTAAAAACTCATAAATTTTAATCATATAGCCTACTTTTTACTACTACTTTACCCTGCTTTAGATAGGAATAGTTATCTGAAAGGCCTTTTTCCCTTACAACATTCTACTATAAAGAAGAATTTTTGTAGAAATAAAGACCTTTCAGATACTCATTCCTACCAAAAACAGGGTACCAGTACAGTTGATGTGGTGAGAAATCCTGACAAAAATCAAGTTTGAATTGTAACTTTAAAATAACTATAGTCTTGGAGACATTAACAATTAAATTTTTTGAGTACCTGCGCCTATCTTTACTACCATAGCAAAATTAATTCAGTTAAACTTTGTCTTTTATATTTAACTCTACATTTAGTTGATCCTATTTTGCCTAACTGGAAGAGTTTAGTTGACCAGTTTGGGGTGTACCATTTATAAAAAAATATCTTTGTGCACAGTAATTCATGTGATACTCTTTAATTGACACTATATTTTAGCATAAGCTATCATTGGTTTTGTTGTAAACACTGCAAATTAGATTACTTTATCTTAAATATTTAGATTTTTTTTTTGTAATAAACATATTTTCTAAATACCAATTGCTACATCATAATAATCTATCTACAAATTATTGGTATTAAATCTAGAAAAAATTATTGGTTTTTAAGAGTATGATTAAATCGTTGACACTACTAGCTTATAGATGATGAGTGCTGAATAGTGATTAAAATTGCATTATGTCATTATATTACATAAATCTATGCTGTAAAACTTATTTTAATTACATGTTTACAAGTAGTGAGGAACGCTTATTTGCTTTAGGATACTTTTTATTGCTTATGCCTTAAGTTACATATTTTTATATTTAAAGCAAAAAAATATTATAATAATGAACTCTCAGTAACAGTGAGGACGTACTTGTTTCCATTATTGAATAAGGAATACAGACTTATCTCGATGAAATTGGCTTTGAATAAATCAGCTCTGCCATACATATTAAAATATATTTTTATGTTCAAAGTTTAATTCATAATGGTTGGAGAAATAATTATTTGCGACCTTAACCTTTTTTATAATCCGCATCATTGGTCACATGGTCTAAGGTGTCACTGGATTTATGCAGCATTTAGCATTTGAATCCTGGTTTGGTGTTCTAAGGGTGTTTTTCCCTAAATGGTTTTGTACTATTCCTCCATGCAAATTCAAGCACTTTTTATATAAATTCTACCTTCCTCTTCTGGTCCCATTGGTGTACATTTTTACTTAGTCCAAACAGATAATAATATGCAATGTAATAAATCTTTAATGGTAACTTAAAGATAATGATTAGTGATTTTACTATTTATTCAATAAATTTGTTTTGGCATAGTTCTTCTTCGCTAAAGAGGATTGCTACTTTGGTTGTTATGTCCGGCTTTTCCCACATCACGCTCTAAGTGGGGATTTTGCTTCTTATTCTGTCCTAATTTAACCTCATTTCATTATTTTTTACATGGATTATTTTTATGAAGTATTATAATCATTATTAATAATGTTTCGTTTATATAGCTATTCATTTGTGTTTGATTAATATCAATCCAATGTGTGTAAATGATTTGTTGATTGGAAGAATTTATTATATTGGTAAAAAAGTGACTGAGATTTTTATAAATAATAAGCTTATATTTTCAAATCTATACTGAGTAAAGCTAGCGATGAACATATTTTTACAATAGCATCACTAATGCATCAAACCAAATGCAGAACATTATCAACATTGCTAACTAGTATGGTAACTAGGAATCACCAGTTTTGATCAAGGGCAGCAACTGTTTAACCCACTTTGGTGGCCACATGGTCTAAGGCGATACTCTCCCAGATGACTGGGAGATTTAGGTTCAAATCTCGGTTGGGTGTACTGAGGGTGGTTTTACCTAAATTGTTTTCCATGCAAATGCGGGTACACTTCCTATAAATAAAACCTTCCTCATCCCTAAAGCCAATAGCGTAATTAGTACATAGACGTAAAATCCAAACAGTTAGTAAGACACAGTGCTAAAAAAAGAATCAACGGTTTAGAACACCTATCAAACATAATGATAAGGTCTTAATCTAAACACTTTTATCAGATAGCATACTACAATGCAAATGCTCACACATTTTAGTTGTGAAGGAAAAATTACTTTATAGTTTGATGCTCCTAAGATAAAACTGGTAAGGTTTCTGTATTGGTTTTAACTTCTTACTCTAGCCAAGGTGGTCTGAATTTGACGCTTTTGTCATCCAAGCAGGGTGTCCAGCGACCTGGAAAACCTGAAAAACAAGGAAAAGTAAGGGCATTTGCTGGGTTAGGGGAAAGTTATGGAAAAGTCAGGGAATTTAATTAAATTCCTGGAATTTTTCACATAGTCACTAAAAAAAATACTTAAATTTTATTTACGGTAGTCAAAATTACATTTTTTCTACGATCTAATACGCACCTCAATCTCTTTTAACACAGTTGAACATACTAATTTTAATTCTCAAAGTCAACATGGAATTTTTGTGTGTCATATTTCCATCCCTCTACTTTGCGTCTTTATTGTTTAAACTCTATTTGGGCAAAGAAATATTTTAATGTCTCACTATAATCTCACTGAAATCTAACATAGATCACTCTACCCAAGAGCCCATCACTTTAGGCTGTGACCCTTCATAGAGTGTCACAATTTCAGTGTGTATGTGTTTAAAAATATTGCATCAATTTGCGATCTTAATAAAATAGTGTTTGTAATATAGCGACTGGAAAATGTGTAAATTGGCTCTGGAAAACCTGGAAAAGTCAGGGAACACCCTGGCTCTTACTTGGTTTCCCTATCCTTTCCTAAGACAAATGCTGGGGAATTTCATCTTAACTCTCCTGATAAAAAGTGATTATAATCCTTGTTTTAAATATACTAGCAAACAAAGTACCTATAAATCAGGGAGTATTTACTATCATCAAATGGTAATTCGATCAAACAAGTGAAAATCATCTAAGAGACACTGGTTTGATTTGAGATACAACCTTGGACAATATTTTGATTGAATACTTAAGTTTAACGGTTTTTGTTTTCAGGTAATACATATATCCTACTATTTGTTCGTCGGGCTTTCTCGATCTCATACTAATGTGGTAGGAATGAGAAAGGTATAATTTAGAAAAATTACCAGCATGAAGGTATTTTCCTAAATATTTCCCACTCTCCTTCCAGATAAATACTGGTATTTTTTTCTAAATTCTACTTTTCTCATTCCTACCACATTAGTGTGAGGATCCAGAAAGCCCGATGAGCAAATAGTAGGATATGTGTAAAAAAAAATCCTGCAGTACTTATAATTGGGTGGGAGCTAAAACTATTTATTATTTGTAAGATACTCGCATCAGTGGACACACAGGCATCAACATCGCCTGGTCTGCCTGTGACAAGGTGGTCAAGGTTGTAATCCTGGCCATTATTACTTTGGTTGGTTTTTACTAAATGTTTTTCGGGTCACCTCAATTTCCTATCAATTCTTCCTCATTCTTACCCCATTAGTTTATATATGCTAATAACTTGGACAGCTATCAATATCCAGTGCAAATTTTTGTAAGATCGTTTAGAAACCAAATTTGTTAGATGTAAAAAGTAGAGTTTTAAATCTATTTCCTATCATTTATATTAATTCACTCAAGTTGATTATAGTAAACTTTTAAATACTATAAGAATATATCAAAATAATGTATTGTTAAATAGATTTTCAATTTCTTCTGTTGGAATGCAGTGAGTTAATAAACTAGTGCTGTTATCTCAGCTGTCATATATGTTTGAAAGAGAACCTTCATTTCATAGAGATTTTCAAAATCAAATTACTGAACCTCTTTAGATACATGTGATGTAAATTCGTTAAAGTAACAGCACTTTGCACAAACATGAAAACATATTTCAATGGTTTCTTTTAACTGTCATGAAAATCTATTTCCTAATTAATATATCTTGCATTAGAATTGCTGATACTTTTTCTATTTCAAACTGATTAATGAATTCATGTTCAACTTTGATTGCAAACTAATAACAGCTTACTAACTCTTAAAGACTTTTTTTTATTATAATAGTAGAATACGTAGCTTATAATATACTACTATAACTTAGTACTCTTTAATTTAATCAATACATATATCCTTAAATGTTGTTGTGTTTTGGTGTTTTTTTTTCCCCCAGAAACGTAATGAGCTGGATCTTCTATCAAACAGGCGTACAAACGTGTTGACTTGGGTAGGACTTGGTCTAATGTCAGTGCAATTTGGAATCTTGGCTCGCCTAACTTGGTGGGAATATTCTTGGGATATCATGGAACCAATCACTTACTTTGTCACATATGGTACAGCAATGGCTGCTTATTCTTACTATGTATTAACCAAACAGGTAATAGTCACAAGTATCATGGAGTTAATTTATTTACAAGGTAAAATAATTATAAATACTACTTGGTTCCATACTTAAAATTTGATAAATACTTATAAATAAATTCTATTAAAATCTGAAAATGTTTCCATTCAGTATAGGCTATATTTTAAGACAATATGATCAGTGGCGTATTCTCTAGGTATACAAGTCTTGCACCGCATACCTATAATTTATATAGACTATTCTTTTAATTAGGTAATTGTTATATGTGCTAATTGTGTAAATATCAATGAAAATTGTGAATAACTGTACATGTATAGTTTATGTATAACTTATTTATTTTAAATCTAATATTTGATCTTATTCCAAGAATATTATGTTTAAAGTCATTCTTCTCCCAAAAGTCTATACCTACCATATTATGAACCCCAGAACATTCTGCTTGAAAACAGCAGGCCAAGTAGAGAATTTATAATGACCTTGTCCAATGCCTAAATATTGTAGAACTCCTCCTTTCTACTCACACACAAATATAGGCCAATGGGCTGCAGGCTAAGTAGTGTGCCAATTATTGTAAAAAGATTAAAGATATCATTGATTATATTAATCAAGCTAATTTAGTATGATTTAAGTAAAATAACAAAAAAATAAATACATATAATATTTGAAAATAATAGTAGGCCTATATATAACACGCTTTGAACTATACAATAATTAAATAAATATTGAGTTATATTTATTCATTCTAGGCACATAATTATATCATCATAAATTTGGCTAACATATTTACCACTCTTTTTAGAGTATATACAGGTGGAATGGGGGAGAGGGAATGTGGGGCTACTTTTAACTGCAATAAACAATGCTTCTTGTTTTTTCTTTAGTATGCAATATTTTTTTAATATATTTTTTAAAGTCTATAATTTCTTACAGCATACAACATACGGCTTATTGTTATTGGTCATTGTGATTTTGTACATCAAATAATCCCAAAATTCAGAAGTGTAATTTCACCATTCCAAGATGATTTAGCAGTAAAGAAAATAAAATAAAATATATTTCAGATAATTTACTTAGATAAACGGTTTGTGTAAATGTATTAGCAATATACCAATAACATACCGATAGAGTATAAGAAAATCTCCCCTTTGTTAGTCACAAATTTTGCATCTAAATAGCTTCTGGAATATAATTTTTTTTAATTCAGAAGCTCATTTGCTTACAAGCAGTATTGTGTGAAGTGTGTTATTAGTCTTAATTGCATTATTAGTTGAACAATCCACTTTATTCCTTCCTACCAAGATCTGATGGATGCTTGATCCAAATACCACTTCATTTTAGGCCTACTTTTTTATCTTTTTTTTTACCCGCCTCGGTGGCGTAGTTGGCTAACTTGCCAGTCATGTTGAGCCAGACCACCAAGGACGGAAGATCGCGGTTCGAATCTCGGTCGGGTGAACTGGGGGTGGTTTTTTCTAAATGGTTTTCCACTCTCCCTCCACGCAAATGTTGGTTCACTTCCTCTAAATTCAACCCTCCCAATTCCTAATTCCATTAGCGTAATTAGTACTTAAGTGTATAACCCGAACAGGTAGTAAGACGCGGTGATAAAATATTATTTATCTATTTTTGCTTTGCTAAAGCTACCTGTGTGAACTACATATTAAATTACACTAGTCTAATTGAATAGGCCCTGTTTCTCTAACACAATCAGAATGTATTCATACCACTATTAGCCCTGACGGTTTTACTTGAATCTCTGACTATGTAGGTATTGCAATGACCTGCAGTGTGTTGTGTTTTGATGGTCCATTACAATTAGAGTGGATGATAATTATTGGTAATTTCACATTTTTGTTTGTTATTTGTATAGTTCTGGTGTACTTTTATGATGTCAAAATATATAGTAGGCTGTAACGGTGGATATTCAAACAAATATATGGATTAGTCTAAAAAGAAAGAAACTGAGGGTGCAAAATTTACCAAGATAGCTTATGGGTAAGGGGAGATTATAAATGTTTGAGAACATGGTTCCAGAGGCACCCATGTTCAAATAGAAGAAGTTTACCTTGACTTTCTTGCCCAACGGTGTTTGATAGTCTTAAGCACCAGCATCCTTCCTGCAACGTTTATAGCCCAAAATATATATTAATTTCATCAGAATATGCCACTGAATATGTTCATTATTTAAAATAGCTTATATTTCGGTTATTAATTGAGGATTTTTTTTAAGTTCAAATAAAATGAACTCTACTTTAATTTTGTTATGATTGTTTATATTTTTAATATGTGAATCAAATTACTGTGTAGATAAAATAAATGTTTTAAACGCATGTGAAAGTGAACAGTTTTTAAAATAGCCCACATTAAAAATTATGCCAAAAAAATCAATTATATAGACCTACCATAGTCTCCACACCCACATCATAGGCATGGTTAACATTTGAAGAAGGTGAGATTAAAATGTTATTTTATTTTATACATTCATATTTATTAGCTCTAGCTAACAGTTTTTCTCAGCTAATCATCAAACACTGAAATAGGCTTGACTATGTTCTAAAATGGTTTTTCAATAAATTTACCCAAATAATCACATTTAAACTCAAGCTCAATAGGGTCTGTGAGAGTAGTAGAGAAGAGAAGCCCCTAAAAAAGGAGATGCAGATTTTTTAAATGAAATTACTTTAGAAAAATTCCAATCAAGTTTCGAATTTTTGTTGTATTTAAAGAGGAAGATAATTTAAATAACCTACAGTTAATTATGAAATTTGAGATCAAAAACTAAGTTTTGCAGATTAAATAAATTAAAACTATTGCTGTAGAAACAAAATTTAACAGACTCGTTTTAAAAACAGTGAAAATACTTTAATTGTTTCACATCTGTATACTAATGCATTTATATTCTCTTGATAATTGTAGGAGTACATTTTACCAGATGTGAAGGACCGTCAGCACCTCATAATGTTTCACAAACGAGCCCGTAAAGTGGGCCTAGACCTTCAGCGCTACAATGAACTTAAAGACAATGTGTCTAAAATAGAAGCCGACTTAAGAAGATTGCGAGATCCTCTTCATATCCATTTACCACCTCAGCACCATGAGTTTTATAATACAGAGCCAAAGTCAGCATTTCAACGTGCTCAGGAACAACTGCGAACGTTCATCAACAAAGCAAAGTCACCTTCGTCCTCATCGTAATAAAAAAAATCTTTGTTAATTCTTTGGTGCAAATAATTAAAATTCACTTATAAGAAATCTTATTTGTACTATAATTTAAAAAAATGTGAAACAAGGATTGAAATATAGTAGCTTATATTAACTATGACTAAAATTAGTCATATTTTGTGTTGAAATTTTTAAAAAATGCTTGTGTCACATTGCTTTTTTTCCTTCAATTTAGCTTTTGTCTTGCTTTAGACAAATTTTCTTTCTTTATTATATGTAAGGAAGAGAAAAATCTTTATATAAAAAGCCTAGCTATATATAAATCTTGAAAAAAGGGTATGTGAAATGGTACATTAATAATATAATATTTAAGTAGACTTTTGCCAAAATTGTTATTGGGGGTCAACTTTGATATCCTTCAAGACGATTGTTAAATTGTTCTTTGAACTCTTTTTTGTGATAAAACACGAAGAAACTGGCAGATAAAATTTCTACATTGAACTTGATTAATTTATTCTTCAAGAACTATTGGAATTTATTAATTTATAATCTCAAAACAACTATAAAATGTGAGGAATGTTTAAAAACTAAAGAATATATTAATGACTGAATAGTTTCACTTCTACTTTTATTACTATATGTAATCATCATTAGAGACTATTTAGATAAATCTAATAGAAAATCGAATGTATATGTACACATAAAACAGCTTTAAATTTATTTAAATAAACTCACTTATTCCCTAAACTTAAATGCCATAAATAAGTATTAAGCATGTCATTATAATTATTTCTAATGAGTATGTTATATTGTTGCATTTTCATTACTCTCTAACATATCTATGTATTAATACTAATGCTTCATAGTATATAAAGCATTTGTAACAAGTCAATGAGGTATATAAATTAAGTAATAATAGCCCTAGTACATCATCCAAGTTTTAGTGTACACAGCTGTTATTTCAAATGTTAAAATAAACGACGTATTATACAACCAACCAAAATAATATGCTAGTTTTGAGAATGTGCAAATGTTTTTGAATTATTTAAGCGCTATTTCTAAATAAACATATTCAAAACACACTATTCCAAGTTTGTATGATAAAATATGTCACTATTTCACATGGGTGGTTAGATATTTTATAAAGAATTTGAAGTCTGTTCTCAAGTCTACATTCATTTGAGGTATAATTTATAATTTTGAAAATTAGTACCCTATTTTCATTCTTGTTTGCTTAGTAAATCATAAATTAAATTAAATAGTTAAGATTTTTCATTCATAATAGAAATATCTCTACTAACACAACTATTATGGGGAGGCCCCAGATCCAAATAAACCAGGCATATTAGGTACCCGAAAAAGAAAATAAGTGTCTGTATCCAAGCAGATGTAAATGAGCACCGGTATCTGCAGAAAAAAAATAAGAAAAAGGACACCACTGATTTAACAAATTTCGTTGGATGATATTGTGATATCTTGATTGAAAAGTAAGTTAATAGAAAGCAAGTCCTATTATTTAATTTTATAAAATAATGCTTCAGAGGGTTCAATGCATTGCTTACAATATTTGTTAACTAGGAGTTGTACTAAAAATACTCCTATTATTTTTCAATATTATTATTAATAGAGATGTCACAATACCTATTTTACTCGATTTCGATTCTTAAGTCAAACCTCGATTTTTTTGATTCTCGATTCCGATTCTTGAACATTTCCTTTTTCATTATTTTTCCAAGCATTATTGTATAGAAAATCTAACATGCCTAATACCCTTATTCCCCCCCTTCAATGCAAAACTTGGACTCGACCATTACACATGATCACTTGAAATTTTAATCTCACAATTTATATAGATATTTATTAATATTTATTCAACACACTAAAAGTCCTCAAAACAAAAATTCAAATAAACTTAAAATTAATACCATAAATTAAGAATTGTATCGGAAAGAAGAACACGTCAGATGTTACAAATAATTTAAGTCAGCCGTCCACCATAACTGATCCTACGGACGTTAACTCACCAGAAATTAGTGATCAAGTTTTGGCAACGATATATCAATAATCTATTGAATTAAACAAATATAACTTTATTTGCTCTATTTTTATTAACTCCGTCGATTTTTGTCTTATTTTTATTGAACTGATCTTATTCAAAGGGCTAAATAAAATATTACAAATAGAAAAGTAACAAATAATATAATTACAGGAGAGTGGACATTTTAATTTGATGATGATAGATATATTGCTATATTACGGAACATTACCATCCCTAGTCTACGTACGTATTATATATCGATTGTTTGTTTAGAATCATGTATTCTGACAGTCTCCCTTAACTTTTACTTTTTTTTTTAAAAAAAAAAGTCAAAATTGTTGAGTTCTCTTGCTACTGTCATAATTCCAGGTTGTATTATATTCGAGACCATTTATTTTTCATGTAGAACACCTCAAAATGTTAGGGTCATATTATAGTTGGGGTCGTACTACATTCGGGTCTTCACGGTATATTTACATTTTGCCGGCATTTAAGTAAAATGGCAACTAAGCTAATATGATAAATAATCGCTTAATTACCCTTTTTGAATGCTGCCATTTTGTTCAGTTAGCATTTTTATTGAAAGGTAAAAATTAAAGTAGCGAGAATCATAATATTAATATCATTCTCATTTCTTTCAATGCCAGTAAGATTCGAGGGCATCGAGGTATCGAGAAATCAAGTTTGACAGCCTTAATTATTAATAGAAGTAGTAAATGTAGGATCACTTTAAACTTTATTTTGTATTGTTAGATAAATATTGTGTTTCTTAAAACTCTATTAGTTATTTATTAATGAATAAAACTCTCAATTGAAAAAATATTAATAAATGTGTTCTTTCTAAATAAGTAAAAATTTTAAAAGTAATATCAACGATGCTTCATATAAATTGATAAAAATGTTTTTATAGAATATTCATAAAAGGTGTTGATATACACAACAACCTCCATAGAATAAAGTTTCTATACAGTATGTGGTTTTCTTTGACCAAAAATATGAGATGTAGATTAGGTATAATATAATACTTAGCACCGCATCTTGCTACCGGTTTGGGTTATATGTTTAAGTAGGGGTGTGCGAAGGCAACTTTTTTAATGTGAAGCGAAGCTTGAAACTTGCGAAGAAAAGTCGAGGTCGAAAGCCTATATTAATAATTATTGTGCATAGGCTTACTGATAAGCTTAGTAAATTATCGATAAAATTTTAATATCTACTTATATTGTGGAGCTTATAATATTGTTTTGCAAACTTTACATATGCATGTATTATTATCTGAATTTCTATAATAATAATTATAAATTAAATTCTGTTTTCATTTCCCACTTTCAGTATCAGCCATTTTGAATAATAAAGTAAACGCGAAGAAGTTATAAAAAAACTTATGTGACAAAATGCACTTGTAAATCTGTCACAGATAATTTCAAAAAGATAGAATATTATGGACTAAACATTAGATGTGAGCAGGGATGATAGCACAACTAAAGCGATTTCTCTGCTTCATACCATTGACCTTGATGTTATTTCTTTATATGTATTTTGTTTTTTACAAAATTATGTTGGTGATAGAGAATATAGTATATTTACTTTTACTTACTCGCTTTTGATATATGCTTACGTTATGGTAGTTAAATTACCAGTCTGTGTTAAAATTCTGTTTATAACGATTTTAAAATTAACAAATATTGAAATATGTAATTATTTAGTGAGATAAAATTAAATCGTTTGATAATTTATCGAAGTTTTATCCTTCCTTCGAATTTTTTCGAATATGCGAAGGTTATTGTAGAAGTCGAAGCTGAAGGAGATTTGACCTTTGACTTCGACTTTTCGAAGCTTCACACACCATTACGTTTTAAGTACTAATTACGCTAATGGGCTAGGAGTTGGAAAGGTTGAATATAGAGGAAGTGAACCCGCATTTGTGTGGAGGGAGGGTGGAAAATCGTTTAGGGTAAACCACCCCCATTTCACCCAAGAGATTTGAACTTCGATTTCCCCGTCCTCCGCAGTCGAGCTCAACACGAAACTAATGCATTGGCTAACTACGCCACCAAGGCGGGTGATATAGATTAGGCTAACAGCAGATATTTAAAGTTTAAAAGCCAACCAGAGTTTTTAGTTGTTTAAATTTATAATTATTTGTTTAGTTTTAATAGTTATTTTTTCTTTCCTGCCTGCCAGCCCTGGTCATTAACTAGTATCGGCTTGTGCGTGAAATGCATAAGAAGCGGGTTCTTACTTACTTTTTGGAATACATAGCATCCAAATTAAGTTTGTCATATAGATTGTTGATGACGGGGAAATTAGGGCCTCAAATCCTGGTAGAGAGTACTGAGGGTAGTTTTTTCTAAATTGTTTTACACTCTCCCTCCACGCAAATGTGAGTACATTTCCCTGAAAATTTAATTTTATCTTTCCTAACTAACTAGCTTAATTAGTGCATATGCATATAACCAAAACAGGAAGTAAGATGCAGTGTTTAAAAAAAAAGTCCAAATAAGGAAGGGAAAAATTAAATTCAGACCATCATGGTTGACATTGTTTTCATTTACACTCCCCGGGTTTTACTTACAGTTTCCTTAAATTAGTTAGTTTGTCACCAATAATCAGCCCACTGGCATTAATGTAAATTAAACATGATAACTATTGATGTTAGTTCCACTTCTAAAATCCAAATAATCTCACATCAGCTAAACTAACATTACTCAATAAATTTTATGTTTCAACTTTTATTAGAATAGTATAAAACATAAAAGACATGTTCAAAATATATCTAGTAATTATTTTGGTTTGTTGCCAACCAATAAAATATATAGGGCCAACTTTTATCACTCATATTAATATATATGCGAGAGCACATATTCTAATTTCAAACAATAATCATTTTTCACGAATAATTCAAACCAAAATTAAATTCACAAATGTGTATTTATATGTTGAGAAAAAATAAATTGTTCAGACATATTTTTGGACAGTTTGATTGTATTCGTTTTATTTGAGATATTATTCTTTATATATAAGATTACTCTTTAGGAAAAACCTCTTTTCAATGTTTGAGTGGTTTATATATATATATATTTCATTCTAGATATGCGAGTTAGATTTGATAATAATTGTTAAGTTACAACACTTGGGAAACAATTACAGTTTCTTTCCTGATTTAAGTAAACTACCCCTACTTTTATATTTATGATGTGCATATTTATAACTATCTGTCTAACACATACATTTGAAAATACATCTTAAAAATGAAAACATTTTAACTCTTAAGATGCTAGAGGAATGCAAAAAAGAAATCCAAATAGTATCTACTAAAATAAAGTTTTTTTTCACTCAACTTTATATCACTTAAATGTATGTGCTATAGGTGCCAGCCTAAATTTACATATTATATTGTTGTCCTAATTTTGCCATGATTAAAGAAGATCCTTTCACTTATTTGGTTTCACAATCCAACACAGTCACTATAATCATGATTGTGTATATCAAAAACATAATGAAAAGTAACATTAATTTAGTAATAATAAAATACATTTCCCTTTAAATTAGTGCAAAAAATATTTTAACATTATCATGTTAAAGGGCCATTCACACCTCACCATGTGAACCACAAGTTCTTTTTTAGGATAGTGGGGTGTGCTATCACTCAAATGAAAAACACAAGCAAAATATTCAAGGTTTTTTATTATTAGGAAACAAAACAAAAGACAAAGTTAATAACAAGAGTGTGTATAACCTGAACAGGTGCGGTGCTAAAAAAAAAAAAAAAAAATTATAGATTTACAAGTAAACAGCCTATTACCCTTTTAATTATTAAAAAGGTTATAACTAGCAAAATAAATGGATTAAACACATTAAATATCACTAAATAGACTTAATAAATTTATGAAAACACCAAATAATCAATGGTTTAAATGAAACATTAATAATGTTCTATTCTACCTCAGATCACAAAGTTTTTATAAACTTTATAGGTTATTGTCCACATCATTCCACAACTGGTTCTTGACACAATAATCCTTGCGCATGACACACCACAATAAACCAAAGTTCTCTAACACTTATATGGGTCTCAATCACCCTGACTGAACTCGCTGGTCCACACTTTTACTCACCATTACACACCTTGACTCGCTAGTTCACACTTGGTCCCACACTGTTCCATTCACTGCACTGGCCTAAGAGAGAATCCCTTTGCTTACTACCCAACCTGTATTTATAGGGGTTGTGGTCAGGATCTGAAAGATCGACATTTAGAAACAATGGTCAAAACAGATTACCCAAGATAGTTCTTATCGCGTTGTGTTGCTTCTGCCCCCTACTGAACCTACTGAACAAAGTCAGCGAGAAGGCAAACAACAAAAGCACCAGCATCTCGATCAAACCCATTTCTTGTTGCAATATCTTGATAGTATCCAACACTACATTGGTCAAGATATTTGTTATGCTCATCATGCCTGACTCTGACCTACGAGGCCAAATTTTAAACCCAGATGGATGCATTACTTTAACTATTTTTTATTTGCAGTTTACCATGACATCTCCAGACAAATGCTCATGCATTTTAGTTGTTTTTTTTAATCTTATTTGTTTCACTGTCTTCTTAAATTACTCTCGCACTTCACCAAATACATTATTTTAAAAAAAATTGTTAGTAAGCATAATTTAACTCCAAGAGGCTAAGAAATTCTAATTGAAAAAATTGCAGTAGAAAGATTTTAATAAAATAAAAATATGTAATTGTGTTGATGACTCAAAAAACTAAAATGTGACAATTTGTTTACAATTTTTTTTAATATGGTATATCACATAATGATGTATTAGCAAATAAATGTTTTGTGTAAAGTATCTTAGCTTTATTATTATTATTAGCACCTCGTCTTACTACCTGTTCGGGTTGTACGCACTTACGCTAATGTGTAATGGTAGGGTGATTGTGAGAAAAAATGGAGGACCTACAGTTTAACGTGGAATCCCGAACCATGGTGGAGGCCTGGCACTCCCCACATTCACAAGTTTTGATTAATACAGATCTTGTCAGAGGTATCTTAGCTATAGTAATCATCCTCGAAAAAGCTCTACTAATGATAGCACATTTTACTTAGGTAAATTTTTACACACAATAATAATTATTATTATGATGATAATAATTATTATTATTTTTGTATGTCTGTACAGGCTCATTTGCGTTTTAAATGTTAATTAACAATAATTTTTAACTCTTTACTGTGATTTATTTTCTTTTTTGAGTTTTGAATATTTAATAGATAATTTCTGCTGTCCCATTTAGATCACATATTGTGTTATCATTTTTAATACATTCTTTAGATGCTTTATTTCTATTTTATCTTTCATTCAATGTTGTTTTAAGAAATTATAACTGATCCCGAGATAGAATCATGTTTAAATGAAAATTTGTCATACATTTTTATTTATTTATTTACAAGAAAATTCAGCAGATCATCCTTCCACCAAAATTGTTATAACAAGACAATATTATAAATACAAATTAACTGTTTGATGAGTGACCAGGCGGTCTAGGGGTAATGTGTCAAACTTATGTGCTGGGGGTCCAGGGTTCAATCCTTGGTCCTGGCACAGATTTATCTGATTGCCAAACCTTTCCTTCACCTCTGACAAGACGTGTATTAATTAAAACTTGTGAATGTGTGGAGTTCCAGGCCTCCACCGTGGTTCGGATCCCACGTTAAATTGAAGGACCTCCTTTTCATCTCACAATCACCCTACCATTACACACCAGCGCAAGTGTATACAACCCGAATGGGTAATAAGATGCGGTTCTAGTAATAATAATAATAATAACTATTTGATATATAAAATATACAATATTTATAACATCTTCAAAGGATATATAAAAGGTATGTAGCTATAGTCTAAAACAGACACATGTGAAATAAGTCAAGATATGCTATGTAAAAATATTCAAAGTAGAAGGCAGTACTTATGTGTTCCCAATTTATTCTTCACAACTTATGTTAAAAGCCTGCCATTTTCAAAACAATTATCATACCATTTTCATATAGTTCTGATACGGAAATATACCGCAGTATTTTAAATAAAACATTATTTTCACCCCAAATTTTATACTAAAGATCATTGTTTTCATTGATATATTCTATTTTTTATCAACCATCCTCTAAATAAAATATTAATTTAATCGACACACATTAAGATATTACAGCATAAATAGAGCTTTCTTGTGTTGCAGACTTGGGATATTTTTTATGAATCTATCCAGTTGTACATCTAAACCTTTGTTTTGATTTATTGTTAGAGTATTTTAGTTAAATAATTATATACTCTATTTAATCAATTTTTTCTTAGCACTGCATCTTTCAACCCGTTCGGGTTACACACTTATGTACTAATTATGCTAATGCTTCTAGGGATTAGGAAGGCTTTATTTTAAGAAAGTGTACCCACATTTGTGTGGAGGGAGAGTGAAAAACCATATTGGATAAACCCCCTTCACTACACCCGACTGAGATTCGAACTTCGATTTCCTGTCATCGGTAGTCTAGCCTACTACAAGAGTAGCGTGTTAGACCACGCAGCCACCGAAGCGGGTCTAAATATTTGAAAACTCCATAGGTTATGCCTCTTATTAATTTATGATATGGGTAGGTCCTACAGGTTTTGTCCTGTTATTGCAGTTTGACCCCCATAAACTGTAACTGGTTTGGAATCTGTGATCAAGCATTTGTGTAGAATTACATAGTAAATTTCTCACACCATTATATTTCAAAATGTTACTTCATAACTTAAGTGTCATATAATTTTTTTTAAAAACATTAAAATGGTATTAATTATTTGTATAATCGGCTACACATGCTTTATTTTGTTGATATCTACTTTTGGATGCATTTGTGAGGATTTAAAATATGAGTATGGATTCAAAATTCCACTTTTATGTTGGAAAATTTCCCAAATAATTTTATTGTTGATTTTAAACTTTGGAAAATATCATTTAAAGATATATTTTTTGAATTAAAGTTTTGTTGGATTTCACAAATATACATTGTTCCAGTTTGTAAGTAAACCATCTCCCCAGAACTTCTCTCCATTTCGGTACCATTATCCTTATTGTTAAAATCATATATTACACAACTATCTTAAAATGACAAACAGAAAATGTTTTTTCTTACTCGAGGTAATTTAAATGATATATTAAACAAATCCACCATAATATCTGGTTTGAACTATTTATGATCTTAATGCTTTCTTTATTATATACTATGTATATAGATATGAGAAGATAAATAGATAATTTAATGTATTTAACAATGATTTTTATAAATCAGATTAATTTAAGTATCTTACTATAAATAAGTGAATATTCTGTGAAAAATTTATTTGAAATATGTTTAGAAATTCTCAGAAAATTTTATAAATATTTGTACTAAAATTTTAGCTTTATCCTATTTTTTTTAAGAAAAAGTAGGACAAAGGCTAATGTTCCGTAAGGCTGTTTGGAACTTTACTTTAGGAAATCTTAAGACTTTCCAGGTAATTAAAATATATTTAATACTATGGTGGTTTTTTCATGTTTGGGAAAGTAAATTTCAAATCCAAACTAAAATGTCCAGGAAAATATTGCTTAAAAAAATTATATCATGGAAACTCTGAAGGCTAAATCGTACTATTTGTATCACAGAAACAGCCAGTAGTCTGACACCTTAGCTCATTCGGTAGTGTGTCTGGCTAGTGAGTAAAGGGTCACTTGTTCGATTCCTGGTATGGCTGAAAATTTATCATTGCTGAATATTTGGTTTTACCCTTTCGCATTGATAAATTAATGGCTGGAGACTGGATTTTGTGCCTGTCCTAGTCTTGAATTAGATTCTTAGGCATACGAAGCTACAGTCAGCCGATAGTGGAAAAATATGACTTAAATAAAAAACTGACACAGGCCATAGGCTGGAAACAGTAATGGATGTAAGTAAGAAACAGCCAGTAGTCGTCATTGTATCTCGTACTGTCAAAAACTATCACTTGGTGATAATTAGACAAATACCAATATTGTAATGATTTCAAACAATAGAATGGGAAATTTTTCACTTTGAGGTTTTCTAATCATGATTATGTGACCTTGGATTTGATGACATGCCCACCATCATTCTTCAGAAAGGATATTTAATCAATTTGGAATATTGTGTACATTACGCATTTGTAGGCCTACATTATAAAACCAGTTTTTTTTATAGATCTTACTATTTGATTATATATTCTAATTATTATTCTTTCAAAGGATACATCAACCGAGATAGATGATTCATAATTATATATATATCAAAATTACCTAAAAGTAAACGAATTAAATTATTTTACAATGTTGACATTATTAGTGTGTGTATTATGTCTCATAGTATAGAGTTGCAGAGTTGGGAAAAATAGATTATTTGTTGTAAAGGATTGAAAGATATTTTTAGTTAACTCTTTCCCCCCTTCATTCCATCTGCCATCAGAACTAGACTTAATTAACACTCTTAGAAGAAAAAAAACATCCAATGCAAACCATGTTTAATATCTTATTGTTAACATTAAATGACTCTGTTGTGTATGCCTTAAACTAAAGTGTTAAAAAGACACATCCTCCATCATTACAACTTGATATCAGAAAACTTGGTAGTTTTTCCTCTTAAAAGTTTAACTAATTTCATTGTGAAGTTAAAGCCATACCCTTTAATTTGTAGGTTAGGCCAATTTTGTTTTATGAGCCTTGTTTTAGTCTGTAAAGTTAATAATTTGGTTTTGTTTAGTGAAAGTTATATTTAACATTCTTTGTTTATTTTAAATTGTATATATGTTTTTTTATTAATATATGATATAAGATTGTATAGCTTTCATTAAAAGCAAAAACTCTAATTATGGTTAATTCAGATTATTTTGACAAGTTAACATCAAATTTAAAAAATTACAAAACTATAAAAGCATTACTTCACCAAATGTGGACTTCCTAGATTATTTATTCTTAAGGGGAAATAAAATTTTTGGAAAGCCACAAAAACTAGGGCTTTCTGTAGATAGATGTCCGAACCTAATACTTAATTTGCTTTTGGGTATTATTTTATCTGGTAAACAGCTTGAGCAAAGTATTTCAATGTTGTGTTATTTCTTTTAACATGATAAGTATAAATCATATATCAAAATTTGATAAAAATTAATACCGATACACAACATTGGTGTCTTGTAGACTAATTATTGTTTACTAAATATTTTTTATTTTTCATTTAGCTTAAAGGTATTCGATTAGTAATTATTATTTTAATTGATATCTAGGAATTAGTTTTCCAAAACACTCTTCATACTGCATCATGGTAGTAACAGCAGCAGAGAAAAATAGATCATGTCCTATTATAGCATTTAAAAGATAGGGTCTTGTTTTGCTTGGACTTACAAGCTTTGACCAGTCTAGTTGTGTTTCATCACAGTATTTGGTGGGCTGAAAGGGGAGGTTGAGGCCAGTAAACAAGGTAGTGCAAGCAATGTATCTTACACATTGTTTGAACTAAAAATAAGACAAGATCCCAAACTCACCACTGGTCGGAGAGATATGTTGCTGTTAAAAATGTGATTATGGTACCTAAAAACTAATAGCTATTTTAATATTTTAAAAAACTAATTGAAATGGCAATTTTTTTAATGTAAATAAACTCGCTTCTAGGTGCAAAACAGTCTAGGGTGATAGACTCGTATTACATTTGGTCACCATTGGTGTCAGTTTAAAAAAAATATTAATAGAGTACTAAATTAATCTAAGAGCATACATGAAATAGACAAATTGTTATTATATGCAATTATACTTTGTTGACATTGGTACTATCCCATATTTTTTTAAATTCTAACAAAATATGAGGGTAGGTAAAAATTTGATTTTACTCTACTGGGCAAGAACAAAACCAAATTATGAATTCATCTTTTTATAATATATGCAAGAGCATAAATTACTTAACTTACTTTGGCCTTTCACCCATGGAGATACTCAAATAAGATTCAAAAATGACATGAGTAAAACCTAAATTACCGACCAATAGCTTGAGCGCCACCGCTAATGTATTTCAATAGTGGACCGCTCACAGAGCTACTGTTTGTAACCGTTTTACGACGACGTATCCGTGATTAGTCACTGGAAACTCAACATGACTATTTAACAGGCTACCTCAGTTACAAACTCAATCATCATGAATGAACATTTGCTAAACATTTAATGTACTAATCAAGGTATCTTTCTTTCAACATTATTTACAAGCTATAAATTTTGCATCAGGTTGTTGCAGTCCCTTTGCTGCGTCAAATATTATTATTATTACTATTGTTATTTATCAGTATGTATCATTATTTAGCTATTATTGATTATTTTATTTTTATTATAAGTGCTTGTAAGGTACTTGTGAAATTTTTATACTGACCTGTCATAGGTCTCACGACTGTTGGCCAGCACTATAGTAAATGAAATGGAAATTGAAATTGAAATTATTATTATTAGTATTATTACTATTCAGTTTATATTTTTTTCATTGTATGAATTAATCCAAAATCTTCCTTAGTTAAGTCGCTTATATTTTATAATAATAATAATAATAATAATAATAATAATAAAAAACAAATCCTCCTTGGCACTCGAGTCACTAGACATTATATCAATAAATATTAAACATCCTATAATCCAAAAAGTTGCTTGCAACACCACTTTTTCGTGGCTCTGTGTGATTAACTTAAGTAACGACCATTTACTGATCATTTTGTGACTTTAATCACTAACCAGTCCAATCACAGTTGAGTAGCTCCATGGGCGAAAGGCCTTAATGTTGAGTGGTGTAAACTTGTCACCTATTTTACACATCCAAAAGTATTTTAAATTAAGCTACAATCATATATATTGTCCATTGTCCATTAAATGTTTACAGTAGCAACACAATTCTTTGTCTGAATTGTTTAGTTCACTAAATTCATGTCATCACTGTGAATCATCTAGTTCAATAAATTGTCATCGTTGCCTAATAACTCTGATTCACTTAAGTAAATTATCACAATATTAATTACTTACAAATTAATATATATATATATATATATATGCAATGCCAAAACTGAAAATGTATATTTTTGTTTAGCACTGCATCTTACTGCCCATTTGGGTTGCACACTTATTTACTAATTACACCAATGAGATAGGGATTAGGAAGTGTATTCGCATTTGTGTGGAGACAGAGTAGGAAACCATTTAGGAAAAACCACCCTCAGTACACTCGACTGGGATCGAACCATGATCTCCCTGTCATCGACAGTCTAGTCTCTTGAAAGAGTGTCACCTTTGACCATACAGCCACCAAAGCGGGTGAAAATATCTACTGCTCAGATGGATTACTTGTTTAAGTTTGGTATGGGGCTTCCTTTATCAGTTTTTTTATTATATATCAAAGTGTTGTTCCTTTATACTTTCATATTTCATTTTGGAATATATTAAAATAGATTTTTTGAGCTTTGGCTCGCAAACCACACACAATTTTAACAAGGGGCTCGGCCAAACCTGCAAGAGCTTGCATGTGTGCAGATTAAACTATTGGTTGAATACATATTAAATTCCAATGTCAGGTTATTAATAAATTTGTGACCTTAGTTAGGTCTTCTAGATAGTATAAAATCCTTTAATAACTTCAAATTATTTTTTTTTAATTCTAAAGATTTAATTGATAATCAATATGGAAACTAAGGGCCAGTTTCATAGTCAGACTTAGCACGCCTCAAGTGTGGGGCTATACTAAATGCAGGACAACACCCATCTAAACCAGAATGGAATGGCCCAATTCCATATGTGAAACTAGCCCATTCCATTCTTATATTAAGTCTAGCACCGCACTTGAGGTGTACTCAATTTGAGTATGAAACTGGCCCTAAGTTTGTGGTGTAGTTATATTTGTATTATATATGATATCCAGCAACAAACCAATTCATTCCACTATAGAAATACAGGAATGTTTAATATATAGAGAGCATTCTGCTAAGTGTGTGTTTGAGATTTTTGTAAATATTTCTTGGACAGTAACTTTAACTCTGGACTTTTGACACGGTTCAACAATGTATTCCTCTAACCTATGGAAGTTGGATTTTGTCCATATATGATTTTAACAACCTTTGCACTACAATAAAATTAAAAGCTTAATGTCACCAATTCTCCAGAAATAAACCAAGGATGTTCAAATTATGTGTAATTTAAACTATTTTTAAATTTTCAATAAATTCTTAGTTTGAATTATATTTTCTATATGTTTAGAAGATTAATATTTTTACTATTTGGTCATTTTCCTGTTTAAAAGTAAAAATATGACTGTGTTATCCATGTTTCAAATGTGCATATAAAAAATATGGCTGCACTTAACAAAATTTCATGCTTTCATTCTAGGTGCCAGATTATAAAAAATATTAATTTAAACTATGTACATATTTTTATGGAAAATTATTTTTAAATTTGCTTGATAAACCTTAATTTCAAAGAGATTAGGGTGAAAAGATGAGCTAACTTAAACTGACTTGAACAACACTTCTTAGACAACATAAACCTCTCTTAGGACATAATTAATATACCATTCTTAATGCTAATAATAATTTCAAAGGGACCCCCAATTTGTTTAAAATTTTGTTATTTGGTTCCCAGGGCTCAAATTAATTGCATTAAAATGTGGATATTTTGAATGTGAAGTAAGATACAGTGCACAAAAAAAAGAGATATCCCTAAGAGTTTCAAACATTTTTATAAAGGTTAACTAGTAACATATGGTTTCTAAAAGCTAACATGAATGTAGCCAAATGAAAATATATTTAAATTTAGAAATGAGAAATGAAAATACAAACACAAAAAGGTGAAGTTAGTATACCATTTATAAGCAAATAGTTTTAGGATGGTGAACTAGTTTTAGGTTTTCCCAATTCAAAGTATTGTTCAGTTTTTATAAAGGGCTATTTTACACCGGTGATGATTTCAGGATGTCCACATCTCCAACTTATTTTGGGGCTAGTTACCATGGACCTTCTTCCCATGTTAAGAATAAGGGAACACTTAGGATAACCCAAACCAGCTAACAGTGTTGAATTTTAAAGTAAAATATGGTTGTGTTGACACAACTAAATTTGGAGAAATTTTAGTATCGATTTTAAAACTATTCATATTTAAAATCTTTTTTGTTGGTTACAGTGTTGTCTCTTACACACACCTGCCATTGACAAGAATGAGTCATATTTCCGGCTTTTTATCTATGACTAATATTATGTTTTGATATGGACAGGATTTTAAGTATATGAAGAGTTTCAATACATAAATAAAACTGACTAAACATTAGCATGAGAAATTGGTTTAAATATTCTTAAGTATTCATAACAAATTGCATGCACTAAAAAACTAAACATGGCATCAAATGAATAATGAAAGAAAGTGGGTGGTTAAACAGTCAATATACACAATTAACTCTTTGTGCCCTAACAATGTGTCACAAACATGGACTGCCAGTAGCTACACAACATGAAGGACACGTTGCTTGTTAGTGCAGTAAACTATTGACATAGTTGAGCATGTCATGTTTAGATGGCAGCACCAATCAGATGCTGGATGTGTTTAATTATTTTATACACATTTCACTGAAATTATATGTTTTTTTTTTTTTGTTGAGTCATAAAAGTTTAAAATTTCAGTTAACAGATTTTTGAAAAGGATGGTCTGTAATGTCTTCACCAAAGAGGGAGTTTATATGAGACAAATATAGTGAATAATTCATACGGTGTTGAAAATGTAAGTGAATATTATTTTTGTTGTGAGAAAGATAATGCTGATATATAAAATTCATGTTGTGATTTTAACACCGATGATAGTGACGAAATTTCTTTTCCTAGTACATAAACATGTGGTGCTTTAATATCAAACCTTCTAGTTGTATAGTAATAATAATAATAATAATAATATATTATTAATATTGATAATGTATTATTGTTAATGTTAACATTATTAATGGGAACACTGCTGGAAATGATTTAGTGAACAATTTCTGCAATAATTTTACTCACTATTGAAAGTTCCTATGTGATTTACTAAAGTATAGACTTTGTATAAATACAAACCAATATTCATCACAAGAGTTTTATTTTAGAGTTTCACAACTAAAATCTATGTGGCAATGAGAGTCAACCTACTGAAAACATTACATTTTTGAAGCTATTAGACTTAACACATCAATACTTATCAACCTCGGTGGTCTTGGGGGAAAGTCCTCGCCTCAAGACCTGATATTTGTGGGTTCAAACCCAGCCGGGGTTGGCAGATTTTTCTTGAGCTATAAAAATCCGTAGCACAACTTCCTTCAGAGGGGAAGTAAAGCCATCGGTCCCATGTTGATTGTGGCGTGTAAAAGAACCCTAGAAGGTATGTGAAAATACATTTCCCAGCAGAATTGGTAGGCCTTTTCGCTTGCGTTCATAGAAATTATTGGGTGCTGATATAATCAGTCAATTCAGAAAGTGCAAGTTAAACACCTCAAATAAATAAATAAAAAATAAATACTACTCCAATATTTATTTATGAAAGCATCAATGATTCACATCCTTGGTTGGCAGCAAGGGGAAAAGTATAAAAAGGAAAAACTTTAATGAAAGCAAACAATTAAAGGAGAAAAATGTTTTCAAATTATTGTGACAACTATTTTGAAATAGCCATGTTTTACTTTCTGACGAGTCTTTTCATAGAATTCACAGAACTCTCATTGAATTAGGATAGAAAGAAAATCAAAAGTTTTAAACCTTACTTTTTTATACAAACCCTTTATTTTATTTCAAGCACTTGTATGACATCAAATACCAATTTGGATTGAAACCCTTATTTATTTCAGGTTGCTGATGGAAACACATGGTCATAAAATTAAATCTTTGTATTATTATATGATTTACATACAACCCGAACGGGTAGTAAGACGCGGTGCTAATAATAATATAAATTCCATAAAAAAGTTAAGAAATATGGGGTAAATAGAAGAATATTTTTATAGATATCACAGACATGGTGATAGCATTAAACCGTTCTATTATTACATGATTTATTTTTAAAAATGAAGAAAAAGGGGGAAATATAAAGAAGATGTTTAGCCTATAAATATGTGTGTGTAACCATGCCATTTTTTTCATAATACCTTTACTTACTATGGAATCAAATCAATTTAAATGTGTTTATAACTTACTGAGCAGTTATGGAAACAAATAAATGTAAATGTTCTATATGGGCTATTAAGGAATAAAAATATATAAATGTGTTATGTGTTTTGAATTTCAACAAATAAAAATTTATATGCTCAATAGTAAGCACATATCAGTTGCTTGGAGCTTTTAATATATCATTTTATATTAATGAATAAAATGTTTATTTTTTAGTAATAGCTTGGATAAGTTTTAAAGCCATATTGAGCTATTTATTTAAGTATATTAAGGAAAATTTCAAAATTGTACCAACATAGATCTGTAAAACATATAGCTGGTCAAAAGTTTACATCGTTCTAACGCTATGGCGTTAGGAACTCAAAAGTTCATTGCCACACATAAAAAGGTATTCCGCCTATTCCTGTTGAGTTAGTCCTATCCAGTCCACCTCCTTATACCCTATTTTTTTCAAAACTATTCTAATGTTCCTTCCATCTGAATCGATGTCTTCCCAATGTTCTCTTTCCATTGGGTTTGCCAATCAATAGCCTGAACACACTTTAATCATTTTAATCTCCCAAATATATATTAAATAGTTTGAAAATTACCTTAGACTAAAAACTTTTCTCTATAAATTAGTACTAATGAACTGCTAATTGGACTCATTTATAACAAAAAGAACATTGTTTGGCCATGTACCATTGCAAATACAATTGTCTAATATTCTATTATACTCTTACATAAACCTTACAAACTAGTATAATGTTTGTTTACATTAATAAACTCATTTGGTAATTATGAAGAATATAAGTTGTTGCAGAAACAATTTTTATTTCAAATATGTATTGCTATAGGTACAATAAGCTATGGATGAATTATTTACAAAAAATATCTAAGACTATAAGTTTCATAGTTAACAACGTTAAAGAAAAATCCCAATTAATTTTTATTGTATTATTTGTTGGTATTTAAAGCTTAACACAGCTATTTTTTTTTAAACATGTCAACATAAAATTTAAATTTGTTTTAAATACCTTCAGTTATTTAATTATTGTTTGAAAACATTTATGATGTTTGTTGATAAAATAGATGTAAAAAAAATGCCTACCAGTCCACATAAATTGAACTCAGAACCTTTGTTGACTAAAAATCCTCACTTTCAGTGTCTGGTTTGTAACTTATTAGTTAAATTGTAAGATTTTAATACTAGGGCTATAACTGAGAACAGCATGTATATGTCATTTGATGATGTACTGACCTAATTGTAATAGATTAAAACAAGAAAAAAAGTCGGTTTTCAAATATTATAAAATATAATTGTGATAATGAATCTTCTATTAATTGTTATGTGTCAGTGTAAAACTTGCTTTTTAAGTTTTTAAATATTTTAATATATCTTTTGAACACCATTTTATCTTTCCTCTTGTTGACGTGTTTTCACTAATATTACAAGTCAAAACGTTAGTGATACTATTGTAAAATAAGTTTTAGAGCTTTAAACTTTTATAATGATAAAGTTCATACTACTTTACAGTTGCTTTCTCTTAATAGATTACTCTAATATTTGTAGTAAAGTGTGCAGTGTGACATAAGCACTTAATAGGAATGTTGTATCAGTCTTCTTGTAGAGGATATGCAACCTTCCCTAAAATTAAGGTGTATGGGATGCCAATGAATCTGAATTCCCATTTACTATAATGCTCAAATTGATATTCTACACCAAATATGTTATAAAAAATAGTATTTGATTAAAAAGTAGTTTGAAAATGATATGAAATGAATACAACTAAGTGTAAAATATTTGCAAAGTTCCTGGTGATGTTCAACTTTCTAACACCTTAATCATTCTATGCAGCATTACCAGCAACTTTTCAAATCTCTATACTGTACCGTTTTTATTGTTAATGTTGTTGTTGATTTTTTATTTGTGGAAGCTTACCTGAACAGAATAGTTAGATTATGGTATGCAGAAATTTTGTGAAGTTTGTAATCATAATTATATGAATAAATATACCTGTATCTTTATATATATATTTAGAACACACACAAGACATTATGAAACACACATTTTATGGTGAAAACTTGATTTAATTACCAAGGCACTAATGTTTTGAGTGTGGTCTAATTCCTATTAAAATTTTCAGGGATAATGTTTTCTATTTGAAAGACTAACTAATCATAATACTTGTACTTACTCTGGTGGTCTTACTCTTAAGGACATAATGGGGTATTTTGTTTTGCCATAGTATGTTTTACTTTTATTTTGCATTTTAGAGAGTTAAATGCTGTTTATATTAACTGCTTATTGATATAAAATGCTTTAACATATTTTAAAATGAATGTGTTGTTATTTTTTCTTTGCCTACATTGTTTATATTATTCAAAAACATGTTTTAACAAGCTTGTATGTTGATGAAAATGAAGAGACATCATCTGATTATCACTTGGCATAAGAAAAATATATTTATAATGTTTATTAATTATAGATATGTATATTTGAAAATTGGAACAATATTTATTTATAGGTAGCTCAAACTAAAATAATTAGATACTTACTATTTGTTTACTATTACATGCACAAAAACACATGCACACAACATCACAACATACACATGTGGCTGTCACACACGCATGCACATAGAGACAACTCCTAAAGTGTCAGAAATACATGGTGTTGAAATATAAGGTCATGGTTGTTATTTAAATTCATTATCTTTCGTAATATAATCTTTAAATATCAATAAAAATTATTGTAATGACCTAATTCTCCTAAAAGTATGTATTAAATCTAAGGAAACAAATAACTAAATCTTATAAATGAAATGTTATTTTACTTTTCTTACTCTGTAATAGTTTAATAGAGATGAAATCATAGTCATAAAGCTGATATATGTGTAGAGACACAAAAAAAACTCACTTAAATGCGAGCTTTCTTATAGCGAGTTCTTTTTTTGGAGTGTTAACTCAAAGTTAAAAGGTGATATTTATTCTGATTTTGTTTTGACTTCATTCAAAAATATTGACATAAGCTCAATACTAAGTTGAATTGAAGATTTTGAGTAGAAGTTTAACTGTTGATATACCTATGGAAAGGTAATATAGGAAAAGAGAATAGGGTGTATGAATTTAGGAAGAAAGATTGTCAGGTGCAGCGAAACACATAATGAACTTGCAGGGTTTTGATGGTTGTAGATTTGTATATTAATAATCTTTAATTTTAACTCATGTCTTAAATAGTTACTAATTAAATTAAACGGTATCTAGCCTCTTGTAATCAAACATGTGGGCTATGAATTATAAATCTCCTCTCCAATCAATTATCTTTAATTTCAAACTAATTTTTTTATTTCGAAACTAATTTATTTTTAATAAACTCTTCTTAAGAATAACCAAAATGGATTGTTTTTAATTCTACCTGTCAAAAGTTAAAACATATACGGACACATAAGTAAATCTTCTATGAAATATATGATCAAATTGCATTAGAAAATAAGATTATTATATATACAAAGTTCTTCCTTGCTTTTTCTTTTCAGAATTGTTTCATACAATAAATATTCTAAATACTTTTATCTATTCAATTATTTATTTACTTAACTATTAACTCTTTTATTCATTTGTCCCTAAAAAGAAATACAAAATTAAGTAAACACTTTGACCTAAATCTAATATAGCCCTAATAAAATATCCTGAAAGTTGAACACTGATTATGTAGATCCTTTAATATACATTTTTAACATTCAACCCAAGTTATTTCCTTTGGTACACATTATTTTCATAAGCCATATTTAAGGTGTAGAATCAGCCAATCTCATTGGAAATTTCTAAATATTCCTTAGAATCTACATAATTATATTATGTTTTCCCTTAGATGCTGTAGATATCCTGATAGAAGATCAAGAAAATCATTTTTGAAAGTTTTCAACAAATTTCTGGTTCAAGGCAATATTAACCCATTCCCTGGCGCGTGTTTAGAACAGCAATCTACACAGAACCGGCAGCCATTGTTCTACTCTCATACGCTTTTTTGAAACATATTTTCGTTATTCACTTATTTTCTCATTTATTGTTTGATTCATGGTCATACTATAGTATTTAACTTGTAGCCCCATTTATCAGCTTCAACATGAAGTATTCAGACTGGCTAAAAGTAGAGTAGTTCATTAATAGATGTCATTACAATAACTTATTGCAATGAAAAGTTGATTCACGGCCATGCCAGGGAACATTCAGGCAAACAAAGACGTTGTTCAACGCCCACGCAAGGGAATGGGTTAAGTATTTGAATAATTTAGTATATATCTAGTTCTTCATTAAATGAAATGATGTGAGGATTAAACTTGCCAAATAGGACTGACTATTGATGTTACACTTAAATCCCTGCAGTGCTTTTGGTTGACTATAGTGAAAACAATCAAATCAAACATTATCATTATCATTAATTATCAATAAATTAAAATATGTTTTGTCCCCAACATTACTAGTTTCCGTATGATGAGAAAAAAGCTGCTCCAAGGGAAAATGTTCGCAACTTTAGGTAGAGTACTTAGATAAATAGTATAAATGTTTAATATACAAAAACAAGTGTGATTTAATAAAAGGACATAGTATGCCTGCATAGTTAGATAGATGCTGGGTGCTGGCAACCTTTTGGGGTACCTAATCAACAAAGGGCCATATTTTGCATCTCATATATTGACTATGTAGAGAAGCGTTTACAGGGGGGTGTTAAGTATGGAATCTTGCCACCATGTTTGGGTGACAAAATTGTAACGTAAGGATTATGTGGATGTAATTTATTATTAGATTAGAATTTAAATCAATCATGTAATATCAATTATTATTCAATGCTCTGAACAAGGTGACCGATATCACAGTGATTGTTTAATTAAAACAGTTTATTTATATGCTCAATGCGAATTAAGCCTCTTACCTTCACCAGATCTCAGTAAAAAGTTTTATTGATTGAATTAAAAGTATTCTGAAATGCCCAACACAGTGTAAGCGTGTTACATTTACGAGATGTTGGCCGAGAGTGGGGTTGAGCTTCCGCTCACTTAGATATACGTCTATACCTGTTTGAGAGAGACCTTTTCTGGAGAAACTCATGTAATAAGAACTTTGAGACCTTAGCTCGGGAGGGGGGGAGGGGGGGTCACTGACCGCTTCATAGAATTTTTCCACCCAACCCACCACCAAAGTAATTATTTTTTTCAGCACTGTGTCTTACTGCCCATTCGAGTTATATACCTATGTAATAATTAAACTGATGCATTAAGTATTAAGAAGGTTGAATTTAGAGGAGGTGTATCCGCATTTTCGTGGAGGAAGAGTGGAAAACCATTTAGGAAAAAAACTCGGTACACCTGACCGGGATTGAACCCTGATCTCCCCATCTTTGGCAGTCTAGTCTATTGTGAGAGTAGCTCCTTAAGGTGGGTCCAGATATGTGTCAAATCACCATATCGGATCTTGAACGCGGGATATGATATGTTTATACAGTAATACTCCAAAGCCTTGTTTTTACTTGATTTTACTTGTATCTGTATATAATATTGATAAGTTTTCCACCTTTTACATCTGTATCTCCTCACTGTCTGTTATGGAGACAATGTCTCTTTACCCGCCTCGGTGGCGTAGTTGGCTAACGCGCTAGTCGTGTTGAGCCCGACTGCCGAGGACGGGGAGATCGAGGTTCGAATCTCGGTCGGGTGAACTGAGGGTGGTTTTTCCTAAATGGTTTTCCACTCTCCCTCCACGCAAATGTGGGTTCACTTCCTCTAAATTCAACCTTCCCAATTCCTGATCCATTAGCGTAATTAGTACTTAAGCGTATAACCCGAACGGGTAGTAAGACGCGGTGCTAAATTAAATTAAATTAAAAAATGTCTCTTTCTCTACAGTTTGCTGCTGCCAACCATATTTATCTTCATTATTTACTGAAAACAAAGAAGACGCAGCCACGGCGGTGGGGAATGAAAACAGTTTTTGCAAATCGTGAAGTGTACAGTGGTTAAACTTTATTGCACAATTTAAAATTTCATTCTGTGGGTGGACAGTACAAGAACTTCACAAGGATGTCCCCCACTGAATTTGAGTGTCTCATAAATTTTATTGGGGAACAGATTTCCAAAAAAGACACAACTTTTAGGAAAGCAATAACTGTGCAAGAAAGGTTGGCCATGATTTTGCGCTTTTTGGCAACTGGTGATTCATATGCGAGCCTACAATAAAGTCGGTAATATTGGGGCAGGTGCGTCCACACCGACTGTATCCATAATGAGTATCATTTCTTTGATATTTCGGCGAAATACCGGCTAAGTGTATCATTGTCGTATTGCATCTACTTGCTACGCAGATATGATTATATGATACGGCGTCCCATCCACATTTGGCCGATCATGATATGATACAATGATCTGACACATATCTGGACCCAGCTGTAGACCATGGAGCCACTGAAGCAGGTCCCAGTGAATTCTTATTTTGCTTGTAAAGGCTCTCCTGGCAATATTTTGAATGTTTCTGTAAATTAGTTGGGAGCTTGTGACCTACTCATTCAGTGTGATATGAAACCTGTTCAGTGTAAATTCTATCTGTCCATATTTTAAGCATGCAGAAAGTTATGGAATTAAATAGTGTTTAGTTAAAAGGTTTGTGAAAGAATTTGCTAGCAGGGGCGTCTATAGTGGCCACAGGGGCCTGGACCCATCAACACTTTTTGAATATAAAATTATTTTTTTCTTTTTATTTTATAACATATTTTGTAAAAAAAAAATTAATAAATATGAAGTCGATTCGTTATACAGTATTCCAGTTCCAAGAGGATTCAATACTCGCTGCCATCATCATGCAACAGTAGCAGTGCTTAAGATTCCAATGAGTAAATGGAGAAGCAAATATGGACCAGTCCCTCTCAGATAAGCCCCGTCGTCCAGTGGGAGATATCTCTCAATGTCATTCCACTCCACGCTTCCCAGTAGTTAATCGGGCCAGTCTAGGTCAGCCCGTGATTCGATAAAGATGGTTTATATTTTGGTTTAGCATGTATTAGCATGTGTTAAAAGTCCCAATAAGTAAGGTGATGAGTGAAAGTGATTAATTAGAATTAATAAAGTAGCTTATTTATTAAAAACTTATTTTTCATTAAAACTGCAAGAAAAACATGAAAATAATGGTTAAGAGCACATCAGCCTAGTGCACAGACAAGGAAATAACAAATACACAAACTTACAGGAGATTTGCTGCGCCACTCGATTCAGGTAGAACTTAAAATATCCAGTGATAACAGCGCTTCAAAATGTTCCTCATGAGAAAGATAAGCTTAGAGCTAAGAGTTGCTGTTTTTTTCGAGTACAGTATAATAGTTCAGATAGAAGTAATCCCTTTTTCCGCCTCACCCCCTTTCATTCAACAATGCTTAAACTTTAATGACACGCAGTCCTGGAAATGCATTTGTAAATGAATTATTAGAATATTTCGTGACCAGCTTCTGTGGTCACAATTTGATAGGATTCACTTTTTCATTAGACTTGACTGAAAATAACTGGGATATTGGTGTTCGAATCTCAATGGGGTGTGCTGAACGTGTTTTTTTCCTAATATGCTTATAATTCTTCTTTAATGCAAATATGGGTACATATCCCAAAAATGTTACCTTCCTCATTCCTAATCCATTGGAGTAAATACGTGGATAGCTGTAATTGGAAGTAGGACACGGTGTACAAAATATAATTAAAATTAAATACTTATGTTGTAAAGGTTGTGTTTATTTTTTACATTTTGTTGTCAAATAAATACAAATAAAATATACAAGTGATATGCTACTCTATAAACTAGAAAAACCCAGTCAAGTGCGTAGAAAATACAATGAGAAGAGTTTCCTGGGTATATATTTGGTATCGATAACACCTTATTTTAAACACTGGAATGATTATATTCAAAATTATTTTATATTGATGTGCAATTAGAGTTAACAAATCTGTTTTAAATCAATTTATGGTAAAATCAAGTCTAAAAATAAAGCTTATTTCCCTAAACGCGCTTTTAGGATTGCACAACAAAAAATCATGTTTTGTCCAGTTATACTCTTCTAACATTGTATGGAAAGTAAAATATCTCTTAATTTTAGTAAAGGGGAATAGAATTAAATATGTAGTTTTAAATTACACTGAAAATTCTTTCAGTATAAAATTATTTAACTATAATAGATCAATATTTTAATACAATCAATAATTGCAGATTTTCTTAAAAAATAAATATTTATATCACAGTAAATTAAGAGTTTAGTAAAGTGAGTAAAATTGTTGACAATACAAAGTATATGAAAAAATACTCTTAACTATTCCCAAATATGGTTTTAATCACAAGCTATATTTATTAAGAAGTGTTTTGTATAAAAATTAGCAACTAAAATGAAAAGAAAAAAAGTTCTGTTTATGTAGTTTGGACAGGATTGAAACTAAAATTATGATTTCTATCATTAAAACACCAATACAATTATAATACAGAAATAAGATTTAATAGAAATTTGATTAAAATATGTGTCAAACAAATTTAGACCTTGATATACAGTAAATCCTCTTATAACGTTGTGTTATGTTCCTGAGAAACGCAACTTTATAGAAAACAACTTTATAAAAGTTATGTTTTCCCATAATAATCAATGCTAAGTGTAGGAGTTAGGTTCCAAGGCCCCCAAAATACTTACAAATACATGTATCATATCGCGGAAACAGCTCAGGACAGGAATACATTTAATTTCAGGACGTGGATGAGACTGGCTCATCACTCATAATCTTCTACCCCTCATGTGTCACCATGGCGGCCACTGGTTGAAAGAATGCGTGGATAGTTGGTTGCTTAGCGGCACGTTTCTTTTCTTTGTAAATTTCCTGGTAACATGTAAGGCTCTCCATTACAGTTCATTGCACTCTCGCGCTGCGTTCTACATCAGGGTCTTCATCGGCCAACATCAGAAGTCCTTCTTGAATGCGGTGAAATGCAGTAGCCATGCTCTTCGTAGTAAATGTGTGTGAAGGCTTGTCCTCTTCACTGTCAGATTCAGGGCTTGGATTTTTGGCCAGCTCTTGTAGCTCCTCGTTATTGAGTTCCTCAATCTCGGCGTCCACCACCTCTTCTATGTCCTCCATTTCCAGATTCTGGAAGCCTGCTTCACGAGCAATGTTGAGGAGGTTTGTGTTTGCACTTGGCACAATCTCTTCAAATCCTTTAAAATATGTGACGTATTCAGGCCATAGATTTCGCCACACCGCGTTGAGGCATGTATGGGAAACCTCTTGCCAAGCCATGGATATATTGTTGATGGCGTTAAGGAGATTGTAGCTTCGCCAGTACTCCTTGATGCTGGTCTTGTCTTCACCATCTGTAGCTGCGACAAGTTGCTAAAACGTACGCCGCAAGTAGTACCGCTTGAAAGTGGCAATTACACCTTGGTCCATTGGTTGGATTAGAGCCGTCGTATTGGGAGGGAGGAAAACAATCTTCACATTCTCGTCCAAGTCAGGAATGTCATGAGGATGTGAGGGTGAATTATCTATGAGGAGGAGAATTCTGAAATCTAAATTCTCCTTCGTACAGTACCTCTTCCACGCGGGTATTGTGTAGATTTTCAACCACTCACAGAACATGGCACCAGTTATCCACGCCTTTTTATTGGCTTTGTAAATAACGGGAAGGTGCTCCTTAGTCTTTCCTTTCAAATCCCGTGGATTCTCTGATCTGTCAATCAGGAGTGGCTTCATCTTGTAATCACCAGATGCATTCCCACCTAGCAACAGCGTGACACAATCTTTCGCAGCTTTAAAACCAGGTGCTGTCTTCTTTTCCTGTGAAATGTAAGTTCAGGCAGGCATACGTTTCCAAAACAGTCCGGTCTCGTCAACATTAAAAACTTGATTTGGTGAGTATCTGCCGTCTTCAATGATGTTTTGAAGTTCGACAACAAAGGCTTCCGCCAAAATGTTGTCAGAACTTGCAGCTTCACCAGTCACTTTAATATTATGAAAATTGTATCGGTGCTTAAAACCATTCAACCACCCTCGGCTGGCACTGAAAGATTCTTCTTTAGAGCCTTCACCGTCCTTAGGCTTTAACACGTCATGATATAAAGATTTAGCTCTACTCTGAACAATGGCTAAAGTAACTGGGGCACTACGTTGGTTTTGAAATTCAATCCACAACGAAAGCATTTTCTCCATCCTTTCAATGCGTTAGTTTCTTGTACGCTTGACCTTTGTCACGCTGAGCCCTGAAAAGTTTTCCACACTGCACTTAATTTTTACGGCACTTTTCCCTATAGTGTGAATAGTAGTTGCAGGTAGGCCCAAAGCTGCAGCAATGTCTACACCGCGCTGACCGGATTCGAGTCGCTGTATTACGTCCATTTTAACAGCCAGACTAATTGATCGTCTGTTTTTCTTTGCAATTAAAGTGTCAGTTAAATTACATGGGGTTTAGCCGCCATTGCAAACAGATAAAAAAAACCTAACTAAAATAAAAAACAAAACCAATAAACACAAGTTGCTCGCGATATAAAAACAAGAATGGTAAACACAATTTACCCGCGAACTTAAAATGTATTAGATATAAAAAAACGCAAAGGAAAGAAAGATAAACAAAATACCCATGCGAACTAAAAATATAAAAACTACAAATAAAGCTAAACACAAGTTCGTATGCTTGAACAAAACTGCTTATCGTGCACCATCTTAAGTGTTGCCAACTCAGTCATGGTGAAAGTCTCTAAATCATGTGCAAAAGTCTCAATTTTCAAGTAAAATATTTCAAATTAAAAATACTGTAAGCAAACAAAATATTTTTTCCGCGTAAAAATACCCATTTATATTATTATTATTGGGCGGCTTGTTGATTGGAGGGGGGGAGAGAAATTTCTGACGTGACTTGCATGACTCATAAGCATATTAGGCCCACACAAACGGGAACCAGGTGGTTGACAGTTGGCGCGTGTTCAGCTGAAAAACAACGTTGTACCCAATAGCAAACGTTATGTTAAAAAAAGGGTCACAGATTATTAACAACGTTGTAACCAAACAACGTTCTAATTGGCAACGTTATAGCAGGACTTACTGTATTTCATAATATTCTGGTCACTTTGATTTCATAATTGACTAGATCAAGCTTTGAAGTATTTAGCTATAGCATTCTTGCTTTATTGGTGAACATCCAACTGTTATAATTTTGATAGTTCCTCCGTGTACAATCCTGAGCTAATCATGGCAATCACAAACCAGTTATGGCAATTAATAAATAAAAAATAAAAATCTTAGAAAGAAAATATTACCTAGTCTACAAGCTGAGTGCACAAACGAACGCAATCACAGGGTGGCCATCGCACTGCACTGCCAACGCAAATGTTACCTAATCACGATCATAGAAACATGTTTGAAAAAAGAGGCATCACATTTCACCATAGAGCATAAATTAAATAATGGACAATGTTACAGAAACATATTAAACATGAAAAGCATCATGATTTTCCAAATAGAATCATGGTCACCAAGCTATGTCGCCTGAATATTGGTTTATTTTAATTGCTATGTTGATCCTGGATATGCGCTAATTCATCTTTCGATTTTAGCTATGTACTTTCAATACTAATGTATCTACTTTAAGATAGTTTTTAGTTTGTGTATTCATTTACTTTTAAGTTAGTGTTCCACCAAATCGAGTTTTTTTTATTAGTTTAGGAAATTTTAGGGGCCCTTCTCATTTCCCAGCAGTAAATTTTTGAATTCCAAACTTTCCGACTTTTATGGTTATGTGGGGTGGTCCTTTTACCAACTTGGCGAATTTAAATTTCTTTCATGCATAAAAGAAATTTTTTTTTGGAAAGATGGCAGTTTACTCTCACCTCCAAACCCCTAACTCTCCTTAGTCCCCACAATTCCAATTTAAAATTTCAAGACTTATTAGACTATCTTATATGATGTTTTGCGTGCCTACCAAATCTCAATCTAACCACATCAAAAAGAATGTTCTATATTTGTTGTATACATTTTAAGCGCTTCCGTTTCCTGGGCTTCAATTTTGAAATTACAATTTTTTCAGATGTAATTCGGCTATCCAGGAAGGTTTATTAAATTACATGGTGATATTTCATGTTTCTACCACTACAAAAATTGTATTTATATAGCTTTGGAAACATTTTGAGGCAACTATCCCTTCCTATTTTACGCTACTTCATTTTGAAATTTAAGAATTCAGACCTTGATACTGTTTGAGTTTCCTGCCTGACTAAAGTCAACCGTCTAACACTTTTAGAAGTAGTTTAGTCTTTTAGTTTTAGAAATTTGAGACCTCCTTTATCACCAGTCTCCTCAGAAATAACTAGTATTTAAAATGTATTTGTGGTTATATGAAGTAATCCCTCTACATTCCTGACAAATTTAAATTTTCTACCTACTATTTGTACACTCTATCCCCCCATCCTTCCCTATTTGCTATAGTCTCAATATGAAAATTAAAATGTCCAGATTTTGTAGTTATTTGACAAATTCCAGTTTTATACCACACAGAGAAGTAGTTTTTTATCCACTTGTTTTGAAAATTTTAGCCTACCCCTCCCCATTTCTCTAACTCCCACTTCAAAATCTCAAATTTAAGACTGATTTGGTTATCTGAAGCCGTACTTTTACCAGCCTGCCAAATATAAATTTTCAACCATATTTTTTTATAAATTACCCTTTATTTCCTGGACTCCCATTTTAAACTTTTAAATTTTCAGACTTTGATAGTTATTTAGAGTGGAATCTTTGACTATATGCAGAATTTTAGTTTCATATCACACTGAGAAAAAGTTGTTTCTAGTAGTTTTGTAAGTTTTGAACCACCCAACCCACTTTTTCCAAACTACCCAGGGAAATTTTAAATTTTAACCTTATCTCAAAATATATTTATAGCTGTAGCTCCTCCCTCCCCATTTCCCAAGGTTTAGTTATAAAATTTTCAGATTTTAATGTTTATTTAGAGTCGTCCCTATACCTACTAATTTAAGTTTTCTACCACACAGAGAAGTAGTTGAATGTATTAGTTTTGGAAATGTTGAGCATGCCCCCTTCCCCCACAATGTCTTCAACTCCCACTTTGAAATTTCAAATATTAAGATTTATTTGGTTATTTTGAAAGGTCATTCTACCTACTTGCCAAATTTAAATATTCTATCACAGCTAAAGGTTGTTTTTATCTTTATAGCCCCTTAACCCCCCAACCCCCGCCCTATTTCCTGGGGTCCCATTTAAAATTAAAAATGTACAGACTTATAGTTATTTGACATGTTCCTTTACTTTACTTATACATTTCAATTTTCTACCACTCTGGGAATTAGTTGTTTCTATTAGTTTTGTAAATATTTAAGCTCATTTTTCTATCATTTAGAAATTTCCATTTTTAAGACTTATTTGGTTATTTGGAGTTTTCCTCCTAACCGACTGTCAAATTTAAATTTTCTAGCGCACATAAAAGGTTTTTAGTCTGTTTATATCCCCTCCACTACTACCCAGGGTCCCACTTATTAAATAAAAATGTTTATACTTTTATAATTATTTGGAGTGGTCCCATTAGTTGTCTGCAAAATTTCAATCTTCTGCCACCTTGGGAAGTAGGTTATTTATATTAGTTTTGGTAGCCTTGAACACCCCACCCGCTTTTTTCCAATGCACCTCAGGACTCATTGTGTGGATGTTGTACATAAATTAATTTTATATTAGCATTCTGTGACCCGATAAACCTCCCATACATCAAAGTTCATCTTGATTGCAGGACATAGAATTTACCACCCCCTTTTTGCCCCTTTACACCCCTTTAGGTGAAGAAATTTGAAAAACCCTAGAAAATATTCTCACCCAATTCTATAAAGAAATATTCATTTTAAATTTCAAGGCTCTATTTCCACTAGTTAAAAGATGGATGGTCAGTGAATTTTGAAATCTTTAGACAGGTTGAATTCTGCAAAATTCGGTCCTATCTCTGGTCTAGAGCCAAAAAGGAACCTTTACTCAAAATTTCAAGTCTCCAGGTTTGAAACCATTAAGCTCTTCTATCTGACCACAAATTCTCCCACTTCGTTTATTGTTTCTACAGTCAAAACTGGCCTTGTAGTTTGGAATTTTAAGCGATAATGTCTCATTTCCGTATATCCACAATCATGTTAATATTACTAAATCAATATTTTGTATAAGAAAGAAAAAATAATAAATCCTCAAATTTGTGCTTTATACTCCTAATATTTAGATATAATAATTTTAAATAGCAGTTGAAAAGAAATATTTGGCCAAAATTAACTGTAGATAAATGTTTTCAATAGATAATCTTTCTATGATATCAGTTTTGGTATCCACTAAGTGAGAAATAATGTTGTAATAAAGATGAAACTACAAACTAGTCTATACGTTGTATAATATTAACTAGTTGCCATATTATTAAGGCTAGAAACTAGGCCTAACACAACAAATAGATGGTATGATGCACCACACAGACTTTTTCTCCTTTGACTAAAAATGGAAACATTTACTTAAAGCTCGTAAGATTTGTAAAACTAGATAATAGACATCTGTGCAGAAACATGATGGAAAAAAAAGAGCATCACATTTCACCAAAAGGCATAAATGAAAGAAACATAGTGTTCAATATTCATATTTTACAGAAACATATTGTTCATCAAAAAGCATAATAATAAACTCCCAATTTCCGAGACCTCAATTTAAAAAAATATATTTGCCAATAAAGCTCAGAAACTAAGGGCCATCCATAAATTACGTAAGGATTTTTGTGGTGGGGATGGGGGGGGGGGTCAGTATTTTATTATATTTTCTTACAGAGGGGGTGGGTGGGCAGGATCCATCTTACGTAAGTATTTTATCAATGTTTATGGTGAGACCCAATCTAAAAAAACGCTTCTACAGAAGCGCGGTCAAAAAAGTTTGCGCCTAGCGATGATAGAATAAAAGCCTGTTTGAATGCTTGGAAATTGTCAGAAATCTTGAGAAAAAAGGGAGACTACAATAATCATTTATTCATTCTACCTCATTTAAATACAAGAAATCTATTTACTTAATTTAACTAGTAAAAATCAACATAACATGTTTAGAATTTGCCCATATATATAATTAAATATTAACTAATCTTATTAATCTGTTCGGAGGTGTAACAAGAAAAAAATGTCTGAGAGAGCATCTCGACTCTGATACCTACACCACTTTCTGTTTTTAATAATATACTGACCTGTGACCATAATGCAAATTATCAAAAAATTTAATACTTTAGGTGTTGTTATTAAATGTACTGTATCTATAGTGCAGCGGTTCCCAAACTTTTTGAATCGCGGAGCACTTTTCAGGAGAAAAATTTGTCACTGAGCACTATAATTGCCTTGATGCTAAAGATATGAACATGCATTTTTTGCTATATTTACCTAACTGCATTTTTTAAAGTTGTTAATCTATATTTTATCTATAATAAAAGAACGAATTATTTTTAGATTTTTAAATAGCTTAGATTTTGATATAAACTTAATTTTTCCCATTGAAAATTGTAACTTTAAATATCGTTTTCTCAAAACAATTTTGCACACAAGTGTCTTTGGTATAAGTGTGACGATATTTTCACATAGAGCCTACATAGATAGATACTAAACCGAATTACAGCAGTATTCACGATGGAAACAAATGTTTAAGCATTTGGGCATGTTAAACATCAAGTTTTATTTCATTATAAATGTTATTTTCGCCCTTAATTTCATAGAAATAAGGAACTTAACATAAGCGCAAAACAACAACAAAAAGAATAAATTAACCTAAAGCAACACATTTGATAACGAATTCAAAGTAGGTATTGTAAATCCACAATATGTTACCCGCACAAGTAATGTTAAAACCATTTTCATGGCTGAAAAAAAAAAAGTCACTTGGCACAAAAAAATAAGAAAGATAAAGTATAGACCGTGAACTTAAATTTCAATGAGAGGGATGGAACTGCTGTGTTTTGATTTGCACAATGTGGCTATATCTTGTTGAATTTGGGACAGCTGCAACCAAATATCTGGCTCTGCATTGAGCTGCGATCTTTTGTTTTAGTAGCCACATAGGCAGAGAATTCTGATCCACATAAGTAAGTTATTGCAAAGGGAAGAAGGATTTTTTTCGCTCTATCTGACAAAACTTCAAATTTGTCTCGTAGCTGACATCAAAATTCTGATAGTGATTTCTTAGTTGCAAAATTCTTTTTTACCGCAAAATCTGATATCAAATCATTCAAGCACTCATACTGCTCCGATGCCAGGTTGGCTTTTCCGACATTCAAGTATATAACATTACACTGCTATTTGATTTTTTTGACTCTCGACTGTATACTGACTGAACATCAACTGACTGAAGGTGCAAAGAAACACAATTTTTAATATGCAATAGAAACTTCCCAGAAAATTTTGGAAAGGTGTCGAAGCAAACAATCGTATCTGAAAGTGTGGCGAAGTTCTCATAGAGATGGGGTGAACTGGCACCCTCTAGTCTCTCTGTCTGGTTTCGCCGCGTGCAGTCTGTAAATAAATTCTACCCAATACTTACATAAACACAGTTCATAGCCGCACAAATTCACAGTTTGATATCTTGTCACATTTTATTTATTTTTATTTCCAATCTATTCACGGAGCACTTGGAGATGCTCTGTGGAGCACACTTTGGGAACCACTGCTATAGTGTAATCAATAAAAAATTAAGAGTCAAAAGAGACAAATTAAAGAAAAAGGAAAGCCTCTTTCGACAAGCATTCAAGCTCCACACAATTAGAGTTTTATTTCTAAATTATAATACTCAATTGTGAGAGTAAGAGAAGTAAGAAATATAGTGGGATGGCCAATCATTCTATTTTGAGTAATCTTGATATAATTTATAAAGAAATTTTCAGATCCGAAAATTTATAAATTCTTAAAGTTACCGTCTTCCAACCAATACCACCATCTTACTGGGAAACTTATTAAAATAACACATTAAGTTACTTCTCTACCACCTCAAGCTTAGATTAAATTTGTCTTAAAAAATTTAAAAAGTATATGCTATGAACATAATTATAATTATAACGTATTAGTATTTTTTGGGTTTCACTATTTGAAAAAACGTAACAATATTTTTATGTTTAGACCGGAATTGATACTTTATATCAAACGTGGCATTTAGCTTCACTTAATGTTAAATAGTTTTGGTAAATGTTGCAACTGTCTTATAATGCCCTTTGTACAGTTTATTTTAGATTTATATGGATAATTAGACACTATAAAGTAGACCTAAGCCTCCAAGCCTGTTCATTCCTACATATAACCCAACCATTATTAATGAGAACAGAGATATTATGTTTGCGCAGAAAAAATGTATTCATTATATTGTTTAATCAGTCGTAGGTTGTATCTTTATTGGAAATAAAAGTTTGAAATTTAAAATAATATATATTTTGCTCACAAAGGCTTATTTGAAATACATTATAATATTATATATAATTATATTTCTCTATTATATAAGCTTAACTTATATCATAGAATGAAAATAACTAGCCGCAAACCTTGATTTAAATATCCACTATTACAGGCGTTAAACACAAACGTAACCAGAAGGAATAACTTCCAATAGTTAATAAATCAAGTTGGCCGGTTGCTAACTTTGGAATCTGTATCTGATTTTGTTATTTGTTGCAATGTACTATTCTTTATTTGTACGCTCTAGTAGCATAGCTGGCTATTATAAATTTAGTTTATCTACATCCTGACAATATATTAGCCCTACTCATATTATTATAAGTAAATTTAGCTAAGTCTAGGGTTAAGTAATGTAAGTTATTGCTAGATTCAATTTGGCCGCATTTGCTAAAGTTTTATATTTTTAATTATTTGGAAGATCGGCAAAACTTGTTAAGTTCAATACTTGTTTTGATATGAGTATCTTATCTTATTTAAACCTGGTTGAAACTGTTTAAAAGTAGTTCCTAATCCCTTAAATGTAATGTAACTTATTATATTCGGATTAGATTTAACAAACTTCGAATATTGTTTTTTTTTATTAGGATTAGGGTCTAGTATGTAAGCTTATATTTGTAAGATAATTGTTACATGACAGTTGGGAACACTGAACCTACCTTACTCGATTATAATGTTCTGTGACCTCTATAAGAGGCATTCTGTCAAGTGATTTCATACTGTACATTACATATTTATTTATACTGAACTGTGTTGTTTTGTATTTATTTAATAAACCATATAACATGGTGTCAGAAGTTAAGAAGTCAAAAATGGAAGAGAATTAATCATCTGTCAGTTATTACATAAATAGTCAGTTTGCGTTCGTTGTTGAATAATTTAAAACTATAAAATGGCCGACGCCACAAGGTCACCCAAATTAGCAGCTACGTAAGCGATTCAGCCGATTGACTTAAAAAGTCCGAATTTGTCTTATGTGTGGAAAAAGTGGCAACGCAGTTCATCATATTCCTACGAGCCACAAGCCTGGAAAAAGAAAATGACTCGCGCAAGGTCTCTTTACTTTTGCACCACCTAGGCCCAAACGCTCACGAAGTGTTTAATACTTTCGACCTAGACATTGACCAAGTGAATTATAATGAACTAATCCAAATGTTTGATGAATATTTCACACCAAAGGCCAATATTTCATTCGAACGTCAAAAATTCTTCACTCGTCGTCAGCAAGAAAATGAAACACTAGAAGACTTTGTCACAGCTTTAACAAATCTTCAGTCTTTCGTGTGAATTTGGTGATTTACGAGAGAGAAAGTTTAGTGAAAGATATTTTCACTTGTGGTCTTAGCTACTCTTACAATGACATAAAACCACGCCTAATTGAAGAGGGTCAAATTACTTTAGATAAAGCAGTCCAGCTTGTCAAAACAATGAAAATATCCTCACTTCAGACGTCACAGCTTACTTCAAGTAGCTCATCAGCAAATCAAGATTTTGTGGGAACACTGGAAAAGGTTCAACTGAAGAGGTCACCGCCTCAATTTCAAGGTAGAAGTCCAACCTTCGAGGAATTACTTCAAGACAGCAGTCGTCAAGTCCAAGACGGTCTAAATGCTCTCGATGTGGCCAGGAACACCGCTACAAATGTCCAGCAAGGGTAAAGTGTCATTTTTGTGATAAAATGGGTCACTATGCAAAGTTATGCTTTAAAACTAAGTCTTCAGTTAAAGCTTATCGCATCAGTCTGATGACCTACTTCTAGGTTCATTATATATTCGGGAAAATATTACAAATATAAATTCACTAACATGGGACATAACTATTATAATAGAGGGAAGAGGTCTTTGCTGTATTCTGGACACAGTAGCTCAGACTAATGTAATGGGTTTAAACACTCACAGAAGTTTAAAGTTATCAGAAAATAAAATAAACTCTACGTTTACTCGTGTCCTGACATTTAGTAAAGAACCACTTCATGTAAGAGGTAAAGTTGATTTAAATTGTCAAATCAAAGACAAGGAAATTATTATACAATTCTATATTATTGAGATGGATTATAATACAATTCTAGGTCTTAAAACTTGCGTGGAACTTAAATTAGCTAAGAGAATTAATAATGTTACTTTTGCAAATATATCTGAGAGTCAAACAGAGCCTAATCAGTCATTACAAAATAATATTAATCTAGGGCAAAATCCCAGGTATTTGTAAATAAATTTAAAGATTTTTTGAGGGTCTTGGAAATATAAATAGGTATTGCCATTTATCCTAAAATAAATCAATAAGTCCAGTTGTAGAGCCTGTCAGAGGGATTCCATTTAGATTATTTACTGACCTAAAGAGTGAACTTAAACGCATGGAACAGTTGAGTATTATATCCAAAGTGAGTGAACCAACACCATGGGTGAATAGTATTGATCTGACTAGAAAACATGAATGGTAACCTTAGGATTTGTTTAGATCCACGTAACTTGAATAAAGCTATTCTTAGGTCACATTATCCTTTTCCTACACTTGATACTGTCAAAGCCCAATTAAAGGATGCTAAATTTTTCTCAACATTAGATGCCAATTCTGATTCTGGACTATCCCTCTTGATGAGGAATCCTCAAAATTGTGTACTTTCATCACACCATTTGGTCGCTATAGATTTTTACGTTTACCATTTGGAATAAGCTCAGCACCTGAGATTTTTCACTCAACTATAATTTGACTTTTTGAAGGAATTCCCAATTTAATTATTTATTTTGATGATTTGTTAATTTATGCATCTAGCCAAGAACAACACGATTCTATCTTAAAGAAGGTTGGTGAAAGAGCTAGATCGGTAAATTTGAAGTTTAAAGTTTAATTTAAGCAAGTCACAAATTTTTTAAGAAAAGGTCACTTACATGGGTCACTTATTTACTGATAAAGGGATGCTAACGGATCCAACTTAGTCACTATTGTTAATATGCCTAGATTCAACAATAACAAGACTTAAGACGATATTTACTTGTCTCCTTATATTAAAGATTTTTCTGAGGAAACTAAGCGCTTGAGAACACTTTTAAAAAAATAGTTTGGCATTGGGATCATTGTCATGATGAAGAATTCAATAAGCTTAAAACAATAATTACGAATGCACCTGTTTTGATCCATCCAAAAAACTAATTTTATCCTGTGATTCGTCACAAAGTGCCGTAGGAGCTGTCATTCTTCATATTAATAATCCAATTGTATATGCTTCCGCTACACTTACAGAAAGCCAAAGCAACTATGCACAAATTGAACGGGAGCTCCTTGCTATTGTTTTTGGGTGTGTAAAATTCCACCATTGTGGTCACAAAGTAGTTGTACACACTGACTATAAGCCGTTAGTTCCTCTTTTTACTAAATCTCTCTATAAATTCCCCCCTCGACTACAAAGACTTATGTTGAGAATACAACCTTATGACTTAGAAGTAATTTACCAACCAGGAAAGCGAATGTTAATTTCGGATACTTTATCCCAAGCTCCACTAGTGGACACAGTTCCTGAGGATGATAATGTTAGTGTACGTGTCAATCTGTCAATCTTAAACCTGTCATTTTCTCCTGAAAGACTGGAAACCTTTCGAGATGAAACAAGTAAAGACCCTGTCTTAAAAATTTTAGCTAATTTTTTGTCAAATAGGATGTCCTTCAAACAAAGAGTCATGTCCTGTTGAGGTTCGACCCTATCAAAAATTATTTGATGAAATTTATGAAACAGATGGAATAATTTTTAAAGGGAATGTATCATTGTTCCACAGTCAATGCGAAAAGAAATGTTAAAGATTATTCATGAGGGTCATTTTGGGATAGCTAGAAGTGTACAGTTTGCAAAAAGTTCATTATTTTGGCCAAATATGGTTAATGATATTAAAAATATTGACATATCTTGCTCTGCTTGTTGACAATTTATTAATAATAGTAATCAGCCTTTAATGCCACATGAAGTCAGAATGTTACCCTGGAACAAAGTTGGAGTTGATTTTATGGAAATAGTGGGAAAGAAATATATCGTCTGTGTGGATTATTTTTCAAAATATATTGAGAGTCTTTACTTAATAGAGGATCAACCGCTCCAATAGTAATACAGGAACTTAAGTCAATTTTTGCTCGTCATGGTATACCAGCTGTTATGGTTTCTGATAATGGGCCACTATTTAAGTCAAATGATTTCAAAAGTTTTACTAAAACTTGGGATATAGAACATGTAACTAGTAGTCCACATTACCAGCAGTCTAATGGTCAAGTGGAAAGGGCAATCCAAACACTCAAAAACATTATTTTTAAAACTCTTGAATCAAATGCAGATCCATACCTGGATCAATGCCTAGGTTTAAAACAGGATTGAGAGAGAGACGGGTCACCAACCATGAGGTGAAGGTATCCGCAAGGGACCGAAACCTACTGGTTAGGGGCCGTGTCTACTTACGTTTCAGTAGCGTCTCGGTGAAGGACTACTTAGTCATTACGAGATGCAACAGGTGCAGGGACTTAGGGCACAGGGTGAAATTCTGCCCTAAAAAGGAGTCGGTATGTGATCACTATGGGAAGGTGGGACATGAACTCAAGGAATGTAAGGCAAAAGCTCAGACAGGTATACCATGTGGTAATAGAGGAAAATATAAGTGTAAGCATCCTAACACCAGAGAGTGCTCCACATACCAACTGCTTTTAGATAGACAGATACAGAGTACAGACTATGACGAGTAACGACATAAGAGCTCTAATGACGGTGCTACAGAAAATACTGGACAGATTAAATGAGATGGACGTGGACAGACACAATAGGGGAAGCAAAGGTAAGTCTGATAATAAAAGAAGAACTCCCCCTCAAGAAGGAGGAGGAATATGAGGAGAACAGAAAGATATAGAGAAGGCAAATTTGAGGCGAAGATAAGCACCCAACCGAACAAGTAATGGAGAGCTCTGGAACAGTGAGAGGTGGAAGTTTTGGAAAAAAGGACCGGTTATAATACATGGGAGAGCTGTCGAAGCTGAGGAAGAACAAAAGGAAGAAACAGGTAAAAATCAGCACCAGTTGAAGCCACTGGAAGCATCCACTGAGAGAGAGAAGACAGCGGACAGGGATGAAGGGAAGGCAGTGGAGGAAGAAAAGGGGAATAGGTTGGAGGATGTGGTCGATCCTAGTCAGATATACAATAACTTTGAGGAGGATCTACAGCTGTCAAGGCTGGAAGAGCAGCAAACCCTCCACCTGGCCATGAGACACGTAATGAGAACTGGCCATGAGAAAGGTAATTCTGTTGATTTCGCCATCCCCGAGGCCTTGTACACAGTACAACTTAAGGCCATGAACCTACCTACGGAGGCGGGACTGAAAAGAATACACAAGGTTTTTGAAAGAAGGGATGAAAAGCTCGATGTAGAGACGCTTTACCGGCATTTTGTAAAAGCAAACGGTTGCATAGCATTTGACTCAAAGGAAGCTTGGCCCAAATGTTAAGTATTTACGCATAGCCCATAATGGCTATAGTTGAAAAATTAAATATTGGGCAGTTGAATGCTATTCGGAGTGCAACGGTAGTGGATGAGATCAGGAAGATGGTTGAGGACCTGCAGCTAGACATAGTCTGTCTGCAGGAACCGTAGAGTACCCGAGGTGGGAAGATACCGCAGATGCCGGTGAATGTGAGAATAGTGGTAACTGGGAAGTCACCCATGAGTGCAGTAGTGGTCTTTAATAAGCATCTAACGATCACAAGGGTTGATCAATTATGCAACGAGAGTGTCACTTGTGTTGAGGTAAGATCGAGAATAGGCACAGTCATTCTTGTCAATATGCATTTCCAGTATAGAAAAAATATAGAACCATATTTAGAAATGATTGAGGCAGTAGATAATGTATATGGAGGGACTCCTGTTATTTACTTAGCAGATACGAATTATAGGTCATCCATGTATTTCAGCGATGTGTGGAGGAGAGCGGATGGAAGAAAAGGAGGACATCGTACCTATAAGAGGGGAGAGAAATTAGAGGAGATAATTGCGGCGAGAAAACTTATAGTGGCGAATCTACCAGGGAAACCACCAACATACCAAGGGAGAGCTGGAGCGAGTTCCAACATAGACGTGACATTTCAAAATCAAGAAGCTGGGGAAATGGATGCTAACTGGAAAGTGCTGGACGGATTGACGATCAGTGACCATAATTTTATCACGTTTGAAATATAAATAGAAGGTAGAAGGCAAGATCAGATATATAAGGAGAAAAGGATAAGATACAACATAAGGAAGGCAAACTGGGACAGGCTAAGGGGGCTGCTGGTGCACAGAGTAGATATTAGAGGTCTATAGATCCTACTAGTCGTGGACTTCTCCTCAATGGGTATGGACGGAAAAAAGAGTTTAAATCCACTCTGGTGATGGTAAAGAGAGAAAGCTGAGAACGATATGTGCATGAGGAATTTAGAAGTAACGCATGGGGAATGCCGTTCTAGATAGCTACAGGAAAGGTAAGGCCCCCAACAATTATATCGACACTAAGGAAGCTGGGGGGAGGATTTACATCAAACTGGGAAGAATCAGCGAGGCTGCTGATAGACACCCTACAGTCTTCCAGACGAAGACAGAGAAGACAACGAAGGACAAGAGATAGCTAGGCAGGATATGACGAATAGTTACGACAATTATGAGGTTACAGATCCAGTAACCCAGGATGAGGTAATAAGACTTGGGGTTGAAATGAAAAAGAAGAAGGCACCTGAATCAGATGGGATCAGGGTCAGGTCCTTCAGCAGATCAGCGAGCAGGTAGTGCCCTTCTTAGTTAGATTGATGAATGAGTGCGTGGCTCAGGGCCGAGTACCAAATATATGGTAGCAAATTGAGGTAGTTATCCTGAGTAAGGGAGAGGATAAGGATCTTCAACTCCCAAAATCGTACAGACCGATATATCTTTTAAATGTATGCGGGAAATTGCAAGAAAATATCCAGTGCAATAGATTGCAAAAACATAAAGAGGCTGTGGGGATGCATCGACAGCAGTACGGTTTCAGGAGGGGCAGGTCTACGGAGGACGCTATCTGTGAGGCCATGACTCTTGTAGATAGGGTTAGAGAAAAATACATAATGGGGATATTCATGGACATTTCGGGAGCGTTTGACAACTTGTGGTAGCCGGCGCTATTCAGGAGGCTGAGAGAAATTAGATGTCCGGGGAACCTCTTTAGGAGTCTTATGGACTACTGTAGGGGAAGATACGCAAACCTGAGATGTCCAGGAATGACAGTAAGCAAAAAAACTTACGAAAGGATGTCCCCAGGGGTGGTCTGTGGGCCAATCTTTTGAGACGTAGCACTCGAACCTGGTTTATTGGAAATTGAGTCACTCCCTGAAACGGCAGGGGGGGTTGCCTTTGCGGACGAGAAGAGAATTAGAAGCCAAGAGTGACGCAATTCTCACTGGGCTGAACTCTTGGTGTAAAAAGGTAAAACTGAGTTTATCTCCTGCAAATACAACTTACGTGCTATTAAGGGGGTACTAAAGAGAAACCCGAAGGTTAAGATTGACGGACAGACGATAAGACGAAACAACGACACCAGATACCTGGGCGTGGTGCTGGATGAGAAGCGCGACTTCATGACACACGTGGATAACGCATGTGGAAAAGCTTTGAGAGCTATGAATAATATCATCAGCATAGGGCAGGGCAGATTTAAACTGTCTGTGAGGCTGGTCGGATTGTATCACCAGGCTATGTTGGTCTCCATTGTGTGTTATGGAGCTGGCCTGTGGGCTCATCGGCTCAGACAGATAAGAATCACAAGGAAAATCAGAAACCTTCAGAGAAGTGTACTTTTGAGGCTATCTGGAGCTTACAAGACTGTTGCCACAGACGCTTTGTATATAGCCTTGAATATCTGACCCTTGGACTTAGAGGTGAGAAGGAGAGCGGCATTGTATTGGATAAGGAAGGGGGATATGATGGAGAAAGTGGCTAATCTTACGAGAGAAGGAATAACAACGGGAGTTCAGGTCAAGAAATATCTCGAAGAGGAGTGGCAAGACGAGTGGGAGCAGAGCCAAAGAGGTAGAAGAACGCATAAGATATTTCCAAGCTTTGCTGAACGGTTGGGAATGAACCTGCAGCCCTCTCCAGGTTTGGTACAGTTTATTACTGGGCATGGTCCATATAAGGCCGCTCTCTTCGCAAGACGACTGACGGATACAGGAATTTGCGATTGTGGTAGGGAGGTGACGCCGGAACACGTCTTGCTGGAGTGCATTGAGACGTTTGAAGATAGAATGAACCTACAGATACCATTGCAAGCGAGCACGGTTTATCACATGCTGCGTGACGTGGACCGATTGAGTCTCCTGGATGCAATCGCGGATAATGTGTCCAAATACGAAAGAGATAAGTACTTAACTGCAATGAAAAATAGAGGACAAAATAGACTGGTCAACTTAAGACAAGGGTACAGGACGGAGAGCGACAGTGACGTTTCAACAGATATGGATCACACATAACGGTACGACTTGAATAAGTCAATAGGTGTTAGAAACACAAATGGGATTATCGGCTGGCTGGGTAGAATGTGGTGGAGATCTCCAGGACAACCGGGGCCTAACTGAGGGAAGGAATGCTCTCTGGATTCCAGTAGTGTGATCTGCTGATGAACTGGAGGGCACCTTGATACCAGCTAGGGAGTAAAAGATAACATCTTCAAACGAGAGAATCAACCCCTCACTCATAGGGTCCAGCCCACTTGGTGACAAGTGTGTGATGCTGGGCTGGAGCTGTCGGGCATCTGGTCCGTCCACCGATCCATCGGATGGCTGCTCTCAGTTCAGAAAATTGATCAGCGATAACAACCGAAAGACCCTGCAGCCAATTATAAGAAGGACTGGTTTTTAGGTTAAGTTAGTATTAAGCATTTCTATAAATCTTTAGGTTAAGTTAGTTGTAAGTCCATAGTTGGTGATATTGTGGGTAGTAAGTGGAGCGAAATCTCTGGTAGGGCGCCTCCCCAGGTGGCGGGGATGGGGATGCCCGCCCCCGCTGGGGCTCTTGCCGATCTGGGGACTATTAGATCCAGAGCGTGGTGGGACACCCAGCGGGGCAGGGTACCGGGGGCTTAATATACCTGGGGTGGACCAACTAGTAGGTTAGGTATAGGAAAGAAGGACAAATAGGACTTTTTTTAGATTTAAGTGTATATTCTAAATTTATTATTGTATTTTAAAAAAAGAACGTAGATAAAAGAGGTAATGTAAATTCAAGATGTAGATCTAGGTCCCGAGCTACATGCTAGGAATCTGGATAAATAGTGTATATAAATAAATAAAATATAGAACTTCTCCAAATGATAGTCTCATTTCACTGTCAATTGTTAATATCCAGACAGTTACGTTCAACACTACCTATTGTTGAAACCAAATTGATACCCAAGCTAGTTAATAAAAATTATTATAATGACTGGATAACTAAGTGAAACAACCGAATGGCAAAATATTATAATAAAACCGACAAATGTCTGCCAGATCTTAAAATGTATGATGAAGTTTTGTTTAAGAAAAATCCATCTGAAAAAAAAATGGTCTTGATGTCGATTAATAAAAATAGGTCCACAACCAAGAACATAGGTAATTGACAGTTCCAATGGTATTTACAGAAGGAATAGGATACATGTAAAGAAATCTAAACAAAATGGGAATAATGAAAAACAACAGGATGTTTGTGACAATAGTAGTGCTAACTCCAGTAACAGGAATAATATTCAAGAGTCAACACAGTATTGTCTATAGCCTAGTGTTTCAAATGGTGTTTATAAGGGTGTCACTATTAAGTCGGGAAGACTGGTGCGTCCTCCTAAAAAACTGTTTCCTTAACTTTTAAATTAGGTTTTATTATGTCTGTTGTACTGTTTAATCTTTTCATGACAGTCTGTTTTGTATTTGGAATTAATTGTATAGCATATTGAATGTAAACTAGTTGTTTTGAATGTATTAAATAAGGCCTTGTTAATTTGTTTTTATTTTTATTTTTACCTGTCTATAAAGGGGAGATGTAAGATAATTGTTATGTGACAGTTGGTAACACTGAACCTACATTACTTTATTATACTGTTCTGTGACCTCGACAAGAGGCATTCTGTCAAGTGATTTCATACTGTACATTACATATTTATTTATACTGAATTTTGTTGTTTTGTATTTATTTAATAAACCATATAACAATATTAACGTTTATAAAACTTAAATATTCCAAAGCTTTGGATTCTAATTCTATTTTTAAACGAGTGTTTAGTAATTTTAACGGCTTATGTTATAATTGCACCAAAAAATTATACTAATTTGTGAAATTTCATGCTGGTATCAAAAAGTGAACGATTGTTATGCTTAGCAACTTCACTATTACGCCTAGATTACGTTAGGTTTGGAGTTATTAGGTTTGGGGATTATTTTCATATCACGCCCAGATTACGTTAGGCTTGGGGATTCCTTTCATATCACGCCCAGGCTACGTTAGGTTTGGGGACTATTTTCATATCACGTCCAGGCAACATTAGGTTAGGTCTAGCTCTGTCTGACGCCCCTCAAGCTGGCGCCCAAGGCAGCCACCTGGTTCGCGTGGCCTTGAGCCGCCCCTGAACTGGCTCTAGAGTGTACTATAAATATCAACAGAGGGTAACTAACTTTGAATGAAAACATTTTTAGAAAAGTATGTTTAATACATTTTATAAACAAATTACAAAACTAATACTTTAAAAACACTTGTATGTATGGATTTAAAACAATTAATATTTTATTTTCAATAAAAAATGTGATTTATCAAAGATGTGTTTAAAACTATCCCAGTTGAAGATATTCAAAGTTGTTAAGGGTGCTACATGGAAGAACACTGAGACGCGTGCAGACTTTTAGAAATCCCGGATTATTTAAGAAGTGGTTTGATATATTTAAACATAGTTTTCAACAAAATGTTGGCGAAAACTATAAGAAGGTTTATCTGACTTGTTAGAAAGTTTGAATTTTGAGTTTAAAGTTTAAAAAATGACACTTTACGTGGAAATGTGTACTTCTAAGATTAAAGCAAATGGTTCGAAATCTCTATCTAGCCTTCCTCTATTAAATAAAGTCATGTTTTGAGAGGGTCACAATTTCACAATTTGTGGGATTGTTTTGTGCGGCTCTATATAAAGATATTATATGCCACACATTAAAAAACAACTTTAGAATTAAAATTTAAACTTTTTAACTGATCAAAAGTTTCACCTTCATTTTGGTGAAAACAATATTAAAGAATATCTAACCAAGTCATAAATAAATGGGGATTTCTAAACGTCTGCAATGATTCTCAGTCCTCTCTTTAACAATTATTATATTTGCAGTCGACCGCCAGTCCCTTGATTGAAAAAAGGACCATTGTGTTCTAAGTTTTCTTTGTAATGTGCGGTCAGAGTAAGCTCATTTGTATAGCAGAATTAGGGTACTTAAGGCTGGGAGGAGGGGGGCGAGGTTAGACACGGGGGAGGTTGCTACCTGAAGCTTTCTTGCTGATATCCGAATGGTTGACTCGAGGAGCTCATATTTTGTATCTGACCTCTATTAAATTCGAGTTTAAAGTGAGTCGTTTTGAAAATGCTCACTTGATTGCGCTGTAGTCACTGGGTACCTCACCTAGCGATCCAAACATTGAAGGAGTAAAGCCTCGAAAAGAGCACAACCCGTTTAACCTAGTGGTTGTGGATCTGTTATTTCCTTATCTGTGGCCTAGTGACATTACATTTATGCAGGTGGCTGGCAAGAAAAAAAGAACTTTTTCTTCTGCGTGGTTTGGTAAACAATAATTGTGGTTAACTATGAGTGAAGAAAACCATAGCTTATTTTATTTTTATTGTTTATTATTTGGTTTGTACAATTAATGTCATCACTTGGTAAGTTTATTTCAAAACTTGGATTATTTTATTCTTTCTCTTTGTAGATTTGTTTAGTGATTTTTAAAGTTAAGGAAACTTAAATGAATTTAATTCAATATGTTAACACGTGATGATAAAAAATCACCCATCAGTAAGCTTTGACCTGGCCCCACCAAAAATAAATATCACGCACCACCACTGGTGAACAGTACTTTAGTAATGATGGATCGATATTGTTCTGTAATGTTTGTGAAGTGATGTAATCAGTAATTAAATATTTATCGGATAATTTCTTTTACTGCAGGTTACATCCTTGATTTGAGGCATATTTTTAATAATATTCATTATCATAAACATACATTTTTAGGGCATATTTGTTAACTTTTAGGTTATATATTGATATTTTTAAGGGCATATCTGCATGCAAATTTCGCTATTTTTAAGGTCATAACATACGAGCCCTAGTAATTATTTGTTTCTTTTATTTGTTTGCTACTTTAGACCAAAAATACTTTTGATGAGTTGTACAAACCCAATGTTTTCATTGGGGCCTTATTTAATTTTCCTTGAAGTATACATGAACGTTAAAGAATGTCTCAACTCGCGCTTTAACCGGTCGATTGGCATGTCCATCTGGCGCCATAACTAGTCGCCAGCAGGTAGTGTAGACTATGAGTAGCGATCGCGCCGTTATTAGTGGAGTCCCATAGAAAACGATGAATCGGTTGAGTCAAGCCATCTTCAGTCAACCATAGATATGGATAGAAACCGTTCACTGTTGGGAAATGACCAATATACAGCTTGCAGTCCAACGCTCGCGAACGAACAACCTAAATCTTGTAGTTCAGACGTTTGTGGACAATCGACATACAGCTTGTAGTTCAGACGTTCGCGAACGACCTACTCCCATGCAAGTGAAATTATTATACTATAATAATAGATATAGGGACAGTCGTGGCTATAGATTGTAGATGTGGGATTATAGAGGTGACTGAGGAGGTAAGTATGGTAAGAAACATCAAAAAATATACACACTTTTTGTTCAACACATATAACATTTTTTTTCTATATTATTAGTGTTATTCTAGAGATAGTGATAATATCAATTAAAATTGACGGCTTCAGATCACATGAATTGACAATATGAAAGTAGTTCTAGTAAATTTTCTAACTATTGTAAGGTTTTTTCTTATAACGCATCGACTGTAACTTTCCAAACAAGAGAAATTTCAAACGAAGAACTCCCTTTAAACCCACACAAGCCTATCATAATAGCTCAGAGACGATTAAATTGTATCTACTTTGAATGGACTTCATTCTACTTTTCTCAAACCCCACATATATAAAGATCACACTGTATCTCCCAGAATTATTTGCATCATACACACCAAAATCCTGCATTGTATCCACTCTGAATGGATTCCATTCAGGAATTTCTTAAATTAACGTCATTAAAAAGTCTGCTTTGTATACACTTTGAATGAGCTCCATTCAGGCATTTATCAAATTAACAATTTTATTAAAAAGTCTGCATTGTATCCCCTAGAATTCTACTGTCCTGACATCATCCCATTGGACCATATTAGTACGGCAGTACAACTCCAGACAGTTAACTAACTGGAGTGAGGGTAAGTAGAGAGTATAAATTTATTAAAGACAATTAGCATAAGATTTACATAATGGTATTTTATTTATTTAGCACCGCGTCTTACTAACCGTTCGGGTTATACGCTTATATATTGGCATTTATATTCCATTAAGGGCCGGTCTTATGACTACTAGATAAATATTGCTATCAGGAGGTTAAAGTTAGCGTCCAGATAAAGGTTATTAGACACTTTAATATTTTACGCGTATTATTAACTCAATTTATATTGGATCATGAGCGATAAATATATTTTTATGCAGAAAACGCAAGGTTGGTACTGTTTTTACTGGTGCGCACATGCGTATAAGCCCTACTACTACCGTTACTACCTGGAAAGTAGAGATGGGCTAAACAGTGATTTTACGATATCAAATACTACAGTCACTGTGATTTTAAAATATCTGTGATTGATAACAGTGATTTTTCACTGTGACTGGCATTCACAGTGTCTTGATGGACCGATATTTTTTAACTTTCACAGTTTGTTGCAACCACGGTCAAGCTAGTATTTAGCTGCTGTCCGAGTAGGCAGTACAATCGAGTATCGAGTATTTATAAGTACCTACTGGGTATTTATCGAATAGTCCCATGACAATCGGTTGGAACTTGGAAGGAAAACTAATTACTCGGGAGTTTGGCGGCTTGCAATGGAATTCGATATTTAAAGGCCTTTCTGTCGGCACTGACATTAGCAATTGACATACAACTACCTAATCTTCAGGTTTCATGTTGCCTTACTAATGTACAATCAATACAAAAGTATGCGTTTTAAGAAGTTTCATACAATTGAAAAAAAGAGAAAGCAAAAAATGTTATTTAACATTTTATAGTAAAACGTTATGTAATTTGGGCAAAATTAGTGGCCCAACAAACATTACGTTAAACTTGAGTACCAATATTAAAACTTATTTGACGTACTACGAGAAACTCTTGTAATTGTATAATTTATTTAGTGATCTGTTTTACTACAATTAAAATTTATGTGACATTAAAAATGAACATAACATAATGGCGATTGGTTTAGAAAATATTGTTTGGAATGCAGGTCATATATTATATTATTGTAGTGTTATTTTATTTTAAATATCGTACATCTAATAGTAGATGGACTACAAATTTATTAGAAGCAAATTGACTAATTTAAATATAGAGGAATAAAACTCATAGCTACAACACTGAGACTTAACATTAAATTAAGAGATGCTAGAAAATATTTAATCAATTATTATATACACACACACTTTATATTAGACTATAGGATGATTAGGATCATCAACGCATAGTAAATATTAATGTGTATTTATATATTTTTTCTATTATGTTACTTATTTTAATTTATTATTTGCGATTTTGGGGATAGGACCACCGAAAAAAAAAAAAAAAATGATTTTTTTTCGTAGCCTACTTTTAAAAAGAATCCGAAATGTGATTCGCTTAGTAATCTCGCTTTTCAATTTTTTTTCTTGACAACAAATATTTTGTATTGAAAACGCATGTGAATGAAACATTTAAACCATTAATGTCATTTTTACGTAGCAATCTGATACTGTTTTTGAAAAATGAGCTCTACGAGAGCAAGTGTTTTAAATAGAAGTAACACGTAAAACATTTCAGTCAATAAGGTCGATTCTAAATTAGCTGGTAGAAAATGAAACGTAAAAGAATAAAAAGGACCGTGAAGCGAGTATTTACTCGAGTGTCTAGAACAGGGGTTTCCAACTGGCGGCCCGCGAGACCACTTTTTGCGGCCCGCGCAATCATTTTAAGATTTTTTTTTAAATCTCAAGAAAAGTTATGAAAAATATTTCATAGCTTGTTCAAAAGATGTATTAATATTCATACGGCAAAAATGATCAAACGAAGTTGATAAATAATTAATAATCAGCCGTTCTACAAGTTACGCACTGCATCGCTAGCCCAGCAAGGCTTGCTGGCTACTCCTCCCGTCTCCACTCAGGCTCAATCGCGCATGCTTGACGTGTAGTGAAGTTTCACAAGTTACTGTCCATTTTGAAGGCTTTGTTTTGTGTTGAATGTGAAGTGTACCACTGCTTGAGTCTTTTACGTGTACAAAAAATGAGCGGAAACTCAAAGAAACGCAAAATTGAAAATGAAAACAGAATTTACAAGGGAATCTGGGAGAGTGACTATTTAATTACTAACAACAGTGGGAAGCTTCAATGTTTGGTATGCATGAAAATTGTGTCTATACCGAAGGAGAACAGTGTTAAACGACACTACTCAACAATGCATGAGAACAAGTATGCAACATATAAGGAAGAAGCTCGACACACACTGGTCGCAGACTTCAAAAATAAACTAAAACAGCATACGGGTATGTTTAGTAAAGTCTTCCAAATTAGTCATCTTCCCTATACGCCTCCTACGCAATGTTGCTTGAACTTGCAAAGGCAAAAAAAAAACCTTCACTGAAGACAGTCTGGTTAAAAAGTGTGCTATGGAAGTGGCAAAGGCTTTTGGAGATGCTAAAATAGCTGAGAAATTTGAATCAGTGCCTCTTTCCAACCAAACTGTACAGAGAAGAGTCATTGACATGGGAGAACAAGTAGAAAAATCACTGATTGATTGGTTAAAGAAAGCATGCATTTCTCGCTATGCCTTGATGAAAGCACTGAACAGTCAGATGTCAGTCAGCTATTAATATTTGTGCGCACCACCTTAGAAGATTTCAGCAATAAAGAGGAGCTATTTGATGTGTGCTCTCTTCAAGGAACAACAAAAGGGAGGGACATTTATGATGCTGTTAAAAAATTGTCGACATAGTTGGATGCTTCAGTAAATGTTCAGCCATTGTGACAGATGGAGCGCCAGCAATGACAGGGGAGAAGACAGGTCTGACGGGATTGCTAAAAGAAAATGGCGTAACGTGTCCTATGATCCACTGTCTTATTCACCAGGGAGCGTTATGTGGGAAATCAATGAAGAAAACTGAAGTTTTTAAATTTGTGGTTAAAATTATTAATATGTTAGAGGTGGAAATCTAGCCCTTTTGCATAGACAACTAAAGCAGTTTTTGCTGGAAATTGAGGCAGAATATGGAGACTTGCTGCTGTACAACCATGTAAGATAGCTGAGTGAAGGAAAGTGCCTTGAACGGTTTTTTGCTATTCGCAAGGAAATCCCTGAATTCCTTAATAAATTTGTCTCGTCTGATACCACTGAACTAGAAGAAGAAATTCAAAGCCCAGAATTTTTAAAGCAGTTAGCTTTCCTAACAGACATGACAAATCACCTTAAAGGTGCGGCGCCACAGCCACCGGACTGGACTTTACTTGACATGACTGGAGTCCAGTGTGATTTTCCATACAATGTTTATTTATTGTCTAGGCGCCACTGCGACCAGACTCGACTGGACTTGACATAATCTGCCGACCGGAGTCAGGTCGTGTACGGTCCCAATTGGAAAACTAACTTGAGTCCGTTTCCCCCACCACTCTTTAACAACACTATCTCCAGCACGTGAACAGTTGTTTACATACCGTACGTCTACCATTTTCATATTAAACATTTTATTTAAAGTACAAATTTAAAGTATTTATAATTCTATTTAAAGTGTCTCTATATTATTATTAAAAATAAGTTCTCGAATAATAAAACTTGATTTTATAAACAGTTCTAATATTATTAAAACAATTTTAAAATGTCTTTGGAAGAGCAACTTGTAGAGACAGTCCGAGAGCACAGTGTATTGTATGACACAAGTAACAAGAATTTTTGCAACGCCAGGATGAAAAACAAAATTTGGGATGAAATAGCAGCTAGGCTGAACATTAAATCAGGCGAGTGAAATCTAATTTGTATAACTTAAATTTTTATTTATATTTTGTATAGTAAAATAATTTTTCATAAAATACTTGTAAAAAGAATCATCATTTTACTTTGCTTACTTTAGTAACATGCATAATCTGAACAATTTGGTATAATCTATGGTCTTCCAATACGATGACATGTTTATGTGATGTTACACCATCTTCAAATCTTATTTATAATAAAGATAATTAATTTAATTCATACTATCGTAAAGTTTGTGAAATTTTGAGATGTTATTTGGAAGAAACTTTTTGTGGGATGATCCAAATAACATCTTAAAATTTCACAAACTTTACGATAGTATGAATTTAAATTAATCATCTTTATTATAAATATGATTTGAAGATGGTGTAACATCACCTAAACATGTCATCGTAGTGGAAGACCATAGCTTATACCAAATAAGGAAAAGGGAATAAATAACAACCAAGAAAATATAACTTTAACATTTATTACTCCTAACTAAATAATTATGAACATTATTAAAAATATAAATTACATGAGAGAAAATGAGCTTATTACAATGTTGAAAAAAATACAAGAGTTTACTATAGCTATGATTTACAGTTTTTTATTTTTCGGGAAGTTTGACTCAAATTTTGTCCCACTGCCAAGGTACTTCACCATATTCTGAAATGAAGTAAGACAAAAACGCCTCTCTAACTTCAAAAGCTTCTCTCTTACTTTTTGAAGGTACACCTTTAAGACGCATCATACTATAATTATTTGCTGCATTCATGTCAACCCCAGTTTCGATCATGTTTGTGGTCATGAGGTAGTTATGGAGAACACAAGTGGCCTTAACCACCTTATCAACTAAATTTACAGAAATTTCAAACGGTTTGTAATAAACCCTCCAACGAGCAGCTAAAATGCCAAATGCATTCTCCACTACTCTTCTTGCCCGTGATAATCTGTAATTGTACACTGATCGTTTCCTGATTAACTTATTTCCTGGATAAGGGCGCATAACATGATTTAATAGAGGAAAAGCTTCATCGGCAACAGCAACGTAGGGCATATCTCTCCCTCCTTCGTACAAAGGCTCATCTGGTGGCAAATTATTTCCATTTTCTAAGCGAAATCCAATAAAAGATTTTGAAAAAATTCCACCATCACTAAAACGCCCTTTAGAACCAACATCGATCATAATGAACTTATAATTTGCATCTACCATTGCTAATAAAACTATAGAAAAGGTTTTCTTGTAATTAAAATAATCTGACCCAGAATTTGGAGGAGCTTTAATTTGTACGTGCTTACCATCTAATGCACCAAAACAATGATCAAAGTTCCACTTATTTTTAAACTCGTCAGCAAAAAATTTCAATTGCTCAGCTGTAGGATCTGGCATTTGCAAAAGTTGCAATCGATTCCATATTGCACCGCAAACCTCATTGACAATACGTGATACGCTTCTGTGACCAAGCCGGTAACTGTATTCCATTGACTTGAATGAATTCCCTGTGGCCAAATACCTGAAAGATATTTACATTTCAGTTAATTAATATTAATCAAAAATAAGATTCATTCATCAGTAATAAGATTATGATTCGTCACTAATAAGATTATGATTTATCACTAATAAAATTATTATTAATCAATAATAAGATTATTATTATTCATCAATAAGGAAAATTAAGAAGTTCGTTATTTTTTGTTTGTTTTTTGTAGGGGATGAAGCAAAGAATGCTTGGATTAAATTACGAGATGCCTACAGAAGTAGTTTAAAACGCATGAAATCATCAAGAAGTGGATCTGAAGCTACTTTTTCGAAGGCTTGGAAATACAGTGAACAAATGTCCTTCCTGCAACCATACATGAAAGATAGACCCAGACATACAAACGAACGAGCGGAAATAAATGAATTCATGAGTCCTTGTGAGAACATTGACAGCGAAAACAGCCAGCCGCAATGTGAAGAGGAAACTGTATGTAATGAGGTTCTTGTGAAAAAATCGAAAAAAGTGAAACCTGATCCTACCCTTGACTTTCTTCGAGAGCAGGCAAGTATTAGAGAGGCAGAAAGAAAGAGAAGAGAAGAGCTGCGACGTGATTTGGTCCCAAAAGATGGTCTGAAACTATTTTTTGATTCGATGTATGAAGCAACGAAACAGCTAAGTCCAGACCTGCAGAAGTCAGTCAAGCGAAAATTATTTGCGATTGTGTCGGAAGCAGAAGATGTAATGGAAAGATATTCATACATTTCTCTTGAAGTACCTCAGGGACAGTCACCAGCAAGCACTTACACAAATACTTCAGCAGAAAATGATTTTATTTTCCAACCTGGAAGAAACAGTAACTAAACGTCATTCGGGAAAGTCTTTAAACTTACGGATGAGACTTTACAGTAATTTTCTAAAAGCACATTAATTAATTTTTTTTCATTTTTTAATAATACTATACACATCAGAAAGGTTCAATAATTTTGTATGCTTAGCTACTTGCCTTTAATATCTTTACCTTATTACCATAGCTAAGATTTAATCATAATTATTTTGTAATTTTTATTTACTAGAATTTATTAAATAAAAAACTTGATTATATGACTGCAGTGCTAGATTTATTTTAATATTGCGTTGCTTTTTTTAATGGGTGGGGCCCTAATATATAAAAAATATTTGCAATAAAGCTTTATTTATTCTTAGCTACGCACTTTAAATCGTAAATCTGAAGATGAATGGTAACATATGAAATTTGCTCTTATTTTATGAACAAAGTTGAACTTTTTTGATTATAAGATTGCTAAAATTAATTTACTTTATCATTGTAGATATTTTCTAATTTCTTACCTTAAACAGACGGCAAGTTTCTCTTCAGTACTGATTGGTTTACGCCAGTTTGTCTCTTGTTTTTGAATGTCTGTAGCGATTAAATCATGAATATATTTGAAATCGGATTTGGTTAGTCGAAAGTAGTTTTTAAACTGCTCAGCTGTCAAAGACTTTATTAACGTATGAAACTCGCCTAGCTCATTTCTTTCTTTCACATATGTATTTATCCATGTTCTCTTCCTTTTCGATAGCAATAATGCACAGCAATCCAAAAAATCTTCATCTGAATCGGATTCAGAACTTAAATCCAATAACTGCTGCCCGGAATTCATATTATGCTGAGAGAAATGCAGAATAAACTGAGATGTTTTAGACTACACAGTCAACTCAAGTCTGTTCGCTGTGGCGCATATCTGCATTAGTCCGGTCATGTCAAGTTAAGTCCAGTCATGTCAAGTAAAGTCCAGTCCGGTGGCTGTGGCGCCCTACCTTAACACCTTAAACCTGAGTCTTCAAGGAAGAAACCAGATCGTATCAGATATGGTGGGAATTGTAAATGGATTTCGAAACAAGTTAAACATTTTCATACGTGCTGTCTACAATTAGCGGTGGAGAAAGACCAGGAAACTATAGATTTTACAGATCTCAGTTCACACATTCAAGAAATCATTGAAGAATTCAACACACGATTTAAGGAAACTGAAACACTGAAAAGCAGTGTCCAGCTTTACATGAATCCTCTTGGTGCTACAATCGAGGAACAAGAACCACACCTACAACTTGAGCTGTGCGATCTACAAGCCGATACGTTCCTACAAACCAGAAAAGAAAAGGGATCACATTTTCTTAAATTGTTATCCAGCGAAAAATACCCAAACTTAAGACAATTTGGACTTAAAAATGACTTCAATGTTTGGGAGCACGTACATATGTAAAAGTATTTTTTCTTCTATGAAATTCATTAAAAATCAGTACAGAAATTGCCTTGCAGATTCTTCCTTGCTGCATCTTTTGAGATTAGCAACAACAGAGGATATTCGTTCATTGGTAGATGCAGCTGATCGACCACAGTACTCCCACTAAATTGCCCTTTTTTAAGTTTTATTTTGACTACATTATTAATTTCAGTTTGACTTTGGTTTTTTTTTTTTTTTTGCTATTTGTAAAATATGAAGTCAAATAAACTGACATTCTTGCTCTTCTTCGAAATTCAATTGTTTTGGGTATAATAGTTTTTGTTTATTTTTAATTTAACTCTTTTATGCAATTGTAAAATAGTGTTTTAAGCAATTAAATTGATTAAACCTTTGTTTAAATTAAACTATGCATATTATTTTATACTGGTACTCTGTTCTATTTGCAGAATTATACGAAAATTGGCCTATTATTAAAGTGCGGCCCACAAACATGCCTAAGGTTTCCACTGTGGCCCTCGAGCCCTTACAAGTTGGAAACCCTGGTCTAGAAGAAGCAATACTAGCTCCGTGGCTCGAGTAACTGTTGCCATCTAAGATGCGAGTACCTCCAATCACTGATATCTCAATCACCGATACTTTTGAGATAGAGTCACTGGGAGTAGCGGTGATCATATGGTATCGGTGAAAAAATCAGTCAGTGATCTATCGCCCATCTTTACTGGAAAGTGACTACAACGCTCAACATTTGTTAAATAATGGTGGCTAAACGAGTGCGAGTAAACAGATGGCGTCACGTGGACGCAGAAGCTAAGATGTCTTGCAGGTACTAACTTCGGTGTCTTCCAAAATGTGGTCAACAGTTGAGTACAATGTTTACAAAATTTCATTTATTGTACTCACATTTTGATAATTTGTTCTTATTTAACCCTACAAATAGCTTGTCAGTTTTTAAAAAGGTGTGAATTAAATGTTCTAACTTTATATATAGTTTGGGCCTGTGCCTACTAAACACGTGAACCAAGATTTTATCCTAAAAACAGATTCTGATAGGCAAAACCCAGTGAAAAACAACGCATCACTATGGCAACGCATATTTAAACTTTCAGATAAAAGTTATCACGTACTTAAACCTTCCGATAAAAATGTGATGGATAAATACATTTTATCTAGCAGATAAAAGCTATCTGGCAGTCATAAGATGCAATTTTAACTTATCAACCAGATAGAAGTATTTATTGGCCAGATTAATATTTATCCAGGAGTCATAAGACCGGCCCCAAACATAGTAAAAGTAATGCCTAAAATTCGACCATTTTCAACAGACTAACCCTAATCACGATACAAAGTCTACTTGAATGTAACGTTAGCTTAAATGAACACTTTACGGATAGGACACTACTGAGGGACGAGAATGTGCCGGAAAAAGTACGAATAGCGCCGAGCTGGAACGGGCACGGTATGGGCATGTGTTAAACAGCCTTAGCGAGCGTTTGGGTCAGTTTCATAGATTGAGTGCGCCTCAAGTATAGTGCTACACTAAATACAAGACGACGCCTACCTTAACTCGAATGGAATGGGCTAATTTCACATTTGAAAATGGCCCATTCCATTCTGTTCTATGTAGGTGTCGTCATGTATTTAGTATTGCATCGCTACTTAAGAGCAGTTTCTTATTCAGATTGAGTACGCCTCAAGTGTGGCGCTACACTAAATACAGGATGACACTTATCAAGATCAGAATGGGATGGGCCATTTTCATATGAAAAATTTGCCCATTCCATTCGAGTTAGATAGGTGTCGTCATATGTTTAGTGTAGCGCCACACTTGAGGCGTACTCAATCTGACTGAAACTGGCCCTAAGGGCAGTTCATAGTCAAACTTAGTAGCTAGTGCGAGTCGATTCAATACAGGACGAACTACCTAGACCAAATGGATTGGGCAGTTCAATCGAAATGCCCTCCATCAATTCGGTGGTGACGTGTATTTAGTATACGCCGCATTGAGGTACTAAATCTGACTATGAAACTGGCTCTAGACCCAGTTTCAGCACTAGGAGCTAATCTATCCTACTAAACAGACGACACTACTAACAAATTGGAATGGGCCAGTTTCGCATATGAAACTGGCCCATTCCATTCAATTTCAGGTAGGTGACGTCTTGTATTTAGTATCGACTGCACTTTAGGCGTACTAAATCTGACTATGAAACTGGCCCTAAGTCTGACATTGAAAATGGCTCATTTGTCTACACACTAATAACCATCTAAAAAGTGAAGTCTTAAGATGATGTCATGACCATTGAGTGGCACTATACCTACGTAGTAAAAACTTAAATATAATTGGAATTAGTAGTTCTGTAAACAGTAGACCTCGCTCCATCCTTTAAGAAAATGCTAAGTACATCATGTTAAGAATGTCTGTCTGTCTTTTTTTTTAGCACCGCGTCTTACTACTCGTTCGGGTTGCACAGATATGTAATAATTATGCTAGTGGTTTTAGGGATGAGAAATCTTATATTTATAGGAAGTGTATCTGCATTTGCGTGGAGTGAGAGTGGAAAACCTTTAAGGAAAACTACACTCAGTACACTGGACCGAGATTCGAACCTTGATCTTCCCGTCCTCGGCAGTCCGGCCTACTGCAAGAGTGATGCCTCAAACCATGCGGCCACTGAGGTGGGCTATGCCATGTTTTTATTGTTACTAAGTACTCGATCGATTGCTTGGAATTATAAATTCAACTCACTTGAGATGAGCTATTAAACAAAAAACCTTTTTGAGTTGCCGCCATATTTAAATGTATAACCAGATTTTAACACCATGTTACATAAATCGTTCGCCCTATGTTTAATGTCCCTGCCAAATCTCGTTAAAATTGGTTAACGAATTTGGCAGTTTTCATGGGACAAACCGACACATTTTTGAGTGGTCGCCATATTGAAACTGATAACCAGATAGAAAAACCATGTAAATACGTTTTTCAGCCAGTTGGCCTAGGTTTAAAGAATGTCCCTGCCCAACTTCGTTATTATTTGTCCTCGCATTTGACAGTTATCGCAGAATAAAGATTCGGACAGACAAACAAAATGGCAAATTTTCACGTTAAAACAGAACCTCGCTACGCTTGGTTAATTATAATCACTACACCATTTACCAAACAAAAACTTTACATTTTAATAACTATAATTTACCCACATTTAGAAAAACCTACATAAACATTGTATTTTAAATTCGGTTTTCAATGTAAATGTTAAGGGGATTTATCTATTTTATAAGTAGTATGTATGTACAAAATAAAATGGAAATAAAAACTTAATATTCTTGAACAGTTTTTTTATTTCTTTTTATCAACACTAGATGCAGTTCGTTTAAAAATTATCGCTAAAATTTAACTGGAAAATGTTGGTATAAGTTCATCTTATCATAATTTTTTTTTTCCATTTTCATCACGATTATAAACTGATAGATATTTATTTTATACGTAAATTATTTAGTTTTTTTTAAAGCACACACAGTAAAAAAAACACCTTTGACAGCTTGCCAATGACTCACTGAAGCCAATAAAATAATTCCTTTACAATTTAAATAACTAGCAGAGCTTTTTTTTTAGTTACCCTTGGGCCGATGGTAAAAATGAAAGTTCGATCCTTATGCCGATGCAACGTCATTCACCTACATTCTGCGCATAGCAGTGTGCGCGGTAGTTGGACAGAGAAATCACTTTGATCGAGAAGTTAGACTAGTACATACAACCGTTATAAAGAAAGCTGGAGGCGGACAACCTCGTGGAATACAACAATCATGGTTAACAAACTAAAGGTAAGCTGGAGAAAAAAGATGTCCATGAAGTGTTATTTACTATTATCATAAAGTTCCTATTTTTATGCATTTAAATTTATTTTAAGCTCACTTAAAATATAAATAATTCAATTACACGGGATTTTGTAAAGCACTAAAAAATTGAAAGTTGTAACAATATGATTGAAAGAAAGTATGTGTTTACTAAAACAAGGCTTTGAAGTTCTATTTTAAAATTTCAAAAATAAGAGTTTATATTCAACGCAAGATAAATACCAATAATATACCATTGAGAAAAATGTACTAGCCTACAATATTCTTTCAATGAATAGGATAATTTACTTTTAATGTACACAATGCAATGGTTTTATTTCAAAATGTCTACATGCGTTAGGGTTTACAAATGTTTTCTCGATGAAAACATGTGGGATTTTGTTAGCTGGATCAGTATATATGTCGTCCTGGCCCTCGGGTTGTATTCAAGAGGCCTTCAAACATGCATGACACTGCCCTAGTAATATTATGATATAGTGATGCAACTCCTAACCACAATATTATCAGCCTTCATTGTTAGTTTCCTAGGTAATGCATGCACAAAAGTGGGGTTTCTATCAATGGGGTTATTTCTGTTTTAAGAGTATATTACTTTAATACAGGTGAAGAACAAGTTTTTTCATAACACGACTTGGAAAACCAACAAGGCCTGTCATGACCTACTTAATATAAATAATCAAACTTTTTCAACCTCGGTGGTCTTGGGGTAAGGTTCTCGCTTCAGGATCCGATCATCATGGGTTCAAGCCCAGTCGGGGTCAACGGATTTTTTTATCGAGCGATAAAAATCTGTAGCACAACTTCCTTCGGAGGGGAAGTAAAGCCAATGGTCCCATGTCAATTGTGGCATGTAAGAGAACACTGGAAGGTATGTGAAAACACATTTACCGGCAAAATTGGTAGGCTCTTTCGCGCTCGCTCATAGAACTTCTGGTGTTCTGATATATTCAGTCGGTTCATAAAGTGCACGTTAAATACCTCAAATTTGATATCTACAACCAGGAATGTTTAAAAATAAATAGTACGGTGCACCACACAGACTTTCTTCTTGAACTAAATTATACTTAGACTATAGCTTGTAAGACATGTGAAACGAAACTGTATGACACAAAGCACCAGTTAAAAAAGCATATATTCGCCTATAATTCAGAAAATATTGACTTTATAAAATATTATTTTTAACCAAAAATGGTTTATTTTTAATAGTAGTACAACTTTGCGATGATAAGTTTTTACGTATCTCAAAAAGTTGTGGAAATATAATCAAAACTGGAAATTTACATCAATGTAAAATACTCTTAGAGTAATTTTCATGGAAAAATGAGATGCGCCCATTTGTTTATAATGTTAAGTAACACCTAGATACGCATTATAATCAGAATCGTTTGGGACGAGTTTGAGAAGATTTATGTTTTCTCTTTTTGCCCTTATGTAAACTACCTTTAACTTTAGAGTTGGATGGATTATTCCAAAAACTCCTATGGGGAATCTTATGAAAACTCCAGATACCAACTTTAGTCTGATCGGTAAAATAGTTTCCGCTCTAGCTCTAACAACATACAGAAAGACGGCATTGCAAAAAACACTTTTTTGGGTTCAGGGGGTGATGAAACGTCGACACTTAGAAACATTTTATTTACGTCCATTACTGTTTCCAGCCTGTGGACTGGGTCAGTTGATAATTCAAGCCTTAACTTATATTTTCCATCACCGGCCTGCTAGGCCTGTCGTAGATTCATATGCCTTATAATCTAACTTAAAACTAGGACAGGCACAACATCCAGTCCCCAGCCGTTAATTTATCACTGTGAAAGGGTAAAAGGGTCACAAACTTGAATACTGAACGAATTCAAATGTTCTAAAATAACTTTTTAATTGACTCAGTTACAGTAAGCATCAAGCTCTACCGGTTGTGCCACGGTACTAAACAAAACAATAGATCTATTGTTGTCAAATTCCTTTACTCAAAACCTTTCTCTCTTTCTTTCGAGGTGTTATGTAGTAGCTATCCGACTACGTCTGGGTTCATTTACTTGCATAGTGCAGAACTAATACTAAATAGGGAATAACGTACTGTACAGTGCACAATTCATAGTAAAAATACAATATTTTATTAAGAAACGCAGGAATTTAAGTTATACTTAAATCGATTTTTTTAAATGAAAATTAGTCCAACCTCTTTACTCTAGTAAATATGGTCTTCAAAAATACTTCACTTACGTGATCACTCGATAAACCACATTAACTAACTATTATCTTTTGGAATATAAAATCAACCAAATCGAATGCGTGTCTGTACTACTAAATCAATTTGATCTTTATTTGGTATTGATTTTATTAGTGTCAAGAATAATATAATAAAACTATATCTCAAATAACTTAATCAAAAATGTAATATTTCTTCTTTATTTACATAGTATTGACGCTTAGGCAAAGAAACTTTGAAACAAAAAAATAAGATAGCCACAAGGCGTTACAATCATGAATGGAAGATATTTTCCGTCTGCTGTGTATACTGGTGTTTAAATTGGCTAGAGCAGTGGTTACAACTGGCGGCGCGCGGACCAAATGCGGCCCACACACTCACTGAAAATGTAGGAAAACCCTCGGTGTCAGTAGTGAAATAACATATGATACAAATAAAAATATGTATTTAAAAAATCAAGATTGCATTATGTTATGCCATTTATTTGATTAATAAAAATATGTATAAAGTTTGGTTGAGAAAGTGTGTGTGTGTGTACATATTTCGTAATACACTTTTGGGATGTTAATAAATATTTTCTGGTGGTAAAATTTGAAATAGCCTACAAAAATACAATTTATATATAATTATTCAAAATAATAGTTTGTTAAGTGTTGTGTGTAGGCCTATATTAAGTTGATGAGATTACTATAAATATCTTTGCCCCGTGTTGTAAGCTGATAGTCAGATTTGGCCCTTGGGATGAAAAAACTTTGACCACCCTTGGCTAGAATTTTGTCTCACATCTTATTCACCGAAATGTCTCACGTTCAAAAGGGTTGTAGGCTATATGCTAAACTCAATGCACAGTGCATAAACGGTTCAAGTTAAATCAACTTTATGCGCTATGCACTGTTCACTATTCACTCTGTATAGATTATGTATTATTATTATTATTATAATTATTATAATAATACTTAATTATTATTATTATTATTATTATTATTATTATTATTATTATTATTATTATTATTATTAGCACCACGTATTACTACCCGTTCGGGCTATACGCACTTAAGCTAATGTGCAATGGTAGTGAGATTGTGAGGTGAACTGGAGGATCTAAGTTTAACGTGGAATCCGAGCCACGGTGGAAGCCTGGCATTCCACAACTTCACAAGTTATGATTAATACACGTCTTGTCAGAGGTGAAGGAAGGGTTTGGCAATTATAAACTATGAATGGTATAATTTAAAATGATATGTTTCAACTTTTTACGCATTATATGCTACGCACTATTTGCTCTGAGCTATTCGTTAAACATGAATATAAACCCAAAATAAGGTTGAATTTTTAAAATGTCTCCAAAATAACTTATTAATCATTTAAGGGAATGTAACATAACAAAGTATGAAATAATACAATCTACAAGCGTACAAAAGCTTAATTTGAAGAATTAATGGACAATTAAGCTGTCCAACAAAGTATTTGGCCTCGTTTTTGTCTCACTATTTTTAAAGAGATTAGTAATATTAATGATTTTTTCATCAAAAGTACTATAGCATACATAATAACCCCGAACATTGGAAACATATTATTTTGGCTTTTTTTTATACCAAATTGGTACTGAATTCTGCTTTAAAAAGTTTCATTTGTTCTCTATCCGTTATGTAGATAACGTTCTTATATTACATAAGGTAGAGAATTTGAGGATTAATAATATCATACTGACTTCAAATGTTGGAAGCTAGCATCCCCGCCTTAATCTACTTCCAAGGAGGTAGTCAAGATAGCGAGCACAAAAATAACAAAAAGTCCCTTACGGTAAAATCCTTAGCAAAAGTAGTACAAACGATTAAGGTTATGTTAATTCAAATTTGGGAGGTTTGGATATGGGGCTAACATATCCGCATTACCTAACCCCCACCCCGACTCCCCAAAGAGAAGGCGGTCAGTATACTGGAAAAAGTAAACACACATGCTAAAAATTGATCCGCCATAATCCATGATAAAATACCACAAACTATTCCGAAGAAAATAATAAAACACACCAGACTAAATGCATTCATTAATTACTCCTTCCCCTTCTCATTAACCGTGTAGTTACGTTATTAGCAAGCGTGAATAACACTAACGCAGACGAAAGCTTTGTTACAAAATTCCAGTTTTAAATACTTAAGGCTGGCTACACCACGCTAGTAGCCTGCGCATTGCGCGACTATCCACCAACCTTGGCCTTGGCCAGGGTCTAACCTTTACTTTAAAGAACTAACCTAAGTTCCCTCATCGAGAAGTTTATTCGGAGCACATTATTATTATCATCCAAATAAATTCAGTGCCCCTTAATAGCTAATGTCATTTAGCAAATATATTTTAAGATGGAAGAAAGCAACGTTATACAATTAGTATATATGATAGATGAAGCTTGGAGGATGATGATTATAATTATGGAAATGAGCCGTATCTCGATTTAAAATTGAATAGATTGAAAAATGATATGTAGAAACGGAATTCGAACCCTGAATCCATCTTGATTCGCTTGGAATGTATCATACAATGTATTTGTACTATTGGCAGCATAAAACAACAACCGAATCGCCTGTGGCTGTGATATCAATGATAGTCTTAGTAGCCGATGATAAACACACGTCCTTCATAGACTCTGTCTTAAAATATGAGTGGAGAATGAATTGAGCACGGGACGATGATCCCTAGATAGCTCAGTGGTAGAGCAATGTTGCGCTTAGCCAAAGGTCCTGGGTTAAATTCCTATGTTCAGTTATCATTTTTCAATGTATTCAAATTTATTTTGATTAAACATGAAAACTAAAAGAACAAAACTATGCAAAAAATATACATAGATAATTTCTAGTGGTTTTCAGCACATAATAATACAATTATTTGCAAAAAATTTATAAAAAATAGAATATTCTTTTAGTACCTATTCATAACAAAATAAAATACACATTTCTCTTCAGAACATACCTATACGAAAAACCGTGATTGTATTTTCAGTTTCTGGTCAGTGAAAACAGCAATGTCTACAATAGGCCTACTATTATAAAAAAAAGTGCTATTTCGTGTATAACTAAGCTAATTAAAATTTGAAACCATGATTAATCATAAAGGAAATTGTTTATTTTGCAATTTTAGCAAATTTAAATAACAATGTTTCTCAGCAATTAAACATTATACACTGAATTGACACGTTTATAAGGATAATTGGCTACATTATAATCATGGGCGTGGGGATAGTTTAAGTTCGGGAAGGCTTCAAAATCGTAAGTTTATCACATGCTGCTAGGACTTATTATTAAACATTAAGAAACAAGAACATTGTTTTTATACAGTAGTGGTGGAAGTTTATTTATGAAAGTAGGTAAGAGGGACGAGTAACAAAGAAGTTTTTTGGGACAGTTTTCTATTTCTCCTCCCCCTCCCCTCCCTCCAAACCCACAGTTAATGGTAAATAAGTGGATGCACCAAGAAGCTAATTGGAATGGTCCTCGTTTGATTTTTTTAAATTTACTCTTTTAAAAACTATTTTAGTCATAGTTCCCCACCCCCCAAATTTGTTTGAAAGTTGGATACTCCTATTGGTTATTTGGAGTAGTCCTCCTTTAGAAAATTTTGGAAAAATGGATGCCTCTAAAAACTATTTTAAGTAGTGCTTACCCAGATTTTTTTTATAAACTAGATTCACGAGAAGATTTTTTTAAAAGAGTCCTCGCCCAGGAATGTTTTGAAAATTGGATGCCCCTAGAAGCGATTTATATAGTTCCTCGCTTTTTTTTTTTTTTTTTTCGAAAACTAGATAATTCAAGAAGATATTTAAAGTGGTTTTCCCAGCATATTTTTTTTTTAACTGGATGCCTCTATAAGCCATTCAGAGTGATATTTGACTGGATTTTTTTTTATTAAGTGCTTCTAGAAACTCTTTGGAGTGGTGCTTCCCTGGCAAATTTTTGGATAGTGAATGCATCTCTAAGTTATTTGAAGTTTTATTGATACAAGGTCATCTTTGGCTTCATATCAAAAACTCCAAAAAATGTTGGGGGGTGAGGGAGGGAGTAAGGTTGAACTCCATAAACCTTCTTCCCTACGCTCATGATTATAATTCATTTAGCTATAATGAACCCTATCAAACAACAGCACTACACAAAATCCAGCCAAACATAAAATAGAGCGTGAATTTGGTAAGGTTGAGAGAAAACAATGTAAATACCAGGTGACATTCAAACTAACAAAGCACTCAACAAATAACACAATGAATCATAAAGTATAAGAATATAACAACGCAAATTACAGTTGTGGTAGAATTGATAAGAGGTATCGTTAGTACAGCAGTTACTACCCAGCTACGTTAACATTATATGACTCACTTCGAAGCCCGCATGATCTAAAGCACAACTCTCACAGTAGACTAGACTACCGATGACGGGGGAGATAGAGGTTCAAATTCCGGTCAGATGTATTGATGGTTGTTTTTCCAAAATGGTTTTCTACTCTCCCTCTCTCACAAATGCTAGTACACTTCATCTAAACATAATCTTTCTAAACCCTAAAACCATAAGCATAATTGGATGGCCTTATGCCAGAGTGAATTATCTCCAAAAATAGACATATTTAGTTTTTTATGTGATCCTGTTCAGAATTTTGTCCTCTTTCTTATGCCATAGTGCACTATGTCATACGCCAACAAGAGACCAAACAGTAACATAATTTTGTTTTGCAATGAGGTTGGTAATGCTGTATGCTATTCAACTTTGAAGCTGTTTTTTTGAAAAACATTGGTTTTGGCTGATAGTTCACTATGGTTTAACAATAATATAATAATATTTAGCACCGCGTCTTACTACCCGTTCGGGTTATACGCTTAAGTACTAATTACTCTAATGGATTAGGAATTGGGAAGGTTGAATTTAGAGGAAGTGAACCCGCATTTGCGTGGAGGGAGAGTGGAAAACCATTTAGGAAAAACCACCCCCAGTTCACCCGATCGAGATTCGAACCTCGATCTCCCGTCCTCGGTGGTCGAGCTCAACACGACTAGCGCGTTAGCCAACTACGCCACTGAGGCGGGTTATGGTTTAAGGCCATCCAATTAGTACATAAGCGTATAACCCGAATGGGTAGCAAGGGACGGTGCAAAAAATAACAATTATAGAACCCGTTTCGGTGGTGACATGGTATAAGGCGCAACTTTCGCGATAGACTAGAATGCCGATGACAGGGAGATCGAGGTTTGATCCTGGTTGGATATACTTAAGGTATTTTTCCCTAAATGGTTTCCAACTCTCTCTCCATGCAAATGTGAGTACACACCCTCTAAATTCAACCTTACACATCCCTAGCCCATTAGAGTAATAATTACATAAGCTTATAGCCCGTATAGGTAGTAAAACGCGGTGCTGAAAATAAACATTACATGCGGGAAGAATGTAAACTTAAAAGTATAAGAAAGAAGGGATAGGGAAAAACCTATCCAGTCACCAGCTCACCAATTGCAGCAGTAGAATAATCTCATTGCGCTCCTTGGCAAGAATTGGCTAGTTGTTCTACCTTATGGAGGAGCTATTATCCCCTTAAAGCATATAAAAACAATGTAAATTCCATTTTGAAGTTGTGCAAGATTTCTTTGATCACGCCAGATTTTGTTCTACACTTTAATTTATTTCTGTCACCACGTCTCACTACCCGTTTGAACTATACGAACAACTACCTAGCTGGCCCCCTCGCCCCAATTTGACCTTTGACCTTTGATCCCGATCATGAGAGAGTATGTATTGTGATGATTGTGTCGCAATTGTGTATGACGCCATCACAGCGCTGTGATTGGCGGAAATTCCTGGCCTGTGATTTTCTGTTGGCTTTCCCCTTCCCCCTCCCGCAGACCCCCTTTCAGTGGTTTATTCTTGTTCAAACTTGTTTGTTCCTGTCTCATTTGTTTTTTATGTGTGCTCATTGGTTTTTTTTTAGGTTTGGGTAGGATTGAGACGGGTTTTGGAGTTTATTTTCTTTATTGGTAGAGGGAACATGTAGTCCACGGCGTATCGGCATTGTGGCTGAGGGAGGGAACGTGAAGTATGAAATTCTTCCGACGGTCGTATAGCGTAGAGTGTGAACAGCCGACAATGGCCAGCTGTCTCAAGACCCCTTTCACTCTTCCCCTCACTTTGTCATATTTGTCATACCCCTCTTCGCGAGCTCCGAGTTTCAAATCCCTCGGGGGTAGGACGTATTTGGAATGTTGCATATGTAGCAATCGGGATAGGGGATTGAAACTTTAGCGAGAGTCGTGAACCCTAAACTTGTTTTAAATGTTGAAAGAGGGTAGTATTGACCCTATTGAAGAGTCACTAACCCACCCCACCCCAAGCCCTCTTGAAGCATCGGGTCGTAGCCCTCTGAAGGCCTCAGCCCAGATGTGCTTTCTAACGCCAATTCCTGGGCCGATTTTTCAGAAACAATCCTTATTAATGTACCTTGCTGTGTTTCAGCGTTCGTCATGTACGGTAAGATGGATTCGAACCTTGATATCTTTGCCCGAACGAGAGACAGAATAATAAAATTAGTGGTTGTACCATCATTTGCGATGGGTTGTTGTGAAAACATATAGGTAGCTTAAGAATCAAATAGCCAAAGCTATTATTTATGCTTTAAGTTATGATTACTCCAGATAATATCTTTGAAACCTGGAAGCTGGAATCGAACCCGGGACCATTGGCTCAACAACAAATAATTATCATGCTCAATTTAGAGTTCTGTCTCTCGTTTTAATAACCGGCTGGATAAATAATATAATTTCTACGGTTAATTATTATGTTGGTATACTTAAACACGTTGAACACTATATTTTTTCGTTTTAAACTCATATTCCCTCGCCAGAGCGTCAAATTGATGGTTACTAGATGCCCGCGCTATCTGTTATCGTAAAAGTAACAGTGGGGGTTGAAATTAACTGTTTCTAGATGTCAACGACATCTGTTGCTCAACTTTAACTAAGCTTTTTAGGCAAAAGTGAGATAGCCGCTGCTTGGGGAGAGAGAGCGTATTGTTACTTGTAAATTTTACATTTTTATACAAATTTAAAATATGTTCTTTAATGGTTAAAAAGCGGCAAACTTAAATATTAGACGATCTATTGCGTCCAACAGTTTGCCTCAGCAGAAATTTTATTCCAACTCTCTCCAACAAAAATAGATGAGCCTGACATTTAGACAACGTGCCCACCGGGATTCAAACCTCAGTATCTTTCGGTGGGGTGGTAGGGATTTGAAGCCTTTACATAGGTCACCGGTATAATTGACGGTAGTGTATGACTGGGTGAAATGTGCACCAGCATTGGCGCGGGTTTGAAATGTGAAATTAGCGTTTGTTTACCTATCAACCTTAGTAGGGATTTTAACCCCCTCCTACCTGCCTACGTCAGAGGGCAAGATGTGTACCCGCATTTGCGCTGTTGTAAAAATTAACACGACCCCACAGAGTCCATCTCTAATGTTTGTTAGAAGGGCCATACTCCAAGGAATTTGAAGTCCTACATCAGTCACGGGTAGAGTTTGACTGTTGTGTGTGACCGGGCGAAATGTGTACCAGCATTTGCTCGAGGTTTGAAATAAGAAATAAGCGTTTGTTGACCTATCAACCCTAGAGGGATTTGAATCCCCTCATACCTCATTACATCACAGGGCGAGATGTGTACGCGCATTTGCGCGGTTGGAAAAAAGAAGCACGGCCGCAGTGGGTGGATAACGGTCCTTCACGGCATATTGGGCCCCTATAGCCAGCATCTGGGTAACACGTCTGTTTTTGCCAGACGGGTGAGCACGAATGACGAGTAACGGTAAAGCCAAGCTGCTTTACATGAATCGGGCAATCACCGATGAGGAAACAATATTATTGACCAATAAGAAGCCGAAACCTTTACATGCGGCACACCCCATAGAAGCGACTATAAATAGACCCTGAAATCATTACATTCGGTCATTATAGCTTATAATTGCAGTGGATAAACATCGTAATGAGTCTCGACGGCCTGGAAAATTGGATAAATTCAGGTATGTTTTAAAGCATTTTAAATGTTTTAACGGTAACTATTTTGCTTATTAAGTCTTTGGTGTACAGTGGTATTTGCTATTTTAATAAAATATCAAGAAGATGCACCCCTGGTGACTACATTCATATCTCAACCAGCAGCGCCCGATAGCCAGGACCATTTAGCGCTTTTTAGCGAGGATGGAATTTGCCTGGTCCATGGGTAATTAGTGTCCTGCTATAGGCTTTAGAGAATTGGCAGTGTTTTTTTCCCACGATAGTAATTAATATGTATTTATTTAATTTCAGATTACTGGGATCCATACGGGCTGGACGCTGGCCTGAGGGACCACGTAGCGCCCGCAGTGGATTTAGCAACTTGTGTGCGGGCGCCGCCCCTTGAAAGCAGCGAAGTGGAGATGGGGCCTATACCAGATCAGTTCCTAGAAGTGGTCGGTGCTATGCCACCCCTCGCAACAGTCTTCAATCAGTTGGAAGGCTTCACCCCACAGGACCACACCACAGCCCATTCTTTAATTACTAAAGAACATATTTAAATTTGTATAAAATTGGACCATCTAAAATGTAACAATACTATAACCACTAGTTTGGAAATAGACAGCTTATTGTGCAAGATTTATCCATGTCCTCTGTTCCCCCAAACCACCGTTGTTTCACTGGCATACCAAAACTTTTTGTCAGATGACCATTTCAAGTTTAACCAAAACAAATATTAGCTCTTATATTCATGGTATAGAAGGTTATTATCATTTTTTATTTTAGTCATTCAAAAAAGAGAGAGAAAATTATTATGGTCACTTTATCCAATTTTAAATTCACGTTTGCAATGTGTTGGATCAAATTTTTATAAGATATTCAACCCTCACTTTAGCGCCTTCGATAGCATGTCTGTATACTAAACTATTGTTCCCAGGTTCGATTTCCGACATGGCTTAAAATGTTGATTTGTTAAATTAACAGCCATCGGACCAGATTTGTGGCTGTCCTGGTCTTTTAAGTTGTTCACATTTTATGAATAAAAAAGTAACCCGAGCTTTAGGCTGGAAAACAGTAACGGATTTAAATTAAATTAAAATATTCAATGGAAAAAATTATTTTATTTAATTCAAAAACAAAATTATTTCTACCACTAGAAAACTTAACTCTGACCATTAAAAATTACTTTCTAACATCAATATCTAATTTTACCAATTTGTGTTAAGACATGTTTTCCCCAATAACTTATTTAAAGCTAGATTTCTTGAATGATTAGTGTGGTTGTGGTAAACCTGGTTACATATCGAGCTAACAGATGGCATTGTAGGTCAATTTAGATAAAAAAATTCACTCTGCTGATCAATTATATGGTATATGATTTTAAAACGAGAATAATGTAGATCTAGTGTTTCAATTTGTTTAAAGTATACAGATATTTCCTACAGGCATTCAAATATATACCAGCATAATAATTAATCGGAGAAATTATAATGTTGCTTTAGCCGATTATTAAAAAGAGAAAAACCCCATATATATTTTTGTTGAGCCAAGGGTCCCGAGTTCGATTCCAGGCAGGGGTGGAATTATAGATTTAACCTTTCATAGTGATAAAATAACTGCCTTGGACTGTATTTTTACATGTCCTAGGTATCAAGTGTATTTATTATACACCCTTTGCAAATGTTGGTATTAGTTAAAGCAATAATGTTTAGGAAAAATTGTAACAACATATTATATTAATACCAAAATTAGTTTGAAATTTAAAAGTAATATATCTATATATTAATCGTAGCAATTAAAGAGGGGGAAAACATGCGTAAGTTTTCAGAAAATAAAATAATTAATTTAAACTTAATACGTTTGGAACAGTTACATTTAAATTGTTTGAATTCATACTTTTGTGTTTTAGCTCAAATGGATACTGGTGATGCCTGTCCAAGATGGGGGAAGTTGCGGTCCAGATTCCAACCTACGCAGCCCCCATTCAGCCGGCGGGAGCTTTGCCGCCTCCAGGCTTCTTCCCGAGAGCCGGTGGTGTAGGGGTGAGGCAGACGGGAATCACAGCCCTTTCGAGGCTTGGAAATGGTGGGGAGGGGCCGTCATCAGCACCACAGCCCCTTTTCGAATCGCCGAGGAGAGAATTAAGCAATTAAAGTTTTTTTTATTCCGGGCGTGAATTGATCATACAATTAGGGACGCCAGAGAGCGAACGTGACACTCAAACCTGGCTTGAGGAGCAAATCAATGTTTTGTTAGAGCTTATCCAGGATCACGAAGCTAACGCGGAGAATCACGTAGGTCTGCTATAAGACAACACAGACTCCTCGTCAAGACCTGTATTTGTGTCATTTATACATGCAGATCAGCTTGACGTGCAGACTGTGCTCTCTTATGTAGAACGAGTGTTACAAAGCAATACATTGTTCCTCCCTTCATCCCCCTTGTTCGTCCAGTTATACCACTTTAAAGAACCACGCGGGAGGGGTAATCATAAATGTGATAAACTCTCTCCCGCTAGTACATATAGCCGTAATAACAAAGGACCCATTACGATTCAAAATGGTGATGATACATTTTAACTTGCCCGTGCATTAGTGGTCACCAAGACTGTGTGTGACGTTAAAAGAGAACCAGGATGCATGGATATGAACACCTATAAGCACATAAAGGAGGGCCGCAATATTAAAAAATACAAAGCAGAAGATTTATGCCGTGATGCCCGTGTGAATCTTTTGAATGGTGGTGGAATCACTGAACTGAAAAAATATCAAACATACCTCTCCGAATACAAAATCACGGTGTTCAGATATCGTCGGGGGAGGCAGCTCCTATATGAGGGGGCTACCTCTCCCGAACATTCCTTTAAGGGCTACCTTGATTTTTTTCACGACGATAAGCAAAACCATTTTGATGTCATAACATCCTTGACAGCTGCATTTAAGTGCTCGTACTTTCGCCGTAAGTGTCGTGTGACGTTCAACACAAAGAACGTGCACAAATGTGAATCCACGTGATAAAAGTGCTACGCTAAAGCGGTTTGCAGTGGAGGTAGATCTGTGGTATGTAAAGGCTGCGGGCGTTGGTTCACAAACCAGGCATGTTTTGATAACCCTAAACGTCCCAGTTTTTGCAGAGGTCACATGTCAATCTGTGATGTTAAAAAGGTGTGTGAGGTCTGTGGGCAATTTTTCAGCTTGGAAAGATCAAATTATTAACACAGATATTATGAAATTTTTGGTTGATTATACGAAACTCATCGTCCTTTCGGTCATTTCTGCTATATGAAGCCCCATCAAAGCCGTCACTGGAAAAGAGCAATTTCATGTTTGTATTCTATGATTTTGAATGTAGACAAGAAACGCTTCTTCAGGTGCGGTCAATACCTACTTTCACGAACCTAACCTCTGTGTCACACAAACGTGTTGCAAGGCCTAGCTTCATATTGATGTAAATTACCATCATTGCACCGAATCTGGAGGCGATAGGACGCGCTTATTCAAGGGTTATGCCACAATGGCGCAATTTTTTCGGATTTCTTGAGCAAGCTAAAATAAGAAAATTTAAGGTCATCACCCTCCTAGCCATAATGCATAGGGCTATGATGGAAAATTTATTTTAAAATTTATAATTGAGGTAAAAAAATGTACTCCAGTGCTCATAATTAACGGTGGGAAAATCATGTCCATGCGTTACGGCCTGCTTCACTTTATTGGCTCGCTGAACTTTCTCCCGATGTCGTTGTCCAAGATGCCCAAGACATTCTGCTTGAACGATTCTTTGGCCAAGGGAAATTTCCCCCATTTTTTAATAAAAAAGAAAACGCGGGGTATAGGGGTCCCTTGCCACCAAAGGAGGACTCCGGCATCGGTGAGATGTCAGTTGAGGGAAAGGAGCACTTTGAGAAGTGGTATGAGCGCTGGTCAAAGGAAAAAATCTTTGATTTTAACCGCGAGTTGGAACTGTATTGCGTGAAAGATGCCTAAAGTTTATAAATATGCTTATGGAAAGAGCAAAGGTGGATCCTTTCAGAGAGGTGTGTACGATCGCAGGAATGGCCATGTTGGCTTACCACCGAAGTCAACCTTAAGGAGAATACCATCGGTATTATCCCTAACGTAGGCTACCGGTGTGTAGACCAACAGTCACATGTCACTTTACAATGGCTCTGCTGGGAGGCCCATCAACGCCGTGTCTCTATCCGTCATGCGGGCAACGGCCATGAGGAATATGTATTAGGGCATCGTGTAGATGGCGTTGTTAAGGCTGGAGATACCACCACCTTCTTCCGGCTCTGGGGCTCTTATTGGCACGGGTGCCCTCTCTGTTATCCTAACAGGACCACCCCTATCAAAATCAGCTGCCACGAGATCATGGAGACGCGCAATGAAGCAACCATGGCATGCGTGGAAAAATTTAAGAATGCCGGCTACACGGTTGTAGAGATGTGGGAGTATATGTTTAATACGATGAAACGCATAGACAAGGAATTGAAACAATTTGTACTCCAGCACGAGGTGTACATCAAGGAACCCTTCAGTCCAGGGATGCATTATTTGGCGGGCGTACAAATTGTATCAAGCTCTTTCACGAAGCAGTCCTTTCTTGTGGAGAGAAGATCAAGTACTTGGATGTGGGTTCATTGTATCCTTAGGTTTGCAAGTACAAAAAATATCCCATCGGCCACCCCAAAATTCACTTGGAACGAAATTGTCCGTTTATAGATCAAGTAGAAGGCATAGCCAACGCTACCGTGACACCTCCACGGAATTTACTCATGCCCGTATTGCCTACATGGATGCACGACAAGTTAATGTTCATCTTATGCAGGAACTGTGGGGAGAAGAAAAACCAAGGCGCATGTCAGCACAACGTCAAAAAAAATCGCTGGTTAACAGGCGCCTGGGTGATTGACGAGATACGGAAAGCCGTTGAGAAAGGCTACACCGTTGAAGCAGTACACAAAGTGTGGGAGTACAATGTATCTGTTTATGATCATCATACACACTTTCTGGCAAATTGTTTCACGGGTACATAGAGACTTTTTGAAAACTAAACAAGAAGCCAGCGAATGGCCAGAGTGGTGTATCTCACAAGATGAGAAGTTAGCTTATATTCAAAATTATGAGGAAAGGAAAGGGGTAAAACTCGATTTCGGTTCTGTTTGTAAAAACCCTGGTCTCCGAACTCTGGCTAAACTCTTTTTAAATTCACTATGGGGAAAGTTTGGGCAAAGACCCGATTTACCACACGTAGCCATTGTCAACGACTATCAGGGCATTCATAAGTACCTGACGGATCCGTACATCACCGTGGACAGCGTCATTGATGTAAATGATGAGGTTACGTTCCTTAATTACAAGGATGCACGTGACGCGTTGCGCCCTAACCCTAACACGAGTGTAGTGGTGGCATGCTACACGACTGCTATGGCTAGGTTGCATTTATACAGCATTCTTGAAAAATTGGGGTACCGCGTTTTGTATCATGATACAGATAGCGTTCTATTCACAGAATGCTTAGATGATTAGAGTCCACCGACCGGAGACTTTGTAGGTGACGTCACTGACGAACTTCAAGATTACGGTCCGGGTTAGCTATATTAGTGCCTTTGTGTCTGGCGTCCTCAAGAATTACGCGTACCGAGTTTGTGTTGGTGGCGATCCTGCCAAAACATAAACGATGTGCAAGATTCACGGGATCACCATAAACTATGGAAACCGGAACGACGTTAATTTTGACGTTTTGAAAGCGATGGTCACCGAACAGGCTGTGGAAAGATATATGCAGATACTGCAAAAAATTGTTAGAAAAGGTCTTGCGACTGTATGTAACGTTTCGCAGAATAAAGTTTACCGGCCAGTGTACACCAAACGACGGATAACTGATGATTTTAACACGTTGCCGTTTGGATATCAGAGTCCTTGTAAACGCGCTCACCATGATTAAAAGGTGATCATTTAGATGGGCTGAATAATCATCTTTTATTTTATATCATTCTAGACAGTTTCAATGATATACAATTTTTCAAAGATTTGAGATTTTTTCATATATTTTTTCTGCATGTAAATACGCATAAATTTTATTTATTTTTTATAAACCAGGGATACTTTTTATATTCTTTTATTCGCCAGTACAACACTTCACCTACCTGATTATTTCTAGTCAAATAGAGTTAGTTGTTTGTATATATATATATATTTTTTTTTTTAAATTCTAGTCAAATTTGTTTATATTCTTGTACATATTTTAAATTGAAATCATCTGGCTTTGTATATATATTTAAATACTCTTTGGACTTTTTAAATTAAATTAGATGTTTAGTACCGAGGCCACTATTCCCGCTACGACCTCAAGAAATTGTTTCCTCAACACCTAAACATATATAATATACTTCAAGGTGTTTTATATATTCTATAACTATCTTTCTTTTAAATAAATATTCCAAGTATCTTTTCATTGTGTGAGCTATACTCTAAAACTTTTATTTGTGTAAATAAATATTCCAAGTATACTTTTCATGGTGTGAGCTATATTTCTAAAACCTTTATTTGAGTAAATAAATATTCCAAGTAAACTTTTCATGGTGTGAGCTATATTTTTAAAACTTTTATTTGTGTAAATAAATATTCCAAGTATACTTTTCATGGTGTGAGCTATATTTGTAAAACTTTTCTTTGTGTAAATAAATATTCCAAGTTTACTTTTCATGGTGTGAGCTATATTTGTAAAACTTTTCTTTGTGTAAATAAATATTTCAAGCATACTTTTCATGGTGTGAGCTATATTTGTAAAAAAAAAATTTTTAACTTTTATTTATGTGAGTAAATATTCCAAGTATACTTTTCATGGTGTGAGCTATATTTGTAAAACTTTTATTTGTGTAAATAAATATTATAAATCTGTTATATTTGTGTTTTAACGTCTACACCCAAACACCCCTTCTCCTATCCTATAATAAAGTTTATTTAGCTTAGAAGCTCAGTCTCAAACATTATGGATAAGTTGAAACATTCAGAATAAAATAGTTAAATCATTTTACTTTCTCTTTGGGTAGCAATCTAAAGTCACAACAATTACAAATTTATAAATGAAAAAATGAATATGTCAATGTTGCCACGTGTATATTGCATCTCCTACCTGTCTTTGATTCTCCAAAGATTTCCGACCAACATCTTCTAGAGATTTTTAAATAATAATAACATTTTCTTACTAGTTATTTTATTGACAAACAGCAATTTATTAATAAATTTTATTAAAAAAAATAGCATACACAGAAACAACATAAAGTTTTTTAAATGATATTCACCAATATTATTTAGGTCTTGTCAGCTATTTGCAGTAATTAAGCGGAGCTCTGCCGGTATGGTTGGTTGAGGAGGTTGGAGTTCAAACACTGTTCTATTAAACTGAGGGTATTTCCTACTCTCCCTTCACACAAATGCTGGTACACTTACACCTCATAAGTACGTTCATTATTCTTACCCATTAGCTTATTTAAATTATTGTATTAGTAGTAATAATTACTATTATTAAATATGTATATGTACGTGCTATCCCAAGATATTGAAAGATTCATAATTACCAATTTTATTCACTAGATGGCGCAGAATGAAAGTGATTTAAAAATGAATACAAGTGAATATAAGTTTGGCTTATCATAATAATTTAAATGCGTCTGTGTGTGTGAGTATGTGCGCGCGCGCACGCGTACGTACGTGTGTGAACTTTCCACCTTAACTTAAACCAAATTTAGTTAATTTTTAAACGCTATCTAAACAGTGAAACTGTTTGCAATTATAATAATAACATACTGTTTTAGCCTTTCTACTCCTTAATATATTATATATATTATACACTCAACCAATTTTTTTTGCTAACATTATATTAACTCACATGTGTAAACAATAAAGCATAATATTCACCAGCCTGCACTATTTGACATTTCATTCCGGCAAAGTTGTAACGTGTCTATTGCTAGCTTTTCCCTGTCTTTGAATATCCAAGGATTTCCAACCAGTATATTATAGGCTTTTTAAAAATAATAACATTTTCTTACTAGTTTCTAATTGACAATGAGCAGTTAATTAATTTAAAACATACATAACGTGCAGCCACAACAACAACATAGAGTTTTTTTTGCAAGCAGCAATATTATTTACGTCTTGTGACCACTACAGGTAATTAAGTTGAAAGTTTAGAGTGCAAATGAATTATATAATTGTGATAGCAAGAAAAAACATATAATCACTCTTTTACCTAATAAAAAATCAGGAAAGAATATCATCTCTTCTACCATCTATAAAATGAGTAGGAGTTACCTCCAAAATATTTCAGGAAACGCTGAGAGGCACTAGAACGCATATTGACAATGTCTCCAAAGTTTTACCCGGCATTCTTATTCTTCCCAAACCCTCAAGCACAATAACGTTCGGTTCATTGCTGGCCTCTTCCAAGAGCACAACGTTATAACTTTTGTTTTTCTCAAGTTCGTTTAAGCACTTGACACGATTATATTCTTCTTTCTCGATCTGGTCTAATGCACTGAACAATACCTTCTCGTCCCAACAGGCATCCTGGTGAGCAGGATTTGGAAGTGTTTGATATATTTATGTTTGTGCGAATAAGGTTGGAGAGTTTTGCGTAGGACTCCTCACAAATGCCGCATTTAAATGACATAATGGCAACAGGAGATGCAGTGAAAGAAATATCCCTGGAAGAAAAAACACTGTCGCTCAAGCGGCAACGCTCCCTAATCACAAACTGAGTTATCTTAAGCATGTTCACCTCTCACGTTTTTCAAAATGTTACCGCTAGCTCCGATGACGTCATCAGAATGCTACGTAAACATGAGCGTGCCTAGTTTTTAAATTCACTTTTAAACATCACACTTTGTCCTCCGAAATATATCATACAGCGTGGTTTAGATTTAAATCGCTTACAATCTAAATAATAGGCAGACTTTGGAAGTAAGACGTTGTCGAAACTGCCCGGACCGATTATGTAGTCATCGGGCGTTTCACCCTTAATTTTAACATTTGAATAAGTTTTGTACATTGTTAAATCCTCGAGATTTATGGGTTCTTCGGACTTTACCTCCTCCTCCGTTGGAGGTAGGCACGCGGGTGACTCTGGCTGTGAGTACTCTGCTGACTCTGATGCCTGGTAGGCAGACGACTCTGGCGGTGGGCACGCGGGTGACTCTGTCTGTGAGTACTTTGATGTCTGGTAGCCAGACGACTCTGGTGGTGGGTACTCAGGTGACTCTGGGGGTGGGGGCGGTGGCTGCGGCGTCGTCAAGGGTGATGGCGGGTGGTGTGAAGTGTGGAAGGGTGGTGGTGGCCTGGGAAACACGGCCACAACGTCCCCTTTGTGGAAATTGTACACAGCACATGTCATAGCACACAGGTAAGATTCCTTGATTCTCTCGTAGGGTAGTACTTCAGTCGCTCTTATCGTGTGACAGGTAGAGTCGCAGAACTAGATGCAGCCTCGATCCTGTGGTACACCTCTGTCGTGGTTCACTACTTTGTAAATTACATTTCTATCTCTCACAGACACACTGTGAATAGTTTCTGCTGGCATATAGGCATTCCCCTCAATCGTATGAGCCACAAACATTAAATTAACATAGCCGGTTCTAAACATGGTGAGCGTACCTAACCACTAAACGTGTTAGATGGTTTGTAGGGTCCACTGTTTAACATGGTATTACACGTGCACATGTATTAACTGCCCAGCTGCCTAATGTTGTTGTTAATTGCTTGACTCTTTTGCCCGTCTCTTAAACGCGTTCAAAGTTCACAATGGTAGATGAACCTCGTTTTACTCTGTCGTAGGTAAATAACAGTTTTTCGTTATTAAGTTCACATACGTCTTCATCTGATAGAGTACCAAAACGACAGGGTAAAAATACACAAATTTCGCCATCTAGATAGGCTATTAGGCGTCCTCCCGAACTTCGTATTGACAGCTTTTAATTTATCTACCGAGTACTTTTGACCGACGATTAGATCACACAATTTTACGGTCTTCACGGTGTCAACAATATTTACCAGCTGCTGCAACTTGTCCATATTCCTGACTCAACACACCGAGCCTCCAAACTGACACCACAGGGCTTCCCGAGATTATTCTTGTCTCAACTTGTCGAAGCGTCAATTTGACGACGGTCGATTCATGTAGCGCAGTGTGGGGTAGGGTTTTCCTGAACCAAATTCCGGTACACATTCTACCTGGTCTAATTATATTAAGCGATCGACCAGTTTTAACTGATGTTTGATTATGCTCTCGCAAATGCGGGGTACAAGATATCGAGGTTCGAATCCCTGTGGGCCCGCCGTCTAAATGTTAGGCTCATCTAATTCTGGCGGGGGAGTTTGAAATCAACTCCCTGCTCTGTAAACTGCAGGAAAAATGTGTTGGAATATTTTCTTAATCATCCCAACCACATTATCTTAATTAATATGTATGTATATATATAGACGTTTGTCCAGAATGGGTGCGTGTACTTATATAGCTATGGCGGGTGTGGAATCGAATCCCTGCCGTGTAAACTGTTGGTAGTTCTCCCTCCAAGTAAAATGCTGAAACATTTTCTTGATCATCCCTACCACATTATCTTAATTAATATATATAGTCGTTTAGCCATAAAGGGTGCGTGTAACTCATCTAATTATAAAGGGGAAGTTGGAATCGAATCCATGCCGTGTAAACTGTTGGTAGTTCTCCCTCCAAGTAAAACATGCTGTAACATTTTCTTCATCATCCCTACCGCATTATCCTAATTAATATATAGAGATGTTTAGCCAGAAAGGATGCGTGTAACTCATCTAGTTATAAAGGGGAGGTTGTGGGATCGAATCTCCTCTGAGGTGTACTGTCACTAGTTTCCCTCTCCCTCGCTCCACGTAAACATTGGAACATTTATACCTCACTCCTCCGTCAAAAGTGGTGCATGGCTGATACCTACATCGTCGAATGTCAACGAACGATACCATACAACCAATTTTAGTAGACTTTTGTGGTGGGGATAGCGGCCCCTAACTGAGGATTCCGAGGCCCCTGATTGTGCATAATCAGAGCTGTTTGATTGCTCTCTAGTTGCAACATCACAGGGGAAAACCCTTGCCGGGGGAGAGTTGCGACATCATTCATCTGGCACCAAGCATGAACAGGGTCAGTGAACTCTTATACTAGCTCACGGTTTCAAGGTCGCGATCTATTCCTGTCTCGACTTGTCTTGTAAAGCCACCAAACTGGTGCCAGGTATGAGTCATCAGGGTTGCGACAGTGTGACAACGTCATCGGGAAACCCATTGCCACATAGAAGGGGGAAGAGGGAATGTTGTTAGGGTCAATGACCGCATGTATTAGCTCACGCTTTCAAGGTCACGATCTCTTCCTGTCTCAACTTGTCTTCTCGAGCCGTCAAACTTGCACCAGGGTTGCGATGATGTCACAGGTAAAACCCCATTACCACCTAGAGGGGTAAGGGGGTGGGGGAGGTTGTGACACCAAAATAGATTCAGGGGCTTGTGAGAGGGAGCCATTGCTGGATGTTCACACTCTACGCTAAACGGTCGTCGGGAGAGGTTCGTGCTGCACCCTCACTAGCGATGCCGACACGCCACGGGAGGAGTGCCCGACGCCTTGGACTACACGTTCCCTCTACCAATAAATAAAATAAACTCCCACACCAATAAATAAATAAAAACCAATAAATAAAATAAACTCCCACACCAATAAACTCCAACGCCCGTCCCAATCCTATCCATACATAAAAAACCAATGAGCACACATTAAAAAAAAATGAGACAGGAACAAACAAGTTTGGACAAGAATAACCGCTGAAGGGGGGTGAGTGGGGAAAAGCCAACAGCCAATCACAGGCCAGGGATTTAAGCCAATCACAGCGCTGTGAAGACGTCACACACGATTGCGACACAATCATCATAATACACACTCTCTCATGATTGGTGTCAAAGGTCAAATTGAGTTGAGGGGGCCAGCTAGGTAGTCTAATATGAACTAATGCTTTACGGAAGAAGAAGGTAGAATTAAGATGAATTTTACCCAAATCTATGTGGAAGGAGAGTGGAAAGCAATTTAAGGAAAAACATTCCGAGTACACCCGACTAAGATTTGATCCCTGATAGCCCCATCATCAGCAGTCCAGTCTATTGCTAGATTGATGATCCAGGGCTTAGACCATTCAACCTCTGAAGTGGGTACATTTAATCATTCATTCCTCTAGTGTGTTTGTCTTTAATTAGTTGTGATATATTTTGTATCAACTATCAAGTACGTTAACAAACTCAAACATTAAAAAAAAGTGTTTTCTAAACTTTTTCCTATAAACAATGAAAAAATACTCTGTGTAGATAATGACTGGCCCTAATTTCAAAATTGTTTAGATCAAATCAATTCGCAATAATGCCACCAATTTGTTGGGCTGTAAAATGTAAAAATACAATCAAAATATGGAGGGTGGAATAATTTCCAGATAATCCCAAGATAAATCTTTGGGTATCAAATCTGAACTGGGTGCGCTGGAAAATAAAAGAAGACTATCAAATATGAGAGGTTAATTTGATATAATTAACTTACTTTCTAAATTTTGGATAAGAAACACAACCACGTGAGCTTTTGTTACAAATACTAGGGTTTGTCTTTGTTATATTTCGTGATATGAATAGGGTGTGAAGTTTAGGCAACCGACCAAGGGCGTTACCTTAGAAAGCAGGAAATTGAGGCGGTCAGCAAATTGCGCTACCGCAACGTAATCAAGGGAATAGAAAGAAAATAATTGCGTCCTACATTCCCGAGACTGGAAATTCAATGTTTTCAAAACTAAAACAAGTAGTAGTCCGCCTCATGTCATGATAGTTATTCATCTCGTTATGTAAGTACACAAGTCAAAAAATCAATCTATCCACGGATCACCTTTCACTATCCTTGAAAGTTAATAAACAAAAAAACAACAACAGGTAAGTATAAATTCTTACACTCTAAACTAAACACTTAACATGAGATGAAAATACAAGATATAATACATAACAGAACGTGGGGATCTTAATCTAATTATTATTTACAAAAATAATCTATATTTAACATAAGTTTCTTCTCCTAAGCTTCAGTGGCGCTATCCCGGGTTGGGTTATTGAATCGCCTGCGGTGGCTCACTCAATACGAGTAAGCTTTGTCGATCACTCGCAGATGACACGTAACAATTTTCATTAATACTGTGTATCACGTTAATTATGCTCCAATTCATCAGTGAATGGCCATGGCCTAGGCATACAAAACAGATACATGGCATAAACCCCGGTTTAATTAATTTTAAACCTAATAACAACAGCTGTAACTAGCTTAAATGGCCGCATGGTCTAAGGCTCTACTCTCGCAATAGATTAGCCTGACGAAGACGGGGAGATTAGGGTTCAAACCAAGTCGGGTGCATTGAGGGTGTTTTTCCCTGAAAGGTTTGCACTCTCCTTCCATGAAATGCGGGTGTAATTCCTCTAACTAGTACACAGGCGTATAACCCAAACCGGTAGTAAGACACGGCGCTAAAAAAGTTGTAAAATACACCATGCATATATTTATTCTCGAGCATTGCACACACATATCTCAATGTATGGACAGCTAATAACACACAAACCCGCCTTGGTGGCGTAGTTGGCTAACGCGCTAGTCGTGTTGAGCTCGACCGCCGAGGACGGGGAGATCGAGGTTCGAATCTTGGTCGGGTGAACTGGGGGTGGTTTTTCCTAAATGGTTTTCCACTCTCCCTCCACGCAAATGCGGGTTCACTTCCTCTAAATTCAACCCTCCCAATTCCTAATCCATTAGAGTAATTAGTACTTAGGCGTATAACCCGAATGGGTAGTAAGACGCGGTGCTAAATATTATTATTATTATTATTATTAATAACACACAAGTACACTAAAATAAAATCGATTCAGACTTTGGGAAACAATCTCTTGTTTAAACCTCAAACTATTTTTGTTTACATGGTGTATGAAAGCAGGTAATGCACTCCTTTAGTAATGTTCTTATTTGATTTGGTAAGGAATAATAAATAATAAAATTATATCTTCTTTATTTTAATTTTAGATGTTACACCATCTTTATCATTTTACACCATTTTCTACATTGGTTTTCCTCAGACCTGAAGATGGTGTAACATCTATAATAACTCCGAAACATGTCATCATATAAGACTAAGATAATATCAAATAAGGGGTAGGGAATAAAAATAAAAATTAAGAAGATATAATTTTATCACTTATTTAGGTATAGATTCTTAAAATTACTTTTTATTTAAATCAAAAATATTTAGGAGTTCCTGCAATTTGAACAATACATGTCCCTTAGTTTATTTTACTATTCACACATGCCAACAGAACAACGGAACATATGATAAAACATTCATTGTGAAATGTGTTCTGACATAAAACAAACAATAAAACTCTTTTGCCAAAAAACGAGGAAAAAATATAGGTGTTGTTGGCTGCATATCAACTTGACTAAAAGAATATACAACATGGAAACCTGGCAGTCGTTGGCTCTTAATAGGTACTCAATTTAAATATACACACCTTGGATCATTGTTAGTTTAGATAGTTGTCACAATGGGAAAAGGAAATTGGGAGGACGCAGATGTGGATGGGAGGATTATATTAAAATGGATGAAAGAGATAGGGTGTAATAAGGTAGACTGGATATAGCTAGCTCAATATAAAGATAGGGCGAAATGAGGTGGACTTGATATAACTAGCTCAAGATAAAGATAAGGTGTAATAAGGTGGACTGGATATAACTAGATCAAGATAAAGATAGGATGTAATAAGGTGGACTGGAATTAACTAGATCAAGATAAAGATAGGATGTAATAAGGTGGACTGGAATTAACTAGATCAAGATAAATATAGGGTGTAATGAGGTGGATTGGATGTAACCAGCCCAAGAAAGGGATAGGGTGTATTTAGTTGGATGGGATAGACCTATCTCAAGATAGGTGGTGTAGTTTGTAGGTGCGGTAATGAACTTTCGAGTTCCTAATGCCATAGCGAATGTTGTCACAATATAACTGTTCATAGTTATGTAATATTAGATAAAGTAACAAAATATATTGTAAAGTATAGCAAATTTTTGGTAAAAATAAATAATGAAAATGAGACATTAAAATATGATATTGGTAAATAACAAAGTGGATATCCCGATACAATTTAAGACAATAGAGATCTTTAGCTTGGTTTCTTTAAATAATATCGCAAGTAATTCAAAGAGTTTATAGAAATTACCTTTTTAAGCAGTGAGTGGATGCTGGAGAGTGTTTAGACTCTTTGTATAAATAAAAAAGTAAAACATTGCTTATTCAATATTTCTCAATATAACATGTCGAGTTGACTTTTGTGTTTATGCATCGCATTTTATATTCATTCAGAATATCTGCATATTTACACAAAAGGTGTAGAGATGAGTAAGAAAGAATTTAGAAATGGTGTACCAGCATTTGATTTCAAGAAGCGTGGAAAAACACCTCGGTATACAATGTCTATGGTGCAGATAGGGGTCGAGTATAGGTTTACTCATATATATATATATATATATATATATATATATATATATATATATAAGTATAGGTTTACTTATATATATATATAATGAGTATAGGTTTACTTATATATATATATAGTCTGTATAATATGTATATATTATATATGCTTATATTCACATCCACATTAGTGGTCTAAGGCGTCACTCTTTCAATAGACCAAATTGCCGGTGACGGGGATATCGGAGTTCAAATTCTGGTCAGGCGTAACTGAGGAGTTTTTTTCTAATAGTTTTATTGTTCTCTCCCTAATGTTGGTACAGTTTTTATAAATTCTGCTTTCATTGTTACTAACCATTAGAGTAAATATGCGGAGAGCTTGGATGTTTAGTAAGGCGCTGTGCACATTAACACACACAAACACACACACACATATATATATATATATATATATATATATATATGGCCCACTTAAGTGGCCGCATGATCTAAGACGTCACTCCTGCAATCGTAGTTTGGATCCTGGTCCGGTGTACTGAGGGTGGTATTTTTTCCACGCGAATGTGGGCACATTTCCTCGGAACTCTACCTTCCTCATTTCTACAATATCTGCGTAATTGATATACATGAATATAACGCAAACGGACTGTGAAACGCGATAAAAATCTATTTAGCTAGACATAATAATTTTAAAGGTAAGTAACAGATTGCTAATATTTGATTGTGGTGCAGATAGAAGACGTAATTGAGAGGGCCCAAGGAATGGTGACGGGGCCCTTGAACTTCCAGTTGGGTGGGGCGTGGCGTCCCAGAGACCCTGAACGAGAGGCGTCGATTCGGAGAAAACACGTTGAGCACAGGTACGAGCCTCACAAATTAATAGCCGTATGCAAAAAAAAATAATTTTTTTTTTAAACTATTTTAACAATCGTGAAAAGGAATGAATTGCTATTTTCTTCTTTTTATTGGTCATTGTTAAGGTGAGGATGTAGGGCACGCGAAAAAATACCAGTGTTTTTGCATCTTTTATAAAAAAAATATTTTTGTCAAAATAAATAAAATATTGCTTCAGTACAAATATAGAGCTTATTTTTATTCACATGGTGACATCAACAGTTGTTGATTAATTTTCATGGGCATAGCAGCAGTAGATGACAAACTTTTTTAATGAAAATAAAAAGTTGTCATTAAATTCCAGTACATCCTTGACAGATATTCAACAACTGTTGATATCAAAATGTGAAGAAAATTAAAACTCTATGTTTGTACTGAAGCAATATTTGATTTATTTTGAACAAAACAAAATTTGTTTCCATAAAAACTTTAAAAACACTGGCCTTTTCTCGAATTTCTTTTTTATCCCACCTTAAGGAAAATTAATGTGTGCTCCATATTAAAATTTAGTCTTGTAAAACAATCTTTAGAGTTGTACACAAGAAGAGATAAGCTATTTTTCAAATTTACAATCTTACATTTCATCTGTCTATTTGTCTGGATCTTTGATACGCGATAGTTGTAAAATGTGTAAACCAATTTTAACGAAAATAACAGGGACATTCATTGAATCTAGGCCAATAAAGTTATTTGTATGGTTTTTCAATCTGGTTATCAGTTTAAATAGGGCGGCCACTCAAAAATGTGTCTGTTTGTTTGTTTGTTCCGCCAAATGCGTGGACCAATTTTAAAGAAATTTGGCAGAGTTCTTCTTTAAACCTAGGCCGAACGATGTTTGTACTGTACTGTACATAAATTTTCAATCTGTTTATCCATTTTAATATGATGGCCACACAAACGGTTTTTAGTTCAGTAGTTCTTCTCAAGTGATTTGAATTTATAATTCTAAGCAATCGATCGAGTATCTAGGAAGTATTTTTAAAATTTTTGACATATTGTGGGAATGACGTCTTAAACCATTTGAACCATGGTTATTCTCTATGAAAATAATGTACCATTGACTACAGAATTATTTTTTTTTCTAGATAACTCGATCACCAAGGAAATATATCACCTATAAATACAAATACATATTATAGGAGATTTTTCAACTTGGAATCCAAAGAGTAATGTGAAGACTAGTAACGATAAGAACATGGAGGGAGCAAGGTCTACTATTCACAGATCTACTAGTAAGACGTGTAGTAATAAAGTAATACAGAACATGTAAGATGGTAAGCATAAGGTCTACTGTTTACAGAACTACTAGTAAGACTGTAGTAACGATAATAACATGGAGGGAGGCTACTGTTCACGACTACTAGTAAGACTGTAGTAACGATAAGAACATGAAGGGAGCAAGAGTTACTTAACTTATTCAAAGATCTACTGTAAGAAACTGTTAGTAAGATAAGAACATGGAGGGAGGCCTACTGTTCACAGAATTACTAGTAAGAATGTAGTAACAATAAGAACATGAAGGGAGCTATTTCCACTGCTCACGGAACTACTAGTTTTATTAGAAAGAAGAATAGTTTTTAATTATTGATCTGTTCATCAGTCTTCAAATTAGTTAATTCTCGTTTGTATATTAAGTACAGTTCTTTTATAGATTTGGGATAATTTCATTTTTTCTAGATTAATATTACATAAATCACTATTTTAACCTACATCGGTGGACACATAGTTTTGACATAATTGTTTCTGATGGCAAGATCTCTGTTTGGATCCTGATATTTTCTAAATACTTTTACATTCTCCCTTCATGCAAATGGAGGTACATTTCCTGTAAAATCCTACCTTCCTCATCCATATCCCTTCCATATTATCGTAATTAGTATATATGTGTTTAACACAAACAAAGACGCTGAAGGATTTTTTAAGTGGAAAAATGATTTACAATACTAATAATATGTACTTGTTACAAAAACTCTTTTTTTATCTAATTCTCTCTGGAAACATTACCTACCAAGAATGTATTCCAGCAGGCAGTGTTTGTGATGAAAGTATGGTTGACTGAGAGTAGGAGCAGAAGAATAATATTTACACTTTCCAATTAGCAGCACCTCATTTTGTGCATTTGTTTAGCTTCTCTTTGTAAGTGGGGTAAAAAAAAGAGTATAATATTTTTATGCTACTGCAGTACAATACTTATAAGCTACAATCCAATTTTCATAGGAAAGGCCTTTAAGAAAATAAAAAAACATTTTGCGACCAGCATTAATAACATTTTACTATAAAATTAGCGTTATTTTATAGGTATTGTTAGTATTTATCAAAAGTGACAGTTGCAGACCATATGACTTGACGAATGAATACATGATAGTAGATTTAGTAAATTTTAAGCTGTCAGATAGGGCTCTAACTATTAAAATTATGGACTCTAAGTATATTAAGGTGCCAAACATAACAGTCAAATCACTTTTCCTTATTTTTTAACCAACAGTAGTGGTCAAAAAAATGTTCATCTTTTCAAAACTTACCGGAAGTTTCAATTAAATCACCCTTTAGTCTCGCCTCTAATATTTCTATGATTTTTTTTTTACTCCAGCGTGTCTTACCAACCGTTCAGGCTATATGAATTTAACTGCACAAATAGAGAAGGTAGAATTCAAATATATTGTACCTGCATTTGCGTGGGGGGACAGGATGAAACCATCTATATAAAATTACCCGCAATACAGCTGACCGGAATTTAAACCCCGGACTCCCAGTCACTGGCAATCTAGTATATTGCGATAGTGATATCAGAGACTGCGTGAACACTGATCGAGGTTTCGAAACTATTCTCTTACACCAAAACCTATGTATAAAATAGTTCTCAGACTAAGACGTCAAGCACTATTGATCTGGCTTGCTGGTGATAGGTAGATCAGGTTTCAAATATTGGCTGAGTATTCCGGAGGTTTTTCTCTTAAATTGTTTACGACTCACGCTCAACACAAATGTGGATACTTATCCGCTAAGTTAAGTATCCTTCGTTTTTAACACAGTTAGAGGAAATATTCAGATAGCCCGAACGAGTAGTAGGACGTGGTTCCAGTAGCGTAACTGCGGTGTCACCCAGTGCGGTAACTAATGCTGTCATCAACCTTGGACCTCCTCTCGTATCTAGGCCATACAGAATACTTAGTAATGTTTTCTGAACTAATGTTGCTCGTAAATCTTAATTCCCATATATTTCTGAAAATAATGGCAATAAATAGTGACATAAACCACTTGCATAATTAAAATTACAATATCATATGCATTACCAAAATATATTTACATCTACATAACTTAATTTTATTTGGTTAAAGGGAAAACTCGGTAGGTAAATCAATAGAATTCGAAGTAAAAACATTTGAGGACTATATCAAAACTATGTTCATTTGAACTCGTCAAACTTTACCGTTACATGAGACACATTAATGGATTAAATTAGCATAATAACAACGACCTAAATAATGTAGAAGTTGTAGACAAATGCAAATTGCTATATAGGCCTACTCCAAATATTGTAGCTAAAATAAAAAAAAAATTGACAAAATCAGCGACTACAAAAACACCAACCGCAACTAAAACAACAGCGCGTGCTTGTAGCGCGTGTAGACGAAATTCAAAGTGAGATTGTAATTGGGTAATAAAGACAAATCTTACTGGAACGCATGCGCATTAGAAAGTTCAAAAGTAAATTAGCGTAGTGTTGTCCTTGTATGCATATTGATACAGTACACGTAAGCTTTGCATTACGAAAAATGTTTTTGTGTTTATAATGAAATACAGGGATATGATTTTCCTTATATTAAATTTCTTCCAATACATTATACAAAATGTGTATAGATAGTCACTCTGGTGTCACCCCTTCTGATGGTGTCACTCGATGTGGGTCGCACCCCCCGCACTCCTTTAGTGACGCCACTGCGTGGTACACAAAACGTAGTGGCTCTGTTCAGTGGCCGAGTAGCTTAAGGCTTCTCTCTTGTGTTAGACTGGCCTACTGATGATGGGGAGATCGGGGTTCGAATCTTGGTTGGGTGTACTGAGGTGTTTTTTTCCTAAAGGGTTTCCCACTCTTCTTCCAAGCAGATGGGGTAGATTACCTCTAAAATACTTCCTTTCTCATACCTACCTCAATAGAGAAAGTATCATATGTACAGGTAGTAAGACGCAATGATAATAAAACAAACAAAAAACACAATACTTTGTATAATTTGTATTTTAGAAAAGTAATAAAAGCTTTTGCCGATTTGTAATTGAGTTATTCGGTATTTTATTCCCAATCCCAGCACACCATCATTTACAGCTACAATAAGCTTTTTTCTTCTTAAATCTTGATACACACGTTCGCCGAAAATAGAAAGCAGAATCTGTCTCAGTGGCTCAGCAATTCATACGCTGTATGTTAACCCATGATGCATTTCAACGCTTAAAACAGCTGATAATCAACATATTTTATTTTCTAGTAGATAAACATATAGTTTAGATAATTCTCTCGATGGATGTTTTCAAATTATAATGCTGTGTAATGGCACAATCCAATACATTGATTCACACGCGTTACAATTCACATTAATGGGTTATTTCAATTAATCTCCTCACAACGGCCAACAAAGCTGTCTGCTAGATTCCTGCTGTAGAGCGCGTGCGTTGTCAAATGCGCATTCACACTTATTTAAGATGGTTGTGCATAGATTTCTTTTTAAGAAAACATTTTTTTTTCTCAGCAAGACTAATTCTAATTGTGTTGTGATTTAAATATATATATGTGTGTGATTAAAAAAATATATATATTAATTTTTAATTTGCTTTAAAATCTGGTTTAAATGATAAAATTTGATTAATTTATTTTTCTAAAACCACGATTTCTATGTATTTGATTTTTTATATGTGACTTAATAAATTACTTTAGATTAAAGTGTAAATATTTCAAAACAATCGCCTAAATACTTTTTAAATAACTAAATATTACTTCCATATCTAAAAATAACATTTTTATAAAGCAGTTTGTAATTATTTATTTAATTTTTATCTTACTGTGTTAAGGTTTCAAATTTATATCAATTTTCTGGTGGATTAGTTGTGAACTACTAGATGTTTGATTATTGCCTCTAAGAGGTCAGCTTTTAAAACTTTTGATGAATCCATCTCGTGGTGTAAATTGATTTAAAACACATCACTTCACTCAATACATTTTTTGCGTGGTGCTTCCATGTTTGAGTGACTCGACAATACCTGAAACTAGCGTAGAATTTAAGAACTAGATTCTAACATTTAGAGTAGACAAACACCCCTCCCCTCTTCCCCCTTATTATTTAATTTCACAGCTTGAACTTGTGATGACTGATGAAAGCACTCCATCTATGGACACCGCCACTCAAACAAGAGTATCAGTTTATCCCATCTCATGTTGCAGTTCTGAAGCTCGTCTGGTCAGCTCATTCCACAATTTAGTGATTCCATATTTTAGCTTCAGAGCATTAGGTTGGTCGTACACTTTCAAACCTTACCGGAAATATTTTACAGATTTTTTTTTATTATGGCTAAAAACCTTCCACCGAGTCGTATTCGCAAGAGGAATAAATTTGCTAAATATGTTCGCTAGATGCAACAAGAAGCTAACTGGAAAGTAACTATTTTTTTAGAAAATATATATCTATGTGGAATATCCTAAATTTGGTAGACTATATCATTCTTGTTTTAAAGATAACGTATTTTATTTAATAAATATTTTTGTTTTAGAGAAGTCATTGAGGCAAATAGCAACGTTATGACTATGGAGTTTGATTCATTTGTGTCACCACAGCTCGGTACATTTAGTCTTCGTGAACCAGCCTGACATAAATCAGGAGTTAATCACTTACCCCACTTTTATTATTCAGTTCTTGACTAAACTTGATATTGCAAATAACAATAACAGATACTATCACAAGGTGTACCTTAAAAATAGTACGTCAACAGTGATACAAAATTTAACTCTTTAAAGTATTAGGCTACTACATATCTTTCACTGCTCAGGCTCTTAGCTTTATGCTAGTGTCTATGAAACCATCCTTTCACCCCCTCCCCCAAAATAGTCAGGCGACGGACGAAAAAATTGGAATTTAGAATTAAACACATCTGAGCGGATCCGGAGTCCAGGATTAACTTAAATGTCACTTCTTTTGAGTATTAAATTTGAAAAAAATTTGTAGATATTCCGTACTCCCTCCTCCGGGTAAAAGTTCTTCCCCTTCTCCCCAAAAATTGCTTCCTTACCTTCCACCTGACCAAAATAAACACCATTAAAAACCGAAATTGAATATCAGTTCCCCAACACCTGCAATTTTGTTCCCCAACTATTAAAAATCCTTATTTTAAAAATATGTTTGATAATACCAAATTTGTTCCAGATTGTTCTAAAAAAATAATTGTTTGTTCAAATTTGATTCATAGATTAAATGTTTACGTTTAACTTTATTTCAGAGTCCCCTTATGGCTCGTCTACAAACAACATACCCACTTGTCGGACTCGTAATTATACAATCGCAAGCTTACTCGTAATTACGTTCCTCTTAAATTCAAAATAGTCATTCTACAATGAAAAGTCGTAAGACGTAATTTCCACCAATGGGAATTAAGATGAGTTACCCACTGAAGAAAATAATAGGCCTAAATATATAAGACTATCCCAATAGTCAATAGAATTATTGAAATAATGATCAATAGACCATTAAAATAAATAAACAGATATGTTTGTTATTACAAATTTGTTGATCATGGTTTTGTTTTATTTATTATTACTATTAATATTAATAATAATAATAATAATAATAATAAGAGCGCGTTTTTTCCGTACTGTGTACTAATACTAATAATAATATTATTATTATTATTATTATTAATACTAATATTAATTATTATTAATACTAATATTATTAATAATAACAATATTATTAGTATTAGTACACAGTACACAGTACTAATACTAATATTAATTATTATTAATACTAATATAATTAATAATAACAATATTATTAGTATTAGTACACAGTACAGAAAAAACGCGCTCTTATTTCATGGGTATTAAGTATTAAATTAAATGTAATCTATCACAACTACCTAAAGCTTAAACAACTCACACATTTTTCGAAAATAACTTTAATTTATGTTAAATTAAAACCAACATTTATTTGGGAAGCTCTTGTTTCTGATACATTTGTTGGGAATCATAACCAGCCTTTCTTAACATTTTGAAATTAATATTAAATTATTATTGCACATAAATTTCACCTAGCACACATTCTATGATACTATCATTGAATTCAATTTAAAAAACTTAGATGCCACACAAAAATAATATATAAAAGGTAAAGAGCAGACATACACAACCATAAACTATGAATACATTAATAAAGCTATATTAAAGTTAGCAAACATACACCACTTCAGATAAAAAAAATTATAAACTATTATATTATTGTTTTTATTAATTAATTTTAAAATGTAAATTCTACTATATATTAAGTGGGGTTTCCACATGCATTGATTATTGGCGCCACTCGACTGGCGCCAGTTTAGTGGCATATGGAAACGTAGATTTAACTGGTGCCGTCTGACTGGCGCCACTAATCATAGCGCCAGTAAAGTAAGAAGCAGTTGAACTTTTTGGCGCCAGTACCCTGTTTGTTTGTAAACAGTGTTTAAATTGCTAATAGTTTTTTTTTTTTACGAACGATGGCGACACTAGAAAATAAATGATCAACAAAATATATAATAATGTTCCTCTAGATATATTATGAACAGTATCCATGCTTGTGTAACCACAAAATTTATTCATTTATAAAGACAGAAATAAAAGAGACGAGGCATTGAGAAAAATATCTGAGGCTATGTCCGGTGCAGTCACAGAATTTAGTCTAAGCGCTGCAAAGCCCAAAATACGTAGTATTCGAAATCCATTTACGAACCCATAGTCTATGCTTTCGCTTCTTTCTTTTTCATTTTTTCTGGAGTTCTGAAGACACGATTTGCACTACGACATCAATACTTGCATTAAATACGGCAGTTGACGCCATGTTGAATACTGCGCCAGTATAAAACTGATTGATGAATGTGGAAACACAAACTGGCGCCATTAAACTGGCATACTCCTGGCGCCAATAATCATTGCATGTGGAAACCTCGCTTTATTGTCAAGAAAATAAAATGTTCTCCTAGATTATTGAACTGTGTATTCATTTTATCTGATTATAGTGGTCTGATCATTTGTTTCTGATTGGCTAAACGCAAACAAACGTAACTACGTATTTGCAAGAGATGGAAAATGTTCAGTTCCGACATAAGATTGTGTTTGCATTTGTTATTGTACACAGACAAAATTACTTAGTTGTGTAATTGCGAGTCCAATAAGCGGGTGCGTTGGCTTGTAGACCTATTACAGGCAAAAGGCTGAGAAAACTGAACAATCTAAAAGTTTCTGTTAGGTTATGAATAATAATTAGTAAACAAAATAGAAAATGTAACATATAATATGTCCTTGTGTCTACAGATGTGAGGTATACATTTTTCTGTTTTGGCCAGGTCTATATTCCAATCTCCTGCGATTAAATGATCTAATGTTTTTACTGTAAATTTTTTGTTAATAATTGTATCATTGACTTCAAAGCTTTACTACACATTTCTAAACCCAATGTATTAATTACTAAACTTATAACATTGTAAAATTAGAACATATTTTGTGTGTTTGTTTGTTTGTATGTGCGTCCTCTGTGTGTTTAAGGATATGTGTGCAGGCGCTATACAGTATCTCCAAAACCAAGATACCTAGAAAGCTTAAATCCTACTAATACAATATACAAATTAAATATTGTCAGTCTGCGTGTAATTCAATCACACCTAAATCACTGTACAGTTTTAGGAAACATGGACAACTACAAATGCCAGGAATGTAGTGGGATTACTCCAAATACCCCATTAATTCTTAAATATTTGAAATTTCTAATTGGAGGCGGCTTAGTATGTTTTCTAGAAATGTCCAAAAAACAACAAATGAATATATAGCGGATTCAAAATAGCCAATCGAATTAGGCCAGAAACGTTGAAAATGAATTATTCCTTTTTCTAAACTGTAAACTGTTACAGTACTATGTAACTTTAATTTGATTTAAATCTTTAACAACCAATTATTAATACTCTGTCACTCTTCTTTCTTTTTTTACTAGAAACAATAAGCAATAGTTCAAAATATTGTTGTGCATAGAGAAGTTTATCTTTAAAATAAATTTCAGCTTTTGACACTTTTAAGATTCTATCTTTATTTTGACATTGTGTTTTTAGTCAACCTATTTTTAATGTTTTGTAACACAATTTAAAACAATAAATGATTAATATTCAAACATAATTTAAGATTTGGTTGGTTTCCCTGTGGTTAATTTTATATAAAACTAGCTGAAATGCCCATTTCTTTGAACAGCTGGAGTTCTATTTTAACATTTCTTATATTACAGCATAGTTAGTTGTATTGTGCCCTAGACCTGCTTGCACATTTCTGTTTTATACCACACATAGAGGTTGTTATATTAGTTTTTGAAATTTTTAAACCCCTTCCCTCATTTAACCAATTCTTCCTTAAATTAAAAATTATCGAAATTACTTGATTCTCTGGAGTAGTCCATTTAGTTTCTTGCAAAATTTCAATTTCAAACCTCAATTGAAGCTTTTCACTATTATAATCCCCCCATTCCTCAGCCACATTTTGAAATTCCAAATTATTTTTACGTAGTATTTTAAGTAACCTATGACGTACAACTATGTCCATATTTTGGCCTTCTATCTATTCAAGAAGTGGGAGAATTATGATGATTTGAGTAGGTGAGTGAGGGCTTTTGCTTTTTTATATAGAGAAGATTTATCCCACCCCCAACCCCAATTTCACAAAAATCTTTTAAAAATTTGAAATGATCAAACCTTTTTGGTTAGGCCTATATGGGTGGCCCTTTAACTTCCTGCCTAGTTTAAGTTTTTACCATCATTGTAAGTAGTTGTTTCTATCAGTTTTTAAACTTTTTACACAACTGCTTCAAGTTCACCAACCCGAACTTGAAATTTCATAGGTTAAGAATGGTTTTACTATCTGGAATGGTAACCCCCTACCCTCCAGTGCTCCCCCCAATTTCTGGATTCCCATTTTGAAATTTTCGAAGTTTTTGTACAATTATGCCAAATTTTACCCTTAATATATTTAAAATTAGTTTTATTATCTGGATAGTACCCTTACCTACATGACAAAATATAAATTATATAGTTTTTCCTTCCCTTAAAGGATTTTTTAAAATTAATAGACCCCCAATATCCCAACTCCTCAATTCCCGGATTCCCATTTTGAAATTTTCTTAGTTTTTCTAAGTACTCTCTGATGTACAACTATACCAAATTTCAGCCCTCTAGCTATTCAGGAAGTAGGATAACTTAGTGATAAGTGAGTTGTTGAGTGAGGGCTTTCGCATTTATATACAGAGAAGATAAAAAATAACGAAACTAGGCCTATTTTATAGATTCCCGGTGCGAAGAACGGATACACCAGCTATGCAGTATAAAATTATACAAGTAAAAACACATGTCTTAATTGAATCGATGGATATAGGAAAGTATTGATCTTTAATTTATATTATATATTTATTTTGAGCCAAATTTATCCACCACTCAAAGTACGCCAACCATCCCTATCCTGAATTAGTCTATCCAGTCCATCTCACTACATCCTATCACTTTCAGGTCCATTCTGATGTTATCCTCCCATCTGTGTCTAGGTCTTCCCAATATTCAGGAGAGGGGGAACCACTTAAGAATATACACCCTTAGTACACTCGGCTGGTATTCGAGCCTCAACCTCCCCATTCATTGCCAGCAAACTATACAAGATGAGTTTGACGTTTATTCCGTGTGTTTGTAATAAGTAAATATATAAATCATTTATAAAGACAGTTTTTACTATTGTATATTTCTACTCTTCATTAACAAATTAATATAGATCTGTTCATGATAGGTTTTTTACTGAATGACAGTTCAAATATCATATGTTTAGGTTTTGGGTTGCCAACACTTGTAAATTATTACTATTTTGTTATAAATGTTAAGTTTTTTTAGTTACATGTTATATTTTACATTTAAAATAACATAATTTAAATTTTCTTACACTGTTTCATAACTTTTAATCATTTCTTTTTACCCAATCCAAACAATATTTTAAAGATAATTAAAAGTACTTATTCTTCGTTTTGGAATGTTATCTATGATGTGTAATATAGCGCATACAATAATACCTTTTAATACAGGCCTCGTATTTATTTGGAAAAGAGAAAATACTTGTCAGTTTTTATATATGTAATAAATTATTTTATGATTATTTTATCGTATTTCGAAATATTTAACTGAATACAATATTTTTATCCGCTGCGTGGGTGCATCATTGTAAATAATTTGTTTCTGTCACGTTCATTCACACGGTTTAAATTCATCGCTCACCATTTTGAAGCTATGGTAGTTAGACCTTTTGTGAAAGTGATGTGAATAAAAAAAATTTAAGTAGAATAAAACGATAACCAAGCATTGTGCCTGACCTCAAATAAATATATAAATAATATTGGCCTAAATTACTGTGGTTAACTATCAAATTCATAAATTACCACACGTTTTCATTACAATTATCCAAAGTGACAGATGTCATCTGTTGGCGTAGGGATGTATTAGGGATTATTGCTAGTAACTTTTGAGCTGTCATCCAAGTAAACTAAGGTCGTGAATGTATTATAGTTAGGCCTAATGTATTATTATATGTTCATCTAGTAAAATGCTGCTTTGATTAATCTTTGCTAAACGAATCATCTCTACGGTAATAGCATTCAGAATAATAAGTGGAAAATTACTTTAGTGTACCCATCTGGGATTTGAACCCAGGTCTCCCACGTGATATGCATACAAGCTCACGATTATATGATGGTTTATTTGTCTGTAATCGTTTTTGTGTAGTGGTAGGTAATCTGTTTATGTTCACAGTTTTCAGCTGTCAGTCACAAGAAACTCGTGTATAGCCTTGAATCATTGGTGTGTACAACCAACACCAACCCGCCCCCCCCCCCCCCCCCTCCTTTCGTCAACCAGCAGTCCCTTTTACTGCCTCACACAACCAAGTCGGAATGATTAGGAATATTTTCTAGGAATCACTAAACCAGGGGTTTCAAACTTTGTAGTTTTGTATTAAAATGACTCAAGTACAGATTTAAAATACCCGGTAGTAATTTGAGCTCAAGACAAACACAGGTCCAAGCTCAACTGGTGTTTTGGTGGCCAATGCAGGTATATTTCAGTAATTTTGTGAGGAAAGGGGTTCTAGGAGGGGGTCATTTTATCATGTTTACCCGTTGAGAAATAAATTCGGCCCATGACGAATTTATCACGTGCACGATTCGACTTAAGGTAGATATTTTATAAAAGAGTCTTTTTTAGCACCACGTCTTAATAACCCTTCGGATTACACGAATGTGTACTAATTACGATAATGTGATAGGGATGAGAAATATTGAATGGACGGAGAGTGTAAAACCATTTAGGAAAACCACCCTCAGTACACCCAACTGGTATTTGAATCCCGGTCTCCCTGGGCAATCCAGTCTATCGTGAAAGTGACGCCTTAGACCATTCGACCACCGAAGTGGGTCACGTCCTATTCTTGTTTACATAATTTGTCGATGTGAAAGAGGAATGGAATTAATAATTTTAATGTGTTGCGCATCCGTCACGTTGACTTTAAATTTTATCTTCTAAAATATTCTAGTTTCGAAAACATTGTATAAGGAGAGTTAAATTATATACGATATATAAGATGATTATCAATAATATATAACTTGATGCTTGAGGGTTTAAATTGTTCAATGTAAAACACTTTAAATTTACAGTATTACTGAAATATTGTTAGATTTTTTTAAATTGTGAAAATAAATGTTTGTCTAGCAATTTAAATTTATCCACATCAAGCTGTTAAATTGGTTATTTAGATGATAAGCAAAACAAATAACTGAACTATATTAAACTAATATAAATGCTTTACATTTTGTATGATAGTCAAGTTATATATTAATATATAAAAAAATTGAAATTTTTTTATGGTTACATTGTAGAAATAATATTGAGCGACTGTGCTAAATCACTCGTAGTCCAGTTTGTGGAAAGATTAGGCAAGTAAATGTACCGTTGCCCAGGGGCCGTCCGAATATACTAATCGTACATTTATTCCGTGGAGATTCTTTCCATGCCCCGATGAGATGAGGTGATGGTGATAGTGAGTATTCAGTAGAAATTCTTAAACCTAAGTTCAGATTAATTAACTAAAAGCTTTTGATCGTCGTAGTAACTACCCTCTCTGGAAAAATTCTCAAGGGGACCCGTCCGGAATCGCGGCCGGAATCTCTAGGCTCGCAGCCAGGCGCAGTGACCACTACACCACGTGGCCGGCTATGATTGCATTAAGAAGAGATTGTATATCTAGTTACTCATTGAAGTTAAAAAATGCGTCAAATAAGAATTGATATCTTTAATTGAATATCATCGCCGCTGCTCTGTCCCACGACCCTGAAAACATGGTCCCAGGCGGTAGTGGAGCGAAGTAGTGGCGAGGGGTGCCGGAGGCGTAAAATACCCGGGGCGGACCAACTGGAAGGAGAGTAAGTTTATTTCTCGAGTAGGTAGTTTAAGAGCTAAACCTGCTAGTTGTAAACAAAATGGATAGAACAGATTATATAGGGAGATTTATGAAAATTTTGTGAATAAAATGGCCTGGATTTAAAAATTTGTAAGATGTCAGGCCAATAAATAGCAAAATAAATAAAATAAATAAAATTGAATATCTTTATTAGCTTCATTTTTCAATTTAACACATCATTTCTTATTTGATACATGTTTCTACTTAAAATGTATATAATCACAAATAACGTTATCTACGTACTATCTAGCATCTTAGTGTAACACTCAACAATCTTCAATATGCTTTTATGATAGTGTAACTTATATTTCATGAGAATTTTAAAAGCTTTTTTATTTGAATATAGTTTAAATATTTATTCTTAACAAATAGAAGTTTTTCATATTCACCCACTTTTTTTTTTATTTTTTTAGAATATTATATTCCATTTTAAAATTTCATTTAGACACAATGTTTTTATCCCAAATTAACACAGGCCAATATAAATAATTCTAGTTCATCATTTTAATATTTTTAGAATCCATAATATCACAATTATATTATTTTTATATAAGTTTTTGAATTTTTTCATAAGAACCTACGTGTCTACCAAGTTTGGACCAAATTAGTCATCAGATTCAATAGTTGTGAAATCAATACATCTTTTGATTTAAAGAAAAAGAAAAATACCATATAAACACTTTTTGATTTCTCAGAAGGATTTTATTTGTTTTTTTAAGCATGATATGATTCTACTGAAATAACATATTCAACAGCTAATAAAATTACCCCCCCCCCCTCTTTTTTTAACGAAATTTGGAAAGATCACACCCCATTCAGCCCTCTTCCATCTAGATGCATCTCCGTTACCGTTGGGGCTATGGGGCCTATCCTTGGGTAGTAGTTACCCTTTGAAATCTCAACTAAAAAGATTCTCTCCCATGCCCTCTTCAGCCCGCCCTCCCTCACCAGATGCAACTCCGCTACCGCTGGGTCTAAGGGGAATATCTTTGCGAAGCGGGGTACCCTTTGAGACCTTATCTGAAAAAATTTCCAAACCCAACCACCTGCGGTCCCCTTGCCCCCAGATGCATCAACCCCTCTTTCCCCCATCCACCCAGACGCATTTCCGGAACGTCTCTTTGTGTTTTATTAATTTAAGAAAAATATTTATTTTATTTGATATAGACAAAATCTTTATTAAAGAATATAATATTGTTTTCTATTTTTATCTAAGTATTGCGCAATTTGCGCACGGGCTTACTAGTATACATAAATAAATAAATGATTAAAACATTGAACCATTTTTACTTTCTCTCAACACCTCAGAAAAGAAAAAATATTTTGATCGTCCAAAAAAATTTAACTCGAGATTTTAATAAATGTCGACGTTTCATGACTCCCTGAAACCAAAAAAAGTTGTTTTCGAAATATCGTATCTCTTTCTATACCTCGGGCTAGAGACGAAAGTGTTTTGCCTATTGGGCTAAAACTTGTATCTGGGGTATTCCTAAGGTTTCCCTGAAGGTTTTTTGGAATTAGATATCGAACCCTAAATTTAAGGTTAGTTTACTAAAGAGCAAAAAGAGAAAAAAATCGATTTTCTCTAAATTCAATTAACTATTTTGATTATATTTTATATCCAAACACTGTTTTTCATTGTAAACAAGATGGCAATTCTCATTAAAATGACTTTGAGGGTACGTTACATGCGGGAAATTTTCCAATTTTCATCATTTCTCCGCAACTATTTGAGATATGTAAAAGATAAAAAATAATTTATTTCAAATATATTTTATAAAACTAATAATTTCTTATCTATAGACATATATATATATATATATATACGTTTTAATTCATGTCTTTGAAAATGAATTTGATTCGTATCCTCTTTGGTGGACAAAGAAGATATTCCTCTTTTCTCAATTTTTCTGTAACCGTGTTCCTAGTTCCTAATACCATATAGAACGTAACTAACCATGTACCATATTATTTAACTTATGATCTTTGCTGTAGTGTTTCTACAACAATGTACAGACCTATTATTTCGTTTCACAAATCTTACGAGTTTTTAGTAAATGTCTATTTTAAGATAAAAGCGGGGCAAAGTTGGTGTGGTGCACCGTACCATTTATTTTAATAATTATGGTTTTAACTCAAACTAATTCTGGCTCAAGTTCAATTGAAAAGGGTTCAATACATCGTAATGAGTACTAGCTAGGTTACATATGTATGATTTCACTTACAGCTCTGCGACTGGTGGAGACGGCCTGGGACCCATGTACTTTTTTTGGCGCCGTCGTCGATACATGGTGGCCATGCTTGCATTTTTTGGGTTCTTCAATGTTTACGCTCTACGCGTCAACTTTAGCGTTGCTATCGTTGCAATGACTTCAAACAGAACTGTGAAAGAAAACGGGACTATTGTTGAATATGTGAGTATTTTATTTAGCACCGCGTCTTACTACCCGTTCGGGTTATACGCTTAAGTACTAATTACTCTAATGGATTAGGAATTGGGAGGGTTGAATTTAGAGGAAATGAACCCGCATTTGCGTGGAGGGAGAGTGGAAAACCATTTAGGAAAAACCACCCCCAGTTCACCCGACCGAGATTCGAACCTCGATCTCCCCGTCCTCGGCGGTAGAGCTCAACACGACTAGCGCGTTAGCTAACTACGCCATCGAGGCGGGTATATGTGAGTAGATATTACAAATTATACTTGTATTCAATTAAAACGTTAAAGTTTATACCATTAAAATTAAAATTATATTAGAAAAAAGAAATCTTGTTCACTTACAGCCAATATTCCACTAGATGAAGAAAGTTTTAGTTATTTTTAAGTACGTTCAATTACAAAGTTATTTATAACTTATCATAAGGGACAGGGGCTATAAAGATAGCGTAGATTATTGCACCCGCATTCGCTTGGAAAGTAGATAGGAAAATCACCATCATTGCATTATAATGTGATTCAGACCTTCGTGTTCTCCATCATTACCATAACAGGCTTTTGTGAGTTGACACCAGTTAATTTACACTTGACCATACCATGTCTGTTCCAAGTTAGTGAGGTATCAGGGACTTCTCAGTCCTGTCAGTGCCATCTCAGTCTTGTCAGTACCTTCTCAGTCCTGTCAGCGCCTTCTCAGTCCTGTCAGCGCCTCTCAGTCCTGTCAGTGCCGTCTCAGTCCTGTCAATGCCACCTCAGTCCTTTCAATGCCTTCTCAGTGCTGTTAGTGCCTACTCATTGCTGTTAGTGCCTACTCATTGCTGTTAGTGCTTTATCAATATTGTTAGTGCCTTTTCAGTGCTGTTAGTGCCTTCTCAGTCATATAAGTGTCTTCTCAGTCCTGTCAGTGCCAACTGTGCTTTCATTGCCTTCAGTACATTCTCAGTGCTGTCAAGGCTGTCAGTGACATCACAGTGCAATCCTTACTTTGTCTGACCCAAGTATCTACACAAATACGCAAATCATTGAAATGTATCCTTAAAGTATACAAATCCTCTAGTTCTACAGCCATGTAAATTCTAATTTTCAAAGGACATATTCATACGTCAAGTGTTATATGCAGCTGTCACTTTTGATAGATATTTTCAATGAGTATCTTTAAATAACAATAGTTATATAGTAAAATGCTATTTGGCAGTAAAAAAAATACGGTTTGTATTTTTTAAAAGACTCTCCATATGAAACTCGTAATACGGAATATATTTTCTGTATATTTAATACGCTGATTAAATTGGTCGCATTCTCCCCCCCCCCTTATGTTTGTTTAATTTATAGACCAATATTAAGGGCATATAAGGGCAGATTTATTGAGGGGAGATGTAAAGGGGGGGAGGGGTGGTGGTTCTAGCTGCTGTGGCTTTTAAGGAAAAATGGAAGAAAAATGATGATTATGTTTACTGAAATTAATTTTATCTTACCCGCTTCGTTGGCCCCATGGTCTAAGGCGTCGCTCTCACAATAGACTAGCCTGCCGATGACGATAAGATCGGGGTTCGATCCCGGTTGGGTGTACCGAGGGTAATTTTTCCTAAATTGTTTCCCACGCTAACTCTACAGGTAAATGCAGGTATATTTATTCTAAATTCAACCTTTCTTATCCCTAACCCATTAAAGTAATTAGTACATATGCGTATAACTTGAACAGTTAGTAACATGCAGTTCTAAATCTATAATAACTAGGCCAATGTGTTAAGGATTACTACAGTTGAATCAAGAGGAAGTGCACCCACATTTGCGTAGAAGTAGATTGTAAAACCATTTATGAAATACACCCTCAGTACACCTACACCCAACCTGGATTTTAATCCCGATCTCACCCCCGACTATACGATAGCCGAAAAGGTTCTTCTTGCATTTGATGTTAATATGTTTTCTTGGTGATCAAGTCAGACAGAAAACAAATACTAGGTATATCTTCAATAGTGTATTATATTAATAGAGAATAACCATTGTTCAAGTAATTTAAGACGTCAGTCTAGGAATAGATGTCAAAATAATTTTTAAAAAAAAACACAATATAGAATAACTGAATCCTTGGCTGGTCTATTGGTATAGTGGTCAGTTCTAGAGGTCTCAGATTCGATTCCCGGTGGTACTATAGGCATTTTTTCCCGGAGGGGTATAATTCTTCCTATGGTTACCTTGGTCTGGTTGATTAGGCTTAAGTTAGGTTTAAGACTTATACTGGCACCATATAATCATCTTCATTATCATCGCATCGGGACGAAGTAACGCACCTCTATGGTGGCACAAAATCTAATCCCTAACAACATTAGCGTAATTAATATTTAATAAACGTATCACCCGAACGGGTAGTAAGATATGGTACTAAAAAAATAATCTGTTCTTCCAGATTTATACACGGGGAAGATGAATATCATCTTGTGAGATTAAATAGGACAAGGAAGTTATGCTTCTAAATTCAAATGAGGCATTCTGTGGTATGCCTGATAGTGTACCTGACTCTGACTTTTCATTATGTTTGTTGGTAGCATTGCAATATGTAAACGCATCTCCTCAAATCTTTCACTGTTTCCCCTCCGCAGATGTATTTCTGGTTTGGTATTTCCCTTTCCCCTGTGAGCAAAATTGCGGAACGTCATCAAATGATGATCACTTCTTCTCTTGCGGATGCATATTACGAATGTCCAGAGGAGGGTGAGAGGGATCCATGTGTGTGTAGGGAAGGTTTGCAGGGTTGAGGTGGACCGGCAGTGATTACTGGCCGGAAGTGCTGCACTGTTATATTAAAATTATTTTTAAACACACATTTTCATTCTGCTCTGAGGAGCCACCGCTGGATTTAAGGGGAGCCGATAACCTCTGAGCCCCCATATAAAGGGGCCCCCTTAAGCTCGCAAGAAAGAAAACAATAGTTTTAATTGTATATTGCACAGAGATTATCTACAGCTACCAATACAATGGCGGCGGAACCTTATTTGCTTTGGGAAGGCCAAGCAAAAAAAAAAAAGTTTTTTATGGACTTGCCATCTACCTCCAACTCCACCCTACTCTCCCCTCCCCAATAAAGCTTTGAAAATTAAATTTATAAAAGCTCCTTCCCAGTTTTTGAAAATTAGATTATTTTTGTAAATTATTTGGAGTAGTCCTCCCAAATTTTTTTAAATTATGATGCTTCCAGAAGAAACTTTTTGAAATTTTTGAAAATTGGATATCTCTAGAAGCTATTATGAATAGTATTGCCTGATTTTTTAAAAAAAATCATATTCCTCAGAATCTACCATTTAAGTGATCCTCCCTATTTTTTTTTATTTAGATGCCCCTCAAAGCTATTTAGAATGACCTTAACCTTGATATTATCCGACAGTTAGATGCCTCTATAAACTATATGAAGTAGTCTTCTCAAGCAATTAAAAAAAAAATTGTATGTCTCTAGATGTTATTTAGAGTGGCCCTCACCCAGAAAACTTCTTAAATTAGATGCCCCTATAAACTATTGGCACATTTTTGAAAAGTGAATGCCTTTAGTTATTTACAGTTTGATACAAGTCTTGCAGCTTCATAATATTCGAGAATATTAGGTGTGAAATACGTTCTGAGGGAGAACTCTTTTAAAAGCTAGGTATTTGGAGTAATGCTTGGTATTGTTTTAAATTTGAATGCCTCTAGAAGCTATTTTAATTAGTATTCACCAGATTTTTTTAAAATTTAGATTTTCTAAAAGCTATTTGAAGAGTAACTCCCCAAGAATTTTTTGAAATTTGGATGCTTCTAGAAGCTATTTAGATTTGCTCCTCGTCTAAACCTTTCTCGAAAATTAGTTATCTCTAGAAGTTATTTGAAATGGTACTCGCTCAGCAATATTTTTTAAATGAGCTCTTCTTGGAAGATATTTTGAATGATTCTCTTCTGGAAATTGTTTGAAAATTAGATGCTTCAATAAAATATTTGAAGTGGTCTTCCATCGACAAATATTTGAAAATCAAATTATTTCAGAAACTATTTGGAGCGGACCTCACCTGAGAATTCTTCAAAATTACATGTAGGCCTATCTATAATTTATTTGGAGTGGTCTTTCCCTATACATTTTTGAAGTTTGGATGCCCCTAGAAACTAATTATAGTGCTTCTAGCCTGATTTTTTCTAACATTTAGATGCCTCTAGAAGCTCTTTATAGTGCCAGCATATCTTTAAAATGGAATGCAATTAGAGGTAATTTGAAGTTTGAGATAAAGGCATCTTTCAGCTTCATATTCTATAATTTAATATGATTTGAAATATATCTAGGTGTTGGCTAACTTATTCCAAGGGAAGCAGTGCCCCCTTCCCCCGTGGTTCCACCGCCACTGTGCCAATCTGGTCACTGTATACAAAAATGATCTCCAACGATCCTTAAGGAATTAGCTAATACAGTTTGCAGCACAAGTGTTAAACATGAAAGAAAACTACAAAGACTCTTTCAAAGTAAATGCTCTATCTGCATTCACGGTAGGAATTACTCTCTGAAAGGTCTTTTTTCCTACCAAAATCCTACTATATAATAGCTTTCTGGTAGGGAAAAAGGCCTTTCAGAAAACAATTCCTACGCTGAACAGACTTTACTATGAAATCCTCAATGAATAAAATTTTAAAACAATATTTTTCAATGTTAAAATACTTTTAATACTATATTTAGCACGTATGGTGTCAAACTGTGGTGGAGAAAATGAAGTTGATCAAAAATGGCTTCGTTCAATCCTGAACCAAGATCTTCTAACAAACATTTCCTTAATCAGCTTGGGAAGTGATATGCTTGATAACTTGGACTTTAAATACATTATTGACATGTTTGCTGCATAGAAAGCAAGGAAAGTTTGTATTACAAAGAGCGTTTTCATTAAGTCTATGTGTAGCCTATTTTCTTTGACTTAGTTATTATTAAATTTGTGTAAAATTAAACATTTGCTTAATTTTACCTTTCCTCAGACACGCTATGAGGTAATTTACATGGATCTGCTTTGGAGGCCTCATGGTGTAATCCGTCACTCTTTCAATATACTAGACTACTGATGACGAGGAGATTGGGCTTCAAATCCCAGTCGGGTGTACTGAGGGTGTTTTTACTAAATGGTTTTCCCTTCACCATTCTCCCAAATGCGAGTACACTTCCTCTAAATTCAAACTTCCTTACACAAAACTCACTAGAGTAATTAGTATACATGCATATAATCTGAGCAGGTAGTAAGACACGGCTTTTAAAAAAAATGCATGGGTTTATGGGGCCCCCCCCTCACATTGTACGCCACCCCGAGGCCCCCAAATACGTTAATCCGACACTGCTAGAAGCTTATGGTAACGTATCCTAGGGTAGAGAGGAGGAAGGGTATGGCCTAGGTAGAGGGGAGGAGGGGTGTTGGTAGAGCTGCCATTGCCACCATGTGTATGTGTGCGTGCGTGGGCGTACGTGTGTATGTAAGTGTGTGTGAAGCCTCGGTTGGCAATATCACTGCCGCGCTGCGGCTGCTGCTGAACGTACACTAACACACTGCCCTGCGGGGCTTATGGTAAAGAGCCTTCAAAGAAAAACTATTTTTAATGGCCCGTGCTGAACAATTGTCGGGTTTGGTGTCCTGAAGAAGTTAGTCATGATAAAATCCAATATGTTAACAAAAAAATGGTTTCATACGTTATCAACCTATCAGAAATGCCGAGCCATGAAGGAATCAGTTACTTCTTCCTATTCAATACCTTATACAAACGTCATTTGGCCTAGTTTAAGAAAACGTACCAGCCGAATTTCGTTAAAATTGGTCAAAGCATTTGTCAGTATTAGCGGAAAAACAGAAAAACATGAAACTCCAAACGGCCAAGAAATCAGGACCTCGCTTGCCTTAGTCACTGAAGTTGATTTACATTAGAAACTTTTATATATTTCAATCTAATTAATGAAACATGTGAATCGTAACTTAAAATTATAATTTTTATTCAAAACAAAGTATTTTTGAGGTCATAGTTCATCACAAATTTAAAAATAAATTTCCTTCAATTAATGAAGTAATAGAGTTTTTTAAAACACATTGAATATTTGGTGCTTTCTGTAAAATTAAGATTAAAAAACAGACGATGTATGGGGCTTATAGGAATAATATGTAGCAAAGTCAAAAATAAATTTACTTGATTGTTTGTTTATTTTGATATCTGTTTATTGAAGTGTGTAAGTATTCTAAAACTGTATTATATTAAATTTTGTTTTTATTTTATTTTTATAGGGCCCTGAGTTCGATTGGGATTCAAAAACTCAAGGTTTATTGCTGAGTAGTTTCTTCTTTGGTTACATCTGTACTCAAATTCTTGGAGGCTGGTTGGCCTCTAGAGTAGGCGGCAACAAAGTTTATGGCATTGGCATAGCAGCCACTTCTATTTTGACAATTGTCATGCCAGCTGTAACCTACTTTCCAGATCATGCGGTTATTCCTATGATCATCCTGGTACGAGTTGTGGAAGGCCTATTTGAGGTAACTAATAGTATTGAGAATAAATTGTGTTGAATATTTAGTAGTTAAAGGTATTCTCCATATTTTAATCATATATATATATATATATTAATATGATACAATTAATTACGAGTGATGATAAATGAAAGGTAGAAAATATTTAAACCTTAAATTTCAATGGATTTTATTGTCAGCCGATTGGAGTCAAGTTTTAGTTTAGTTTAGTTTAGTTTTTAGCTCTTAGGTAAAGCGGAAGTCGGTGAAAAATCTGGCAATAATTATATTTGAGGAAAATTAAATAGCAAATGGAGTTAATATAAGGATTCTAAGCCTCAAATTGTTATACCTATATTGTACTACCACCAGAGTTGAGTCAGCGTACTTAGTTTACAGACCAGACAACAGACCCACAGCCTCCTGGTAAAAATGGCTGTACTCATTGGGAGAGCTTTAGTCCTTCAACACGGGGATCGCTACCTACAGTCTCAAGTGAAAACTTCACTACTAAGCAGGCATATTTAAAACAGTTCACTTTAAAGATGGTTTAGTTAGAGAACAAACAAAAATTGCCTTCTAGTGTCAATAAACCGGCTTTCACAAAGCCAGGTCCAGGTAGCAGCCCCACCCCTTTACTATAAACCAGACCCTTAAAATAGTCTACTCAGAATGCAAATTTTTAAAAACCAACGAAGAATCCGATGGTCTTTTTATTGTTAAAACGAATGTTTGCAAATTATCTAGTTGTAAACAATTTTCAAATATCGTCGACTATTTACTTGTCTGAAAAGGTTTGTTCATTGAAAACGATTAAGGGGGTGAGTTGGGGTGGGAGGCGGGATTGTTGGTAACTGAACTATTGTGTTCGGATCGCCACCTCTTTACAAAGAACCGTTTGAAGGTGAATTGTTTCACTTGGCAGTGCTGTTATCACTGAGAACTGCCACTAGCACTCCCCAGTCCCCAAGGACAGGGGTGGATCCAGATCATTTTCATCGGGAGGTCATAGCTACTTACAATGTTAGATTTCTATTTAAAGCCATTTAATAATTTCTCATTCATATTTGATCCTATGCATGTTTTAAGCCATGATCATCCTCTCCAATTTTTTAAATCAGATAGTATTTATAAACTATTTGGAGTGGCCCTCCTTCAACAATTTTTTGAAAAATGGTTCACTCTAGAAGCTATGAATAGTCTTAGCCTAATTTTTTTAAAAAAGATTATTTTATAAATTTAAAAGCCACCATTTAAAGTGTTCCTCACCTAGACATTTTTGAAATTTGGATGCCCCTCGAACCATTTAGAGTGATCCTCACCTTAATTTTTTTAGGATAGTTAGATACCTCTATAACCTTTGAAGTGGTCTTCCACCAACAAAATTTTTAAAATTGAATTATTTCAGAAACCAGGCTATTTGGGGTGGTCCTCACCTGAAAATTCTTCAAAATGACATGCATCTAGAAGCTATTTGGAGTTGTCCTCCCCTAAACATGTATGCAATTTTTATGACCTTGGAAGCTACTTAGAGCTTTCCTCCCCTGACTTTTTCTGCCAGTTAAATGTCTCTAGTGTGTCAGTTATTTAAAGCGGTCTTCTCCAGCAAATTTTTGACAATATAATGCATCTAGAATTCATTTGGAGTTTCATTTAAGGCCATCTTTCAGCTTCATATTCGATAATATCAGAGGATTTTAAATATATCTGGGGGGATTTATTCCTGAGAGGGGCAAATTATTTCCAGGGGTCAGAGTCCCCCATAGTTACACTCTACCTGCTGTCCACACATACTCTATATTCGGTATTCGTGGAGAAATTGCTCTCAGGCGATTATTAGTATTCTTTGATGTGTGGTAGTCTACCGTCTCTAAGCGGAACAATGTTCGTTACTCGCTATGCAAGACAAATATTCTTACATGAAAACGAATATTTTTTCCACATTTGCATGAGTCATATCGATAAGTGAATAAACATGGACGAATAACGCACGTGTGGACCCGGCTTAAGAGGTGTCTGCGCGTAAAGAGACAAAATATTGTATAATTTATTTGTGTTGTAATTTATTTCTAAAATTTGAACTTTCATTTTGGTTTATTGTATTAATTATCTAACTTTCACAGGGGGGTCAACTGACCCTTTGACACCCCCCCCCCGAATCCGCACCTGCCCAAGGACTCAACTTGGATCAAGGAGCGCAGCAAATCTCCCGTAGTAAGGCTGGGTGTCTGGTGTGTACCTTTTCTGTGACCTACAGTAGTCCCATGGCTTCTTTGGTGCTGACTGACAGTTCACAGCTGACTTCTGACAGTCAACAGTTAGGTATATACCTAAATTTTGACTGTCAGAAGTGACAGCCGCTAAAGACATGTTTTTTGCAGATCATATGGTTCGGCGTAGGGATACATAATTTGGTCTGGTAGCTTTTCAAAGCCGTCAGAAGTCAGCTGTGAGCTGTCAGTCAGCACCACAGAAGCTAAAACTGAGGTATAGTTTCAGCTCTTTAGATCCAGCAGAAGTCGATGAAAAAGATATATAACAAATTAAGATGTATAAAAAATGAAGTTAATAGAAGGGTTTTAAAAGTATGTAAGTTTTGTCACTATTATGATAATCTATACTTATCTAAGAACTAGTCAAAGAGTGTGCCCATTTAAAGCTATGAACCATTCTACCTCTAATCCTTTCCGCTTTTGAATTACGTGTGAAAACCATTCAAATAGGCTATCTTCTAGAGCGGGCGTCAAAATTCAAAATACTGAAAGAGTTGCATAAAAAATGGCAATATTGTCAGCCTTTTAAGTAAAAATATCTTCAGCTTAGCACTTTTTCACTATAAAAAGAAAATTAAGATATAAAACAGTGATGACTCACATTCTCAGAACATCACATTCACAGAACCATTTTTGCAGTTTATATCAAGTATTCCTTGAAAAACGTATCGTCTTTGAAAAGTTTTGAATTTGATGCAATAAAATGTGACAAAGTTTAACTCTCCCAAATAGTGAATTCCTACAACGTTTATAAAAGATGAATCAGGCCGATTGTATGTTGATTCATCAAAGCGTCCCCGGTCCGCATGATGGATAAGTTTGACGTGCCTGTCTCCAGAGGCATCAAATGTAAAACAAAAAAGTTTGAAGAGGGCAAACACCCGCTTATGGTTTGTAAGCCTAGACTCCTTCTATGCTTGACAAGGTTTCAATCCCCAAGTCACAAAGGGAGGAGGTTACATAATGATGATTTATGAGCTACATACACTGTACCCATTACATGGCATTGCTAGGATAATCAAGTCTCGTAGATTAAGGTGAGCAGGACATGCAGCACGAATGTGAGAATCTGGAACCTTGTTCAGAGTACTGACTGGTAAACTAAATGGGGAGAGACCATTGGGAAAACCTAGACGCAGATGGGAGGATAACATTGGAATGGACCTGAAAGAAAAAGGGTTTAATGAGGTGGACTGGATAGAACTATCTCAAGATAAGGATAGGTGGTGGACTTTGGTGAGTGCGGCAATGGACGTTCGTGTTTCTAGTGACATAAAGTGAATAAGTATAATACAAGTAAATAGTAAAACTAATAAAAAGTAGAGTAGAGCAAAAATGGGTGCTGTTGGAAACTTAAATAGGTTCAAAAGTCAATCAGGGACCGAAGAGCCTTAGACCAGCGTTTATCAAACTGTGCGCCGCCATAGTCATCTCAGGCCATTTTGTTTGTAATGTTGAACCATGCCTATCCACGAATTTTATTCCAAATCCTTGAAACCTCTTTTGAGAAAATGTATTTTTTCTCTTTTATCCGTTAAGTAAGCTACACTTAATTTTAGGATTAAAATGCTAACTCCAGCAATGCCTCTTGAGAGCCACATGAAAAAAAACCCCTCTATACCAAGTTTTAGCTCGATCAGTAAAATCGTTTCGGTTCTAAGACGCGAGATACACACATACATAAAGTAGATTTTTTTTTTTACGATCTCAATACTTCTTTCCTAGGGGTTGCGAGAAAATAAAAACTATTTAACCAATCCCCATTTCACTCTTGTCAAATGAAGGATACAGAAAATTACACTTCAGCACGTTATCTTGTTTCAGCGTAATCTTTTAGTATCTAACAATCTAATTTGATCAAATTTATTCCCCCATTTCTAAATATCCACAAATATGGGCGCCCGCAGTAACGGGCAAGGGGAGCACTTGGCCCCCCACCCCACCCTTGGAATTATATTTTCTTTGACAATAAAACATTGTTAACATTTTTTAATCTTCTAGTTTGCCCTGCCATTTTTTCTTCCAACATTTAAAATCTATCAGATGAACAATCATTATATATGATAACCACATCCACAAGACACATTTCCGAATAAAACCTGTCACCACATTTTAAACTAATTTCAACATTTCATCATAATCTTCTCGTTTGAGAACAGAGAAAACGAACGATATCAAATGCTGTTGTATTTTTAGTATATTTAAATTGAAATTAAAATGCCAATGCCCAGCAGAAGTTTTTCCAGGTACACGCACGCACGTGCGTGCGTGCATGTGTGTGTGTGTTTGTGTGTATGGGGGTGGAGGAATATATTTTGACCCCCACTAGAAAAATGTCTGCGGGCACCCATGCCCACAAAGGAAACATAAAACAATAGTACTAATGGCTACTTATCCCCCTTTTCTCCACCTTAACACACACACACACGCACAATGACAGAACAAGCGATCATTGAATAAAATAAAAATACGAGAAAGACGTTAGTTGTGCACTGCTCCAGAAATCCAAGGAGTATTATCCTGCTTTGTTGCAGGGAGTGACGTACCCCTGTATCCACGCTGTATGGGCCCGATGGGCACCTCCTCTAGAGCGGAGTAGAATGGCTTCCCTAGCATTTGCTGGCAGTTACGTAGGTACAGTTGTGTCTTTACCCATTTGCGGGATATTGGCCAACGAGCTGGGATGGCCTTCTATTTTCTACGTGTTCGGTAAGTAATTTTTCTCTCTCTCGTAATTAATGCCTGAACACATTATTTTTTATTTTCTTATTTGAGGTATTCAACGTGCACTTTCTGAATCGACTGATGATACCAGCACAATACTTATTAACTAGCTTATATCTATAACAAATAAAGCATCCAGCCCCATGGACGTTAATTCATCATTATGAAAGAGGGAAACCCACATTTCACCAATTATTAATTTTTTGGCCATGATGGGAATCGAACACGGGACCCTTAACTCAGTAGGCAGACACCAACCACCAACTGCTACACGTTAATTACGACATAAATTATTATTGGTAAAACACATCCCTCACACAGTTAACTTACCGTTTAACGAAATGAAACGAACTAGATTCAAAGTCCAAAATTAATTGTCTCTTACCTAGAAACTAAAGTTGAACCAGGGATTTTATTGATATAATGGCTGTTGTGATCACCATATGAATAAAATTAAACTCTATGTTTCTACTCGAGCAATATTTTATTGATTTTGACCAAAAAAAGTTTTGCTATAAAAACTGTAAAAACAGTGTCCTTAACTAGCGTTCCCTGTACCCCCACCTTAAAGCAATTTCAATATTTATTAATGGATGGTTTAAATCTTACATGCACTCATACCATGTGTTTTAATTTTGATCACTTTCAGGATATGTATTGGATTTTAGAACGTGTAGAGGCAATAGATCTAGTCTTAGTTACAAATTATTTATTTTTTTAAAACATTACATTAGTTAGTGCTTATTTATAATTGTACACATTACAATGTTTGGAATTGAATTAATTATAATTCATACCTTATTTTTTAGAAAGTGTGAGTCTAATGACTAAAAATATCTTTTATCTAACGCTATTAAAACACTTCATGTTAATAAAAATATACTACATAACTAAAAAGTACCTAAATTTTTAGATAATCTATGGTGTTATTTATTTAAATAAACTTTAATTATTTGGTTTATATTGTTGGAATAGTACATATTTATGATACTATCTCTCCTAAATATTATTGTTTATTATCTAAATTATAGTGTTAGTAAAATTATAGAGATTTAAAGTCCAATATAAAATAAATGATTGTTACAATATTTTCTCATTTTATTTTTAGTTACATAATAAAATTTATCTTGAAGAATTAATGATCCAATATAAATAAAGATATACATATTTTGTTTTAGGTGTTGTTGGACTTATTTGGTTTATTATCTGGATGTATGTAGTAAAAGAAGGCCCTGAAATGGACCCAAAAATATCACCACAAGAGTTGGATTATTTGCAAAATATATTGGGACAAACCGACAAGGTGAGAATTTTGGACAGATAACACTTTTAGAAAAAATGCAATTATTTAAATTGGGTATAACTTCATGGATTTTCCTTTTTTTTTTACGTTTGATAAAATAAATGGTAAGTTCATAAATTTAGTACATTTTTTCGAATTAGTTAGATTAGTTATTGAAAATAAAATGTCTCTTATGCTCTTAATTAAAGCAAAATAAAATATATTGGAATTAGATTAAATCGAATTTGGTTTTTAAATTATTTCAAATTTAAAACCCAATATTTTTTTAAACTATTCTCGGGGTTTTGCTATTAAATGAATTAAATTTTATGGTATTGTACCGCTCTAATAATGGTTTGTTAATAAATTAATTCTCTCTTTTAAAAACCATGCTCCAAAATATGTTTTTCTTAAATAATTAAATTAAATTTAAATTACCGTTAGGTTCTAGTCAAATTATTTTGATTAATTAAAAATTGAAAGGTACCATAAAATATCAGCTGTTGGTTTATCATAAATTATAAGTAATAGTTAATTAATCAATTCAGTTTAGTTTGAAATCTAAAAGATTATTTGTAGAAAAAAAGGGTTGATAAGGCTGATTTATATCAAATAACTTTTCGAATGGATGTGCTTTCAGGCCTTTATTTTAGCCATTTTCATTTAAATATTTTAAATTGATGTTTACTTTTATTGGATACTTGCATTTGAATTACTTTTCCATGAGCTGTTTGGTTTAATTAACTTTTTCCCTTTAGTTTTCGGTTTTATTTATGTGATTAACTTGTTTGATATTGTTGGGTATAGAAATTCAAGATGATGATTTTATTAGCCTGAGTGAGAATACATTCCTCCAAATTGCATCTAGCGTTAGTAATTAATGGTTTTTTTATAAATTAGATTTACATTTAGCCCTAATTTAGTTCCTGTTACGCATCTGTGAAAAATAAATTAAACATTAATACGTTTAATCATCAAAACAATAGCTATTATTTGAATAAGTAGCCTTTATTTCTTAGTATATTTTGCTGGCTAATTCATTAAATTAAAACTCACTTAGGTGGTCACGTGGTCTAGGGCGTCACTCTCACAATAAACTTGACTGCCAATTACGGGAGGGAGATCGTAGTTCAAATACCAGTCAGGTGTACTACATTTTCACCCCTAATATATTTTATACTCTCCCTCCACACAAATGCGGGTACACTTCCGCTAAATTCGACCTTACTCATCCCCGACAAACTAGTGTAATTAACTGGTATTAAGATGCGGTGACACCAAAAAAATCATAGGTGTGTCCACATTCCAAGTGCATTAACATGTTTGTTAGCACTGATACAAGTAAATAGCTCCTACTCGCAAGGATAAGGAAGGTGAAAACCAAGAGGCAGATATCTCCCTAGGGCCTAGAACAGTGATTCTCAAAGGGGAGTATGAGGAACACATCTTGGGGGTACGCAATGAAGTAGTGGAATTATTGTACAAATAGCAACACTGCTAGTAACTGAGTGGTTAAGCGCAACTATATATAGAATTCAATGAGATTCTGATCAATATTTTGATACTAGGATTTCGCTATTATTTAATTAATTAATTTACTCTTTGTATATTTGTGTTCTAGGAAATATATTATTTGTAACCGCACGGCCTAAATTGGAAGGCGTGTTTGTATAATATTGTGTGTTATGGATTGTGAATGACAAAACTTGTGTTGTAGATTGTTGTGATTAGCCTGTAAACAAATATAATAGAGGAACTGACCACACAAACATTGTCAGCATTCCTTAGTTAGAAACCAGGCCAGAGGGCAGGATAAAATTTAGGGGATCCAGCCATCGTGGCTGACTAAACAACATCGCAGTCTAGGGGTCACTGTCCGATTCGGGACTACACGGGCTAGGACGCCGGTTCATCACTATTTGTGGTAGAGGGCTACCACTCGAGGCCAGGGTACCGGGGTCCGGAAACCGTGTAGGGACCACCTAGAAGTCAGACATGCCATTTGTTATTCCTAGCAACACCTCGTTTTGTCACAAGCTTCCGAATATTCTTCAAGTTCGTTCATCCTTATATCACTATCAACATCACATTTGTAATAGACAAATTAGTACTAGTAAAAATCCTTAAAAACCCAAGTTGAACGTTAATTACGAACCCACACAATCACAATCACCTCCCCTTATCCTGACAGATTTATAGGCCCACGTTATAGGTGTAGAGAGGAGGGGGTGACATATTCATAATTTAATTTGAATGATATTTATAATTAGTGTAAAAAAATTATTAGTAGACAAGAGAGTCCCATATAGCTATAAATTAATTAAAGTAGATTTAAGTTTCTTTTTAAAAACATGTGTGTTTTTTTATAGTTTTGATTGGTTGTGGGAGGTGGTTGTACTCGTACATTTGGTAGCCATGAAAAGAGAGAGCGTTTCTTTAGTATTCTGTTCTAATTGAATTAAGATATAAATCGTCAGCATGTCTTGTGTGGTAATTGTTTTCTTACAAGCGTCAGAAATGTGCTAATATTGCACATATAACATCCATAAGTCCATCATCATCTCGTGGACAAAACGTTTCACGATTACAGTACGCTCGCTATAAGAAAAAGAAAGTAAATCTTGAGTGAAAGGCTACTCGTAAAATATAACTTTTATATAATTTTGGTATTAATAAAACAACGGCTTGCTTTACAGAATTTGGTCCATCCTTGGAGAAAGTTTTTTACTTCAATGCCGGTTTGGGCAGTTATTGTTGCACACTTCTGTGAAAATTGGGGCTTTTATACCTTATTGACACAACTTCCAACATTTATGAAAGGTAAGTAAGCAATAATTGGTAATACATTTTCCTTACATTACCATATATTAATAGAACTAATGAACAGAGGGTGTATCACTTTTAAATACAGCTATTAAGAATTGATTAGTTAGAACAAAGTATTTATTAGTTTAAGAAAATATACGACCTCTACTATTATTGTGAGTATAAGGATTTACCATAGTAATACAATTAAAACACAAACCAAATAACCTTTTTGACCACCGGTATATCAATTTCATTTTAATAAAAATATAAGCATCAAGAATTCATATATATATAAATAGCAATTATTAATGCAATTTTTCACGTAACGCTATCGATAAACGCTAGACAACCACGTATTTTGTATTTTATCTTAGTGAGTATGTCTCAACTTAATGCGATTCATTTTTGTTCAAAATTTGATCATCTTCCAGCAAAAATATTGAGCAAATATATTTACTTAAAGGGAAAATATCTTCATAATGTGGAATTTCTTATGGAAATGACAATTCTGAAATATCCAAACCACTAAAGCAATTCATAATTAGATTAATATTTTCTGTTGTGACCCCATTAAAAATTAATTTATTTGTTTAAGAAATGTTAAATTTAAGTTTATATCTATTAGCTATACCAGTGATGGCAGATCTATGGCACTTGTTCCTCTAGGTGGCACGCGAGTACTACAAAGTGGTATAGTTTTTTGAAGTCAATAATATTTCGAAAGCCATGTCATTTAATGTCACGTCTCCATGCACTTAATGAAGGTAACTTTTAGAAATCGTCTTTGATCGTAATCAAGTACATCTTGTGTACTGTTATTATTATTATTAGCAACGCGTCTTACTACCCGTTCGGGTTATACGCACTTACGCTAATGTGCTATGATAGGGTGATAGTGAGATGAAATGGAGGACCTACAGTTTAACGTGGAATCCGAACCACGGTGGAGGCCTGGCATTCCTCACATTCACAAGTTGTGATTAATACACGTCTTGTCAGAGGTGAAGGAAGGGTTTGGTAATCAGATAAATCTGTGCCGGGACCAAGGATTGAACCCCTGACCCCCAGCACAGAAGTCTGACACCTTACCCCTAGACCACCAGGTCACCTTTTGTGTACTTTTGAAGAAAACAAGTTATGTACTAAAGATAATGTCTTGGCTAGCAAAATACAACAACTTGTTTCAAACTAATATGGAAAATAAAGGTTAGGCTCTATGTAAGTTTTAGATTCTAATATATATAATATGTTATATATATATAATTATATATAATATTATATATAATATTATATATAATTATATATAATATATTATATATAATATATTATAATATATTAATAACAATAATATATAATATAATTATATATATTATATATATTATATATATATATAATATATTATTATATATTATATATATTATATATATTATATATTATATATATTATATATATAATATATTATATATATTATATATAATATATATTATATATATAATATATTATATATATTATATATAATATATATTACATATTATACATATTTTATATATATAATATATATTATATATGTATATGTATAATATATTATATATATTATATATTATACATATATTATATATATAATATATATTATATATATGTATATGCAGAGTCTTTTTTGGTTAAACGGCTAAACTTCAGAAAGTGGTAGTGGATAAAAAAACTAACTCAAAATGCCTTTTGGAGATTTGCTCGTTTTAGCTTTCTTTTCGCGCAAACAGCAAAAAACTAAATAAAAACACTTTCTTCTGCAGAGATCTTCGGCAATGGCTTAGTATTAATTTTCCTTGAAAATGGATCGGTCGTGCTGGACCTGTGTGGCTTGGCCTCCACATTCACCTGATTTAACGCCATTGGATTGTTTTTGTATGGTGAGCTCTAAAGCAAAAAGTGTATTAAGTGTCTGTTAATGACCTTCAATCATTACGACAAAGAATAAAGCAGGCGTGCTAGGAAACAACAGTCGCACAATGTCGGTCAGCCACTTGTTCTGTCATTTTTATAGGTGCAATGCTTTTCTCCACGCTAGAGGCCGTCAATTTGAACAAAATATGTTATTTAATACCTACCTATTTTGATTTGATTTTTTTATTTGCTGATTCCTCGAAAAGAAAGCGAACACTAGTAGATCTCCAAAATATTTTTTGAGTTAGTTTTTTGATCCACTACCTCTTCCCTGAGTTTAGCCGTTTGACTCGGGAGCCTTCTGAATATCAATTTACTGTCCTTTTTTCACCGACGGTGTTACTTTTGAAAGTTTTACATTATGTTATTGGAATTAATCTGGTATAAACACTCACTTTGACAATCTAATAAATTGTCCTTCTTTAAAATATAGGCTTTTATAAAAAAAATTACAATTTGATTTATCATTCACTAAAGTTTATAATACTACACATTTTTTATTTCTAAATACTTATTAAAAAACGTAAATAAGAGATGGCACGCTAGATTATTTAAAAATTCAGTGAGTCCTTAATGGGCACACTGGGCAGAAAAGTTTCGCCATCCTTGAAATATACAATATTTTAATCTCATAACTGCATTTCGCGTGAAACATCGTTAAAAATATGCATGTTTGAACTTTTTGTGATTTTTTTTCTCTAGATTATTAAACTTAACTCAGGATTATAATCCTAGAGGAACATTTCGATTCCATTTTAACATTAACAATATTTTGAAATAACAAACCACTTATAAAATAACAGGGATTCCTAGATGTCTGCACCTCGTTCCTGCTATGTCTAACATTAAATATAATTTGGTGGCTACGCAGTGTGAGCATTAATACGCATAGCCCACTTTGGTGGCCACATGGTCTAAGGCGCTACTTTCGCAATAGAATAACTGCCAAATACGGAGAGATCGTGGTTCGATCCTAGAGGGATCCTGAGGATTTTTTTTCTAAATGGTTTTCCACTCTCCCTCAACGCAAATGTAGGTGAACTTCCTGTAAATGCAACCCTCCTAATCCCTAACATATTAGTTTAATTAGTACATATGCGTATAACCCGAATGGATAGTAAGACGCGGTTCTAAAAAAATAAAATAATTTTAAAACATATAAATAGTTAAAATAGCATTTCTTTTTATATACTTAGCCTTCAATGACATACCAAAGAACGATGATATTCCTTAATAATTACCGTAGATTAACTCAAGCCTTATTTTTGAAATGTTATAAAATAATATGACTATCAATTATGCGAAGACTCTAACAGATATAGAGCAAACTCACGCAATAACCAGCCATCTTATATTGTTAGTCCCACTTTATTATAAAACATGCTCTACAGAAGGAAGGCAGGAAGAAGTATATAGTAAATAATTATATTAATAATAATAAAATAGTCTTTTTTGGGTAAAGTTAAGGCCAGTGCCTTTTCTTACACTTAAAAAAATTCAATGGCGTTAGCCCGCGATCGATCTATTCCGACCAAACGGTCGTCACCGTAAGCAATGGTAGTGCTAGCATTCGCGGATATAGGGTATCATGTGGTCAGCACAACGAGCCCTCCGGATGTTATCTCGGTACTAATTTATAAACGTATTTCTTCATTTGTCCTCACGAGGCTGAGTTTGACTCCGTTTCAAACCCACTGCTTCACAGAAAAATTTTGGAAGCACCAGGGATCGAATCCGGTACCTCCAGATCTGTAGCTTAACCCTTTAATAACAACGCTATAGATTAAAGCTTGTTTGTGAGAGTCACATCAATATCAAATTCGAAGAAGAACACATGCAATAAGGTTAAAGAGTTTCATTCAATTTCTCGCCTTAGTTTTTATGCACTGCATCTGGTCATCCGTTTGGACTATCCGGCATTTTCACATGAATAGGAGAGAGATGAGGAAGGCCATATTAGGAGGAAATACACCCGCAATTGAGTGGAGATATATTAAGAAACTATTTAGGAAAAAACACATTTAGTACACCCGAGTGGATTTTAGCCCCAATCTCCTCGTCATTGGCGAACCAGTCGATCAGTCGATCTCGTAGGAATTTTCAATCGATTGCTTGAGAAAACTACAACGTTATTAAAAGTTTATCTCTCTTTCTTCTGAACTCGCAAATATATCAAGTATGATCAAATAATATTAATTAGCAAAATAACCTTAATAGGTAATAATTATTGATCATGTTTTAAGAAAGTAAAAATGTACACTCCGTCGAGATTGAAAGGTAGCAACATGCTTGGCTAAACGCCCGCGCGGTATGCTACACCTCCACACATGACTGCAGAATAGTTTGCCTAGCTGCACCCGAGGCTTGATTTAAAGAAAGCCTTAAGTCCTTAAACTATTTCTTGACTATTTGAAAGGATTGATGGGGGAGCAGAAATTTCTTTTTGAAATGTTCAAATGGTTTGATCTACTAAATTAATTAATTAATTATATTTTTTTGTTCCCTTCCTAATAGAATCAATTGTTCATTACATACTTAGTTAATTAATTATGTTTGGTCTCGTTAATATATAGCTTTTTTTTTTAGCTGTTAAATATTTATCTACACCACACAATATTTTGGCAGCAGTGCTACAGACATTTATTGGTTTTACATGGTAACATAAAGCAGGTCTCCCCCTTTTCAGAATCTTAATTACTGTGAATAGTTAATTATGAATTTATTAATGATTAATTATTATATTCTACACATGTAGCGAAAATAACTAATTGAATTTAAAAGATTTTTACTTTATTTTGAGGACATTGAGTTTAAAAAAATGTATATAATTTAAGGGTCCCAATCCTGATTTAAAATATTTTATACAATTTCCGGGTAGACAAAAAACAAGATTTGATATAATCTTATCCATTGGACATATTTTAGTTATAAAAGGGAATTTATTTGTTTCTTCAAAGTTATTATGACTGTCTATATAACTTTGTAGTACCATAGTTCAATTCCATACCTTATTTAATGTTACCAAAACGGCCACAATATAACTAATAATAATAATAATATTTAGCACCGCGTCTTACTACCCGTTCGGGTTATACGCTTAAGTACTAATTACACTAATGGATTAGGAATTGGGAGGGTTGAATTTAGAGGAAGTGAACCCGCATTTGCGTGGAGGGAGAGTGGAAAACCATTTAGGAAAAACCACCCCAGTTCACCCGACCGAGATTCGAACCTCGATCTCCCCGTCCTCAGCGGTTGAGCTCAATACGACTATCGCGCTAGCCAACTACGCCACCGAGGCGGGTCACAATATAACTATTAGTAAAAAGTTTTGATAAATAATTTGATTGAGAAAATTGTAGTTTATTAATATTTACGTTGATTATCATTTTCTAATAAATTAAATAAATTATGTTAACTGTTTTTGTTTTTGTCAAATCTGTTGTTTTTTTTAATAAATAAATTCTGTAAATCTAAACCATAATACTGGTTATGTCATCTGCAAGTATTAATATAATATCAGAGTGAGGAGGAAATTAATGAAAAGCAGGGAGAATTTTTTTTTTTGTTTACGAACTTAAAAACACTTTAAATGATGTATATGCTTTTTTAAGGTTTGGAAAGTAAATATCATTAAGTAAAATAATATTGTAAGTTCTGTACCGTTTTTAAAAATGTCTGTCTGTTGCCAAAGATACCAGGAACTTTATAACCGATTGTGGTGCGTTTATTTATATTAATTAGGATGTCTGCTAAGGGAGGATCTAGCATACATGCAGTCAGGGTTTGAGTCTCCGTTAAAAATACGGCCGGTTTTGTTTATATCTATAACTTAGGATCTCTGGAACCACTTAACCGATTGCAGTGTGGATTTTACTTTAATACGGACCAATATTTAGGCAGTTTTTATCATTATTTGTGTATAGTCAGGTGTTTCGGTGTGAGTCCCGGTGAAGGGCCAGACGACTTTTTGTATACATTTATGGAACCACATAATTACTGAGGTGTAATTTTTATTATTCTGTAGAGTATTTATCCAAGCATTTTTTAGTATAGTAATTATGTTCGGGTGTTTTGGTGTAAATTCCGGTGAACTGTCTGCTGGATATGTGTATATATCTGTGGAACCACTTAACCGATTGCGGGGTGCTTTTTCTTTTTTTATAGAATATTTCTCCAGGCATGTTTTAGCATGATATAATCAGGTTTTGTGTTGTGAGTCTCGGTGAAGGGCGGATATTTTTTTATATCTCTGGAACAGCAAACTGATTCCGAGGTAGTTTATTATATTCTGTAGGATATTAACCAGGCAAATTGTAGCATGATATACTTAGTTCTTGGGTTTCGAGTCCCTGTTTAAGTTTCGGATGGATGTTGTATATATATTTTATGGGATATTTATAACCACATAAGCGATTGCATTGCAGTCTTTTTTTCAATTATGTTACTATTTATATCCAGGCAGGTTTTACCATTAGTTTAATCAAATGTTATGTTGTGAGTCCCTGGAAATGCTGACAAGCCTAGCAATAATGGATTTTGTGGGTCAGCTGGAAGGTTAAATTCCGCTCTTCCACGAAGAGGATAGTATAATTCAGAGTGAACTATAGGAGAATATTTATATATAATATAATATTACCTATTTCAACCACCTCTGCTAACTCATCTGGGCTACACGCCTTAAATAAGTATTGTGGTATAGTGATGAAGAAGATACCAATTAAATAGGATGTAACCATATTTGCTAGGAGGGAAATTGGTTAGCAATGTAAGAAATATTTCCGTTCAGTATGAGAACCTTGTTTCATCCATCATTGAAAATGAGCCATATGAGAAATTTTTGGTCCGCGTGACCACCCATGCAGTAGAAAATAAATCATAAACGGCATTTCCTAGAATATTTAGTTTATATTGTAATTCTGTTTACTATAAGTATCAAATATTTAATTTTTTATGTATTTCGAGCAGATATCACACTGGTCTATAATCTATTATTTTGGGACTTTCTTTTTAAGTTCAATCAATAATGTTTTTACTACAATAAGATTATCAACAAATCTCAGACCCAGCTTGGCGGTGAATATAAATAACTTGCTAGTTTCTGTTGAGCTAGACTAACAAGGCCGAGGATATCGAGGTTCGAATCTCACTCGAGTGAACTGGGGCGAGTTTTTTTCTCAATGGTTTTCCACTTTTCCTCCACTTAAATGAGGGTTCACTTCCTTTAAATTCAACCGCCCCAATTCCTAACCCTTTAGAATAATTAGTACTTAACCGTATTGTCCGAACGGGTAGTAAGACGTGGTGCTAAAATTTAAAAAAACTTTCAACAAGAATGTGTATGCAATTCCATCAAATACTCTTTCCTTGGTTTATTGATTTAAGAATAACTATATGAAGGAGGTTATCAGAGAAACAATGAAGTTTTTCTGGCATTCAAACATATTAATGAATAGTTCGGTCTGTGTGTGCTAGCTGGCCGTGAAGGTCTGAGTTTAGCGTAAAATAGTTAAATGGGGCTTGTCTAAAAAGTGAGTTGGATCACCTTATTCACTTTATCAAATAATGCACTAGCGAAATACTGAAAGTTTCAAATGCAGTTAACTCTCATACATCTTCAAAACATTTACGTCTTGCAGTAAGCCAACAGTTATTACTCCTTTCAAGCTAATTTCAAGAACAAATAAATTATGTATTTTGTAGTCTGCACTATTACTTATATGTTAAAATCTCATAATACTCAAATAATTATGGGTAACCTTATTATTTATTATTATTATTATTATATTATTATATTATTATTATTATTAGAATTTTTTTCTAAACCAAGAATCCTACAAGAGCATGAATTACAGAGTTAATAAACGGTAAGATGGTGGGACTCTTAGCACAATCGATAGCTTGTTTTTTTTTTACTGAACTGAGGATCCCAGGTTCGATTCCTACATTGCGGTACTTTTATCTTTAGTGAAATTTGTGTTTCTCCTTTTAAAGTGATTAGCTAATGGGATGGGGATGTTGTGTATTTTCAAGTTTTAAGATAGTATCAAAGTCGTGTGCTGATTTTATCAGTAGGTTCAGAAAATGCACGTTTAATACCTCAAACACATTTTTAAAATAAAACCTTAGGATGCTACGCTGCTCTCTAAGTGAAATAGTTTATTACTTATTGAATAAAATAAGAAAATCTAAGGTGTACTCATTTATATTAAATATAACTAACTTTATCAGGGAACCAAAATAGTTATTAAAAAAAAGTTTCAGCAATATTTCAATGACTTAATAATCTGCGTTGTTGGCTAGCTCTCGTTCTTTACGCATCTTTAATATATGCATTATTATGGATCAAGTGTGCACTTGGTGCAGGTTATTTGGATTTCATATCTAGGTTATTCGTTACATACTTAATTAATTATGTTTTGTCTCATTAATATATGGGCTGTATTTTTTTTTTTTTTGCTGTTAAAGATTTAACCACAGCCCATATTATTTTGGCAGCAGTGCTACCCACATTTATTGGTTTTATATGGTAACATAAAGCATGTCTCCCCTTTTCAGAATCTTAATTACTGTGAATAGTTAATTATGAATTTATTAATGATGAATTATTATATTCCACACATGTAGTGCAAATAACAAATTAAATCTAAAAGATTTTTACTTTATTTTTAAGACACTGAGTTAAAAAAAACTTATATAATTTAAGGTCCCAATCCTAATTTAAAATATTTAATATTAATTCCGGTTAGAAAAAAAAAGAGATTTGATAAAATATTATCCATTGGGTATATTTTAGTTATTAAAGTGAGTTTATATGTTTCTTCAACGTTATTATTACCGACTATAACTTTTTGGCACTATAGTTCGACTCCATACTTTATTTATTGTTACCTATATATAACTATTGGTAACAGTTTTGATAAATACTTTGATTGAGATAAATTGTAATTAAATAAGATTTACGTTTATTATCATTTTCAAATAAATTTAATGTTTAATGTGTTGTTTATTTATTCACTAAATCATTACTATGGCATAGAGCACTTTAAATGTGCTTATTCCTTTTTCAAGGAAGCAATATATTAATATGTAAGTTTAGATAACTCCGCATTATGATGGTCCAGAACCAAATAACATATATATTATATATGTTGTTTGGTTCTGGACCATCATATATAATTATTTATATATATATATAATTTTATATGTATATATATTTTAGTGCTGCACCATACCCATTCGGGTTTTACGCCTGTATGCTATTTACTTTAATTTTTTAATTCTGAGGAAGGCTGAATTTATAGAGAGTGTTCCCACATTTGCGTGAATGGAGAGTAGAAAACCATTAAGGAAAAAACCCTCTCAATGAACCTGACCTGGATTGAACCTGGATCTCCCCGTCATTGTTAGTCTAGTCTATTGCGAGAGTAGCGTCTTAGAACATCTGACCACCTAAGCGGCTTAATCCTGTTATTAAATGATATTTTTTTAGTTTGTTTTGTTTGGCCTTCGAGTCAGTGCTTATTGGTTGCTGCCGTGAAATGAGTACAACGAATAATCTTGCTCAGTGGTTGAATAGGCCCTGCCTTCACAAAACACACTATAAGCGATGTCCTCTCCAGCCATCCGCTTTCGATAGTTTAGAGTGTAGTTATTCAATTGGATGCTACAGGCTAGGCTTCCAGAGTCAAGGAGGTATTAGACAAGAGCATTTTCAAGGAGGGTCGAAATAAGGAGTGGCGATAGGGGAGGATCTTATATGAAGAAGTGTGAGGAAGACAACGTGTAAACTAGCTTGGATGTCAAGTTTAAATAAGTCTTTTTTTGCCTTTGACAAGGAAGTCAGGGCTTGAATCCTGATTGGGTTTAATTATCTGGTATTTCTTTAGTGGTTTCTCATGCTCTTCCCATGTAAATTAGTTATATTTCCTCTAACATTCCTCCTTCCTCCTCTTTATTCGTTATTGAACGAGTAATAAGTGTGAGGACTAAAAAATCTTGGTGTTATTTGCACCTGTGGGAAAATAGAAAAAGATGTCAGTCTTGTGTATTCTAGTTTATCATGGCGTGGAGGATAAGGTTCGAATCTTCTGTTAAAAATTATGCACATGAAATACCTCATTATTTTGAAAATAATTGTTCATCAATCTAATTTACCTATATTCTGTTTATTATCTGACACCATTCTCTCATTGTCGGTTTTTGTTTATTTCTTATACTGTCCTTGCAAAATCACGTTTTTATAAGACTTTAACATAGCCTGTTATTTTATTCTATAAACGAGAAAATTTGGCAGGGTAGTTTGAATATTGACATATTAAAAAAAGGATTAAAGTTAATATTATGGATAACGTCTTTAAAAAAAATATTTTCACCACGTTGAATGAATTGACGACTGCTATTTAGTTTTCTTTGCGACTGTATATTATTATTAGCATTATTACCACCACGTCTTACTAACCGTTCGGGTTGTATTTACTTATACTAATGTGTAATGGTAGGGTGATTGTGAGATGAAATGGAGGACCTGCAGTTTAACGTGGGATCCAAACCACGGTGAATGCCTGTTATTCCACATATTCACTAGATGAGATCAATACACGTCTTGTCATAGGTGAAGGAAGGGTTTGGCAATCATATAAATCTGTGCCACGACCGAGGATTGAACCCCGGACTCCCAGCATAGAAATCCGATACCTTACCCCGAGACCATTTTGCGACTATAACTTTACTGTAAGGTTCTTACTAATTAGTATCGTTCTTGGCTACGATTCAAGGGAGTGGTTTAAGAAATCATGTTTGAATTTGAGTTGTGCCTAAAATATTAATTTTTCTATAGTTTGCCTTTGAACACTTCATGAACTACTGTTGGATGTGGTGTATCAGGCATTCGGTCTTAGGCAAAATTTATTTATTCTTTCATTATCGCGTCTCACCACCCGTTTTATATATACGCATATATGTTAATTACTCTAATTGAGTAGCGTTGAGGAAGATATAGTTTAAGAGTTAATGTAGGCCTACCCAAAATTTGGTGGTGGTAGGGTTTTAAAAAAATTTGGGCAAAATATTCTCAGTCCATCTATCTGGGATTCAAACCCCAAACTTATACCATGACTAAAAAACCAAACTGAATATCCCGGGAATTTGGACCTAGTGTTCAACTATACCGATAGTTAATATTTAAAGTCCAGTAGGTAATAATTTTGCTTTTTTAATGTTAATTATATGTATTTTATAACTTCAATTATATAATATACTTTATAAAACGACTGGGTAAAATTTGTGTTATTAACATTCCCACAAGTGGCTCTAGGAGTGAAAACTTTCACATGATGGAAACCTCGAAAAGACGGCTCATTTGACCAACCGTTGTTTGTTTCTAAGTAGGAGAGCAAAACAAAACAAATACCCTTGGAGTGTTTGAACTGTGTTTCAAATTTATTGTTCACAGTTAATTCAGCCATGGAACGATATGGACGTTTAAGTGAAGTTGATAAAGGAAGGATTCTGGGTTTAGTGGAGGCAGGGTACACGGACAGTGAAATTTCGCGTGCAATACCGTGTTCCCGAAAAACAGTTTCGTTGTGGAAATCTAGATGGAATAATGAAAACAGCCTCAAGTGTCGTCATGGTGGAGGCGCTTCACGTAAAACTACTCGGGAACAAGATGCCGCGCTAGTTGCTGTAGCTCAGGCAAGCCCATATTTAACGAGTAGACAGATTGCTGCGCGGGTTGGGGTAAATTTATCTAAGGACACAATTTTGGAGCGCTTAAGAGAAGGAGGGCTCCAGTCATTTACTGCAGCTTCAAAACAGCTATTAACAGAACGGCAGAAGCTGGCTCGAATGAATTTCGCGCAAGAAAACTTAGAACGGCCATTAGAATATTGGAGGAGAGCCATTTTTACAGACGAGAAGGTTTGGAGTTCATCAAATGATGGTCGTGTGCTAGTTTATCGCCCTAAAAATGCTCGTTTTCAACCACCCTATGTGCATCAACGCCGCTATAGTGGTCGCTTCTCTGTATCTAGTTGGGGTGGATTTCACACGCTGGTATGGGAGTCATGTGGAAAATAGATGGACATTTAAACAAGGAACAATACGTGTGTATCTTGGATAACGTGATGTTGCCGTCTGTACGGGAAAGATATCCCGTAGGACCAATTGTTTATCAACACGACCGCTCACCTGTTCATACTTCTCGATTAGTGCAGCAGTGGTTTGCAGATCATGGGGGGGACATTGATGTTATTCCATGGCCTCCATGTGGCTGTGATATGAACCCAATCGAGAATGTATGGGCAGAAATGAGTAGGATACTTCGTGAACGTAATTTGGACATCAGGAATTCTAATCAACTATGGGATGAAGTTGAAGCTGCTTGGGAAGAGCTCTCTGATAGCCCTAGGTATGTTGCAAGACTTATTAATTCGATGCCAAGAAGATTAGAAAGTGTTGTGGAAGCAGAAGGATTTTGGACACGTTATTGATATGTTAAATACTCGCTAAACTTAGTTTCTTGTTCAATGGGTGTTGAAATAAGTGTATTGGCTGGATATAAATCATAATTCACTTCTTGGTTTAACCACCTGGATCACCATCCGTCGTCACTATCTTGGCTTAACCACCTGGACCAGCATCTGTCGTCACTATCTTGGCTTAACAACCTAGATTAGCAGCTTCCGTCACTATCTTGGCTTCACCGCCTGGCCATCTGTCGTCACTATCTTGGCATTATCGTCTGGGTCGCCAGATTTCGTCAGTATCTTGGCTTAACCACCTGGATCACTATCTGTAGTCAATATCTTGGCTCTACCGCCTGGCTCACCATACAGTACGTCGTCGATATCTTGGATTAGCTTCCTGGATCACCACCTGTCGTCACTATCTAGGCTTCACCGCCTGGATCACCATACAGACGTCATCACTATCTTGGTTTAGCCGCTTGGAGCACCACTTGTCGTCACTATCTAGGCATAATCGCCTGGATCACCATCACTCGTCTCATCTTGGCTTCGACGCTGATCACCATCACTCGTCTCTATCTTGGCTTCACCGCCTGGATCACCATCTCTCGTCTCTATCTTGGCTTCACCGCCTGGATCACCATCTCTCGTCTCTATCTTGGCTTCACCGCCTGGATCACCATCTCTCGTCTCTATCTTGGCTTCACCGCCTGGATCACCATCTCTCGTCTCTATCTTGGCCTCACCGACACCTGGTATCACCATCTCTCGTCTCTATCTTACTCACCCTGATCACATCCTCGTCTCTATCTTGGCTCACCGCCTGGATCACCATCTCTCGTCTCTATCTTGGCTTCACCGCCTGGATCACCATACGTCGTCACTATCTTTGCTTAGCTGCCTGGATCACCACTTATCGTCACTATCTAGGCTAAATCACCTGGATCACCGTATCCTGTTGGAGAAGTGAGGACAGCTCATGGCAAACTAATTATACCATGGTCTTACTATTATTTTTAGGTTATCAATGCTTGTTAACACCTGTTCAGGCTATACATATAATTGACAATATTCTTATCGGGTTGGGTTGAGTAAGGAAACATATTAGAGGTAAAATACCCCCATTTGCTTGGAACGAGAGTGGGGAACCATTTAATAAAAATCACCCACACTTGATCTGACCAAGATTCGAAAACTGACCTCATATTATTTATTTCAGCTATTTAATGTGCACTTTTCATATTACTTTAACTATAAACTAGCTATTTTAGCTATATAACTAGTATTTTCCGTTCCTTCTTCCCTTTATAGAAATAGGTTAACATAACTGGAATGGTTATTCTACAATAAAAAGATGCTAAATTTGCTTGATCCATCACAAAACGTAGCAGAGATACACTTACTACATTACAAGTTGTATTTGCGTAGAAATAAAGGGAAACACAGATAATATTACAAGAAAAGTCATTATTTGCAAGAGTTTCTTAAACTATTGTGTAGTAGCCGATAGTGGTTTCTAGTAATTGTAATAATATTATTCTTAGTTTAACTCGTCACGATGAAAAACTACACAATTTTTCTAACATATTCTATACACATAATTTAAATTCTTTATTTATATAATAAGTTTGTGTAAATTAATAATGACCACACACGATCACATAATTGACACTAAATTCCTACTAATATATCACATATCACTTATATTCAAAGCTGTTGGTACCATATAATCACAGTGCTTTACTTGCTAGTGTAATATTCAAAGTTAAATAATTCAACAGACAAATGTGAAACATGTTGAGGCATAGTCTTCTGACAAACGTATTTATAGATATTTTTAAACTTAGATTCAATACTTTTTATTCTTGTGCGATTTTAATATGTATAGTTTTTTTGAATGATCCGGGTCCTACTATCCATTTGGACTATTACAATTAACTACGGTAGCAAAGTAGGAGTGATGAAGGTGGACTGTGAGATGAAATGTAATTACTCACAATCTTGTGAATATCGTTTTTGTAAAAAACATAATTAGTAAATCTAACCAGGATTTGAACCCTAATGTCTCTGTTATTGTAAAATCAAACTAAACAAGCTATAGGTTCTTAGATAGTGTGCCCACTTAACCAGTAAAGGGTGTTTTGAAAGGCTGGTACAAAGCAGTGCTGATTTTAAAACATTGATATCGTGGTATGTGTAGATGTGCCGGTTACTCGCTAGCGACCGATAGTTTAATTCGACAACACTGGGAATCAAATGACCTATCATATAACGAAACTAACGGAATTGATGCGTGCCACTTTACAGTATACATAAATAAAAATACACGATTCTTTTATTGAGTGCACCATGTAGAACAATTTGTTTAGCTATATCATTTATATATATTTTATTTTATTTAAACCAAATTGCTAGTATCATAAATTGTGGAAATTATTTAAATATGAACTTGTTTCAAACAAGCACACATTAGTTACCTAGTATATGTATATAGATTGTTCATCGACACGAGTTAGTTCAAATTCAACTTTTTATTTTATTGGTTTACATAAAATAACATTTGTCTATATGAATTTAGTATTGTTACTCGGCCGAAATATCGTTTGGATCTTTTTGTTGTTAAACCTTAACATGCCAGGTAAGCTATTAGTTATAATATGTTTAGCATCCAAATAATAAATATTTAGTAAAGTCCTTTTAGGTAAAGGTGTTTTATGATATAGAACCCATAAATACATTTTTTTTAAATAACCGCCTGCATACAACATCTCAAAGTTAATGTATAAATTTTAATTCGGTTTGTTTTTAAATGCGAATTATTTGGTATCCTACCTGTTTTTAGAAAAAATATGTTAAATAAAAACCCCAATTAACAACTTAATTCAATATTTTATTTAGTCATATTAAAAAAAATAACTATACAGGCTTTGGAGACCAATGTCTGCTCATTGGATCACTACACATTCACGCTACCGACTCTATTGCATAGATTTAATCTATTTTTCTTTTGTTTTCACACAAATAAACACATTTCTTGGATTTCTGGTGCATTGAAAGTTTTTTTCTTTTGTTTACATACTTTAAAATGGCGCGTTTCTTTCAACAAAATTATTCTCTAGCTCACACGCGAAGGAGAGAAGCGTCCTTTAGTTTTATGTTACTTTACTCCAGGGGTGGCCAACATAATTTTCTGTCATACCACTATCTACATTCTACGCTGTTGGTATTGTGTATGTAACTATCGCCTAAAACCTCAAACATTACCTGACTACTTCCCCCTTTCTACATAGTGGACAATAAAACAACAGGGCTCTTTAGAGAGTGAATAGGGGATAAACTAAATTATTCAAATTTTAGTGACAAGTGAAGTTGGCCGAAATAACTCGTTTATTTGTATTCCAATGTTATAGCTTTAATTTTTTGAACTTAAGGGTGGAACTTAAAATGACTTTGCGTACCGTTAGTGTTGCGGGTTGGTCATCACTGCCCTACGTGGCAGACGATACCTGTCTCGCAAGGTGTTAAGCTGGAGAGGAGAACTTCCTGGCAAATAGGACCCAAAATATCAATCTGTTTGAAGAAAGTGTATCGAAACATTTTTGTAAATTTTTGAGACACAATAATTATTATATTTGCAATAGTGTTATTATAACTGATTTTAGGCCTACACATATTAAAGTGTAGCGAATATGTATTTGATTAAATAAAAATATGGAAGAAGATATATATGAACGACTAAATAGATCCTCACATAGAAATATATAAAGCTAAGATTTTAGATTTAATTACATAGAAAATTTGTATTTTAATTCACATTGTATGTCTAGACATGAAATAATAAAAACCGTTGGAAGAAAAAAATATATATGTCCTTCAATATATTTACATTATTTCCACCAAAATAACTATTTTAAGAATGAACGAAAATTAATCTCTTAAGTTACTACTAATTTTTCATAGCTACGTGTAATCTAATTGTTTTAGTTTAGTCATTATTATAACTCAATTTAAAATAATCATAAAGGACTAAAATACAATCTTCAAGAGAACTCAACGTTTTTGGTATGGAATTGTTTTAAACTATAATGATATAACAATAAAAATTATGATAGAATAAAAAATAATAAACACACGTAAGTTACACTCAAAGTCACCACTAATTTTTTAGGTTCCATACCAAGAATAGAACCCATATGAAAAACTCACGTTATATGTATGTTTAGGTCTCACACAGATCTCAATATTTGAATGGTTAGACATATAAAGCCAAACTTGGGTTGGAGCTAAAAGCTAGCGTGCCCACATGAAATGGGTTGGTAACAATTTAGCAAAAAGACGAATAACGGAATTTGTGAGACATTAAATGTAAGTTTACGGTTTGTTTTTTGACCCAAATGTGTGTGGTATTTTTGAAAAGCTTTTACGTGAGCGTTTCAAATAAAAAATATATATATATAATGTTTGGATATAATTTTATATATATATAATGTTTGGATATAATTTTATGTATATATAAAATAATTTTAGCAAAAATTCTCATAAACGGGATTTTATAAATGTTGGGGAAGATCTTAAAAAACTAGGGATATGTAAAACATATTTGTTTACAGTAAAAATTATTTTATTTATATGACAACAACAATACTTTTCAAAATATTTCAATATTGCTCTCAGTATATTTTCTCATGAATGCCGCGTGCCGACAACTTTCGATGGAGCAGGACCGCATAAACGAGAAGAGGATGGTGAGCCTAGGTATGAAATCCAAATAACCTCCACCAAGTACACACTTGATCCATAATAATGCACATATTAAAGATGCGTAAAGAATTAGAGCTAGCCAAACAACGCATATTATTAAGTCATAGAAATATTGCTGAAACTTTTTTACTAACTATCTTGGTTCTAAGATAAAGTTAGTTATAATTAATATAAATGAGTACACCTTAGTTTTCTTATTTTATTCAATAAGTAATAAACTATCTCACTCAGAGAGCAGCGTAGCATCCAAGGTTCCATGTTAAAAAGGTATTTGAGGTTTTTTAACGTGCATTTTCTGAACTGACTGATAAAATCAGCACACGAATTTGATACTAGGTTAAAACTTGAAAATACACAAACTCCACCGTCCATCAAACTCATCATTTTGAAAGGGGAAACACTCATTTCACTAAAAATAAAAGTTCCGTTATGTCAGTAATCGAACCTGGGAACATTAGTCCATTTAATAAACATGCGATCGTTTGAGGTAAACTGTCCCACAATCTTACCGTTCAATAAATCTGTAAATCTTTTCTTGTATAATTATTGGTTTCAAAAGCATTTATTATTATTATTATTATTATTATTATTATTATTATCATTATCATTATCATTATTATTATTATTATTATTATTATTATTATTAATATCATTATTATAAAGGTAACCAATAATTATTTGAGGTGTATGAGATTTTAACATATAACAAAATACATCATTTATTTGTTCTTGAAATTAATTTGGAAGGAGTAATAACTGTTGGCTTACTGCAAGACGTAAATGTTTAGAAGACGTGTGAATGTTAACTGCATTTGAAACGGTCAGTATTTTGCGAGTGTATTACTTGCTAAAGTGAATTATGTGATCCAACCCTCCTTTTAGACAAGATCCATTTAACTACTCTACGCTATAGTCGGACCTTCACGGCCAGCTAGCACACACAGAAGAACGAACTATTTATTAATATGTTTGAATGCCAGGAAAACTTCATTGTCTCTCTGATAACCTCCTTCATATAGTCAATTCTTAAATCAATAGGACAAGGAAAGATTATTTAAAGGAAGTGCATACACATTCTTGTTGAGAGTTAGTGTTTTTTTTTTAGCAACGCGTCTTACTACCCGTTCTGGTAATAGGCCTATTTACTAATTAATATAATGAATAAGGAATTGGTAAGGGTGAATTTAGAGGAAGTTAACCAGCATTTTCGTAGGGGGAGAGTGGAAAACCATTTAGGGAAAACCACGTCAGTATAGCTCAACACGAAACTAGCGCGTTAGCTAACTACACCACCGAAGTGGTTTTGAGAGTTTTTTGTAATCTCATTGTAATAGAAACATTATTAATTGAAATTAAAAAAGCAGGCCCCAAAATAATAGCCTATAGACACGTGTAATATCTACTCTAAGCATACACAAAATTAAATATTTAATATCTTATAGTAAACAGAATAACAAATTAAAATAGATATTCTAGGAAATACCGTAAATAATTTCTATTCTACTGAATCGGTATAAACGCGGACACATATTTTCTCAGATGATCCATTATTCATTGATGAAACAGAGTTCTAATCCTAGCCTGGAATATTCAGGGACCTTTCCTAAATTGTTTCCCCAACTTCCCTCCAAGATAATGTGATGACATCCTCTTTAATTTGTATCTCTTACATTACTTCCCACAAAAATTATTTTAGGCGTGTAGCCCGGATAAGTAGTTGAGGTGGTTGAAATAGGTAATATTATGTTACATATAAATATTCTCCTATAGTTAACTCTGGACTATTATCCCCTTCACGGAAGAATGACATTTCACCTTCCAGCTGACCCACAAAATCCATTATCACTAGAACTCTCAGCATTTCCAGGGAATCATAGAAAAACACTTGATTAAACTAATGTTAAAACATATACTACATAATTAAAAAACTGCACTGCAATTGTTTATATAGTTATAAATATCCTAGATAACATATATACAACATCCATCCGAAACTTAAACAGGGACTCGAACCACAAAACTGAAGTATATCATGTTAAAATTTGCCTGGTTAATATCCTATGGACTCTAATAAACTACAGTAGAATCGGTTATCTGCTCCAAAGATATACACAAATATCCGGCTGGTCCTTCACCAAGACTCACAACACAAAACCTGATTATATCATGTTAATATATGCCTGGAGAAATATCCTACAAAAAAATTTGCAATCGGTTAAGTGGTTCCATATATATATATATGGAATATATAATATATACCATATATATATGGAATATATATATGGAATATATATATACCATATATATATATGGAATATATATATGGAATATATATATGAATATATATATATACCATATATATATGGAATATATATATATATATTCCATATTATATATATCCTAATATCTGGCTGACAATTCACCGGGACTCACACCAAAACACCTAATTATACACAAATAATCCTAAAATATGTCTGGATATTTGGCTAGTATAAAAGTAAAAACCGCACCGCAATTGGTTAAGTGGTTCCAGAGGTCCTAAATATAAAATAAATCCTGCCGTTTCTTTCACGGAAACTCAAACGCTGACTGTATGTATGATAGATCCTCACTTAGCAGACATCCGAGGGGATATAAATAAATGCACCACAATTAGTTATCCAGTTCCAGGTATCTTTGCCAACACCCATAAATTCTTAAAAACAGTACAGAACTACAATATTTTCTTACTAAAAGATATCTACATTCCAAACCTTAAAAAAAAAAAAAAAAGATATAATGTAAATTGTTTTTAAGCTCGTAAACCAAATACAATACTTCTCCTTGCTTTTCATTTATTTAAACCTCCCTTCTCTTATATTATATTAATACTTGCATATGAAATGGCTAGTTTTATTATTTGGATTTCCAGATTGATTTAGTAAAAAAACAGATTTGAAAAAAAAAAATTAAACATGAAATTTATTTGAAAATGTCCATCAACGTAAATCTTATTAAACTACAATTTTTCTAAAATAAATATTTATCAAAACTTTTTACCAATATTTATATTGTGGCCATTATATTAACATTAAATAAATTATGGAATCTAACTATTGTCCCACAAAGACAGTCATAATAACGTTGAAGAAACAAATAAATTCCATTTTATAAATAAAATATGTCCAATGGATAAGATTTTATCAAAGCTTATTGTTTTTTGTCTATCCGGAAATTGTATAAAATATTTTGAATCAGGATTGGGACCCTTCAATTATATAATATTTTTAAACTCAGTGTCCTAAAAATAAAGTAAAATTCTTTAAGATTCAATTTGTTATTTGAGCTACATGTGTAGAATATAATAATTAATCATTAATAAATTCATAATTAGCTATTCACAGTAATTAAGATTCTGAAAAGGGGGAGACCTGCTTTATGTTACCATGTAAAAACAATAAATGTGGGTAACACTGATGCCAAAATATTGTGTGGTTTGGATAAATCTTAAACAGCAAAAAAAAAAAAAAAGAAAAAGCCAGGCCATATATTAATGAGACCAAACATAATTAATTAACTAGGTATGTAACGAATAATTGATTCTATTAGGAAGGGAACAAAAAGGTAGAATTAATTTAGTAGATCAAACCATTTGAACATCTCAAAAAGAAATTCCTCCTCCCCCATCACTCCTTTCAAACAGTCAAGAAATAGTTTAAGGACTTAAGGCTTTCTTTAAATCCGGCCTCGGGCGTAGCTAGGAAAACTATTCTGCAGTCATGTGTGGAGGTATAGCATACCGCGCGGGCGTTTAGCCAAGCAAGTTGCTACCTTTCAATCTCGACGGAGGGTACATTTAATTTATTCTATATTTTTACTTTCTCTCTATCTTACAGGTAGAGAAAGTATTGTGATCATAAAAAAAAGAACTCGAGATTTTGATGAATTTTGACGTTTCATGACCCCCTGAATCCGAAAAAGTGTTTTTTGGAATTTCCACGTATCTGTCTGTCTGTCTTTACCTCAGAGTAGAGCCTAAACTATTTTACCGATTGGGCTGAAACTAAGTATCTAGGGTTGTCATAGGGTTGCCCCGAGGGATTTTTGGAATTGGTCATCTAACCCTAAAATTAAGGTTAGTTTACTGAAGGGCAAAAAGAAAAAAAAATTGCTTTTGTTAAAATCGGCTCTAACGATTTTGATTAAATTTAATTTCTAAGCATTGATCAATATTATAAATAAAATGGCTACTCTAATTTTTTCGGCAAAATGACTTTAAGAGTTCCGGTCTGATGCGTAAATTCTCATTTTTTCTAGAATAGGGGGACATAATTATTTGAGGAAAGGTTGAATCTTAGGAATAAATATAAATTAAATAGTTAAAAATGCAAAAGTGTAGCTAAGAAAGAGTGGGTGATTACGGGACCTTTAATAATCTTGTAAGTCAATCGGCACCCAAAAATGTTGCCAGCCCCTGCCTTAGACTCTACAACCAAGGAAGCGGATCTTACCATGTATAACTAGGAATTGACTATATAATTACTTAAATGAATATTAAATTGTATTTAAAACTTTTATTAAATAAGAATATATGACTACCCGCCTCGGTGGCGTAGTTAGCGAACGTACTAGTCGTGTTGAGATAGACTGCTGAGGATGGGAAGATCGAGGTTCGAATCTCGGTCGGGTGAACTGGGGGTAGTTTTTCCTAAATGTTTTTACACTCTCCCTTCACGCAAATGCGGGCCCACTTGAAAATAATTATTTCTAATAAATAAAATCTACTCCACCTCAGTTTACCTTATATATATATATATATATATACACACTCGCTTTGCTCGTTGGGGGCTCCGCTCCCGAACCCCCAGTGAGTTTTCTTTGTAAGTGAATGTAAACTAATATAATTCCAGCGTTGTTTTGAACGTAAAAACTTAAAAAGTTACCGGTATTGTATTGTATATACCACACTGACTTTAAAGCTTTTCCGCCATTTTGAATTTTTTTCAGGGGTTAGAATTTTTTTTTTTTTTTTTTTTTTACTTTTTGAAATTTTCCTGTCGGTTACAGTCTATAAGCTATAAGTTCGCCAAATTTCAAGTTTCTAGCTCCTCTGGAAGTGGGTAAACAATAATTTCAGTGAGTGAGGGAGTGAGTCAGCCATGTGGCCTTATAGTAGTATAATTAATAACAAATATTTTAATAAGGCGTATTCAATTTATAAAAGGTCCAATGTAATAATTATTAATATAACTGCTGGTAGACATGACAATCAGGCCTAAACTAATACCTTACAAATAATAACCTAAACAAAGTGAAAGAGGATATATCGTAAACTCTGATTTATGGAATCTAGTTTTTCACTTATTGGAATTTGACTATACTTGAAACTCCTCAAGCTCTGTCTGTTAACAACGGTATATTTTCTTTGCTTCATGATTATTCCTGTCATCACTTCTGCTGTTCTCGTTTCTGTGGGTCATTTAATGGCACTATATATCAGCTTAGACATTTATGTCTGTTTTTGGCTCCTTAGTAGCTCGGCTTAACATCAATATATCTACTCCTGCAATTCCATCCACTATAAATATCATTATTACCATCACCATACTATACATAATGTGGTGATGGTAAAATATGGAATTGTAAATATATCTGATGGTGATCCACTATCACATCCTTCATGGGTGCAATTTTATTGTCACGCTGCATTTGGTCTATTCTAGTACAGAGTAAACATCAAACACGTGAGCTTCAGCGTGCTCTCCACCATTTTTAGGGTTGTTTACGATCATAAATATTATTTTTGTTTCATTTCCTTCCTCTGGTAGTAATAATAATGGTGATTCTGGGCTCCATCACTTGTAGTTCTGTCTGCGGAAAGATTAGCCAGTACTAATGTACCCCTGCCCAAGAAACGCCCGAATGTACTAATCGTACATCCTTTTCGTGGAGGCTCTTACATTGTCCCGATGAGATGAGGGTTTAATGATAGTGAATATGACGGGGTGAAGCCAATGAAGATATTAATCTAACTTAAGCCTAATTAACCAAACAGTGGTGACCATGGGAAATATTCCCTTTCATGAAAAATGCCCCGGTACCATCTGGGAATCGAACCCGATACCTCTAGGTCAGCAGCCAGGTGCTTTGACCACTATACCACAAGGCTATTTTCCTCCTTTCTGGTGCTGTGATAGGTTTGAAATTTTACATATAAAGAAAGTTTGATTCCTTTTGAGATTAGTAAGAGGGTGAAGGGGCCAGAATACCCTTGCAAAGTATGAACTGCATTTAATGATAGATTCTGTTAAAGGTAAGAGCTGGAGCACCACTAATTTGTTCCTTGGTTTCTTTTGTGTAGTCCCGTCATTTGGCTTGTCCATTGGATGGCCGAATCATCTCTCACCATTGATGATACAAACCATACAGAACTCGACCTATATTGACTTATTTCAGTATATTAGAACATAAGTTATCCTCAATAAGCTTGTGGTACAACTCGTAACTATTTTGGTAAAGCTGAGTAGTAATATGAAGAAAAAGCAAGCGTTCAATATAAAACTATTGATAAAAAAATACCCAGTCGGAATAACACTGAATTTGAGTGTGGAAATAATCTACAAATAATTCCAGATCACAAAGAAAAATGGTTGGCTGTTCTTGACAGAATAGGTTTAACAGAAGTTGTTTTAGAAAACTATACTTTGAAGAGTGATCTTGCAATACACCTAAAAGTTTTGTTATCTAAAACTATTTCTTTCAAAGCTATTCTGTGAAGAATAATAAACCATTTTTAACTCAGATTTATCTCTGGTCAGATATAGTATTTACAATGCACTATATCTTCTGATATGGGCTAGAGCAAGTTGTTACTTTCATTGATCTGTCTTGGTCTCACTTATGGCTCTGACAAATAGAGAAATAGCAGAGGTATGAACGATACTAGTAGAAGCATTCAATATACAGCCAGTCCTTGTGATGAATGGAATGGAATGAATGGGGTCAGTTGGTATATGAATTTCGGTGGTCTTGGCAGACTAATGTGCAATAGTGCATTCTGGCTTAGTGAGGAAAGCAATGGGAAACTACCTCATTCCTCATTTCCCCAGTACGCCTCTTCAGTGCTGCCTAGGCTTTACAGCTGACGGTAGAATGGTGAGGATCCAACCAACCTTCGGCTTGAGAACTATTCATATAACCTACATATTGAAGTGTGAAAGGCAGTATCTTAAATAATTAACATTTTACATTATATATAATCTTACTTAAGAAGAATTATTAAAAAACAAAACAATATATTTGTATTCTCCAACGATACAAGCTAAGAGGAGTCAATCGCCTGCACTATATTCTCAATCTGACAACTGTTTATTGAAAAAGTTTATGTTTGAAAATTTATGCATTTATAAAATATCGATTGTATTAAAAAAATATTCTTAGTTAACGTAAATGCCTAAAAGTGATTACCAAATTTCCGCAAATCAAGAACATACGAATTAAAATTCCAATATGAACAAAAAATAACTAAATAATAATCTAAAAAAAAGTTTCCACAGCCAGGTAATCATAAACTGAATTTATGTACACATGAGCATTATGTGTAATATACTAAAAATATATGGCATTTAATCACATACGGGCCCTGGCAATCACTTATGTCCTTACTTAATTAGCCACTAGATTAAATACACAAATCACCTAACTGGGCCCAACAAATTTATTCTTACTTTTAATGCATTACAATGATTTAGTTTGAAAACGTACAGCCCTAACGGTTAATAAGACGCGGTGCTAAGTATTATTTGTTTTGAATTAAGTTCTTTGTAACACAAGTGCACTTTTATGAAAATTTGACAAAAACTCAAGTGACAGAAAAGAACACTAGTATCTGAATGTTATCAAACATGTATTATATTGATATTGTATTCATTAATGTGCTATATTCGATACAACACATACTTTCCGTGTCAAAGATATTTTGTACGTACCGAATAAATGACATCCGTTAATCCTAAACTCTGTTTTGGTTTCCTAAAATGATTGGGTTTAGCCAAAACTTCTGCAAATTATTTATAATTCACTTACTTACTCTATGGCATTAGGAACTCGAAAGTTGATTGACGAAATTACAAAAGTAGGCCAGCTATCCCTATCTTGAGCTAACTCTACCCAGTCCATTTCATTACACCCTATCCCTTTCAGATCCATTTTAATGTTAATCTCCCATCTGCGACTAGGTCTTCCGAATGGTCTCTTACTATTGGGTTTGCCAGTCAGTTCCCTGAACAATGTTCTTAATTCTTCCATTTGCACTACATGTCCTACCCACCGTAATCTAGGAGACTTTATTATCCTAACAATCTCTTGTGATGAATACGGGGTATATAACTCAACATTATGTCACTTCCTCCACTCCCCAGTAGCCTCATCCCTTTTCGTCATCCTAAATTTAGTTTCTTTATTTAAGCTAAGAGACCATATTTCACAACCATAGAGAACCAGTAAATTATTGTTTTGTGTATTCTGAGTTTTTTTTTTTTTTAAAGCAGGCAAGATGTTAACAACTCACCGATTAATAGCATGAATTTTCCGACTGTATCCTTTTCCTAGTTTCCACTATAGTATCGTTATTGATAGTTAAAATTGTTCCAAATCCTTAAAATCAAATGATAGGCCTGTGCTATTCTTTTTAATTCACTAGTCATACATTATAAAAAAAGTAAATATTATATTATTTCTTAGCTATGTATTACAAGTATTATAGCATATTACATGCCAATGAACACGTTGTTTTATTATACAATTAATTTGTCAAAATGTAAAAATATTTTAATTCTCATAGGATAAAGTAGTGCAATTCATAATTAATTTATAAATGTGTATGTTAAGCTACTTGCACCAGTGAGGACACAGATAAATTTTGAAGCTATTACTATGGTCCTATATAAATATATAGGTACCGTAGCCTGTTTGAAATAATCACTCACTTGCATTCATTGTATTTCTGGTTCCCTTCTCACTTTCTACCCTGCCTCTATGACATCACTCAATAAGCCATTTCTTCTCTTAACGTGACCCATTCAGTTGGGACTTTCTTCGTAGAATCACCTGCAGAATGGCTTTCTTTTTATTTATTATAATGGTTACAGATGATAAATAAAACTACCGTGAAATCTCTTAATAGCGGATATCTTCCGGGATCAACAAATGTCCGTTATTAAGAATGTCCGTTATTAAGAAGTGTCCCTTATTTGGAAATATATTTTTTAAATTGTAGTTCTTTGACACAGCTTAATACATATTAACCTACACCCTGTGACTGTGGATATTAATAATTACAACTATTTAACTACTGCATTGTGTATTATTGTATGCAGGATAGTTATGGCAAGTGAATTAATAATGTACGTAGCTTATTGTACAAATTGCATTATACATAGAACAATACAATAAAATGAGATGTGAACAGTAGGCCTTCTGTAATCTAGGCTTCTATGTTTGCACGACCACATACTAACCTCATAGAACAACCACCGCCGAAGGCTTGGAAGGGTATTGAAGTACCTTAGGGACTATTACATAGGCTATTCTGTAAACTGTCCCTAGAAGGGTAGGCAGGAATGTTAACACTTCACGTGAGACAGCGACATTCCTAACATTCTTACAGTAAAGTACAGTACCTATATGGACTGATGTTTTAAACTTTTTTCCACTGTTTAAAGAGTTGTATGCATAAGATTTGTCTCTATCAGTGTCCGCGTTCGTTATTGAAAATGTTCGTTATTGGAAAGTGTTTCACCTTAAGAGCCAATGTTATTTTGAAGGGGAAATTTAAACTGTCCGTTAAAAAGAATAAACTGCTATTCAGAGATGTCAGCTTAGGGAAATTTCACTGTATATGTTTTCGCTTGATGTATTAAACGCTAACAAGCAATTATTATTTGAAATGTTAATAAACCGTATTAAAACTCTTTTTATAGATGCTCTGGAGTTCAACTTGAAGAAAGCCGGTTTTATGTCTGCTCTGCCGTATCTAGTCATGGCCATAGTACTTAGTTTTTCTGGACAGCTTGCCGACTACTTAATAACAAACAAGTACCTCAACACTTCACAGGTTTTATTTTACTTTGCTTTTTATTTTTACTCTACACTCAAAAATCATCCTTTTCAAAGATTATTTCTCACCTGATTTTCATAAGGCCTTATTTTGAAAATTTAAAAAAATCAACCAAAGGGAATGGTTAATTTTTTTTTAAATGCTTTAAAGAGGATCAGTAAAAAAAACAGGGAATAAATACCAAATTAAAAAAGACATCTCCTTTAAATTACTTATTACTTATGTTGGGTAGAACATTTCCATAAATGCATATCATAGCAAGTTCTCACGAAATCTTTCTATAGTAAATTATTATTAACATTAATAATAGTTAATATTTAATTCTAGCCTTATTTATTGCCTCCCTTTTTTTGCATGATTGCCAAAATATTCCATGGATTTTAAAACGTAAGCTTTAATAAATATTATAAATTAAGAATAAATTAACCTATTTAATTTAATTTTTTCAAGGAAGATAATTAATGATTTTTCTCAAGTAGATATATGGGCTGTATAGTTTAGAATTTGTACAGAGATTTCAAAGCGAATTCTACTAATATTTTTGGATATCCTTTGTGTACAAATCTCACTGTTATTCTGTTTCTGTTTTACAAGGAAATTTCCTTAAATAATTTACTTTGATATTATTTATAACTATGCAATATCATAGCAAAACAATTATATATATGGGATAGTGCCAAATGTTTAAAACTTCATCACACTCCCTTATAATATAATTAACAAGAATGTACATAAATGGCTTTATATTTATGAGGATAAATCATGAAACAGTAGGCCTACTCATCTCGACTTAAATAAGACAAACATAAAAGGGATAAGAAGGTTATAGTGTGGTTTTAATGTCTGGTAAGCTATTTAAGCACATCTATTGGCCTGAGAAGGGTTTACTTTTACACCCATTACTGTTTCCAGCCTTTGGCGTGGGCCAGTTTTTTTTTATTAAAGCCATATATTTTCCACTAAGGCTTGCTAGGTCTGTCGTAGCTTCTGGCCTTGCCTGAGGAGGGTAAATATTGGATATCACATACAAATCTGGGAAGGTTTATCTTAACACACTTTTACAATCCAATATATATAATTACATTTTGAAAATTCAGGGAGAAATGACAGAAAGGTTTAGGTGTCATGGTGCTGTGGCTAACTTAACCAACAATTGGATATTTATATTTCCCTCATTAGTTGCAGTTTGATGGGGCAACACGCTTACAGGGATAGCTACTAAGAGGAAAATAGTATGAAGGGAATGCTGATTCTTACCTGTCTATGAAAAATGGGATTAAGGCTTCATTGTCGGACTTGTATGAACTCTTGTGGCGTAATTGTCTCGGGAATAAGCGGTACAACGTAATGTGAGGCGTTATTTGAAGTGGTGGGCATGAGTGGGGTTGTTTGTAAAGAATAATTATACCCTTTGTTTAACCTGATAGGTAACAGCTTACCTTGCATGGTTCCACTATGGTGCAGCTTATAGGATATGGCGAAAATGTAATACGTTAAAACTACTATATATCAGAGTGAATGGAGTATACCTTGGATGTACAAGAAGTAGGCCCTTTCTAACCTCTGTCTCTCGATACACATATGTCCTCGCGCATGTATTTATCCATGCCGTTACTGCGCGAATATCTTTGGTAGATGCACGATCATAATTTTTCTCTCAATCCTCAGCGGGCAAGGTATTGTGGGCTGTGAAGATATTCATCTAATCTACTAAGAGACCCACCGTTTCTGCACTAATGGACATCATTGATTGCTATAATATTTCTGTGTTCAGTCTCTTATTCCAGAAAATAACAAACCATTACAAGAATGCATCTTACTCTATATACAATGGTAATTCTCAGATGTAGCCAAAGGACCAGTGTGGGAATGAAACATATACGAACCTATAGGAACTATCAATATACATTGATGAACAAAAGCTAGGAGAAGGGTGAATTTTGAGAGTAATGGAACATAAATTACTAATTCTAAAATTATTAGAGTATCAGCTGTAGAAGTCTTGTGAACGTACACAGCCAGTATGTAGTGGGAACAGAATGTAGTACACCTATACAGGATGTTCGGAAACTCATAGCCCAAACTACACATATTATTTGTTTGAACCAAAAGTAATACAAAATCCCTATACACTCACATCCGGAAAGCTATGCTTATACCATTAATTGGGTCAAAAGTTTCGGGTACAGCGCCGAAATAGCAAAGATGTTCAAGCATGCATGGAAAGTCTGTTCAGCGTAGGAATTGTTTTCTGAAAGGTCTTTTTCCCTACCAGAAATCTATTATATAGTAGGATATTGGAAGGAAAAAATACCTTTCAGAGAGTAATTCCTACCGTGAACGGAGTATACAACAGGTTGCATAGTAGTTAGGCGCGTGGCACTGCACACCTTGACACCTTGGAACACGGCAGCAGAACATACAACGATTTAATAGTAAACAACACGCCAGCCCATCTAGAAATGGTAATACGTTTTGAGGGTCATCATTAATGGTCCTACATCACAGAAAATGCTTGCCATTATTACATGTGTAGTGCCACGCGCCTAACTCCTATGCAACTTGCTGTACATGCATGCTTGACAGCCTTGCTCTCCCGGGCTATACGCTGAAACTTTGAAAACAATTTAATGGTATTAGTATAGGATTCCGGATGTAAGTATATATGGATTTTGTATTACTTTGGTTGAGCCAAGCAATATGTGCAGTTTGGGCAGTAAGTTTCCGAACATTCTGTATATGTTAGGGTAACAAGAGAACGAGGCTGAATGTTCTTAGCTAAATGAATGGATACAAAATAGACATATCCAACTCATATTGTAGAAACAGGCAAAGGAGGTGATTCTGTCAGCTAGAGGATATGTGCCACAGAACGGACTAATCCTGTATATGTTCAAATATCAGGAAAAGTAAAATGAAGGACTCAGTCAGAGAGCTTTTGGGTCATATTCCCTGTACGTGCGAAAATATTTCCTTGGCACACGAAATTAACTTTTACCAAAGTGGCTTTTTATCCAACACATGATACATAATAATATAACTAAACATACCCATATTTGAAAGTGTAGATATAGCAGGTGATTATATTTACTTCCAAAATTATTTTGCAAGTTAGTATATTTAGATAAACTGTATGCGGTACGAAGCGTTGACAGGTGGTTGCTCAGTCAAGCAACGGCTGGACAGGTAAATGACTCTTCACAATAGTTACAAGAATCATTTACCCACCGATTTGAAACACATTCTCCAAAAATAATTTGCTAATGTGTGTTAGAGTATCAGGAGTGGGAAGTCAAAAACCCAGCCGAAGTTTTTTCGGGCTATTATGGGCTACCTCAACACATGGTAGGGCACCAGGAGAATGAATGTTCACGGTAAGGAGAATTGCTTGAATTGATTAATCCTTACTATTTTAGTGGATCGAAAGGAGGACAATAAGGTTTGAGGGGTGGTCTTTGGTTATATATCGTCACTAGCTTCAACCTTATTAAGTCTTGACAAGGAATAAGATGAAATAAAACAAATTGTTTATTTAATTTATGAACCTTTTTGTAGGTAATTAATTTTATTTAGGTTCCCTCCACTTGAAAAAAAATTGTGTATACTTGTTCATTCTAAGACATTTTACAAGAAGTTTGGGCCAAGTATTCACACCATTTTATAGTGTGTGACAACAATTTTCTTTGGCAAGAAAATATATTTACATCACTTAGGCAGTAAACAAAACCAACGGTGAGCTATTATAAACTGTTATAAGTAAAAAATTCACAACAATCCACGACCTCTTTATAGTATTAGAACTGCAAGGTAGAAACGAAGATACATTTTGTTCAGTGTCACAATTTACCTTTGATATTTTAGAAACTTTATTCTAATGTCGGAAATCTCGTTTCAAACAGCTAAGTAAATCGTGGTATTATAATATAAATCCATTTCATTTCTCATACACGTTTTCATATACCCTGTAAATCGCTACACCCTCACGAGTTGTTGAGGAACTAGCTTGATATTTTTAAAAATACATCTATGTCATAACAGAACTTAACGAATTTTAGGCTTCCAAAAATAGAAACAAATATTGACCTTTTTATTAATATATGAACTCGATACATTTTAATAGTGTAAAAACTCAAGTATCAACATAACAAAATTTATTGCAAGAATATCCAGATGTTTTAACTGTTAATTTCCGGAAGTCAAAATATTAGAGACTTTGACTTTGTAATTAAAGGCTACAAATATATCCAAAATGTATTAAAAATATGTTCAAATAGAAATGTAAAACTGTAAAAAAAAAAGTTACTTAGATAATTATAGAACATTTAAATTTAATATTTAACTTCTTTTTCAACTATCACAAATGACGGGTACGAGTGTTTGTGTTTTGGAGTGCCAATCCCATTAGCTAATACATTTTCAAAATACATCCTACTTGTGTTTTCCACATTGAAGCCAGCAGGAATGTATATTTTAGCTGTAGCAATAAAGCACTAATACAAACATTATTTGTTATTTAAGTTTGTTTGAAATCAATTCAAGCTATAAGTTATATATATATATATATATAAAATTTAACAAAATTTAATTGCTTGATAATATATTTAAACCAATTTTAGTCCAGTTCAAACAAGTAAGTTATTGTAAGTCTGGCACTTTCAATAGAAGATAGATACACTGGGTATTTTTATCCAATAGATTTAAACGTTTAAACTAATATATAATATTTTAGCTCCTATCCACTACGTCTACTTTAACATTTAATTAATAAAAAACAATTTTAATTATTTAAAAAATTAAACTTTTAGAAATAAATATTTTACTTGCTTAATACAAACAAGAAAATATTTATTTTTATTTTTCAGTTAAGACAGAGAGAGAGCCTATATTATTATATATATATATATATATATATATATATAAGCTTGCATGGTTAAGATGCAAATATTTATGAAAACTTTTATTTTTTGTTATTTTTCAGGTCAGAAAATTATTCACATGTAGTGCTTTTATGGGTCAAGCTGTATTCATGCTGATGACCTGTTTCTTACTCACTCCGACAGGAGCAGTAAGTTGTCTGACCGCAGCTGTTGGACTTGGGGCTTTTGCTTGGTCAGGATTTAGGTAGGTTACTTACACAGTTAAATATGTTATTTACCAAAGCTGGTTAATATTTTATCAGTCTTTTATGTTTAAGCTATACACAGTATAGCGCATACACCAAACTTTTATTACACCGATTACGTAGCTTCAAAACTAATTTGGTTTTGAGATATTGCAACCATTAAAAATACCGGTAGTCAACAATATATTACGGATTCTCAATAGTTCTAGTTGATCAATGTTTATCATAAATTGATACGTTTATAGTTGTCCACATTTTCAGGCAGTTAGTTTTATCACTTGCCCTTGATTTACAATTATCCTTTGTGACTAAGGAAAGTCAATGATATTAAACTTGCAATTAACTGGTTGATCCTTGATGGAGAGGTTAATGGTTTATGGTTGAATCCCTGTCATATGAACCAAGAATGCAGTTTGTGCTTTAAATGAAATCGATGCTTGCAGAGGTGGCTGAGCTGTGTTAGGGATTATATTTAGGTTAGGCCGATCACAATTGACTGGGAAGTCTAAGCACG